>CM077106.1:21178382-21212616 GCA_039619505.1 Cimex hemipterus | reverse complement strand
AGAGAGAGAGAGAGAGAGAGAGAGAGAGAGAGAGAGAGAGAGAGAGACTGAAGAGTCTAATTAAAAATCGAAAGCATCTAAAAATTGTATACTTAAATTATTTTCAACTAAATTTTTATGCATTTGTTTAAAACTATCTCCTTTGTTATTGAATAATTTAGTAATGTTTTTGTTTGTATTTAGTACAAAGTACAATATTTCAACTTTTAATCGTGAATTTAGTAATTTTTTTCCCTTACTATTTCAGTATTGGCCGCAAGTAGGAGTGTCAAGAAGGACCGGGCGGAACCGACCCGGCAGCAACGGAACCAACCGGCGGATAAAGCGGGCTGATCCTTTCTTAAACAATACAATTTCAACTAATCCAATTACTTTACGTACAATGGTCTCCAAGGAGACGTGGATAAAGACCATTTACATCGATATATTTATGGAAAAGTCCACGTCTCCTAGACCACCGGATCTATACATGCTCAGGGAGCCCTCGCCACTATCAACTACACTATCAACCACCGAATACCCTCTATGGCCCCGAACCCAAAGAAAGCGGATGTTAATGTTCTTCGTTTGTTTAACTTCCCATACCTTTTGGGCTACCCATATTACAAAATAATTTATATCGGATTTTAAGTTAAGGTTCCCAAAGCTTTGCAACGCATTCATTGAATCTGACACAATTAGTACGGTCTCACCAGTGACTTGATTAGCGCCTACATGTTCTACTACTTTAAAAATTGCAAAAGGTTCAGCGGGATATAGACTAAACCCTAAACCCTTATCATATCGTTTTTGTTTTTCTGTGGGTCAAACCAGGCACATACCACGCCGTCGACGGACTATGAACCATCAGTGAAAAAAAAGGGGTTTTGAAGGACATATAGCATCGATGTCACAGAGGAAGACCGAATTCACCGCCACCAGAGGAATTTCGTAATAATCCCTAAGTAATGCAACGAACAATTTGGTGTAGTGAATTTTCCGATACAAAACATGGCCAGATATAATTTTTATATAGGAAAAATCATTATTCGCTGTTTTCGTGGTCCGCTCAACCAATTAAATATATCATATTAATTCCGGTTTTTACTTGAGATGAAAAAACATTAATGGCTCGAGAGGGATTCGAACCCACGACCTTCGGCTAGATACGACACTGCTCTACCTGAGCTATCGTGACCTCGATCCACTCTGACTTCAACTCCCCATCTCAACCTCACCTTACGATTTTCCCTCCTTTTGCCGTATTTCAGCTCAACTAAAAACCGTAATTAATTGTGATATATTAATTGGTCGAGCGGACCACGAAAATAGTGAACAATGATTTAAAAATTAAGTAAACTTCACTAATGCTCTCCGTCGCCATTTCAATTGTCGCCGAGATCCAAACAGATTACACGGCATTTGAAATATGGCAAAAGGAGGGAAAACTCGTAAGGTGAGGTTGAGATGAGGAGTTGATGTCAAAGTGGATTGAGGTCACTATAGCTCAGGTGATAGGGTAGCGGCGTATCTAGCCAAAGGTCGAGAGTTCGAATCCCTCCCGTGCCATTAACGTTTTTCCATCTCAACTAAAAACCGTAATTAATTGTGATACCTAGGTAAGCCTGTATTAAGGGGGGAGGAGTTTTTTCTTTACCCAGAATGTTTTAGTCAAAACACTTATATTTAGGAATGCTATTTTGTTCTACAATGTGCTAATTGTTGCCATCAGTTTTACCACAAAATTTGCTGACAGCTTTCCGATCCGAATTTTCAAGAGGAGGTTCACAACTTTCTATTTTCAAAAACTTTATTTATCAGACAAACAGCCCAAACATCTCCTTAGACACTTTGTTCTAAATTTAATTTATTGATGTGAACGTTATCCGCATTGCCATAAAAAATAGAACCAAAATCCAACGCGCTCCGGTTACACGCCATAAAGAACATCAAAGATATGTTGGGGTCTGCCCCCCATCTTCTTGCCGAAAAACACCTCAGCAAATTGAAATTTAGTAACTTTAGTTATTATAGTGGAATACTGAGTCGTCTCTCCTTGTTTTCAAAACTCAAATTTAATAGGAAACAAAATTCTTTATTTGCGAAGAGAATGTTTGGACGATTTACGCCTGTACATCGATTAGGTTTACTTATTATTAAATATATTAGCCGATTAATGCTGAATATTAATTTCGTCTGGTGTTGAGCTGTATTTTTTCAAAATTGCAGATTGGAAGGGGCGTCGGTGGCCGCAAGGTTTAGTCTTTGACACGGCGCTCATTGTAAGGTCAAGGTACGGGGTTCGAATCCAGGAGGCCCTGCATTCGAACCCGATATACATACAAATGGGATTTTTTTCAAAAACCCCCTGAGGGTTTAAATGACCTCTGCTGTTGCGAACCCCCCCCCCCGGGAAAAAAAGGAAAAACAGATTGGAAAATTTTAAAGTTTTTCTTTTGTTGTTTAATTTTGTGTTTATACAGCAGTAAACGAAAATTGAATGTTTGTGTTCAGGAATAAATAATTTCAAGGTTGGTTATTTGTCATTTCACACTTTGTATGGCATAACGATCAAATAAATGAGGCTCATTAGCATTTCCTTCATTGTTATAATAAGCGAATATTTTTTTTAAATTTATCAACGGTTTTATTTTAATAATCAAATATATTGATGGAATTTCTGTTTTTAATTAGTGTTAGTTAAGTTCCTAAGTAATTCGAACATAGAAATTTTTTTTTATAAGAATCAGATTTTGTCGATGAATTCAAAACAATTATTATAAATTATTTATAAATTATAACGCTGATATTCAATAGTGCCTGGTAACTCATTGAACAGAACAATAACATTACCTGTTTTGGAATTAAAAAAGGAAGGGATTTACTTTAGAAAAAGAGGCTGAAATTAGTAGGCTGAATTATCAGGGCTTAATCCCTGTGATTGGTTCGACGATTAGGGAGGTAGCAATGATCCACCCTGTCAAATTGAAGTTGTCAAATTCCAAATCACCATTAAAGCCAAGTCATTAATATAATTCCTAAATGTAGACTCGATATTGGCTTATTAGATTCCCGCCGGGTTTATTCCTTTGGAAATCAATTGTTCAAATACACTCAAGGGTAAATGTGCAATTTTTAAATAGTTAAAGGGAATTTGACAAAGCGAACCAAGGTATTTCAGCGTGGTACTCCCATGATTGATAACCAGTAACATTTAACGATCGTCAAACAATGAACCGACTACGACAAGGACTGCTATTATGAATTATTAAACTCAATCACTTCCCTTCGTAATAATGCCGCATAAACAATTTAACTTCATTTTCGACCGTGTCGATTATTAGGCTGTTATTATTTTTTTTTTTTTTTTTATCGCCCACTCTTTTTTTTTACTTATGATCGATTCAGCACGTATTCTTTTAGGGTGATGTCTTCCTTTTTACCATATGTGCAGAACCTGTGTACATTTTGGTTGTGGACTCCATTGCTGATCAGTGGTTTAACGGGAATTTCTCTTAGAAATCAAATAGGAATTGGTTCTTTCGGTAAAAATATTTTTTAAATATGTAAATTTAAAAAAAAAGGAAAAATCTATTATTATTTCCGCCTGTGGTAACAATACAATACTATTTTTTTTGTTAATAAAATAAATTATTTTCATAGAAGTGCAAGCCATAGATCAGCAAATGTTATTCGACATACCACATTTTTAATCTTGTCAAATCAAATATATGCTAGTTACATTGCTGAAATATTGAAACCAAATGAAATCATCAACAGCAGCATACTTGAGGTAACAACGACGCGACAAGAAGAAAATATGAAGCTAGTTTCACTTAACGAATTAGGACGAGAAATTAAAAATTTACCACCTAAAAAGACTCCAGGATATGACCTTATCACTGGAGAATCCTGCAACAATTCCCATAAAATGGTATAGTTAAACTAACATATCTATTTAATGCTGCAATCAGGCTGAAATATGTTCCCAGCATCTGGAAATTCGCAGAAGTCATTATGATAAAAAAACAGGAAAACTGGCTAACGAGGTCAAATCATATAGACCGATATCGTTACTAACAACAGTGCCTAAAATCTTCGAAAAGTTTTTATTAAAACGAATAAAAAACATCGTTGAAAAAAAGAAAATCATTCCTGATTCGGATTCCGTACAAGACACTCAACAATAGACCAAGTTCACCGAATAACAGATGTAATAGAAAAATAAATTTGTTCTGCTATCTTCCTTGATGTCTCGCAAGCTTTTGACAAGGACTCATCATTAAACTAAAAGGTATGCTACCAAAGCAGTATGTGGATATTATCAATTCGTACCTAACTGACTGTTTAGAGTCAAACAAGAAGATCAATATTTAAAATTAAAAACAATAAATGCAGGAGTGCCACAAGGTAGCATATTAGGTCCACTGCTTTACTTGTTATACACCAGTGATTTTCCGAAAACAGATGAAGTAAAAATTGCAACGTTTGCAGATGACACCTCGGTGATATCACTAGGACCGACTATCAACCATTCAACCAAAATCTTTCAAAATGCTTGTAATAAGATAAACGAATGGACAAAAAATGGAAAATCAAGCTAAATCAACATAAATCAGTTCATCTAATCTTTACCAACAAAAAGATGAACCATGTTCCGTCGCTCTCAATCGATGGAACTACTATACCATACAGCAATACAGCTAAATATCTGGGAATCAACTTAGATACCATGCTGAGAAGGAAAGAACACGTGAAGAAAAAAAAGGGCAGAGATGGGTTTAAGGTATAGACAACTATACTGGTTGGTAGGACGTGGCTCCAATCTTGCTATACACAATAAAATACTATTATATAAACAAGTCATAAAGCCTATGTGGACATATGGTATCCAAATATGGGGTTGCACCAAACACAGCAATATTAAAATCATACAATCTCTCCAAAATAAAATCTTACGTAACATGGTCAATGCAGCTTGGTACATAAGGAATAAGGACTTACATAGGGGTCTTAAGAACCCTGAAGTCACGGCGGAAATACAATGATTTGCTGCCAAACACCAGGCTCACCTCAGCCAGCAAGAGAACGTGGACGCAACCAAACTCTCACATAACCGAAACATGGTCAGAAGATTAAAATGAACAAAGCCATATGAACTTGTGTAGTTAAAAGATAATAGTGAATAGTGAAATGTAAATCTCATTGTACCAATGGGTTTATAAGAATGTAAATATTTATTTATTCTATTATATTATTGTAAAATTAATGGTTGGTCCAATAAGGTCCAATAATTTTTAATAAATTAAATAAATTTTTTAAAAAATCAAATATAAATTGGTCCTTTTGAGAAAAGTATTTTGTAAATTTGTAACTATAAACCAATAAAAACATTTAACATGTAAAATATTATAATGATGACAGTAAAAACAACAATATATTTATTTCTAACCAACTTAGAGGTACATAATTATAGAAATAGACCCAGAATGAGAGAAAGAAAGACTAGATTAGGCAACTATAAAAAGGTTAAATTAATTCATTTTTATATTAAGGTATTAGTTGAAATGAAAAATTGAAATCGTCACGAGCGGGATTCGAGCCCACGACAGTCGGCTAAATACGCCACTGCTCTACCATCTTCTGTGCAAGATTTTTTTCCTGTCAGCCATTATTTTTTCATATAGATCATATAAACCCTCAGGGTGCCGGTGTTTTTTTGTAAAAAAGTCCATTTTGTATGTATGTATGCAGTGGCCATGCATTGGAACTCGGGACCTTTACCTTACAGTGATGAGCGCCGTGTCAAAGGCAACCTTATGGCCACCGACACCCCTTTCAACCAAATTCACATCAAAGCTTTTTCATGATTGGTTTCATCATGATGCCTTGATAAAGTCAGAACAATCATATCTTTACCGGGTCCACCTCGTATCCAGGTATTGTTTATCTGACCGTAGTAAAACAAGGGGGGGGGAATCTTAATAGACCTAGGTAATACTCCCTGACGTTAGGCAATCTTAGAGCCGAATCACTCAATGCATAAACATATCTTGTGATGAACCAAGAAAATTGTATTTAAGCAATCACAAATTGTTTTTATAAATTTACACGATCGCTTGGGGGCCGCGGTAGCCGAGTGGTTAAGGCGTCAGACTCTCGGCTAGCAGACCCCGCGGTCGTGGGTTCGATCCTCACCGTCGCCTCTGGAATTTTTCTGACGCCTAAGGGGACCGGTGGCCGCAATTAAAAGAAATTGACATGGCACTCATAAATGGAAGGGGCGGGACTGGATCTCAGCGACCTGAATCTGGTCCCAACCCCCTTCAAAAATGAGTTTCTTCGAAGAACACTGGTACAACTCAAGTTGTTACTCAAGTTCACTTTGTGTTGTGTGCCCTCCACCAAAAATGGAGCCAGGTACAATAAGCTGTACAGCTGCAGTGCTCAGGAGGGAATTCTTTCCTTCCACCACCACACGATCGCTTATGATATTTCACGTCCAGAAGGAAAATTTAAACAATCATTTGATTTAGTTCTATAGAAACTTCGTGTAAAAGCTAAATTAGATAAACTGTGACATCGATTGGCCAGCTTAAAAAAAAGTAATTTAAAAAAGAGATTTCTCACCAGGCAATAATAAAATATTAAGTCTGTATCTGTTAGGAAAGCCTCAGACCGTATAAAGTATTTTTTGCTACACAACCGGACAAAACACATGTAAACATATTTTGGACTTGTGAAGACTTGATTTATACAATCAACGATTTGGACAGTGATTTATTGGCAATTGATAAAGTCCGCTGACGGCAAAAAATTCTGATTCGGGATGATAACAGACATAATAATTACCAATAATTATTTAATAATATAATTTGAAAAAAGTGATTCTTAATCCATTATCGTTATCGTTTCCTTAGAAATCAAAGGGTTGAAAATTAAAATTGTCGAAGAACAAAGAAAATAAATTTTATCAGAAGGCGAATCGTGACGATGATAATTGCACGTATTCTCTCTACCTATTCGGAAGTCGTTACAGTGTCAGTTGTAAATAGATAAATTGTAAATTGTTCGGATTAACAAGCCGTGATTTATGGTTTAACGGTGCCGCGCCTTTCTGCTATGATAAAGAGCCAGTGGGATTCTTTCCTTCTCAAGGTGCCAATATTTGAAACACTTTTTCTGCTAAATTCAGAGCCGTCTACTAACAAATAACTTTCGGATCACGTGCCCTTAACCTATCGCATTCCAGGCCGTGGGGGGTTTTATCGGAACGATTACGCTCACCTGGTTCAGGTGGTTGGAATTTTCTTTGATGCATAATATGCTCGTAAGGATGGCGAGTGAGGCATGGCCCCATATTTTTTTTTTACGCGCGCTAAATTTCCCAACACCTAGGCTTTATGGACTTCGACCTAGACCTTACATTAGCTACATCAAGGTTAAAGACGTGACGCTTATCCATTTCCAATCCTCCGGTTCAGCTCAGTAATTAACGAATGTTCTTTCTTTCCTGTGAATCGAATGCATTACTTTTTAAAACGCAAGAACTTTTTAAACAAATGTTAGTAAATATTATTAACCAATAATTGGGGCATGTAATAGTAAAAACGTTACATGTCAAAAAAACATGTACATTGCATGAGGACGATCAATTTTAAAAAATGCCAACATTAACTAAGAAAATGACGTGTTTTTCGAGATTGTGTACTTCAAAAAAAATTATGCTTTTATTCTTAACAGTTGGGATTTAGTGGAAAATAGCTTCTTTTTTTGAACTGTCCGAGGCCTTTGATCTTCAGTGATTTCAAACCACAAAATGATTAACCATTTAAAACCAAAATAACCACTTAAACTCAAAAATACGTTTTTAGGTGGGATGCCAGCATACATTTTACTTACAAATCTCAAAAGTGGTAAAAATTCAGATAAAACATTAACCCTAGAAAAGAAGGGAAAATTCAAAAGGATCGAAGCCAAGAAAGCTGTTGGTAGAGTAGCGGCGTATCTAGCCGAAGATCGGGGTTCCAATCTCGTTCGTGACATTGACTTTTTATCTCAACAAAAAAAAAAAAAACTCAAATAATTGAAAGATATTAATCGTTAAGCGAGGATAAAAAACTAAACAAAAATTGAGTAAAAAAAGATGTAAAGCGAAGAATCGAGAAATAATAATAAAATAACAGTCAGCGGCTAAAATATAAAAGCAAAATAACTGCATATTATTCTAAGCAACCTGCCTACAAGATCACCTATGTGGAAATTTTAGGTTATGTCCTATTTATTCAACTAGATTTGATTACAATTTCGTGAGAATAAAAGTAAAAAGTGTAATTAAAATTCTTCGTTGGGTGTCGCCGTAGAGAGATCAAACAACTTTACATCAATTAAAACGCCATGAGCTTTGGTCGGGTTCAAACCCAGAACCACTAGCATGGTTTTTGCAGAACTAAATCATATGATTGTTTACATTTAAATCGATTATATTTGGCGGTCCGATTGACCAAATAGTTTTTTTCAATTAATTCATCTTGATGCAAGGTATTGGATGGGATAAAAAGGTAGTGTCACGAGCGGAAACCCACGGTCCCCGAAATGTCAGTGTTACCAGCGGGATTCGAACCCACGACCTTCGGCTCAAATGGCACCTGCTCTACCACTTGGGCTATCGTGACTTTGATCCACTCGGACACCAACTAAAATTCGAAAGGTCTAGGTTGAGATGGGAAGTGGCGTCCGAGTGGATCGAACTCAGGATAGCTCAAGTGGTAGAGCAGGTGCCATTTGAGCCGAAGGTCGTGGGTTCGAATCCCGCTGTTAACACTGACATTTTATCTCAACCAATACCTTACAAAAATATTAATTTTTAAATATTTTTCACCGCCGAGTTAAAATTAGTTGAAACACGTAATAAGCTGAGTTTATAGCAAAATAAAAATGACAATAGCTCAAGTGGTAGAGCTTAAAATTATACATCACACAATTTTTTTCAAAAGTATGTCGAGTTCGGATGCAGGGCCGGTGGATTCGAACCCCGGGAGTTGGTGGCCGCTTAGACAGCTCAAGTGGTAGATGCAGCGGCGTATTTAGCCGAAGGTCGTTGGTTCGAATCCCGCTCATGACGGCAACTTTTTCATTTCAACTAATACCTTAGAATAAAGATTAATTAATTTAATCTTTCTATATTTGTCTAATTTAGTGCTTTCTTTCAATCATTCTGTTCCTATTACTACAGTTAGTTACCTCTCATTTTTTTCGAAATAAATGCATTGTTGTTTTTACTATTATCATTATAATATTTTTCTTTTAATATTGTGACTAGTAAGTTATCAAACCTATTATTAATAATAAAAGTTGTTATTTCTTGTTGTCCTGATGAAGACCTCAATAAAGGTTGAAAACTTGGCGTAAGTTACAAACTTACTTGTCTTGATGACGGCATCCCTGATCTCAAACTTATTTGTGATATATTGACAATCGATTCATCATTCCTTTGTCAAATTTAAATGACATTTAAACATTTAACACTAAACCATTTTTGTCGTTACCCCATTATAATATCTATTTAACAACGTAAAATTCCGACTTAACAGCAATTGAGTATGTACTTATATTTCATTAGTGGAACTTACGGTATTGCATGTATGTTAAATATGTAATGAAAATATTTTGGTTGAGGGATATTTTATCAATCTTTTCGTTTTCCGCTTGCCCGATATTATTAAAATTATTACGCTTGAAAGGAGATTTACGAGAGACCGCCGATATGAATAATTGTCCTTTATTAAATCCACTAAGCGGATTGTGGTTAGAATCGTGCCCCTGGAATCCGTTGAAGCCACAATTAGCCTCTATGGCACAATCCGGAGTGGTGCCGTCAAAAAAGATAAACGAGTAGGAAATATTCGGAGAAAAAGACAAAGACCTCACATTTGGACGTGCGGCTGTCGCGCTTCCGTGCCGCGCTAATGGACTCTTTTAACCGCCCGAGGAAAAACCTTTATGATCCTAAAATGAATATTGTATTGATTCAGCCTATTATGTTGCATTCTGCGCATTATGAAATGCATCGAACTTTTAAATGTATTAAATTTTTATATATGATTATGCAGAAAATATGCAATTTTAAATTATTTTAAACTGTTAGTATATATGGTGGTGTATATTTTTTCAAACTGGTTTGGCACTTGGTTTCTGTCGTCGCGTTGTCCCTTTATCTTACAGAAAAGAAATATTTTCCCCATCTCACGTCCCAAAAGTTTGTTCACAAAAAAAAGTCGTAGCACGTTTTGTGTCGCGCGCACATTGCAAGAGAGTGAAAGCTTTCTTTTCCGAGGCTCTTTAAGAAAACACATTGCTCAGAAATGATTTATACTTCTTGTCACCTAAAGTTCATTTCGGCCGACGTTTAAGAATCATGGGACAACATCGTAAATCATTTTTTATAGGACCTATTAATTTTTCTGCAAAATGGTGTATTTTTATTTATTTATTGTATTTATGTGTTGTAGAAAGACAGGCGGAATATATATATATTTAATATTTTTGAACCCCTTAATAAATTTAATTATCTATTTTAATAGTTGTTAGTACAATAGAAGAATTCCTGTAAAACGTCGACTTCTTATCGAATTATAAAGAATCGGCTAAAAGTACAGCAAAAAACTTAAGATTATATTGGATATCCCATGCGGGATTCGAACCCAAGACCTTCGGCTGAATACGCCGCTGCTCAACCATTTGAGGGAGCAGGAGTATTTGGTCCCGGCACCACAAACTCAGAACCCATGGGAAAACACACCGGTATCTTCCAAGCTGCGATTCACGCAATTGAAAGATGTGTCCAATTCAACCTAAATAAAGAATAAAAAAAAAAACAAATGTCAAATAGCCAAGCAGCCATCAAAGCACTAAGTTCAAATATCATTAGTTCGAGAGAGGTGCTGAACTGCCAAACCAAACTAAATATATTAGGTACGCAAAAGAAAGTCAGCCTCTCCTGGGTCCCAGGATACATGGGAGTACAAGGCAAAGAGAAAGCGGACACCATTGCAAGGAAAGGGGCAGCTACACCGCTGATAGGACCCGAACCCTTCTGTGGCATAGGAATCCACACTATTAACGAATATCACAGACAGAAGGTCAAAAACTTTGGAATTCACTTATTGAACGTAGAAAATCCAAGAATCTTCCAACCAATTTCGACAAGAAAGAAATCACAGAATGTGTCAAAGGAGGCAGCCACAGACTGCGAATCCTAACAGGATTCCAAAAAGGACACTGTAGATTAAATGGCCATCTAAAGAAAATTGGAACAATCCAAGATGGCATATGCAGACTCTGCAAAGAAGCAGAAGAAACACCAACACTTCTACTAACAAACTGTTTTGGGATGTACAATGTGACCATAGGAGAGCTTGAACCAATAATACCGGGCCTATTAATAAAGATTCTTGAAGAATTAGCACTCACCGATGTGCTTTAGGCAGAGAACGGGGGATACAATAGCTCTTAAAGGGCGCATTATATGAACACCCTGAAATATCACATCATCATCAACCACTTGAGCTATCCTGACATCCACTCGGACACCAACTCCCCAACTTAACCTACAACCATTCGAATTCCCTCTCTTTTGTTGTCATTTTTCATTTCAACCAAGACCTCACATACAAAGAATAATAAATTGGAAGAAGTAAGTTGGTCCTAAGTAATAGGCAATTAAATATAATGAATTTAGTAAGAAAAACAATTTATGCGTCACTAACTGCTCCCCGTGGCCACTTCATATGTCGCCGACATTTGAAAAATGGCAAAAACGAGGGAAAATTCGGCCGGTTGTAGGTTGAGATAGGAAGTGGTTTCCGATTGGATCGACGTCACGAACCGGCTGTGTATTAAGAAGGTCGTGGGTTCGAATCCCGTTCGTGACACCAGCTTTTTCATTTCGACCAAAACCTCATATTATGCAATTATATTTATAATTAATTGGTAAAGAATGCATGACTGCCGCCAGTCGAACGATCTATAAAAAAAAAAAATAATAATAAATTAAAGTTTACTTCATGGTAATTCGAATTAAATCAACTTCCTTCCAAAATGATAAAAATTCCAGCGTATGTTGACCCCTCTTTTGCGAGTAAAATCGCATGTAGTCATTCGCAAATAATCAAAATGACGCAGGTGTTTTGCTCAGGTGTACTGGGTCGCAACAAGTGGACAACCGTTTTGAGATAATTAAACCATTATCGCAATTATATTCTTTATAGCGCGCTCGAGTCGCTCGAGGGTAAGCTACCCTTTTACCAATCGTGAATATTCGACTAATTTATATTGTTTATTTATATGGGGTGTTTTG
Organism: Cimex hemipterus; assembly: GCA_039619505.1. NCBI lineage: Eukaryota > Metazoa > Arthropoda > Insecta > Hemiptera > Cimicidae > Cimex > Cimex hemipterus. The sequence goes on along the minus strand of CM077106.1, from coordinate 21,200,279 downwards.
GTTTAATTTAAATTTATTTTTTAAGAAATTTGTTTTCTAATGGAGGTATTTTATACTTAAAGTTAATTTAATTAAATTTAAAAATTATCGTTTCTTGTCTGATTTTTGAGGTTGTTCATTTTTATCAAAAAACCAATTATTTTTACTTATTAATTACAATCACTTGCCAACTGATGTTCATTGTTAGAATGAAAAACCCGAAGAGTTGTAGAAGTTTAAAACCGTTAGTTAAGAAAACGACAATGCCTAACAAAACCAAATCGAATTCATTATTCCAATGAAAGAATTCCTAATGGGAAATCATTCCAGAGTTTCAGTTTATTGTTAATCATTTCCATAAAATATGGTCAACCTTGAAAGACTGTCCTTGAAAAATAAAAACAAAACGAAAATAGAACTTGTCCTTCTTGGGGTGTACCTCGTAACCGGGGACGCCGATAAATTTAAAGAAACTTTCAAACGCGCAAGTGGTAAAATTTATTTTTCAAATGTTTCCGAGGAAGGTCGATTTCTGAATTTGAAGGCTGTACGGTTTGGATGAATCCCGTTCGTACAGTAATTGTAACAATTCTAAAATAAACACATCCCTAATTATATATAATAAGTCGGGCATAAATTTACGATAAAGGAGAACTTTGCAGTTTGAACGACTCACCTCCTGGTGGTACATATAAGCCTGAATGCCCTCTCTGTCGTAAATATATTTCAATCCGTAATGTTTCGCAATTTTTTAAAAGGGGATTTTATTTTTTCAAAAAGGGGAGTATAAGCGAGCTCTCCGACGGCTTACCTTTAATAGGGGAACTCTTTTAAAATGCCTCATCCCCCACGGCCAATCCGAAGGGATGTAACATTTTAATGCTTCACTTTTATACTCACTTTTCAGGGTATTAAAAATAGAAATGGACCTTTCAAAGAAATTCTATCCTACAGAACTATAATTTCATGAAATATTGCGCATATTTTGAATAAATTGGATGATTTCAGTTGTGTTTTGAAAAAAAAAGGATAATTTCTTATGAGTATTTTAAACAATAGCACTAACAATAATTAATTAGAAGTCGTGGTCCGGTTGACGGAATAACGTTTTTCATTTGTTAATTATTGAGATATCGTGAGATGCGGTCTCATGTGATGAAGGTTTCAGAAAAACATTTTCTTTGTCGTGCCGACGTTTCGATCTTTATTTAGATCATCATCAGGGCTCAAAGTGAGGCACTCTCAACACGACACGAAAAAATGGCACAATTACACAGAAGACAAACACTTTGAGCCCTGAAGATGAACTAAATAAAGATCGAAACGTTTGAAAATTTAAAAAAATTATCAAAACGAGAATTGTATTTAAAAAAAAATACTTAAAACGGATTTTTTTTTCATCTGTATAAAAAATTTTAAAATTTTTTCAGAAGTTTAGGTTCTTGCAAAAATTAACGATTCGCTAAATTTAACGACTTACACCTTCGATCTTTAACGAGATCATCTTCAGGGCTCAAAGTGTTAGTTTTCTATGTAATTGTGCCATTCTTGCTTGTTGTGTTGAAAGTATTTAATTTAATCGATCTTTATGTAAGGTATTGGTTGAAATAAAAAATAATTTAAAAAACAGTGTCACGAGGGAGATTCGAACCCATGACTCTCGGTTAAATACGCCGCTATTCTACCTATTGAGCTATCGTGACGTCGATCCAATTTTTATCTCAACCAATACCTTACATAAATATGAATTAATACAAAAACGTTATACGCTCAATCGGACCACGAATTCTAATGATTTTAACAAATTAAATGAAATATATTACTCTAAAGCTCTCCGTGGCTGTTTCTTTTATCGCCGAGAATCAAATAGATTACACGACATTTGAAAAATGGCAAAAAGGATGAAAAATTCAAAAAGGTGGGGGTTGAGATTGTAAGTCCGAATGAATCGATAGGTCAAGGGTATAGTACGGGCGTATCAAGCCGAAGGACGTGGGTTCGAATCCCGCTCGTGACACCGTTTTTTTTTTCACAACTAAAAACTTTAACTATTATGAATTATATTAATTTGTCAAGCGGACCACGAAAAATAGTGAATTTAATTAATGAAAATGATGTATACTTCACTGAAGCTCTCCGTGGCTGTTTCTTTTATCGCCGACAATCAAATGGATTACATGACATTTGAAAAATGGGAAAAAAAGAGGGAATATTCGAAAGGTGGGTTGAGGTGAGATGTTTGTGCCAGAGTTCATCGAAGTCACGAGAGCAACGGCGTATTTAGAAGGTCGTGGGTTCGAATCCCGCTCGTGACACTTGAATTTTAACTCTACCAGTATCTTACAAAAAGATTAATCAATTTAAAATCTAAAAACCTACAATATTTTCAGACTTTCTTACAATATGGGTATCCTAATAATCGTGTTTATCTTATTAAATGTGAAAGTAATTATTACGTAGCCAAGTTTTCTGTAGAAAGTCAATTGAAACTATTCTGGGGTCTGCTAACATACGCTAACTGCCGGATCTTCTAATTCAGTTTCTGCTTAAATTGTGGGTTAGACTGGGCCGCGTCCTTAGTTCGTTTTTGTTTTCGGATTTTATTAATACCCTATAGCCTAAATATACGTTTTGTATCACACTTTGTATTTTTTATCAATCCATTCATCATTTATCTTTTCAGCCCTACCAGAAGAATAAAGAAGTAATGACACTATCTACATAATTTTCGTAAATATAAAAAATTATATTTCAAATGCCTTCTAATCGGTTTGGATCTCGGCGAGAATTGAAATGGCGATGTAGAGCTTCAGTGAAGTTGACTTCATTTTTAAATCATTATTCACTATTTTCTTGGTCCGCTCGACCAATTAATATATCACAATTAATTACGGTTTTTAGTTGAGATGAAATACGGCAAAAGGAGGGAAAACTCATAAGGTGAGGTTGAGATGGGGAGTTGATGTCCGAGTGGATCGAGGTCACGATAGCTCAGGTAGAGCAGTGTCGTATCTAGCCGAAGGTCGTGGGTTCGAATCCCTCTCGTGTCATTAACTTTTTTTCATCTCAACTAAAAACCGTAATTAATTCTGAAATATAAAAAATAATGAGGTGCCATCAGGATAGCTTCTTGCCTCTTGTATTCACAAAATTATCCACTGTTCCTTAATTTATTTTCATTACATCTGAAAACTTCTCACCCTCCAAAATAATTCACTAAAGAAAAGGGATTTAAAACGAAAATTTTCAACATTTTGGCAACAAAAAAATGTATGCATATTACTTTTATACGAATATTACTTTTATTATCGGGTTTTAAAAGCAAAATAATATAAGTACTTTTAAGTAGAAAGGAGAGACTTAAGTACCATAAAAATTCGACATATATAAATTAAACCATTGCAAAAAAAAGGGATATTCAATGTAATGTATAAGGGATTTGAAAGGTATACAGCACTTTATTTAACTCAATTATGTGTTTATTTCCTTTCATTCTATCAAGGAAAACAATATTTCCACTTTATCTCTCGCACTTTATCACCAGTGTAATCATAAAAATCAGCATAAAACATGGTATAAAATATAGCATGAAATAGCCGAACCGTATTACGTTTTTTAGGGTTTCAAATGCAAGATGAAGGAAAAATTGGTTACTTAAAATAAAACATGTTACGTTCGTAAAATGTCTGTTTACGTACGACAACAAAGAAAAAGAAATCAGAACATTAAAACATTTTATGCAAACAAAAATCGAATTTTCTCTAATAGTTGTACGTAATTTTCTATAAGCTAAATCATAAAAAAAACCTGTGGATTACACATATGTTCAACGGTTGTAATAATTAAATTCAAAATTAAAGCCGTGATATTGTGATTTTGCGTTTTATAAAATTTATTACCCACCTATTTTCTTATTTCCGCGCAAATTCCGCGAATCCAGTTGATCCTGTTCGAAGTGTAATAATGTTAATGTCGAGAAATTTTATGAAACAATTTATGACACTAGGTCTTGAAGGAGTCTGAATTGAAATGCCAGTGTGCTTAAGTCGAAACGCTACGGACTTTTTTACTCCGTTTCTCGAGGTGTCAATGAATTTCTAAATATACTTTTGACGATCTACTAAATTTTATGATTTTATAATAATTTAACATTTAATTTCGAACCGGAAATACATTCATGGTGATATAAGAACAAATAGACATATTGATTTCTGAACGTTAAAAATCTATTTCGATTAGGTTTCCATATTCTTGACGATCTTATAAATTTATTCATTGATCTCCCTTTATCCCAAGGGTAACTTTTTTAAGTCGGTTTCACCATAACTTCAAATCAGGTCAAACTTAACAGAACGTAGGATTTTTTACATTTTTTTTTAAATTATTTATATTGGTAGCAAATGATTTTTAAATCGTCATATGAGTGAGATTTTTTATTTGTGATGTTTAGATATGCTGCAACGGTTTTTGATTATGTATATTCTGGCATACATTTTTCAGGAAGGTTTTTAAAAAATTTGTCTTGTATGCAGGATGTTTCTGACGGTGAAGCCCAAGAGGACCTATTTTTTCTCGTCTCAGAAAGTAGAAATGCCTGAAAACTGTTGGGAAAAAAATCGATTTTTTATTATATAATTTCCAAGATATTTTTCCTGCGAGGGAAAATAAAACCCAAGAAAACCAAGACGCTCAGCCGTCCCAACTGACTGAAGCAAAAAGTAGGGTTTTTATATTATGTAAATAATTATTTCGAAATCGTGGGATGCGGTCTGGTGTGATGTAGGTTTCGAAAAAACAATTTCTTTATCGTGCCGACGTTTCGGTCTTTATTGAGATCATCTTCAGGGCCTGGGATTTACAAACATTGTTTACATTTATCAAATACATTTTGGCTGTGGAAAAAATTGAATTTATATAATAAAATTTTTTTTATTCAATCAAATTATTTCTATTTACACAAAGTGTTTGTTTTCTGCGTAGAAATACTTTGATTGAATATTTTAAAAAATAATCGCATTGTGTAAATTCACACGCTACATGTGTCTGTTAAATTTAAACATTTTGATTGATTTAAATATTGTTACATAAAATTATTTTTTTCTTTATTCTTACGCTTTTTCAATTGAAAATACAACTTATTATTTGTATCTTAAGGGACTGTCAGTAATTATAAACGGATTTTATTATTAAATTGCCTCTTATTAAATGAAAACAGGTAAACAGGATTTGTCCAGTTTGACTTCTTTTCTTCATTGGATTCACTATTGTATTCTTACGGATGCGATTTTAAATTGAATCCCCAGCAAAAAGTGACACTAAAGGATTTTTTAAATATTTTTACTAAGCTTAAACAGATCAACCTTCATTGTTTTAAATAGCTCCATAAAAATGATTGTTTATTTTTAGAATTCTAAAACAAAATGACTGGTCTACGTCTTATTGGGATAAAGAATGTAAACTTGGTCATTTTATGTTCCATTCGTTTTGTGCCGGACATAAATGTATATCTCCAAAGGCACAAAATTAAAATTTAATCTGCAGCAAAATTTTCCGGAATTTTTTAAATATTATCCCTATAATTCACTAATTTAGTGGTCCGCTTGGCAAATTGATAAATTACAATTAAGTAAGGTTTTTAATTGACACGAAGAAAAGTTAATGGCACGAGAGGGTTTCGAACCGAGGACCTTCGTCTATATACGTCGCTGCTCTACCACGTGAGGTCACGATCAAGACAAAGATCGTGGGTTCGAATCCCGCTCGTGCCATTAAATTTTTTTCATCTCAACTAAAAACTTTAATTAATCGTCATTATAAACATTTATAATCTGGGTTTTAAAAAACCTTCAAAAAAGTTACAATTTTTTCTTTCAAAAATGTTATGCTTTATTTATCTAGTTCTGTTATAAATTCGTTTTATTTATGGAAAATTTTATTTTAGCAAGTTCCGTGATTATAAAAAGAAAAAACTTAAAAACTTCTTGATCATTACTTTCTATTATTTATGTTTTATTCCGTATAGAACTTGAGTTGAATTGATTAGTTTCAAAACTGTAAATAAATTAGGTTTGATTAATATAACATCTTTTTTAAAGAAAGACGTAGAATATTGGATAAAGCACAAAAAAATATATTCCATATGAAATTGTTGCAGAAAGTTTTCGATATAGGAACCTTGATAAAGTTCACAATCTATTTATTTACTTTTTGATTTAGCATTTGCTCTTTTTCCTTATAAAAGGGATGTGAAGAAGATTATTTTCAGTTGTATTTCGTTTCCAGGCAGGCGCAGTTTAAATCGAAAAAATATAGCTAGAATTTTCTTCGTCTGGAACTGGGAACAGTACTTTCTACTTGTTTATGCCCCTGCATGGTCCTTCATCGGGGCGCTTTATCTCAAAAACTCCAGAGAAAATGAAATTAAACTGAATCGACCTTAAATAAAATTCGTCTGGCTTATACATTTTTAGCATATTTCTTTTTCCACGTATTAAACATTTGACCAGTGGCCTTTGGTTCATGATTAAACACTGGACAAATTATATTTTATTTTATTTTATAAGAATATAAAATGTAAAACAGCCAGACGCGAAAAAAAAAAAAACATATTCATCATTGAATGATCCCAATTTGAAGGTCCGTTGTTTGACAAGGAAATATATGATGTAAAAATATAACGTCCAAGGATATGCAAAAATTCCTAAACCTGTGTGGATGGTGCTTTAATGATGGCCAATCACGGAACTGAAAATAGATGAAATCCCGGCTATCACCATACTAGTTTGCCGTCAGTAATAAATAAATAACTAGATGAAATTTTTATTTCCAAACAAAATTAAAGAAAAGTTATCTTTTTATAAATAATACACGAACAATATAAATCCATTCAGACTCAGGTTTTTCTTAATTCATCTTTCATTAAATTGAATAATAATAATTATCATTATTATTGCAATTATTTGGAAGAATATCTTTTCAGCCCTTGATTAAGAATAATGAAAAATAATATACTACCTCTATTAGGACAGAAATTATTCAAATTTTAGCCATATTTCTACAGATAAAATTATCAATAATATGTCCACAATGTGTAACCCTAAACTAACATTTATAATACAATCGCTACAAAAGAATGTCATAAGTGAATAATTAAAGAAAATTGCCCCTTTTCTCAGGACTGTCAAATCCAGAGAAATTAATAATCTAAAATGGAAAAATCATGTTTACTTTCACTCTTTCGTCTAATTAAGAATTAAAACCGTTTATAATAATTCTTATTTTTTAAAGATACAGGCAATAAGGGTTATTCTCAATAATCACATTTTTCAAATTTTTTAAACTATTTTATCAAAAAATTATTGTTAAGATAAGGGTTCATTTAAAATTTTGGTTTAACGTTGATCATGTTGAATCACTATAAAAGCCTTATTAAAAACCAAAACTAATTTTTTTTTAAAATTTAAACCTAAATTTATAGTAATTCAGAAATCGTGAGATGCGGTCTGGTGAATATAGATTTCAAAAAAATATTTTATTTACCGTTGAACAATTAATAATAAAATCCGTTTATAATTACTGGCATTCCCTTAAGATGCAAGTAATAAATGTTATTTTCAATTAAAATAATGAAAAAAAATCATTTTATGTAAAAAAAATAAATATCAGTTGGAAAGGAGAATCTTGGATGTTTTGATTCGTTTTCATTCACTCGAAACAAATTGAGCGATAATATGAAAATTCGAAAGTTCTTTTTACAACACTTTTCCCGCAACATCTTCGTTTTAGAAACGTTGAGAAATAAGTTCTTCCGCCTTCACTTCTGGAGTACTCAGACTACATTTAGGCAAGGGAGATCCCGATTTTTATACATCCGGAATAAAAAAAAAGTTACTACCATAAAATTTTTTCTAGTCTTGGCAATGAAATTATGAGTTTAGAAAAACTTTATATGTAAAAAATTAAAAATCTTTCAATTAATTATTCTTTTTATCTCAGGTTTGGTTTTGGTTGAGACGAAAAAGCTAGCATCACAATCATCTTTTAAGCAAAGAAATTGTTTCAGTCGTTAAAAAGTATTTACATAATGTATGGTGATTAGTTACTGTTCTGAACCGAGTTAGATAGAAAAGTAGTCAAAAAAAATTTTCTGAGTTACTCATCGCTTTTCCTCTAACTTCTTGTGGACGGCTCGGTCGATTTTCTTACTTCTAACGTTTTTATGTCCGTTTAGAACCGAGTTGGATAGAACCGTAGACAAAAAATTATTCAGACATCGTAAGCTGCTGCCTGGTGTGATGTAGGTTTCAGAAAAATGTTTTCTTTGTCGTGCGGACGTTTCGAACTTAATTGAAATCATCTTCAGAGCCTGAGATTTACAAACATTATTTACATTTAGCAAATACGTTTTGGATGTGGAAAAGTGAATTCGTACAATGCAAATGAATATTTGTTATATTCAATCAAAGTGTTTCTACTCAGTCAAAGTCCTTGCTTTTTACGTAGTAAATACTTTGATTGAATATAAAATGTTTTTCACATTGTGTAAATTCACTTTTTCTTCTTCTTTTTAATAATCAACACACGTTTTTATGAAACCTGCATCACATCAGACAGCATCTCACGATTTTTGAGTATTCATCGACAAACGATCATTAATTATCGCAATAAATTTATAATATGCACTAAAACATATGTGGTTTATATTGAATCTCTTACATCTTTACAAAATAATATTTAACTAGTGGTAGCCGAGTGGTTAGCGTAAGAAAATCGAGATCACGCGGTCGTAGGTTCGATTCCCACCATCGCCTCTGGAATTTTTTTCACGCTGCCCTTTCACCCTCCCCCTACCCCCCGAAAATAACGAATACGCATAACAACATTTGTTATGCGGCTAATATTCTCAGATCATAAAGCCATAAAAAAAAATCATTGTCTTTTGACGAAAAACATCTCTACATATGGCGCATATTGGCATATTCTTGAAGAATTTGAGATAAAACGGCCAAAACACTCATGTAAACTGAACGAAACGTATGCATAAAATAGTGGTAAGACTGATAAATAGTACGAAATGATATTTTCCATAAAGACAAAAAAATCTCAACGGTTACAGAGATCAGACGAAACGCGACGAAAATGGTATCACTGTAGTATTTAGATATCAAGAATCCTATCAACCTAATAAAATATTAATATTTTAATTATGTAATATACACTTTAGCATAAAAAAGTACTTAAAATATTTCTCGGTTCTTGTTTTTTCAACTTGTATTTAACCGCAACTTAGAACATTTAGGTTTTATATTAACCACAATTCCGTTATCAAATATTTCAAAAAGTCTTTTGTCCTTACAGCCAAATTTAAAATAATTTATTTTCTTTCAAGTTGTCTGTAACTTTATAAAAATCAATATTCATTGATTCTTTGATATTTTATTAGTCAATTGTTTCCTAAATTCATATTATAATTTGATTAGATATGTTTCTGTTGGCCGGGAAAACATAAATGATGGAAGGTCTCGAGCAATCATGTTGGTTTATCTTCACCAACTTGCTCTCAGTTTAATGATTCAGGTCCAATTACAGGGAAGCTCACTAAGCCTTTTTATTACGTTGATTTGTTTTTCTTCAGGAATAAGCATTCCCTCGTGCTAAGCCATGTAGGCAATGTCATTTTTTTTTAAAGATTCTAGTACGCTTTAAAGATTAAATGATGACATAAGCTCATTAAGTTTGATCATGAGCTCAGCGAAAATAATTAGCCGAGGAGGGATATTTTCCATGGTAAATCGGGTTTTTGTTCTTATAAAGATTTGATGGATATTCAACGGCTATTAGAAGAGAGGGATGATGTTGACTTTTTTGGCTTGCTTACGATAACAGTTAATTAATGTAATGCTAAATGCTATTCAAAGAAAATCTCTCAAAAAACCTTATTAATCACTTTATTTTTTTCAAGATTTTTATGAATATTAGTAAACAGAAAGCAACAAATTTATCGAGTTCATCAATATTTTTCCTCTAAGAAATGGATTATGCGCAAAACAATAGTGGCAAATTTGTTTTCCTGTATAAAAAACAATGGTCCTAGTCCTCTTCCCTGAGAAACACCACATTTCACTTTACCGATTCACTCACAAAATCATCCACTTTGCTCATTTTGAGACTTTCCAATTATATAAGATTAAATTCCAAAATTTGCCTTGAATTACGTGGATTTAAATATTTTTTTATTAATAAGTAACGATTAATGGAATCAATTGACTCTAAATTTAAAAAATATATATTACTTTTTTAATAGAATGATTAGATTTATGTGTTCATCTTTATATTGTATTAATAAATAAACTTTACAGAAAAAATCGAGATGAGGCAGATTTGATTAGAAAAATTCATCACCTACTGTTCTTGGTTTTTTTTATGGCTGTTTAAAATTTATAAATTTTTTTTACAAAAGGGTAAACTGTCAAATGTTAATACGAGCCTACAAATTTCACAGATTATAAACATTTATGACTATAATAGTTCTATTTAGCAAGGAAAGGTTCGTTTCCATCCTATGTAAGTAATATATTTATTTTTTTTAATTTAAAATAATTTGTTGAATAATTGAACACTTAGCGCCACTCGATTTTTCATTAATAATTTTCCACTTTGAAAATTGGCAAAAAGGAGGGAAAAATTCGAAAGGTGAGTTGAGATGGGAAGTTGGTATCCGAGCGGATCGGATAGATCAAATGGTAGAGCAGCGGCGTATCTAGGCGAAGATCGTGGGTTCGAATCCCGCTCGTGACATTGGCTTTTCTATCTCAACCAATATCTTTCATAAAGATTAGTTAACTGAAAGAAGTTATTTGGTCAATCGGTCCACAAAATCCAATTGATTATATTTAAATATTAAATATATTTTTGTTAAAATGTGATTTAAATATTTAAACATCTTGAAATGAATTTTGGAGTGATGAAATTTTCAGAAAAACATTTTCTTCGTCGTACCGACGTTTCGATCTTTATTGAGATCATCTTCAGGGCTCAAAGTGTTTGTCTTGTCGTGTTTCTCTACTGAAAATGATCATCACACCAGATTTCTAAATAATTATCGATTTACGTTCACCAATCACCACACGTTTGCTTTAAAATTAAAACTCTCGATTTACTTGAATATTTATTACAGGGCACAAATAAACATTTTCTTAGAGGTCGATTATACAAATTTTTTAAATCACGTGAGATTCTTCTCAAAACGAGACGCAATATCAATTTCCTTTCTATTTTTTTGATTTTTTTTTTTTTAACTAATTTAATAATATATTTTTTACATGTTTGAAATGATTTGAAGATCAGTTAAATGATAGTGCGACGAGTTTTGTTCTATTTAATTTTAGGAGACTTCTGTTTGATTTTCTATTTCGATTAAATACATTTTTGTTAAAAATAGTACGCACTTTGAAAATTAAAATTAATGATTTATTTTAATATGTTATTTAGAACACAAATAATATACACTTTTATATTTTAAAAAAATGCAAATAAGTAATGTGTTTTCTATAAAAGTCTTACGAAATTTTTCTCAAATATGTGCAAAAAAATTTAACTTTATTAAGTATATAAATACATATATAAACTAGTTTTAGCAATTGAAAATATTTTTCTTTTACAAAAATAACACTTTATTCTTCAGAGTCAGTAAAAGTAGACAATACAAACATTTTAAAGTGGACCTCGAAGTTAAAACATAAAAGGAATACTTATTATTTAGAACATACTATAAATAAGTATCACTAAAAGTTTAACAACCTAGCATATAAACTTATATAAACATAAAAATTCCTGTTCCCTGAATCGCAGGAGTACATAAAATGTTTAGCTTTGTTTATATGATCTAGATCGATAGGCGGATAGATTGATAGGGATAGATAGAGAGAAACAGTGAAAAAGAAAAAGAAAACAAACAGTAAAACGAGAAAATTTGGGAAATATTCCTGTTCTTACAATCTTACAAGAGTGGGTTAAACAGAAGAGAACACAGTTTTTTTAAACTCGATTTTTCTCCTTTTTCGTAATGAAAAGTAAATGGGACTTAATTTATTTATTATGAAAGACCTCAATTTTAGCGCATTAATTATGTAAATATAAATGTCGTAAATTTTTCAATAGCTCGGTTTCTTCGGGCAATTTATTAAGGAATTATCACGAGTTACCGGGTCATTTGTATGCTATAATCTAACGGATCTGTGAGCGTGTAATAAAAAAAAATTACGCGAATTGTCACTTATTTTAGAATATCAGACTATCTCCAGATCCCAAGGGTAATTTTATGACCTTTATGACAGAAAGATATTTGCTTGATCCGAGTCAGTCTAAGTTGAGCGAATATGAATAGGATTTTATTAAAACGTAGATTACATTTTAAAAAAAGCAACCGAAATATGCTGCGGCTTTATTTCTTTGAAATTTCAGTCAATATGTGTAATTGTTTCCTAATGATGTTTCTATTTTATTTTCAAGAAATAGAAGCGTATGACTAAATAAGTAAAGCTTTCAGTTATGAAATAGAATTGTACCTGATATCAATGTTTTGGCCATTAAATAATTGTGATTTAATTTGTTGAATCAATTTTTAGTAATTAAGTCGTTTGGCACTTTTTTTTTAAATTTTGATCACTGTTTAATGGCTGCTTTCTAGATTTGAATAGAAATTTTTAGCCTGCCAACTTCCAAATTTGCATTAGTAAATAACCCGTTGCAGAATATCGTAAATGTATCGAAAATTTGAAAAATTTTCATTGCATTTATTCTAATTGATAAAAACATCTGAGTCTCTAAATTTCATTCCCGTATAATTTTTGATTTTACCAAACAAATTTTGGCTTTTGTTCAAATATTGTTTTAGAAAGGAATTCAACGTTTTGTATATAGCACATATACTACTTCTACTTATGTAACTTACGTAAATTAATGCAAATATATTCTTGATTAGTTAAATATTTTTATTAAACTAGTCCTACCTGCATTAGATTTGAATTGAAATAGTGCCTTTTGAATCTAGGTTGAACAAAATCTCTTTAAGGAAGGCTATTTACTCTATTTCCTCGTAATATTTTGTTTTGCTATGCAAAAAATGCCCAGTCGGTAATGAAATAAATTATCCTTAGTTCACCTAAAAAGTGATAAAATCTACGTATGAACGATAAAGTCACTAAGACAGCCTCCCAGTAGTTAAAATTGGCGCGTGTTTGGATCATGGACCAATTTAGTTTAAAACAAAATGACAACTAACGGATCCCAGTTTCGTCCTTAACGGCCCCGCCCTGCTCCTCGATGATAAGCGTTATACAAAACCGATGGGCGGGGAAGTGGGGAGGATCTGGTTTAGATATATATACACGCAGAACTCAACAGATCATGTCATCCGACAGTCCTTGCTTAACCGAGTAGCACGGAGGTTCGATAAACCGACATGAAGACTTTTGTAAGTGTCATGTAAAGACAAAAAAAAAGCCTTCTGTAGATGCTATACGTTTTTTTAGGGGATCCTTACGTTTCTATTAGACTTGTGGCAACAATTTGAAAATAATTAATTTGAATTTTTTTAAAGGTTTTACTTTGCGCTCTAGCGGCCTTCGCTAGTGCCAAGCCTCAGTACTTCTTCCCCTACGGATTGCACACCCCACTCGCTTACAGCCAACCCCTTTTGGCATTTTACCCCGGAGCACCGTTGAACCCCGACGGCACCGTCGCTGACACACCCGAAGTCGCCGCAGCCAAAGTTGCCCACTTTGCCGCCAAGGAGAAAGCCCTAAGTAGAGGAAAGAGGTGGGCTCCGCTCAACCCTGACGGCACAGTCGCCGACACCCCTGAAGTCGCTGCTGCCAAAGTCGCCCATTTCGTTCAAGTCGCCAGAGCCGGAGGAGCAGTACCTTACGTCTACGCTCCCCAGTGGTAATATTACTTAAAACGTCTTATCAATTTTATCATGCCACCTTTGAAATTTAAAAATAATAACGAACTTAATACTTATTACTAATACTTAATAACGTAGATGACAATCCAACCTGTGATAATGAAAATCCTTCTGGATACAAATTTGCAGTTTTAATACAGTTCATTTACTAATCCTTTTATGTATTCGCTCATTCTAAGATAATAGATTTCTTTATATTCTTCCATCTTAATATACCAAACTGTACAACTAGTAAAGTCGATGGGGTGCATAATCATCAGGCAATCAGGCATTGATTCTGCCACACTATTCACGCTAGTAGATATATTCAATGTAAAAACTTCAACCCAAAAATATTTAGTAAAACATCCCTGTTGTTTTAAAATTACGAAATAGTAGATGTTCCCAATGATAATTTTTACATTGGGTACCATGCTCTCTGTATAGAGCCAAGACAAGACAAATTTTCAATGTTAGACGCAAACGTTCGCTTCGGCTCATAAAATAATGTCCGTGTATGGCCAATTCTCAATCTGGTGAGGTTACCTCTTCAACAATTCAGATCTTTCTGGGTCCACCTTATCGACCGTGCTCATCATACATAGGAGCTTTTCTGCCAATCAGACCCACAGATGCTGTCATTTCCCTTTGAGCTAATTTTTTCTTGCATGTTTTGCGTCTGAAGGCCTGATCCCGGTTGGATTTGAAGATGCAGATAAGAAATAGTATTAAGATAATTCTTTTTTATTTGCTTGCATGCATTTCGCTCTTTAGTATGTTTTTGACGGTTTTGATTATTTATGACTTTTTTTCAGGTATGCTTCCGCAGGTGTTCTCGACACCCCTGAAGTCGTCGCCGCTAAGGTCGCTCATTTCGCCGCCCATGCCAAAGCACGCGGATTAGTCACCCCTTACTTCTACACCCCCTACTGGTACGGAGCCGCCCCCTTGAACGCCGACGGTACCGTCGCTGACACGCCCGCCGTAGCGGCCGCCAAAGCCGCTCACTTCGCCGAAGTCGCTAAAGCCCAGTAAGTAGATATTTTTAACGCCAAATGCCAAATTTGACGAGCACTTTTCCAGATCCCTCGCCGCCCCTCATGTCGGACCCGTCGACACACCCGAAGTCGCCGCAGCCAGAGCCGCCCACTTGGCAGCTCACAGCGCCGCCCTCAGCCGTGCCAAAAGGTGGGTCCCGTTGAACGCCGACGGAACCGTTGCCGACACTCCTGAAGTCGCCGCCGCCAAAGTCGCCCATTTCGCCGAAGTAGCCAAGGCAAGGGGCCTAGTCCACGCTCCCCTCGTCGCCGGTCAATGGTACGGACCTTCCGCTCCTCTCAACGCTGATGGTAAGCATCCGTTACAAAACATTCCAAACGATCCAATTACATAACTGCTACGTCGAGAATCGCGCCTAGGAACCTGTTTTACCCACTAGTGTCATTCACGGCCGTTCAAGAGCGCGTTATTAAATATTAGGTATTTATGTCAAACCGGGTGTTCTTCAGCTTCACCACATTCCAATTTATGATACATTACATAACTATTTTTGTATCTGATAGACAATTTGCCGCCTCTCTTGTTTTACAGCCATTTCTCTTTGATTACATTTATGATAACTGTACAGAAAGACGTGCCGCAAATAGTCCGAAGTGGTTTATGTCCTGTCGGTATTATTGTGATCACGTTAAGAAGAAAATTAGTAAATTTAATTGACCGAATTTATTAAGAATTAATATATTAATAAAGTCGGTGGTTAATCTGTGGAATGTCTAGTTGTTATGACATGAGACTTATCTTACTGAGGTAGTTCTAAAATGGTTTACCTAAATCACCGTACGGTATTAAATGATAAGTATTATACTTTTAAGTTATAATGACGCATGAGGTCATGTGCAAACCTTTGAGGCCGAAGGAAACCTGAAGTTGACACAGGTAAATTGGGTATTTTGGCTATATTCGTATCTTGGAACGCCTATTTAAACGCATTATTTAAACAAAGAAAGGTCATGAGTGGCTCGACTGGCAGACCAACAAGCCAGGAAAGGCAAACCGAGATGGTCTTATTTGACAAAACTGGCAGTTCAACAACCTAGAAGTCTTTTTCTAAAATTGTGACACATATAGAAGGTCGAAACAGATTTTTCCAAATTATTTCCTTACTTTCAACACCCTGATCATCATTGGATGGCTTCGTTAATCCGTTTGGCTTTTTCGCAGGTACTGTTGCTGACACTCCTGAGGTCAGGGCCGCTAAAGCCGTCCACTTCGCCGCCCACGCCGGATACCAACTCCCCCTAGTCCACGGCTACTACTACGCCCCATTTAACGCCGACGGATCCGTCGCCGACACCCCCGAGGTCGTCGCCAAGAAGTTGGAACACTTCGCCGCCCACGGAGAAGCCCTTGCCAGGTTGGGATAAACAAGCCGTTGACCAACATAGTCCAAACTTTACCAGTGTCGTGTACCATTCTGTTATTGATGCTCAATTAAATTTTTTTATGTCTTTTCATATTTCGTTTTTGTTCTACCTGCATTTATTTAATAAGCTCAAACATCTCGAATATTCTCTCTTTAATAGATTATAACATACAAACCGAGTACACCCAATATTCTCTCATAAGCCATCACTATTTCTTTTCTCGACCCAAAAATTAAAAAACTTAACCCTGCAGAATTTATATACAATCAATAGTTTCTAGAAATTAAATAATTCAAAAAAGAGATTTTCGTAAGAAATGAGGAAAAAATGAAACTTAAAATTTATATAAAAAAAAACAAAAAAAAACAGTACGCTCAGGAATGTTTTCAAGGGTGACTTTTATGCATCCTCCGGATTCTAGTGGACGGTGCAACATCAGGCAGGCGTCAGTCGACGTCTCGACAAAATTTAACGTCTTCTGACCTAAGGAAGGTCTTATTTCGGGATTAGCAAATTACACAGAGAACTGGCACAACTTAAGTTTGGCTTAAGCACTGAACACTCTGAAGTACGTTTTTTCTTCACCAGTTTGTTGTGGTTGAAGGATGATATTTTGAAATTTTAAATCTTTAAAGCTTTCGGATGTTTTCTTGTATCTTCTGCAGGGCTCGACCAAAGTATAGGTTTGACATTTTAATTTTGTACTTACTGTTTTTGGGTCAATATTATATAAACTTAAATTTGTTTTATAATCATGTTAAAACTGAAAAACGTTTCACTTTCTGTTTTCACCTTTTCAAAAATCAGTAAATCGTCAAAAAATATGCCTAACCAATCCTATTGTGGAGCCTGAAGAAAGTACAGTAAAGTTAGGTGGGCGAAAATTAGAAATAATCTTTCTTTGGCCACAAGGATCTCTCAGCGACCTGAATCTGGTCCCAACCCCTTTCAAAAATGAGTTTTTCTTCGATGGAAGAACACTGGTACAACGGGGGCTCAAGTTCACTTTGTGTAGTGAGCTCTCCTCCAAAAATGGAGCCAGGGTATAGTACAATAAGCTGTACAGCTGCAGTGCTCAGGAGGGAACTCCTCCAGTTCCTGGTATCCATCCATCCACCGTCCATCTTTGGCCACATCCCTGATAACAACCAAGAGTACATCCCGACGACTTTATTTTGTAGATTTATCCACCAACTTCTGAAGGTAATATGGTCAAAGAAAGGTATTTTCACTTTTAAATCTTCGCTTAGATTTCGGAACTTTATCGTACTTTCTTCAGGGCTCTACAAAAGGATATATTAGTTATTTTAATTTTGGCTAATTGAACATCAAATATATGTAAGAACAACACAAACATTTTTTTGGTCAAAAGTGTATAATCTTAATTTTTTTTAAATATTGCACTAAAAACGTTTTCACTTTCTTATTCACCTTTTCAAAAATCAGCACTTTACATAAAAATATATTTGATGTTAGTGATTATTTTATAATTTATTTATTATTTTACACGAGAAGAACGAAGAAGATGTGATTATATGACCACATTTCAACTAAATATGAACAATAAGCCGAAATAATCATTGAAATGATCAAATAATCATTCTTCTAGTGTAAAAATAATAAATAAATAATAAAATAATCTTTCACGTCAAATATATATATTCACGTAACTTTCTCATTTTTGAAAAGGCGAGGAAGAAATTGAAAAGGTTTTCAGTGTTAAGATGAAAATAAAACAATTTAAAGTTTATATAATTTTCACTAAAAAAACAGTAAATTCAAAAAATTTGTATTGTTCTTATTTATAAAGATAGGAATGTTTGAGTTTTTAGAATAAAAAATTTTTTTTTCGACCACAACCCTGATGCAGCCAAGAGAACATGATCCACCACTTTTTTTTTTTTTTTTTTTTACCAAAATGATCTAAATCTATTTGACCAACCATTTCCATACTATTCTAAATTTTTTCGTACTGTAAAAGGATTTACAAATCTTTAAGATCATAAAATTTACGGTAATTGATTTAAAAGACTTTTTTTAAACTGTAATTTTTAACTTTTTTAAAAAATTTAATTCCATGTTCAAGCGGAAAATGTACCTCGCGCAAAAATCGGATTTGCACTATATTCCGCAGAAAAAAATCCATCATTAAGAATCAAAGGGGACAATAAAAAGGAGAGACACGAGGTATGCAGAAGTGTTGTCCGCACACAAGGAGAGCGGCTTTTTGAGGGTTATACCCAACAGATTTGTATTTGAAATAAAATACTTTACTAGCGTAAACAGCCAACCTTCATTTGTCAATAAGAACGGAAACTTTGGATTTATTGCCGGTGGCGAAAACCCATTATAAAAGAAAAAATGGGTGAAATCAGAGGAATCATAGGGGAAAATTTAATTAAAATATGTACGTATAAAACCTTGCGCTTGAGAGTATTTTCAATGACACCTTTTCCGGAGATTGCGGGTTGCGGTCGACGACGTAACTTCAGGCTCCAGTCCGTCGGAGTGACCAGAAGATACACCTTCGGATAATCTAATTCTGAAGGTCTTCTTCTCTTAGCAAATTACATTCACAACGGATTAGATTACGGCTAAATATACCCTCTGCAGTACGTCTCCCCGCCACCGTGTTGCATACCAAAAAGACCCAAATCTATTTCACCTCTA
This sequence comes from Cimex hemipterus, assembly GCA_039619505.1. Classification (NCBI taxonomy): domain Eukaryota; kingdom Metazoa; phylum Arthropoda; class Insecta; order Hemiptera; family Cimicidae; genus Cimex; species Cimex hemipterus. The sequence goes on along the minus strand of CM077106.1, from coordinate 21,181,262 downwards.
ATTTCTGCTTTACTCACGTACATTTTATAGCCATAATGCAATATAACGGTTTTAATTTTTCTTTTCCGCGATGCTAAAAAAATAGTAAATCGTGGATATATAACCCTAATTTTTAAATGAAAATTTTGGTCACACTCTAGGCAAACGCGGTTTAATGTGGGAGATGATACTCGTGAAATACAACTCAACGGTTTAGAACAGTCAACCATTAGGAAAAAAAAGGTTAATTTATCCAGATTGAGGAATGGATTTTTATGCTAAATAGAGTCATCTAGTTATCCATCAGGTACATACCATACACAGCGTGTGAATTGAAATTGTAACCACTTAAAATTTATTACTTGTAAAATTTTATACTGCTGAATTTTCTAACAGCCAGCACTAGAGACAGTCTGGCGACAGCCAGGAACTTATTCCAAATTTTACATTAATCAAAATCAAAATTATATAAACAAATGTTCAATTTTGAAAATCATTTATCAAAGGTCTTATGGAAATTTTTAATCGTTTAATTTTATGCGTTTTAGGGATTTTTGACAAAAATAGAATGAAGCTCGTGCAGGAATAAGCCAAGAAAACAATTAAAAGGAAGGTTTTTTAATGGAAAAACATGACAGACGTAATTTTTAAAAAAATGTGCTCAGTAGATTGAATATTGTAGGAAAAATTCATGTCCATAACCAAAGACGAAAGTTTATTGTTTAAATTTAATTAATTTAATTAACGATATAAAATTACATACATTATGTAAAAATTAAACATTTTTCGTAGTCTGCTTGACCAATTATTATCATTTAATTAATTAAGGTTTTTAGTTGAGATCAAAAAGCCAGTGTAACGAGCGTGATTCGAACCCACGACCTTCGGCTAGATACGCCAATGCTCTACCACTTGAGCCTCGAACCACTCGGACATCGACTTCCCATCTCAACCACACCTTTTGAAATTTCCCTCCTTTTTGCCATGGGAAAATTTATTATATTCTTATTCACATACGGTTTGCCTTACTGAAAGATATTTCACATTGTTACATTATTACATCCTTCCTGTCTTCTTTGAACATAATTCTAACACATGTGGAAGATCACAACTTTTTATGGAGAAAAACGTTGTTTAACGTTTTCAATATAGCTTATAATTAATTAATCTTTATGTAAGGTTTTGGTTTTGGAAAAGAAGCTAGCGTCACGAGCGGGATTCGAACCCACGACCAGGGCTCGATACTCCGATAAATTATTTTCTATTAATCAATCCCTCCCATTTTGACCTACCTTTCGAATTTTCCCTCCTTTTTGCCATTTTTCAAATGTCGTGTAATCTATTCGGATCCCGCTCTTGAAACTGGCTTTTTTATCTCAACTAAAAGTCGTCATTAATTATGTAAAAACATGAAATATAATTTTATCATTTATTTTTGTTCTGATGATAGCCAGAAATTATTGTTGTCGCTCACCTATCTTTCTGAATTATTACGGACTATTCTTCGCGAGGCCATGGGGACCGCAGTAGCCGAGTGGTTAAGGCGTCAGACTCTCGGCTAGTAGACCCCTCTGTCGTAGGTTCGATCCCCACCATCGCCTCTGGAAGTTTTCTGACGCCTAAGGGGACCGGTGGCCGCAATTAAATGAAATTTACACGGCAGTCTTCAATGGAAGGAGAGAGGTCTGGATCTCTCAGCGACCTGAATCTGGTTCCAACCCCTTTCAAAAAAGAGTTTTTCTTCGATGGAAGAACACTGGTATAAAGGGGGCTCAAGTTCACTTTATGTAATGAGCCCTCCCCCAAAAATGGAGCCAGCGTATACTACAATAAGCTGAACAGCTGCAGTGCTCAGGAGGGAACTCCTTCCGTCCCTGGTGACCATTGTATCCATCCATCCCTCGGGAGGTCCCAGGGCAATCTCGGATTCAGTCGCCTTACTGGTCGTAGAAGTGGTTAATGTTGGGCATACATCGGACTAATGGTTACGATGCGAGAATGGATTTTTCACGGAATGTGGACAATTTGCTGAGGATTAGGTTTGAACATTTTGAAGGGTGGTGTAACAAACGTAGTTAGGAGCGTTGACAACGCCTCAAGGGACATTGTTAGTTGGGAAGGATGTTGGATGGCTTAGGGGTGCCCCGTAGCTCTAATCCGTATGTCCGAATCAGTTCCATTCGTTTCTTATAAAATAATAGTTTTGCTTTATATATGTCATATTCTTGATGATAAGTTGTATAATAGTCTGTATAATCCTTTTTAATCGTGTTTAATCTTTTAACTCGTAAATGTCCGTTCCAGGATAGAGGTGAGTCTAGGCAGGACCCAAGGTGATAAAATACGTGATATTATTAAATTACAGAGACCACTAGTGTGCATAAAACGAACGTAAATTTTCGATTTCCTTAGTGTTAAGAGTGATCAATACGACGTTTTCTGACGTGAATATTAAACCCCGACCTAACACTTCTTCCTGTCGGGCGGGCTCCCACAATTGATGCATTAATAATGGTTTAGCCCGCAGATTTGGTTGGGTCGGAACGATTATTAGGAACCTTGGCTCGAAAGGAACCCGCGGATTCAAACTTAATCGATCTAACATACTGATGAAATTGTTAATCCAGTATTTACGTTTGACGATTCGGCGGAATTAAAATTCTATACGTCTTTTACATAACGTATGACAAACTTTAGGATTGTTTAATTAATCAAATTAAAATTTTGAATTTTAGAGGCAATATTGTATTACATTCGCGGGAAACGTCAACCATAAAACACTTAATCGAATTATAATGTCAACTCTATAAATAGAATTTAAGTAAAACTAAAATTGGGAAAACGTTGTGGAATAATTTTATAATAAACTTATATATATATATATATATATATATATATATA
>CM077106.1:21126612-21138254 GCA_039619505.1 Cimex hemipterus | reverse complement strand
TTTAGTTTAGCCTATCTTTTTTGGAGAAAAATTAATTAAAGAATTTCTTTTAACCAATGATTCTATCAATAAAATAGATATCTTTAATATTTTTTAGTGTAGTTTATCTTTCTTTGGAGAAAAAGTAATTAAAGAATTTCCGTTAACCAATGATTTTATCAATAAAAAATGCGTTTTTAACTTTTTTTAGTGTAGCTTATTTTTGTTTAGAGAAAAATTATTTAAAGAATATTCTATCGATAAAAAAATCTTTTCTTGGACAAAAATTACATAGGGTACGTCCGGCTCAGTTCAATTTCAATATTTCAAATACGACCTTGACAGATAATTTTAAAGGATTTTTTACGCTGAAAACAATTGTGCAAGACAGCAGTACAGTAATGTCGTGGAGTAACTGAATATTCAACAGCATGTTCACGAAAATGAAATAAAATATGAATCCGGGACTTGGAAGTTTAAAACGTATCGCTCACATCTCGTCCAGCGACTCCGGGACTATGACAGGCGTCTAACTTTCCTAAACCGTTAGAATTTTCGAATCTGAGCAGCGGAAAATCTGATAATTTTGGACCATTGTCATCATCAGATGGTTAACTGTAGTTCCTTGCACTAATTTCTGAAGGCTGCATAAAACTTTCTTCCATCAGAATTTTCGAACTATTGACATCACCAGGTGTTACACAGTATCAACGTTCGGTGTAGACTAAGACAAGAAAGAAGACTAAGATAAAAATTAATTCGGTCTTCTTTCTTCGAAAATAATTCAAATGTTCCCCAGTTTCACCATTATTTGAAAAAGGTATTACTAGCACATTAGAGGATTTTCCTTTGCAACAACGGCAAAGAAATTTTGTTGTTGAAAATGCTGGATGGCTATTGTTTGCGTTATCTGCGTAAGTTGAGACGTTATCTGAATCGTCACCTCCAGCAAAGGTGGATAGGACCTCATGGCCAATCGGTTCGCCTCATTGATCACCCGATTTAATTCCACTTGACTATTTTATTTGGGATCATTTCAAAAAACCGTGTCTACGTCAGTCATAACCCAGCAACCTCAGTTGAACAAATATGACTAAGAATAAAAAATAGTTTTCAGTTCATCTTCTCTGATTCTGTCTCTATCTGAACACAGGTGAAGAGTGGTAAAAAAGAGAGCATATTTCCATCTTTACGCAAAGCAGGCAGTTCGAACATTAAATGTGATTAATAAACAGGAAAACAAATTAGTTTTTTTTAAACTTTTGCAGTAACTTCGTCATTTCTGACCAAATTAGAATCCAATTGCACTATTGTTTCCATCCTAAAAAAAAATCACTCAAAATAATGTGTCAGGATGTATAGAGTTGTTTTTGAAATTTGAACTGGGCATGATGTACTTTGTTTCTCCAAAAATTGATTTATTTTTTGAAAGTTCAACTATACTAAAAACTATTTATGAACTGTGGAATACATAAACAATAATAAATATTTATTTTAACACGCATTCGTTTTATGATTACAAACATTTCCATTTTTTTAATGTTATCTCAGATATACCACACCTTTCCTCACTTCATCTTCACTTTTCCAATACTTAGGTTTCCCCAAATATGAAAACTACGAACTAAAGTTTATCTGAGCAAGGCAGCACGAGGATCCTCGTCACCAAGGTAAAATTTGGATTAAAAATATTTATTCTAAGTTACATTCGATTTATGGTTGAGGAAGGAGTCAAATACAGCCGCATGTTGATTCTTTCACCTTACATGGCTTGACCCTTTACTTTACTAATCGTTTTTTTTTATTACAAACATTTCCTTTTCTTAGTGTTATTTCAGGTAAACCACACTTCTCGTATATCACAGTATTAAACAATTTTTATAGCATTGGATCACGAGATATTCAGCCGGGCCATCTAAAAACGACACTATGTATAAGTATTTTATGTTATATGCATTGTATGTTTTTGTACTATTATGTAGTTGATAACCTGATGTACAAATGGAAGGCGCATATCGACTGAGTTTTTATATAAAAGCAGGGAGTCTATGACAAATCTAGATACTCAAATGGCTGCAGGCTGATACAGATGAAAGAGACCAGGAAAAGAAGTAAAAACACGCAGAGGGCAGGCGATAACCCCAGCTGTTTGTCGGCCGCTAAACCTCCCACATTAATATAATTACATAGGTATAAGGTATTGGTATAAGATCAATATATCGGGGTAATTCATCCGAAAGAAAATTGTCTACTGTTGGAAATTTTTTATATTCCATCAATAAACCTTCGTAGGCACTAAAGCGATGAGCTATACACGATCGTAAAAGTCATCTTTAAAATAAAGCACAGGACATTGCTTAAATGGGCCCTAAAACACTGTTTATCTCTCCTATTTGCAATAATTTTTACGGTGTTTGCTGGGAAAATCTTTCACACTTATTCCACAGAGTTAGGAGAAAATAGCGCTTTCGCGCCCGGCTTAAATGAACTTCCAATGTTGAAAAATCATACTTGTCTTTTAGGAATTTGTAATGTAGTTTTTCCTAGTCGTGAACGTTTCGCCTAAAGCAAGAGAGAGCTCGCCTGGAAAAGATGGCACTGTGAAGATCACTCGAAAAGTGTTTGTTTTCCAAATTGGAATGCGGGCGGCTAGGCGTTGTTCTTGAAAAAACAACTCACTTTCCATTCGCCAAAACAGGCAAATATTTTTACCATGAGTAAATGTTTCAATCGAATGTGAAAGATGAAACATAGTAAAAACATAACGATAACATACGATGTTTTCTTAATGATGAGATTGGCCCTTTGGTTATACTCCCTGTAATAATTATTTATTAAATAATAAAACTATTATTTAATAGTTTTTTGGGTGCATCGTTCACAAAGAAGTACAAAGCTCCAGAAGGGTCCACCTGTGAAGGAGCTTCTGCTGCGAGAATCACCCAGGCACCACCGCCCGCAACACCCTAAGAACATCCCACCCCTACAGTCTATTCTAGTACAATGTATTAAATTGTCTTATTGCCTTATGCGATACTCCTGTTCCATCCCCTACAGGACGAAAAAAATCAGAAATCAAGCTAATGTCTTGGAGCATGCATGTGGACTGGGAGTGACAGTAAATTGGATAAAAGCTCATTCATCGGGAATGAAAAAGCTGATCTCTTAACTAAAGAATCATCGAGTAGTTCAGAAGACACTTCTTCCACCAAGTATCTTTTGGTTACGTACAGGTTAGGATGAAAATATGGAAAAACATTGGGCGGCATGAACTAAGCACGTCAAAAGTTCACTAATTTCGTGGCCCGCTTGACCGATTAATATATTAAAAATAATTAAGAGGTTTAGTAGTTAAAAAAAGTCAATGGCGCGAGCGGGATTCGAGCCCACGATCTTCGGCTTGAAACGACGCTGCTCTACCACTTGAGCTACCATGACCTCGATGCACTCGGACACTTTTTCAATTCGAGTCCAATTACACGACATTTGCAAATTGGCGAAAAGGAGGGAAAATTCAAAAGTTGGGGGTTGAGCTGGGAAGTTAGTGTCCGAGTGGATCGAGGTCACGGTAGGTCAAGGGATAGAGCCGACGGAGTATTTGACCGAAAGGCTTCGAATCACTCTCTTGATACTGACATTTTTAGAAAGCGAGATTCGAACCCAGGACCGTTGGCTAAATAAACTGCTCTATCACTTAAGCGTGCTTCGATTTTTTTTAGTGAACAAAGTCACGATAGCTCAAGTGGTGTAGCAGCGGCGTACTTAGCCGGAGGTCGTGGGTTCGAATCCCGCTCGTGCCATTGACTTTTTTTATCAACTAAAAACCTTAATTAATTGTAGCACATCAAAAGGTTCTTAAAGTCGTATGAAATATGAGTTCAAGCAAAATTACAAAGCCACGCGAGTACTGACAGGTTATGGGAAAACCGAGCTTACCTCTAATTATTCCTCATTAAGACAACCCTACAAGTCGATGCAAAAAACCAGAAGAACAAACTTGGAATCACATTCTAACAACTTGTTTATACTTATTCGGGAAACAGAGAACACCATTTGAGCGTCATAACTTCAAGAGGAGAACTGGCTACCATCATGAGTCTCATGAGCAAATACAAAATTAATTTTCTCAAATTCTTCCGCTCTATCGACTTTAACTTAATATGAAACAGAGTGATATAGTGATATTGTACATAAGAGCAAATAATTGTATTTATCTGTATGTACGCTTAACAATACTTTGTATTCACCATATAGTAATTTATTATGCAAATAGTAGGAAATTTAAAATAAACCCCGAAAGCCGAATTGGTAATAAGGACTAATATGGGATGGAATTTCGCTATAAAGGTGGGGCAACAGGAGTTTTTCGAAAATATTCCAGATTATACATAAAAGACTGATTTGTCTGTAGGAACTAGAAAGGTAAGCGGGTTTGTTGGGTTTAGGAATAACCTGTAACTTTAAGAAATAAGTCGCAAATTACAGTCTCTGTCAATGCCAGTCTTAAGGGAAATGTGACTTGGAAATTTGAGAGAGAGAGAGAGAGAGAGAGAGAGAAAGAGAGAGAGACAGAGAGAGAGAGAGAGCGAGAGTGAAGATCGTTCTGCCCTGATGATGATTTTAAAATAGGTCGAAAACTAGGCAAACTGTATATACATTTTTATTCAACACCCTACTTTTATCCAGAGTGTTCGTGAATATATTTTTCAGCTCGATCAGCATAGTGTGAGAGGGCTAATAAAGCAATATTGTGCTCTAATCGACCCTCAATTAGATTATAGTCATATTAGTTATTTTTTAGAAAATTTACACCACACAATTATTTGCAAATATAAGAAAGCAAACTATTATTTGAAAAATCACAAAAAAATTAAACAAAAGAAGAAATTAATTTAAAAAATTTTATATAAAAAACACCTTTATAAAACTTTTAAATAAATTGATAAACAAATAGATTATATAAAGGATTTGCCGACGAAAATACGAACGACAAAGAAGATTGATTATTACCATTTTTCCGATTTTTGAAAAAATTCAAAAGAAAATAAAGCAAGCAATTTGAAAAAAAAATTCACAGCAATTTTTTATTTTCCGATTTTGGAGTGTAGAAAACGAAAATCAAGTTTTTTCTTATTTTAACAATATTGTAAGCTATTTAAATCCATTAGATTTCGTTGTCCGATTGACCAAACAACTTCTTTCAGTTAATTGATCTTTACGTAACGTATTGGTTGAGTAAAAAAGTCAGTGTCACGAGCGGGATTCGAACCCACGACCTTCGGCGAGTCGGTGGATACGTGACACTCACCAGTTTTTTTTTTATCTAAACCAATACTTTACATAAATATTAATTAATTAAAAAAAGGTTATTTAGTCGATCGGATCTCGAAATCTAATGGTTTACTAATACTTTTTTCATTTTCCAGCATAAATTGAAAATTTTGATTATAAGTACATCTATAAATATTTATCTCGTTTATTGCACTATTTATATATAAAATTAATTGACGATATAGTAAAGTCGGCCCAAAGTTTCTTTTTGAAAACGTAATGCCCGTTCGTTTTAAGTGCCCTTTAAAGCCATTAACTCAATTAAAAACAAACAACAGTAAACCAAATAAACCTTGGGTTGATTTGCCGGAGGCAATCTCTTTCTCGTCGATTTCAGTTTGCGAAAACTATTATCAAAAAATAATAAGTTATTTCCCTCAATAAATATGACATTTACTGTTTTGATTATAATATCTTTTTATCTGTTTTTTTTTTTTTTTAATTAATACTCATGTCTAAATAATTGACAATACTATGATGTATCGTTATGTTTCTACCGGGATTACATTTGAAAAACGATTTCTCAAATTGTGGGATTATCAACGACTCATGATACCTCGTACATGAAAATTGTGGGAAAAAAATTCAATTGAGACTTATAGGTACTTGGCAATCGATGGATCGAAGATTCGATAACTCAAGTGGCAGAGCAGCGGCGTTTTTCCGAAGGTCGTGGGTACGAATCCCGCTTTTAACACCGACTATTTTATCTGAAACAAAGCCTTACATAAAGATTAATTAATTTTAAGCTATATTATAAACAACGTTTTTCTCTATAAAAAGTTTTGATCTTCCACATGTATTAGAATTTTGTTCAAAGAAGAAAAATTTAGTTTTCCAAAGGGTTCTTGAGTAGTTTTATTTTTTTCTACCAGGATGTTATAATGTAACAATGTGAAGTACCTTTGAGTAAGAAAACCGTATGTACAATAAATAAGAAAATAATAAATTTTCCTATGGCAAAAAGGAGGGAAAATTCGAAAGTGTGGTTGAGATGAGAAGTGGATGTCCGAGTGGATCGAGGTTCAAGTGGTAGAGCAGTGGCGTATACAGCCGAAAATCGTAGGTTCGAATCCACTTGTGACCCCGACTATTTTATCTCGTACAAAGCCTTATTTAAAGTTTAAATAATTATAAGGTATATTAAAAATGTTAACTTTTTTCTGAATAAAATTGTGATCTTCAACATGTGTTAGATTTTTGCTCAAAGTAGAAAAATTTAGTTTTCTACAGGGTTCTAGAGTTGTTTTCTTTTTTTGCCAGGATGTTACATTGTAACAATGTGAAATACCTCCGAGTAAGACAAACCGTATGTAAATAAGTTCGACATGCTCTAACTCATAAATAAATCGGACAGTTGCCGAATCATAGCCAGTGCTTGTACAACAACATGATTATGAAGTGAAGGACAAAATTTTTAAAAATTTACTGGGTGTGCTTAAGCCATAATATGTTCTTAAACTTATGTAAGGGTGATTTTTTTCATATTATATAAATAAGAAAGAACAATATTTTCTATGTTATAATAAATGTCTCAAAAATTACATTTCGTTTCAGAAGGGAAAAGAACAAACATGTCTCCGAGAGCCCTTGTGGGGTACACGAGAATATTGTGTTCGCCCGCAGAGAAGTTGAAAACAAACTTCGAAAAACTCCACTTAAAGACAAACAATTTTATTTATTTTGCTATAACTCCCGAATGTTTTTTCGCCGAATAAACTTCCAAGTTGGGTTGGCGGCCAAGTTAAACCGAAACAATAAGAAAATAGAACAATTATTTGTTAAACTGCAAATCACTTTCCAGTCAGTAATAAACTTGAACAACTCGTCCGTAAAGGGTTATGTAAAGGCCTCGCAATCGTGAAAGGGGAAATACGATGCGTATAAAACGTCGGTAAGTTAATTTTAATTAAACAGTATAAAACTATACGCGGGAGCCAGCACATCATGTTCACTCTTGTGAGTATTTTAATGGATCGTGAAGTACCATATTAAGTCGAATTATCTTGATTTAGGCTATTATCGGTTTTGGTGTGCTTTGGAACGCCTTAGGAACTCCTCTGTTTCAAGTACCGGTGACACTTGAACAAGTTGGCCCTGTCGCAGATACGACGTCGAAACTTCTACTCGTGCCACAGATCATAGAAATTTTCGACAACAGCATCGACGAAGTGCCCAATAATTCAAATGCAAACGGACAAAATACACAGCTTGTCTACATGAAATCTCCGTGAGTATAATAACAGAACAAAGTAGAAATTCTGACCTTTTATTTCGATTTGTGTTCGATTTTCCAGGTTCGGACCTCACAGTTACAGTGTAGTTTCTGTTCCAAGGTTGAGATTTTTCACAGGGAAGAGGCCGTCTTTCTTCTGGTCCGGCCCTTCATGGATGAACTCTGGAACGCCTGTAGTCAACGGAACCGCAAAACCTACAACGGTTCCTGTTGTTCGTACACTGCCAAACGGCAAAAAGACGAATTCTAGTTCTCAAACCAAATTCTAGTCGGGGCTAGGGTTTTTCTCTCAATCGCATTCAACATGTGCGTTTCTCTAGTCGGTTTTTCCTTCGTGATCGCTCTGCGTGAAGTATTACGTGACCGCCATTCCATCCAGCACCGTATCGTGAGTATTAATAACATCCAATCCAAAGTAGAAATTTCATAAATGCGAATAATAATTTTCCTACTTCATGTACATACAGTTTCTCTCAGACTTGAATGAGAAATATAGTATTTATAAATTTTTTAAAATTTATTTATTAAACCTTTACAAATTACAAATAAGTTATTCTCTGTACTACAGCCCAAAACAATGCAAAAAAATCCCAATTCCAATTAGTATTAAATATTACTGTTGCGAATTCATCGAATGGTACATATGTTATCATAACCGACGGTTGTAGAAGGTCAAAGGTCGACAAACAGCAACAAAGTTCACATTGGACTTGATTATCTTGAAAACTTTCAACGTTTATTGCGGAAAGAGCGGAAAACTTGAACAATAAAGAGTGTCGACGAAGACTTCTTTCTTGAAAATAGATGAACAAGATCGACTGTAAACCGGATTCAATGAATGTCTCCTGTAAGTTAATAAGTAATTAGTAACCCAAATATATTTGGCGGTCATAATTGGCCATACGGACAGTCTCAATACACAAAAATGACACATCTACAAAGAAATCCCTGAAGAAGATCTCAATAAAGGTCGAAACGTTGGCACGATAAAGAAAATATTTTTTGAAACCTACCGCATCTCACGATTTCCAAAATAATCATCGACCATATCAATTATTTCAATTGTGTTCTTTTGATCTAAGAACTTGTTTGAGATGATAAAGTTTGTGTCACGAGCGGGATTCGAACCCACGACCTTCGGCTCAATACGCCACTCCTCTAACCACTTGGACTGAGAATTGAGCCGAAGGTCGTGGGTTCGAATCCCGATCGTGACACTAATTTTTTCACGCAATCAAGATCTTACAAAAAAAGAATAATTAATTGAAATAATTATTAATATTTTTGTCTATGATTTGATGATGGGCTACTGAAATGCTCAGATTTGAACGAATGTCGAACATAGAGAGCCTGATTATGTTTATTATAAAAAAAGAACGTTAATTTCAAGTAATTTCAGTAGAGAAACAATTTTCACAATCTAGACTTTAATCTTGTTTAAAATATGCAACCTTGCAAGCCCCAAAACGTGTTCTCTTTAGAAAACTTTGTGCTTAATAAAGAAAACATGATGAACTGATCAATTCTGTAGGTTTACTAAACTTAGGGAAAGATAGAAATGTGTCGGAGATAGGGAAAAGGATGTACCAAAGATTTCAGAGAGTTTAAACCCAGTGTAAGTAGAAACAAAACCACAACAGTACAAAAAAGTGGACCCGAAAACCTGACTGATGGTATGGTGGAAAGGATACCAGGAGGCGGGGGGTTTGTATACCCCAGGCACTGCAGCATTCTGGCTTATTGTACCTTCCTAGTTCCTTAGTTTAGTCAATAGACTCGATCCATTTTCTCAGGAGTATCAGGTCATTGGCTATCATTGCTGCAATCCGGTTTCCTGAGTCTTTTCCATACGTTAGGTTGAATCTGAGCTGTTGCTTCGCATTCGAAGATGACATGAGTGGATGTTTCCTCCTCCTCATTACAAAGTCTGCAAATGGGATCATCGCTGTATATTCTCACGTTGTACAGATGTTTTCTTAGATGCCAGTGGCCGGTTAGTAGTCCCATCAATCCTCTGAGTTTCGCCCTCTCCAATTGTAGTAGTGTTTTTGCTAGTTTTGGTGAAGGTTGTTTCATCATAAGTTTACTATGTCTAGCACTTCTAGAGTTAATCCAATTCTCTCTTGGTTTTGTTTGGATCCATTCTGCGATGGAGGATTCTATTTCTGTTTTCAATATTCCAAGGATAGGTTCAGAGCCTATGTATGGTCTTGCCAGCCTGTCTGCTTCTCCATTACCCAAAATTCCCCTGTGCCCTGGCACCCAGGATACCATCAGGTTGTTATGTTTCCCCCGGTTTTAGAGATTTTGGATGCATTCACTGACTAGTTTTGATGTAATTCTTTTGCATGCCAATGTTTTAATAGCTGCTTGACTGTCTGATCTTATGAGGGTTTTTTGTCAGTGTAACCTCTTTTAACATTTTCCATGGCACAAGTATTTTGGGCTTGTACAGAAAACGCCTGATACGGTCCCTTCGTTTGTTTCGTCATCCGTATACTATATCATTGTATCTGATGCTCTCCTGTGTTCTTCCTCTCCTTTGTGGTCTGTTGAGTCTTTATAGAAGGCTGTGAACATTGTTTCCCGGACCTGATAGTTTACTATGAAAAAAATGACTGTCAACAACCTTTTATCGAACAAGATAATAAAAGTCTATTATAAAGAAATGAGATATTTAATGGAATTCAGCGCGTAAAACCAACCCCACTTATATCTAACAGATACACGCAGTGTAAGTAAAAAATATACTGCAACAACCATTAACGCATAAGTGCATTTAGCAATTAAGTAAACGACCCCTTGAAATTTCGGAAAAATTCTATTTTTCTCTAAATGAGGTATTTAAGGTCTAAGAGGTCGGCGAGAACCGGCGGAGCAAATGATATTTGACCCTGATTTCACACCAACAAGTATAAACGTTTCGTCAGAAATCTTTGTAAAAAAATCACTGTCAAAGGCAAGGTGTTCGAACAAAAAGTAAAAAAATAATTTGTATCATTAATAATAACACAATAGTGCTGATGGTGTCGTACCTGCCTTGGCTGTGACTTGAGGACGAAAAGTTGGACGGTTTCAAAGAATTCGAGAGTTTTTAAATACGTGTTGGCAACACCAATGCTTATATTTGGAAGTGAATCTCGGAGGCTAACAAAGCCAGAGGAGAACAAATTTTAAAAGCGGAATCTAATTTTGACAAGAGGCTAACGAATATACTGGATTTTGGAAGAATGGCTTCCCTATATTGAGCGAATAGATGAATCAAATAAATTTCGACCTGATGGCCACTAAGACTAAATCCACGACGGTGGCTGAGGTGAAGACAGAAAAGGCCGAAAGGCGATGGCAACAGGCCAAGAAAGAAGCGAACAAAAGAAGAAGATTGAGGTTGATTAAAAAATTAAGTAAAATTGACTAGCGAATTTGGAAAAAATAATTTATTTATCCTATGATTTTTCATCCTTGATGGTGGGATAATAGGTCATCTAAAAAAAACCACAACCAGTTTTATCCACAACGTTCGGCTTTATTTTAACCCTTCCTCAGGTGAGTTAACGCAATGGTTAAAAAAATGGTCGTAAGTCATTGATATTTTATAACAGTTTGTTTAAAAAAAGAGCCAGTGTGATATTTATTCAGAGTAGGAATAAAAAAGATATATTTTTTTTCATTTTTTGTTCCTATCTAAATAAGTGCATAATATAAATATAATTTTTTTCAACTACCAATAATATTTCTTAAAGCTATTCTTATACACAAAAAATAAAACTTTTCGAAAACGAAAATGAACAGCAGAATAAATACAAAGTAAAAAAATTATATTCATAATTCTTGTATGCATAAAACAAGTAATACGTATTGGTAGACAACCTTTCGGTGTCGAGTGCACGGTCGATAGTTTATCATGGGTGGAATTGAATCGAAAAAGTGGGATCATACCCGATTGACAATAGGCCAGATCGGGTTGACACATTGACACTTAATAATTTGCCAAAGTCTGTCTCAACCATGCAGAGGAAGATCGCTCGATGTATCGACTAAGTAAGTGACTGATGTGACTGACTCCATGAAGTAAGCCACTAGCACAAGAACGCAT
>CM077106.1:21105978-21119501 GCA_039619505.1 Cimex hemipterus | reverse complement strand
GAGAGAGAGAGAGAGAGAGAGAGAGAGAGAGAGAGAGAGAGAGAGAGAGGAAGTGAGAGAGTGACAACAAGAGAAAGGAAGAGAGACTGAGAGAGAGAGACACCAAGAAAAAGAAAGAGAGAGTGAGAGAAGAGAGACAGGCACAAAGAGAGAAAGGAGACCTTATGCATGTCTGTGCAGACGAAGAGAAAGAGAGGGAGAGTGAGAGAGAGAAATAACTAGCGATATATTTTTTACACATTTTACCAGGAAAACGTACAAAAAATGGCCAAAGATGAAAATTTTGCTAAGGTTAATGGAATTGTGTCAATTCTTTTCTCGTGGGAGTTAATTAACACATATAAAGCTTATAAATTAATAAATTCTTCTTTCGTACTTTATTGTTTCCCTTGTTATTTATTAATACATTACATGGCGACTTTTCCGTGGCGATCCTGTAATTCAGGATATACAGTTCTTTCTTGGCATTTCAAAAAATATTACAAAAGAAAAAATTATTTAAAGAAGAATTTGGAAATACTAGGTGGATGGCCAAGTTGACTGTATATTTCCTTTAGCTAATTTTGTCAACTTTACATCGAAAACCTTAAAATGCATATATTGCAATAACAAGAAATAAATGTATATTTTAAAAATGCTACGGGATCGCCGAAACAACGCAAAACCCTGACTTTTGACAAAACGACATACCAAAATGTTTCGTTTAAATTAATAAATTATTAAACTTGAAATTTCCAACGGCAACAATTTCCGTTTGAAAACTGACCTCCTGAGCTGCCCTAATTGTAAACATTTTGTGTATTAATTAAATAAATAGCGGAGTCTACACAGGTATCTTGCCCGGGGCTTCGTACCTTTTGTAGGACCTTTGACCAACAGATCGATCGAAGCACAAAGCAAATATGAACGGGTTACGCCCTCATTCAACTTTTCAACGATACACTCTGATGACGACCGAGTTGCAGACAAACTGAAACATCATCCTTTTTAAATTTCTCAAATGCCGGCAGTAATTTTTTTATCTACAATTTTATTCAACCAAAGAAAATCATGCTTATTCAAGATTTATCAGGGAAAGGTCTTCTGGGGAAAAGACTGTACTTAAAAACTTGGCTCATTAATAAATTGAAAATCATGCTGGTCTAAAAGTGATTCTTTTCATTCATGAATTTAATTTACTGTTTCCGATGTATATTTATTTACTGTATTACTATATAGACGGAAAAGTGAAAAAGTGCGTAAAAGGTAAAAAGATTAGCTAAATTTAGAAACATTCCGCTTTCCTCTAGGAGACAAATAACCCCCAGGAAGCCTACAAGGATCAATTAATTAATAATCGAAAACAACCTCAGCTATATATCTAAAAGTGCGAACAGTTCTTATTTCTACAAGAGATCATACTTCCTCAATTAAAATAAATTTAGTATTATTTCGCCATCACGATTTTAGTGGCGGATTAATCACCGAGCAATTTTTTTTTAATTGGCAATATATTCAATATTAAAGATAACGATCAACAAGAACAAGGTTAGTCATGGAAAGATAAAATAATGTGTTAATTATACGTTATATATAATTATAATATAACCTGAAGAACAAAAAAGTCGACCACGCTTATTTTGTTATTTTGTTGATTATTTCGAACTATAAGTTTTTTTTTTTTTTTTTTTTTTAAAGAGGGTTCGGAACAGCAGAGGTCATATAAACCCTGAGGGTGGCGGTGTTTTTGAAAAAAAAAACCGTTTGTAAGTATGTCGGGTTCGAATGCAGGGCCGCTGGATTCGAACCGAGGACCTCTACCTTACTGTAATGAACGCCGTGTCTAGGCCAAAACCTTGCGGCCACCGACGCCCCTGTTATATTGTACTATTTATTCGGGATCTGGTTTCTGGTCAGGTAGAAAAAGAAGTAGACTCTATGATCACTTGCCAATATTTCGGCTTTTATAGGACCATCATCAGGGCAAGATCCTATTTAAACATTACAGAATGACGAAAAAACCCAGACGACATGGACTACGAAGTCTCGAAGTACATGAGGTTGGTTAAGTTGACATTGCAACAGGTTTTTTTCAGTGTGTTTTTTTTTAATACAAGAATAGTGGTCTCACCCGCCCCCAAAAAACACATTTTTTTATCGGCTGAAACTGCATTTCGGGAAGACCACTATCCTTGTAAAAAAGAACACTAAAAAAACTTGTCGCAATTTCGACTTGTCCAACCCCACGTATTTCGAGACCTCGTAGTCGATGTCGTCGGGTTTTTTCGTCTTTTTGTAATGTTAATATGAGAAATAGGATGCTGCCCTGTTGATGATCTTATAAAGGCCGTAATCTTGGTATGTGATCTCAGAGTCACCTTCTTTTTTACTTCTTGTTCTACCAGACACGTTAAGCGTCGTGGCCAATTTCTTCTTCATCAACATTGTTATTTGGTCGTCGAGAATCCAAACCGATTGATTACGCGACATTTGAAAAATGGCAAAACGAGAGAAAACTAATAAGGTAGAAAGTTTATGTACGATTGGATCGAGGATCGATCTAGCCGAAGATCGTAGGTTCGAATCCCGCTCGCGCCATTGAATTCATCTCAACTAAAAACCTTAATTAATTGTAATGTATTAATTGGTCAAGCGGGCCAGGAAATTAGTAAATTCGATGAATTTTAATTTTAAATACATCATATTTATTTTAATGTAAACCAAAGTAAAGTACATAAAAATTACTTACTTATCATGATTTGAAAAACAATTTACAAAACCTCGGAAAATCATTTAGTGATAAAATAAATTAAACTAATAATTTATTACCTCGTTTATCTTTTAATAACTCAGTAAAATCGAAACTACGTAATAAATTTCTAGTTAAATTTTTATCTATCAATAAATGATTTTCTATTGTTTTGTTCAATTTTATTTCGAACCATCATGGCAATATATTTTTTCTAATCTCGTTTAATTGGGTTTATATTAAAATAAGGATGTTGGGGAATGGGATTATCCATGGCAGTGCGAGGCTTAGGGTTCTTCATGGTCGGAACGTGCGCGTCGCTCATCATCCGCCATCCATCACCTTCAAATTACCAGTTAGTTCCAGTTAATGCACAAATATAAAGAAGTATTTTTAGGTCAATGTAAGAAATGAAAACGAGATTGTTGGAATTTTTCGATTGAATGGTCTCGGGAGAAAGGAATTATGAAATAGGCTGAAAAATAAAGGATTTTTTAAATTAAAAATATATTTAAAACAACAATATCTAATTACTTAACTTGTTATTAAATAACCTTTTAATGGTTTTGACCATAAATTATTGAAATATGAATAGAAAATATCAATAATATAATTATTTAGAAATCGTGAGATGCGGTTTGGTGAGATATAGGTTTCAGAAATCAATTTTCTTTATCGTGACAACGTTTCGATCTTTATTGAGATCATCTTCAGGGCTCAAAGTGTTTGTCTTCTGTGTAATTGTGCCATTCTTGCGTCTCAAGTGGCACTTCAACAAAATACGCAAGAATGGCACAGTTACACAGAAGACAAACACTTTGAGCCCTGAAGATGATCTCAATAAAGATCGAAACGTCGGCAGGTTAAAGAAAATATTTTTCTGATACCTACATCACACCAGACCGCTTCTCACCATTTCTAAATAATTATCGACTAACGGTCACTAATCACTACACATTAATAATACATCATGAATTAAATAAATATTTAATTTTTTTAAATATGAAAACTTTTCAAAATTCAATGTAAAAATTTTATAAACTAGAATGAAAAATAAATGAACATATCAAACGACTATCACTAAGTTATTTTGTTATAAGTCGATTACACCGTGACAAGAAATGCTACGGATGTGGGTTTTTTTTGTTCCCGAAAATCGAAAAGCATCACATAAATATTAGTGTATAGTGCGAGTTACAGCACTAAATTCAAAACCTCGTAAATTCGATGCCACGTCAGATGAAGGCGGTGATCAACACAAGAGGAGGAAACTTTTCGCACTGAGTTGAATATTTTCATGAGTATTATTATTCAACATTTTAGGTAAAATTGTTTTAGTCGGTTTTATTTTGTATTTAATGTATTTTTATTTAGCTCTATTATATATTAGGCTTGTAGGTTGAGATGGGAGTTGGCATCCTAGTGGCACAAGTGGTTAGAGCATCGCATTTAGCGGAAGGTCATGGGTTCGACTCCTTCTCATGGCACTTGCTTTTTCATTCCAACCAAGTCCCCTTTTTTAATGAACGTATAATTTAATAATTATTTTCTTTAGTAAAATTATTGTATTTATGTATATCTGCAATTATTGTATATTGTTTAAAATGAAAAAAGCTATTGTCACGAGAGGGATTCGAACCCAGGACCTTCGATTCAATACGTTGTTGTCAAGTCACACTTGAGCATCGTGACCTATCTTGCACTAGTTTTTTTCTTTCATTCTTCTTCAAAAAAACCTTGCATAAAAAGATTAACTAAGTGAAACAAGTAGTTTGTTCAATAGGCCAAGAAATATAATGGACTTTTATAAGTAAACGGGGGGAGGGGGGGCGTCGGTGGCCGCAAAACTCAGTCTTTGACATGGCGCGCTTATCACTGTACGATAAAGGTCCCAGGTTCGAATCTAGCGGCCCTGCATTTGAACCCGACATACTTACAAATAGTTGTTGTTGTTTTTTTTTTTTTTTTCAAACACACCGGCACCCTCGGGGTTTATATGACCTCTGCTGTTGCGAACCCTCGCAGTTAAAAAAAAACAGTAAAAAGAACTATAACCTCGTTAATAGCACTCATCAATGGAAGGGGCGGGATCGGATCTCAGTGACCCTGAACCTGGTCCCAACCCCCTTCAAAAATGAGTTCTTCGATGTAAGAACACCGGTACAACGGAGGCTGAAGTGCACATTTGTGTTGCGAGCCCTCCCCGAGGAATATGGAGCCAGGGATAAAGTACAATAAGCTGTACAGCTTATTATCAATTAAAATAAAAAATAATACTAATTAAAAAAAAAAGTAAAACTAATTTTAACCTTGTTAATAGCTCCCAGTGGCCAGTTGAAATGTCGCCAAGAATCGAATCCTGATTACACATTAAAAAAAAATGTGCAACGAGGGAAAATTCGAAAAGGTAGGCTGAGATGGGGAATTGGTGTCAATGAGGAAGGAAGTCACAACAGCTGAAGTGGTAGAGTAGCGCGGAATTGGGCTGATGGTCGTGGGTTCGAATCCCGCTCGTGACACTAGTTTTTTCATTCCAACCAAAACTTTACATAAAAAGATTAACTAATTGTAGGAAGTAATTTGGTCAGTAGACTACGAAACATACTGGATCTATTACGTATATTTTTTAAATATCCAGCAAACAACAAAAAGGAAAACTTTTTACGATTGGAATTATTTATTTTAAAAAAAGCGAGGGTGGCCGCTCCTTTATTCTCGGTATATATCAATCGATTTGGATTTTTAGCCAGTCTCACAAAACAGTATACAGAATTTAATGAAATAAGATAGATGTATAATTATCTTGTATGTACCGTTAGACTATCCTTTCTAAAACAAAATTTTTTAATAAATAACATTTTATATAATTTATAATCGTTAATGTATGCCTGTGAAAAAGAAGGTTTTTACAGTCTTTTCCACGAATAGACACCAAATAAACAATAAACCAAGTAAACGCCGAGCAATCTTGGTACGGTCTAACCAGAGATAAGTTATTTTTTTTACCACTTTTGCCTCTTTACACATATATGAAAAGTTTCACTCTTCCAGTAAAAGACATTTTACCGAAAAAAAACCAAACAATGGAGATTCGTTTTAAACACCTTTAAAAAATTTTAAATATCGAAACACCGAGGACAACGATATACGACGTTTCACTTAAAAATCCGGGTTTTACCTAAAACCAAAGCTAATTCCAGCCGTTTGAAGTTTTAATGGCTCGTTTTCAGTATTTGTCAACTTTGTTCGTGGGAATAATATACCGCCTGGATGGGGACAATTGGGTCCGGGTGTTTCACTTAAAAACTCATAACAATCTGGATTTGATCCAAATTAAATATTATTCCAACCGTTCGAAAACCGAATGTCTCTTTTCTGAGGCTTATGACAAAATTAACCACCCTTAAATATTAATGTATTAGGTTCATTCATATCAAACATAAAATAGACATTGCTCGCGACAATTGAAAATGCATAGGGTCCGGGTTTTATCCAAATTCAAAAGCATTCCGGCCGTTTGAGGCTTTGATGTCTCATTTTCAGTATTTGGTAACTATGTTTTATATTACAGGGCATATAATGTTTTTATATATATATTTTATATATTGATTTATTTTTGGCTGGATTCGCTGAGGACAATGTGTTTCACTTAAAAATTCATAACACTCAAAATTTGATCCAAATTAAATATTAACCAGCCTCAAATTTGAATGTATCAAATTTTTTCATATTTTCCATACCAAAATTTGTTAGGTTGAAAAACTAAGACACTTCAGAAAAATGTTTTTTATCTGATGCCAAAAATTTAAAAAATTGTACCCTTTTAATACCAAGTATTTCCACCTCTGATACGAATCAAATCAGTTAAATGGGATGGAAACTATGGAAAAGATGTCTGTTGTAAAATCCTGAGGAATTCACCAAGAACGGCGTTTCTAGCTCTTCTACGGGCTTTCGACATCGTACTCGTCGCTTAAGTCCCTCCCAAATATTTTCGATTGGGTTCAAATCTGGACTTCGAGCAGACCGCACGAATTCCACTCTCATTCAGGTAGTCATCGACAATACGTTCTCTGTTGAGTCTGGCATAAACCTGTATTAGCAAGACTCTCTCATTGATGCCGGGGGTTAATGGCGCTGCGTGGTCTTCGTGTCTTGTTACCTTTGTCAATTCAGAGATCTTTCTCGAATTCAGTTCTGGTTTCCAAGGAAATACCCCCCACAATATCAGCAACCAACCCATCGTGTAATGCGACCAGAGAAACCATACTGCATAGCGCTTACCTTTGTTCTGTGCATCTCCATATGAAATTACCCCAAATAAATAGCAAATTCAGTTACTGCCGAGTTTTCGACCCGTTTTAATGTCATCATCAGTGCTTATATTAATTTCAGATTATGAAATATGAGTAGAGATTAGTGATAGTTAATTGATAATTATTCAGATATCGTGAGATGCGGTCTGGTGTGATGTAGGTTTCAGAAAAAATTTTCTTTATCGTGCCAACGTTTCGATCTTTTATTGAGATCATCTTCAGGGTTCAAAGTGTTTGTTTTGATTTCCCAATTGGGCACTCTCAACACGACACGCAAGAATGGCACAAGTACACAGGAGACAAACACTGAAATATATATTTCAACAATTATTGACTAAACGATCAAACAAGCGTAGAACTTACAGATCAGTTGATTAATCTTTATGTAAGGTATTGGCTGAGATAAAGGTTACTGTCATGAGAGGGATTCGAACCCACAACCTTCGGCTAAAAACTTGAGCTACCGTGAGCTAGATACCAATTTCCCATCTCGAACCCAATTTTTGAATTTTCCTTTCTTTTTGCCATTTTTCAAATGTCGTGTAATCGGATTGGATTCTCGGCAACAAATTAAAGGTCCACGGAGAACTTTAGTGAATTATACATAATTTTAATTCATTAAACTCATTATTTTTCGGAGCGGGATTCGAACCGACGACCTTCCGCTCGAGACGCCGATGCTCTACCACTTGAGCTATCGTGACCTCGATCCTCTCTAACACTAACTTCCCATCTCAACCCCACCTTTCAAATTTTCCCTTCTTTTTGCCATTGTTCAAATATCGCGCAATCAATTTTTCGTTATTAAATCCATTAGATTTCGTGGTCCGATTGACCAAATAACTTTTTTCAATTAATTAATTTTTATGTAAGGTTTGAAATTAAAAACAAAAAAGGCAGAATGGTGAGAAAATTCTAAAGGTGGGTTGAGGTGGGAAGTTGGTTTCCGAGTGGTTCGATGTCAGGATAGCTCAAGTGGTAGACCGGCTGAGTATTCAGCCGAAGGTCGTGGGTTCGAATCCACTCTTGACACTGACATTTTTAGAAATGATCAATGATGGAGTGAGTATGGGGTTCAATCCTTTGTAAAAAGATAGTTCCCATTCTCAGTGAGTTGTTTTTCAACGAATGTCGAAGTCCTTCAATCTGATGATGCGCTAACGGCTCGAAACCCAGATCGTTGAAAAACAACTTATTGTGAGAAGGGACTTTTTAAAAAGGGCTGACATTTTTATCTCAACCAATACCTTACATAAATATTAATTAATTTTAAAAATGTTATTTTGTCAATCCGACCAGAAACTCAAATGGAATTATAAAACATTCTTAAATATGCCTACAGATATATTTTAATTTTTTACAGACGATCTCAAATTTCCTTGAAGGCCGACTCAATTCTGCCAAGGAATGTCAGATTATTGCTACTTTATCCCGAAGGATTTCCTATGATCAAAGACGTCTTTTTAAAATTAATAAAACCTTTATAAATTAAACTTACGCTCTTTGTATTTGTTTGAACGTTGCAATTATTATTTTCTATTTTCGTGTATAGAACCTCTTTTATTATTCTCTGAGTAATTAGACTTTTGTCAATTATTTCAACTTTCATCAAGTCAAATTTATATATATTTGTTACTGAATGTACATAATAGTCTGCTACGAATTGGAACTGGGGTACAACTGGATTTTCAATCTCAAGTTCCAACCACACAGCTATAGAGTGAAAAATAATGGCTATGGTGAATTACCTTTTGGCCATTTCAAAACACCGTATCAGCATTTCAATGTTACTAGTTTTTAGGCTGTTAAAAATTAAGGGATGATTTATAATGACTCGAGTCAGGTTGTTGATAATATATTTTAAAATACATTATTTCTGCTGTTCGACGTAAAATAGCGTGGTTGGTCAATTATTTCAAACAGTCTCTTAAGGTAAAAACATAGGGCGTTAACAGTGCCAAAAAAAAAAAAAAAAAAAACAAAAAAAACAATAGTGAGCCTAGTACGCCTCCCTTAGAGCACGCCCAAATTCATGACTGACCGCGCGAAATCAATGTAAGTATTAATATCTAGTTAATACTGATTTCCATGGAGATATGAACAAACATTTGAGTAATTGACCTCTTACACCATACGCCTCCAATTTACTGTTACGAATATCATGAACCCGGTCAAAAGCCTTGGAACCAGGAATGTTACAAATAATTAGACGAGCCAAAGCGAGCGGTTCTGTTGATCTGCAAAATATTCATATCACATTATTAAAAAAAAAAAAAAAAAAAAAATGTACATGTATTATACAATTACATAAAACTAACAGGATTTTAAGTTTATTAAGTTATTATGTTGAGCGTTAGGTATAGAGAAAATTTACTGTCTATTTGTATTTATCTTTTTATAATTTTTATGAATTTTTATTCGGTAGGCTGACTTATACAAACCAATAAATTTGGACTTATACATATTTATTAATAATTTTATGTATAGAAAAACTTTTCTTAATAAATATTTTATCACACCCGTGCAATAAACATTTCAATTGTGTCAATCATAAATTTATATTTTAATATAAATATATATAAATTAATTTGTTGGGGGGTTTGGTATTAGTAATTTAAATCATATTTCCTTTGCTGTCATAATTGAAAACATTTTGGTTGAGATGAAAATTTACAAGTTGAAAATATAGCAAAAAGAGGGAAAATTCGAGCGATTGTACGAGTAGCTGCCCGATGGGGTAGGAGCTCAAAAGTTTAGAGCAGCGGCTTATTGAGCCGAACGTGATGGGTTCGAATCCCGCTCTTGGCACTAACTTTTTCATCTCAACCAAACATCTTAGCTAAGGAGAGCAAGTAATTGGTATTATACAGGGTTGTCAATACGGTGGATTCACTAAATAAAAGTTCAGCCTTAGTTGAACTACGTTTCTACCCTGACTTTTACCTGAGATATTAACATTTCTGCGATTTTTTTTCTCTTCTTTAGCAACATTAAAATACAAATCTAACTTTTAATCCGAAAACTACGTTAAATTTTCCACAAGATAAGACCATTTCCTTTGAAAAATTCGCCTTTCCGAATACACACTAGCCGCTCAATTTTATGTGCAAAATTCTGATTTTAAGTCTAAAATCGCAAAAATTTTAAGATTTCAGGAAAGAATGATAGAAACCTACTTCTGGTGATAGTGAACTAAGGTTTATTTAATAAATCCACGATGGAAGTACTGACATTTAATTATGTAATTAATTAAATATTTATGTTGAATCAGGTATTATCATAAATCTTCCATTTTAAAAAAATCAAAAACGAAAGCCTTACTCTCAATACAAATTTTCAAATATTCGTAAACGCTGACAACAATGTAATTAAAACTATTGGAAACATTTCAAAATATAGGTTGGCTCTATATTTACTTGTGAGCATAAAACATAAAGTAACATAACATATCACAAGGATGGCAGCAATATCGTCAGACCTTTGGTATTGGAGAACAAAAATATGTAAAAATCTAATCATTCTTCTACACAAAATTTTAGCCAGTTATTATGAATAAATATATTAATTTAAAAATAATGAAATATTTCTATTGTCAGTACCTATCCCCAAAGAAATACAAATTTTCGTAAACGCTCAAGAACATTTACACTGGAATCCGATAATTACACGATTACCCCATCTGAATTGTTAGTCCGCGTATTAGTTAATGTTCCGTGTGGGGAAGGGGATGTTGCACAGCCGTTGTAAGTATATAAACCGAGCGTGGTAGTGATTCGTTAAACAGTTTGGGATCTACCATCGGAACAGTTAGTCAGCAATGAGAGTGACTGTACGCATTTGGATTAACCGGTTTTGTAAAGATATTGATTCAAATTTTGATTCTTTAGGTAATATTGTTCACCATTTTTGGTGCTTCGTTGGCTTTCTTCGTGCCGGCCCCTCTCGGTAAAGACGGTGTGGTAGTGGACACACCGGAAGTTGAGGTTCGAAAATTGGAACAATATAAAAGTCTAGCAAAAGCTGGAGGTGCGGTACCTTACGATGCACACTACACGTCGAACGGATACGAACAAAAGTAAGTTCAAAGCATATAGATTAAAACTTTTATTAACCCTTGGACAAATCAGACCAGTTGGTCAACATTATAGATACCACGGTCCTCCGGCGCCACTAAACCACGATGGTACCGTCGATGAAACTCCCGAAGTGAAACATGTTAAGGCAGAAAGGCTAGCTGCACTTTCGGAAGCATTGTTAGTTAATTATGACAAAGAATAGGAAAATGATAGCATATCTAATATAACTTTTACTGTAGTGCCAAAGCTTCACATAACTATGAAGATCACCAACAAGGAGAAGGATACGAACAACACCAAGAAACTCGTGAATTCAGGTACCACGGACCGCCAGCTCCTCTCAACCACGATGGAACTGTTGCTGAAACCCCTGAAGTAAAGCATGTTAAAGCTGCTCGTCTCGCTGTACTGTCTGAAGCTTTGTAAGTTGTTCATTTATCCTGAAATGTTCATTGTTGTTGTAAATAATGTTTTGGCAAATACTTTTCATTTATAGTGCCAAGGCCTCGAAAGACGACCAACACCACATGTTTAAAAGATCTCCCTTCTTTGAACAAGTGGAATCGGGACATTACCACGGGCCTCCAGCTCCTCTCAACCACGACGGAACCGTTGCTGAGACCCCTGAAGTTAAGCACGTTAAAGCTGAACGTCTCGCTGCTTTGGCTGAAGCATTGTATGCTATAGTAATTGCAAATATTCATAACTTTTCTGACTGACCATATCTTCTAGCGCTAAAGCTCCACAAGGACTCGAAGAACATCAACATGGGTTAAAATACGAACATCATCACCAAAACCAAGAGTTTAAATACCACGGACCTCCTGCACCTCTGAACCACGATGGAACCGTTGCTGAAACTCCAGAAGTAAAACATGTAAAAGCTGCACGTCTTGCGGCCCTTTCTGAAGCGTTGTAAGTACCGATAGCGCGATGTAATGACAGAAAGCTTAACTTTTAACATTTTCCTCTGCTACAGTACAAAAGCGTCCAACGGTTATAAAGGACAGCAACATGAAGAAAGTTACGAACAACCCCTGGAAAATCATGACTTCAGGTACCACGGACCACCTGCTCCCCTCAATCACGATGGAACTGTTGATGAAACCCCCGAAGTGAAACACGTCAAAGCTGCTCGTCTAGCTGCTCTGTCTGAAGCCTTGTAAGTGCCTAAATTGTGCTGAAACTTTTATAGATGTTGAAATACTGTGGCAAATACTTTCTTTTATAGTGCCAAAGCCCCGAAAGACGAACACCACCACAGCATGTTAAAAAGATCTCCCTTCTTCGGATTAGAACAAGTTCAGTCCGGACATTACCACGGGCCGCCAGCTCCTCTTAATCACGATGGAACTGTAGCTGAGACTCCAGAAGTTAAACACGTTAAAGCAGAACGTCTCGCTGCATTAGCTGAAGCATTGTAAGTTATAATAATTGCAATTAATCTTAAAATATCTACCTTGATATATCTTGCAGCGCTAACGCACCACGAGGACACGAAGAACTTCAACACGGACACGAACAGCCACAAGAAGACCATGAATTCCGGTACCACGGACCACCTGCTCCTTTGAACCACGATGGGACCGCTGCCGAAACTCCGGAAGTTAAACATGTCAAAGCTGCTCGTCTTGCGGCCCTTTCTGAAGCATTGTAAGTTTCGATAGTACGATGTAATGACAAAAAGCCTAATTTTTATAATTTCCTGTTGTACAGTGCAAAAGCTTCCCACGATTATGAAGGACATAAACAAGAAGAAAGATATGATGAACAACCCCATGAGAATCACGAATTCAGGTACCACGGACCACCTGCTCCTCTCAACCACGATGGAACCGTCGACGAAACCCCTGAAGTAAAGCATGTGAAAGCTGCACGACTAGCTGCACTCTCCGAAGCTTTGTACGTCGGGCATAAAGTGGTGATATTTTCGTAGTCGTTAGAATCCTGATAGTGAACATTTGGTTGCAGTGTTAAAGCCCAAAACGATGAACGCCATCACAAGTTATATAAAAGATCTCCATCCTTTGCATTCCAACAAGTCGAATCGGGACATTACCACGGCCCTCCAGCTCCTCTTAACCACGACGGAACCGTTGCTGAGACCCCTGAAGTTAAGCACGTAAAAGCTGAACGTCTCGCTACTTTGGCTGAAGCATTGTAAGTTACTGAAATTGTATATGTTATTAAAGTATTCTCACTAAGCATTTACCGTAGTGCCAAAGCTCCACAAGGACTCGACGAACATCAACATGGTTTAAAATACGAACATCATCATGAAAACAAAGAGTTTAGCTACCACGGACCTCCTGCACCTCTTAACCACGATGGAACAGTGGCCGAAACTCCCGAAGTTCAGCATGTCAAAAATGCTCGTCTTGCGGCCCTTTCTGAAGCATTGTA
>CM077106.1:21086128-21105968 GCA_039619505.1 Cimex hemipterus | reverse complement strand
CATGGACTCGACGAACATCAACATGGTTTAAAATACGAACATCATCACGAAAACCAAGAGTTTAGGTACCACGGACCTCCTGCACCTCTCAACCACGATGGAACCGTCGATGAAACCCCTGAAGTAAAGCATGTGAAAGCTGCTCGACTAGCTGCTCTCTCGGAAGCTTTGTAGGTCTACCATTAAATTGCGATATTTTCATAGTCGTAGGAATCTAATCTTGACCATTTTTTTTTTAATTTTTAGTGCAAAAGCTCAGAATGATGAACACCACCACAGCGAATCGGAGCATCCCGCTGCCCATCACAAAACTCCTGTTAACCTTTGGTGAAATTTAAGACTGTATTAGGCGTTGATTATTTATAAAATAAAGAATTTTAAAAATGCCTGCCTTAACAATTTCATTTCTTTCTTTCCCTTAATTAATTTTCAACAATTATTTGATTGTTTTGTTCAATAACTGTGCTTATGTTGAAACAATTATTCGATTCTCTCATATTGAAACCATAAAAATTAAAATTACATTATCACTTTGTTACATATCCTACTAATTGGATTAGAGTTTTCAGGTTCAATCTGAGCCCAATTAGATGGTTTTCGCATGCTAATTATACGTGCACCGTGGCATAATACTATTGTTTAATTAACGCAAGCATCCGTATCCGCCCCGCGTATCAGGCGTTTATCACTGTTCAATTGCCATTTTCGATTTTCTTTCACGCGGGAGCTTAGTTCAAGCTAGCGTTTTATGCTAATGATCTTCGTGTTCTTTATGCACGTTACTAGTACTGATAGCAACTCCATGCGCACTGAGCTGACGTATTTTTCTTTTATTTTTTTATAAAAATGTAACGAAATGAAAATCTATAAATGATTTTAACGGATAATTTGTAAGTTTGGACGTAGAAATAGTCAGGCATCTTGCTTAAATGTATAGTTGAAACAGCAAGGAATGAGCAAATTTAACAATAACAATTACAACATATTCGCAACTAAAATTTTATATCACTCCTCCTAGATTAATATAGTATATTGAAGTTGAATGAAGATTGAATCGATCTCCAAACAAATCCCCCCACCCGAAAATAATTTAAAAAAGAATTATCTTAAGCATAATAAATATAACATATAACAGCATTTAGCAATTACGAATTAAGATAAGGAGGTGTATTGTTCGCGTCACGGTACGCATCATTCAACGCTTTCCTCACCTTCAAGGATTAAATCTTTAAACATAATTTTTTTGATGAAGGACGAAGTATGCAAGTTTAAAGATAACGCTCATGATGCCAAATGTTCACACGACATCAACTGGGCAGTTGTCAAGCAGTTGAAGAAGTTGCAAAAATTTGTGGCTCACTTTCACATTTAACACGCCACTTGGGTGGTTCCGTTACAAACTATCTGCTTACCGTGAAAATTGCAGAAGGTGTAAAATAACAGTTAAAATTTGGATAATGGTCAACGCGTGGATTAGACAAAATGGGAAGCCTTTGTAAGTATCAACGATTTTGTCTTCCTTAAAGTAAAAAGGATTTAAAGAACAAGAAACAACACCGTGCGAAAACCAGAAAACATAAAAAATTTGAAGTAATTACTGAACCATGAGGTATTTCAGCACTTTTTATTATAGCAGTTTTATTTGATATACGCATCATTAACATTTAGGCCATGTTTATATACAAATGTTTTAGTGGAAAGGGGTAATGTGTACAAAACTTTTTTTTTAATTAAAGAACTAAATTTCAACATGTTCTACATTATACATTCATTTCAAATTATAGAGATTACTGAAAAAAAAATTAGCCGTGAAAATATTTTTTTTTAAACTTCCACAGATGAAAAATGAAAAAGAAAAGCTTCGTAAAACCTTCATTTTCTCCCATTCGTCTTTTGCCATTTATCCTGTGAGTGGGCTAGGAAATAGTCAATTATAAGTTTTGTCGTAAAGAAAGACGGAAAACATAATACTTAACTAACGAAGGCTCCAATTTCGGAGCAATTAAGAACTGTTATTATAATTTCAGTGGGATATGAATTATCTGGTGTCATCAATTCTTAAACGTTCCCGTCTCCTCTTGCAAGTACGGTAAACTTTTCCTTCGTCCAAAAAAGAAAAATTTAAAATTTTCTAAGGCAAAATCTCTATAAGTGACACGGTTTAATTTTGTATGCATTATTTACAGTTTAAGGTGAACGAGAAATCATGAAAACAAGGAGATAAGAATTTAAAAAGAGTACAATTGTGGTTGATGGGGTACTTTTATAAATATTCCCCCATCGTCCTCGAACACACCCTCACTCGCTTTCATCGTTTGAGGAATGATGATGTTATATTTCACCTTCACTCCTCGACATTCACGCTAATAAATACATCCACTCAGACAAAACATATAGACACATCTCACATAAGACATACTATATATATTTAAAAAAAAAAAAAACAATTTCCCCTAAAAAGCAGAACAGGGGACTCTCTTAAGTCCGGCGGCATGCCTACAAGCTCTTTGTATGGAGCAAAGTCATGATACGACTCTCATGGGACACATCAAGCACACCAAGAGCAGCCTATGTGTCAACCGCGTATGGCCAATCCTCAGTTGGGTAAGTACGATCCCTCGTCCCCTGCTCAGGTTCTCCGAGGGCCATCTACCGGTCGTGCTCTTGACTCGCAAAAGCCTCTCCAAAGACCCCCGCCTCCGGCATGCTTTTCTAGCGCGTTAAGTCGAAACCATTTTATTCTGCTTTCTAATATAAATATTTTGAAGAGGACTGTAAAATCAGTTAATGTAGAGAGAAAAGTCTGAAAGCTTACTAAATTTCCCGCATAATCCCATAAACTTCGTGTTTTGTATCGTTTTTTCTCCTAGGCCAATACAAGATCTTGCCCAAGACTCATTCACCGAAATTGGTTGCAGTTGAAATCCCACATCCTTTCTCCGGGAAGGATTTTGGCCTGGGTTGGTACCAGCCTCGGCGGAGTTAACAATTAATGACTATCTGGGTACAAAAAGATTAAATAACAAATCAATGGAATGTAGGAACTAACGCTGTTTATTTTTCGTTTCCAGACCCTTGTACAAGTCCTTTCTTATCAGGGTTGAAAATTATGTATGGATTATTTATAATTTAAAGGTGAACGTGAAATCATGAAAACAAGGAGATAAGAGTTTAAAAAGAGTACAATTCAACAATCAAATTGTATTAAGACGGATTTTTTTATCAACTGATTAACTTTTCATCAGTATCTAGGCAATGTACAGCGTGTCGCCCACCCATTTTTTCCCCTTTTCGATTCTTGACAGGAAAAAAGTATGAATTGAGACCCCCCTTCATTTTTATGCAGTTTGTTCAAGTAAGGTCGAAATATATTTTTGTTGACCTCAAGTCTAAATTTGGCGACAAAAATGAGTACTGAGGGTGATAGTGAATCCTATACAATAAAAAACTAAATGCCATAGTTGTCAATAATATAATTCAAATTACAAGTACTTGTTTACTCGGGGTCCAATTACATGCACTTCAGAACTTGTACTTGTTAAGGTTAATTACTCAAGTACTTGTACCTGTGGCCAGTAATTGTATTTTAAGTACGAGTACATGTTTTTTTTTTTTTTGGAACTTAGTCTGTATTAGTCATACATCGTTTGGATTTTTTTTTAAAGACATAAACTGCCCGCTTTTAAACCCCTACTTAGCAGCTTGGTCTGTAGTGTTCAAAAGGAGAAAAAAACAGTAAGAAAGTTAATATTGGAGACAAGGGAATCGTCTGAAATTTTTATTTTTGAATATTTTACTATTGATATTGGTGTTTGTTTGTTTGTTCGTGTACAAGAGCATCTTCAAGGAATAGTTCGAGTTTTATTTCATTTGTCTCATTTAATATATAGGATTTGATTATTTGTTACTAGTGTATTTAAATAATGTTTAAACTAATGATGTTTTTAATCTATATTATAATTTTAGTTCTAAATTAGAAAACCATCTCAATAACTCTTAAGACTTTAAATGTACAAGACTCATACACTGATCTTTTATATTTGTTAAGGGAATAGGTAGTAATTGTAAAAAATTATACAATGTCTGTATAAAGTTGGTATGAGATCCCTGAATTATAGCGACATCGTTAAAGGCGATTTGAATAGGCAAGGATTGATTGTGAGTGAGAAAAGAATAAAATTGAATTAAGAAAGCTATACGGTAAAATTGTTTAAAAACATTGATTGTAATTTGTAAAAATTATGAACGGAAGTACAAGTTTAAGTACAAGTAATTGTACTCAGGAACACGCAAGTACAGGTACAAGTACTTGTAATTGTATTCAGTGTACTTTTACTTGCACTTGTTCTCGCCGGAAGTCAAATTGTAAGTACGCGTAAAAGTATTTGCATTTGTATTTTGAAGAACTTGAGACTTTTAAATAACTGCTTTGTTCCGCCTTGGCTTTCACTTATGTTCCAGAAATAATACATTCACAAATTTACTCAAATACTTGAAGGAAGTACTTAAGCACAATTGTACTTAGGTTCCCACAACAAGATACAACATAAGCAGAATGATATATTTAAATAATATCTTCTAATAATCTTCTTAGAATGAGACAAACTAAATATTTACAATGTACGAGGAGCTTATTTTTCTAGTAGAACAGACCAGGGATTAAAATGTAAACGAAAATCAAAATTAACCAAAATAAATATAAAAAAATAAATCTTTCACTATGTCAGCGGATTGGGACTTAACTCCTCTTCTAGCGAATGATCATCACATGAATGATTTTATTATTTTTATTTTATTTTTAACGAAGGTTCGCAACAGCAGAGGTCATATAAACCCTCAGGGTGCTGGTGTTTTTGAAAAAAAGCCCATTTGTAAGTATGCTGGGTTCGAATGCAGGGCCGCTGGATTCGAACCCGGGACCTTTAGCTTACAGTGATGAGCGCCGTATCAATCGACGCCCCCACATGAATGATTAAAATCGGTCTAATAAAACGGGAGATATGAATTTTTGAAATTAGCCGGAATGCTGTTCTGGTGTATTAGGTCGAAACCAATTTATTTTTCCCTCTACTGCAGATATTTTAAATTACTTTATATTAGTGTTTACGGTGGGGATTTGAAACACATCACTGGTCGTGAGGAACTGAGGAAAAAGTTGTAGAGCCTTCTCGTCTTCTTGACAGGGAAGACAGGCCGTGCTATGTGCGATGTACGGTTGATTTATCGAGGCGTGCATATTTTAACAGGGTGGACATTTTGAACAGTTGTAATATTTGCATGGGGTTTGTTTCTTCTTTTTTTTAAGATATTTAAGTTTGAGCTTTAGAAAATTGGAATTTTATTTTTTAGTAAATTTTCAACCCTGATAAGAATGGACTTATCCCGACAAGGGTCTGGAAACGAAAAATAAACAGCGTTAGTTCCTACATTCCATTGATTTGTTATTTAATCTTTTTATACCCAGATAGTCATAGTTACGATTAATTGTTAACTCCGCTGAGGCTGGTACCAACCCAGGCCAAAATCCTTCCCGGAGATAGGATGTGGGATTTCAACTGCAACCAATTTCGGTGAATGAGTCTTGGGCAAGATCTTGTATTGGCCTAGGAGAAAAAACGATACAAAACACGAAGTTTATGGGATTATGCGGGAAATTTAGTAAGCTTTCAGACTTTTCTCTCTACATTAACTGATTTTACAGTCCTCTTCAAAATATTTATATTAGAAAGCAGAATAAAATGGTTTCGACTTAACGCGCTAGAAAAGCATGCCGGAGGCGGGGTCTTCGGAGAGGCTTTTGCGAGTCAAGAGCACGACCGGTAGATGGCCCTCGGAGAACCTGAGCAGGGGACGAGGGATCGTACTTACCCGACTGAGGATTGGCCATACGCGGTTGACACATAGGCTGCTCTTGGTGTGCTTGATGTGTCCCATGAGAGTCGTATCATGACTTTGCTCCATACAAAGAGCTTGTAGGCATGCCGCCGGACTTAAGAGAGTCCCCTGTTCTGCTTTTTATGGGAAGTTGTTTTTTTTACATATAGTATGTCTTATGTGTCTATATGTTTTGTCTGAGTGCATGTATTTATTAGCGTGAATGTCGAGGAGTGAAGGTGAAATAGAACATCATCATTACTCAAACGATGAAAGCGAGTGAGGTGTGTTCGAGGACGATGGGGGAATATTTATAAAAGTACCCCATCAACCACAATTGTACTCTTTTTAAATTCTTATCTCCTTGTTTTCATGATTTCTCGTTCACCTTAAACTGTAAATAATGCATACAAAATTAAACCGTATCACTTATAGAGATTTTGCCTTTGAAAATTTTAAATTTTTCTTTTTTGGAAAGGAAAAGTTTACCGTACTTGCGAGAGGAGACGGGAACGTTTAAGAATTGATGACACCAGATAATTCATATCCCACTGAAATTATAATAACAGTTCTTAATTGCTCCGAAATTGGAGCCTTCGTTAGTTAAGTATTATGTTTTCCGTCTTTCTTTACGCCAAAACTTTTAATTGACTATTTCCTAGCCCACTCACCGGATAAATGGCAAAAGACGAATGGGAGAAAATGAAGGTTTTACGAAGCTTTTCTTTTTCATTTTTCATCTGTGGAAGTTTAAAAAAAATTTATTTTCACGGATAATTTTTTTTCAGTAATCTCTATAATTTGAAATGAATGTATAATGTAGAACATGTTGAAACTTCGTTCTTTAATTTAAAAAAAAGTTTTGTACACATTACCCACAAAAACATTTGTTCATAAACATCGTCTAAATGTTAATGGCAAAAAAGCGTCAAATAAAACCCAATTAAGGTGTCTTCTGGTCAGCGGAAAGATGAATCGTAATTTGGTCGTTCTCGATAATTTTGGTCCGGCTGTTTTTTTGTTCTTTTTTTAATCAACGTTTCGGGATTTCGTCATCATCAGAGTGTCAGCGACATAGAATTCACAGAATATTTTCAAGAATGATGTAGGGGTACAAAAGCTTATTTTAATCACGCCCTTTATTTGTATTAAAAATTACAGATAACAATATTTTTTTAAATTTCGTAAAGGGTTAATTACAGATATATAACGCAGGATATACCATATATATGAATATATATTTTATAAAGAATTAAACTGAAATTTACTGAAATAATGAACAATATTTCTAAGTGATTACGGTTTTTAGTTGACATGAAAAAAGTCAATGTTACGACCGGGATTCGAACCCACGATCTTCGGCTTGATACGGCGCTGCTCTGCCACTTGAACTATCGTGACGTCGATCCACTCCGACATCAACTTCCCAGCTCAAACCCACTATTTAAATTGTCCCTCCTTCTTGCAATTCTTCATTAATTAATTGTAACGTATTAATTGTTCAAGCGGACTACGAAATTAGTGTATTTAAAATTAATAAGGTTTTTATCTATTCGAACAAATTATATGTATTACTGTGCCAAACTTTTCCTATTTGATAATATTAGTAAATAAATGGACATTTTATTCCGGGAAGAAATTTAACGATATAACGTAAAATGTTTTATATACAGGGTAGCGCCTAGGTTGGCCGGATTCTCATCGTTCTTTTATGGCTTTTTGCAAGACGGAATGAACAAGATGTAATTTAAGGGACATAATTAAGAAAGTTGAGCAATATATTACCCAAGTCAACCCCTTAATAAAATTGCCTTTTCTTCTGATTATCAATCAAATAATTGCCATTTTAATTGCGCTTTAAGATATAAATAAAATGTGATGACTGAGCGACTGGGAAACAAAAAGAGCGAGACGTTTTGCCATCGCCGAGGGAAACGTGAGAAAGAAACGAAATTGAAAGTTAATTCTAGACGAAAATTTCCCACAAACGCAATAAAAAATTTAATCCGCTTTTTTACATTAATTTTAGAAGATGCCGTTTCATTTAATGAAGAACATTTAATATTCAGATTGCAATTTTCAATGAGTATGTTAACATGGTGAAAAGGGAACATGTATCGTTAGATGAAAATAAGGGTCGAATTAAACTTAGCTGGATTGAAAATTTTATAATCTGAGAAATTCCATCACAATTTTAACAAAAACAGATACTTTGGTAATATAATAAAGTATTGGACAATAGTTAATGGGGCTATTTTATTTTTTTAATCTTTTCCTCTGGTTCCAAAAACCGTAAAATTAAATTCAATTTCTAAAAGTACGGACTCGTGTTTGAATAAAATGTTTAAAGCTCACATTCACATTTTGCGGTGTAAGTAATAAATGGAGGAAAATGATCTTTAAAATAATTTAAATACATTATTTTAGTGCTCAAAGAATAACTCAATTTTCTTTAAATACGACTTTGTTTAAATTTAAAAATATTTCCTTTTTGTTAGTTGCAGAAATGAAATTGTTCATGAAAAAATGATGCACGTGTAATAGTAAATAAATAGTGTCCATTAATCAATATTTATTTAGAAATCGTGAGATGCGAACTGGTGTGATGTAGGTTTCGGGAAAACATTTTCTTTATCGTGCGGACGTTCGATCTTTATTGAGATCATCTTCAGAGCCTGGAATTTACAAACATTGTTTAGATTTAACAAATACATTTAGGATTAGGATATTTTTTGAAGATGATCTCAATAAAGATCTAAACGTCGGCACGATAAAGAAAATGTTTTTCTGAAACCTACATCACACCAGACCGCATCTCACGATTTCTAAATAAAAACCTTCACATACATTTTGACGATTTCTTTTTATCTCTTTCTTTGTCTACCTTTCTTGCTACTTTACTGTTTTTTTCTTTATTTTCTCTGTTTATCATTTTCTTCTCACTTTTTCTCTTTCTGTTTGCCTTTTCTTTTACAGGTTTTCTTCAGTTTATTTTATTTTCACGTTCTCTCACTTTCTTGCTTTTCTCGAGTGTAGAATTTTAATTTTTCCGCTGTCAAGCTCATTTTCCTCTTTCGCTCTCATTCATTCTCTTTCTCTTTTCTTCGCTCTCTGACATTAACATCCTCTCTCTCTCTCTCTCTCTCTCTCTCTCTCTCTCTCTCTCTCCATCTCTCCATCCATCTATCTATCCATCCATCTATCCATCCATCAATCCATCCATCTATCCATCCATCTATCCATCCATCTATCCATCCATCTATCCATCCATCTATCCATCCATCTATCCATCCATCTATCCATCCATCTATCCATCTATCCATCCATCTATCCATCCATCTATCCATCTAGCTATCTTTCCTTCCATCTATCTATCTATCCATCTATCTACCTCTATCTCTATTTATTTTTCTATCTATCTCTCTATCGATCTATGTATCTACCTATGTAACAATAATTCTATCAATCTCACTCGCTCCCGCCTTCTCTATATTTATCGCTCTCTCCCTCTCTCCACCCTCACTCTCTCTTCCTTTGTTCTCTATACAGTAGAACATGATTGTGATTGATTTTATTTTGTTTCATTTCAAGTATACGGCATTTAGCAAGATTGTTAATTACCACAAAATTAGCCTTCATATTTTCAAATATTCAAGATTTAATTATTTCATTGAACTTTGAAGTTTTTAAAATTTGACATTGCAGTAAAATATCGTTGTATATGTAAAAGGTTCTTAAGGAAATTTGAATTATTTCATGATATTAGCAAATCATTAAAAAAATTTGAACCATAAAACAAATATTTTTAAAATCGGCAAGATAATATGTTCGTAAACAATATTTAAAAAAAAAATCCAAATGTTTTATGTAAAATCGCGTTTTTCTTACTTGGCTGATGATTATTTTAAAAACGTTAAAAATTTTCGGCACTCTCAACACGACACGCAATTACACAGAAGAGAGAGACAGAAGACATTGAGCCCTGAAGATGATCTCAATAAAGATCCAAACGTTGGCACGATAAGGAAAATGTTTTTCCGAAACCTACATCACACCGCATTTCATGATTTCTGAACAATTACTACAATTATTGCTTTTGAAACTCGATTTACGCTAGACTGGCTATAGATAATTGTTTTTTATAGAAATGGTGGAATGGATTCTTCTTTTCTTACTTCTCGTTCGTTACTCTCTTTCTCTCTCTCACACCACACACACACACACACACACTCCCTTTGAGCATATGTCTATCTATAATAGATGAACTACATGCGTGTTTGGTCTCTCTAATTATCATTACCCCTGTATATATTACATAAACAATCTTAAGCATCTAACGCGAGGTAGCGAGATTATCACCTCTTTGAATGCAAATATCCAGGAAAGAAGATCACAAAATGGGCCGGTTTTCGGAAAGGAAAGTAGGTTGCAATCGCGGGATGTTGCCAAATGTTGACCAAGGCTTAGCCCGCCTTGTTCCCTGGAGCGCGAATCCTGCTGGACGTCAAAGTCATTCGGTAACGAACCGTTTCATCGCCAGTCCAGTTGACAAGTCCCTTTTCTATTAATTCACGGATTTCACGTTCGGACCGGTATTTTTCATACAGTTTTCAAAACATTATTTATGATAAACGGACTTTGATTTTGATTCTTCTAATGAAGTTTATTCTTCTTATTTTAGATATAAATAAACTTTCATTTATGATTATAACAGAAAAAATTTTGATATATTAATATTTTTAAAAGTAACCTTTCAGCCCAATCAGATCAAACCATCAAATCACCAATTTAAAGTTTTAAAAAACCCTCTTCAACGATATGGAAAACTATGGCCCTTCTTTTTTGATTGTCGACTCTGTTTCAAGAGTCAATGGAATGTATGAATAAAATAAAGAACTGCTGATTTTTATTATGCAATTGTTCTTTATCGGAAGAGTCTCCAACAATCAAATCTTTACATAATTTGTCTATTTAAACTGCTTATAAGTTTATAAGTTGCTTATAACTAACTCATTCTGTAATCTGGCCAAACGACTTGGATCCGCACAATTCTCAAAGGGTATAAACTAAACAGACTATTAAATAGTAATAAATTGGATGAAATCGGCAGTGGACCGTTTGTTACAAGTAAAAAAATTTCAAAATCAATGTAAGAAGTAAAAATTAATGGGAGGCGTAATGAAACAAATTGGTTCCATCGTACGAAGTTATTTCCTTTCACTTTTTTCCTGGAAAAAAAATGAGTCGTCGAAATCGTTATATTTTCAACCAATTATGTGAACGACATATTTCCAATCATGACAAAAATATTTATACAATTGATCCTTAAATTTTTCAGTGAGTACCATTAAAACCTAAAATTAACAATTGAACTGGAACGTGAAAACAAATTACAAAATTTAGATGTTTCAGTCATAAACAGACCCAGACACAGATTGGTACAAGAAGAGTGTATGTACAGATAGATACTTTGATTTTAAAACTTTTCACTCCTTTAACTTAAAACTGAACGTTGGCTAAAACTAAGGAGAACATTTGACCTAAATTTCCCCCCAAATTTTAAGAACAAAATAAAACGACGAATAAAAAGTCTAGAAAAAACCAGTATTCCACTATGAGCACCATGCCCCATAATGCAGATATTGATAATCAACTAATTAGCAAAAAATCTTATCTATCACTAACTTTCATACCAGAACTAGCATACGAAATTAAAAATTTTATTTAATGAAACTTAATTCCTTATCAATTTGGTGTTTAAATATGACGGTAAAATCGATAAACTACTTTGGAACTACACTTTATAAAAAATTTTGTCCAATTTAATATACAAAATTCATTATATTGATTGTAATACAGCATTTATTGTATGTAGTAGGGTTGTCTAAGTAGAGGATGAAAGGAAATACAACACTTAAAAGACTGTACAAATACAGAAGAAAATGGCACAATGTGCTAAATCGATGCAATATGGTTTTAATTTGACAGTCCGGTAATCCTAGACAAAGAAAGAAACCTGACTAGGCGATTGATAAAGGAAAAACGTGTGATTTGCAAAAAATATAGAACAGGAAACCTCAACTTATGCTGGAGTTTTAACATGTTATTATAATATTATTATATTATATAATAAATAGGAAGAATTAACCATAAATAAACTTGTAATTACAAAAATAATATTGCAATTAAATAAATTTGTGTATAAGCACAAAAGTTCTGAAGTTGAAACTGGTGAAGATTCTTCACTCTGAATTGTGATATAAGATAAGGGAAAGATAAATAACTTTCTCTATATACAGCCAAAATATTTTTTCAAGGCTAACATTTTTGTACGACGGTTCGCGTATAAACTGTAAGGGAGCCGGTGTTTTTGAAAAAAAGCACATTTGTAAGTATGTCGGATTCGAACCCGGGACCTTTACCTTACAGGGATGAGCGCCTTGTCAACGACTAAACCGATGCGGCCAACGACGCCCCTGTTAGCCATATTCCTAGATGATTGGCCTTGTATTTTATCATAAAACGAACATTTTTATGAGTGGCAAAAAAACCTTCTTTATACACAGACAAAATACTTTTTTATATTCTAACATACTACTTTATACTTACACTTATAAAGGTAAAAAGTTAAAAATAAAATAAAAAGGTGATTGGCCTTATATCTGATCGTAAAAGTAACATTTTTATAAGTGGTAAAGAAAGAAACTAACCTTCTCTACACACAGGCAAAATACATTTTCTAGCTAACTACCAAGATACTGACGAAGGAAAAAGTAAAAAGAAAATTAAAAAGAAAAAAGAAAATTGGCCTTGTATCATATAGTAAAACTAACGTTTTTATGAGTGGCATACAACAAATAATTTTCTGTTTATAAAGCCAAAATACTTTTTCTAGACTAAAAACAAGTGAAATACTTATAAAGGTAAAAAGTTAAAAATTAAAAGGAAGACTGGCCTTGTATCTGATCGTAAAATTAACATTTTTATGAGTAACAAAAAACCTTTATATACTGACAAAATACTTTTTATATTTTCACAGCAATTGAGGTACTTACGAAAGTAAAGAGTTCAAAATAAAATTAAAAATTAAAAAGAATATTGGAATTGTATTTTATCGTAAAACTAATTTTTTATGAGTGGCAAAAAAATTAACCTTCTCTGTACTCAGCAAAATATTTTTTCTAGTCTAACAACAACTGAGATACACAGTTGAAAAGTTACCAATAAAATTTCAAAAAATTAAAAAGAAGATTGGCCTTGAAACTTATCGTAAAACTAAATTTTTTATACAAATAAACCTCTTTTTATATTGCCAAAATACTTTTTCTAATCTAACAACAACAAATATACTTACAAAGATAAAAAGTTAAAAATTAAATTAAAAATTAAAAAGAAGATTGGCCTTATATCTGACCGTAAAATTAACATTTTATGACTGGCTAAAACACCTTCTTTATGTACAGCCAAAATATTTTTTTTATTATAACGACACTTGAGATACTTACACAAGTAAGAAATTGAAAATAAAATAAAATAATTAAAAAGAAAATTGGCTTTGCATGTTATCGTAAAACTAACTTTTATATGAGCGGTAAAAAAAAAACCTTCTTTATATACAGACAAAATACTTGTAATGGTGGTGTAACAACAAGTGAGTTACTTATAAAGGTAAAAAGTTAAAAATAAAATTAAAAAGGAGATTGGCCTTATCTCTGATCGTAAAAGTAACATTTTTATAAGTGGTAAAGAAAGAAACTAACCTTCTCTACACACAGGCAAAATACATTTTCTAGTCAACTACTGACATACTTACTAAGGTAAAAAATTAAAAAGAAATTTAGCCTTGCATCTTATCTAAAAACTAAATTTTTTTATGAGCGGCATGCAAATAACCTTCTTTGCATAAAGCCAAAATACATTTTCTAGTCTAACAAGTGAAATACGTATAAAGGTTAAAAAAAAATTTAAAATTAAAAATTCAAAAGAAGATTGGTCTTGTATCTACATTTTAACATTTTTAAGAGTAACCAAAAAAAAAGTTCTTTATATGCAGACAAAATACTTTTTATATTCTAACAACAATTGAGATAGTTACATAAGTAAAAAGTGAAAAATGAAATAAAAAATGAAAAAAAAGAAGATTGGTTTTGTATCTTATCAATAAACTAATATTTTTAAGAGCGGCAAAAAAATAAATAAACTTCTGTATATACAGCCAAAAAACAACAAATGTGATACACATGTAAACAGTTAAATACTTAAAAGGTAAAAAACTTTTAAAAAAAGTTTTGTTTTACGTTTTGATCTTTATTGAGATCATCTACAGGGCTCAACGTGTTTTTTTATTTGTTTTTTTTTACGAGGGTTCACAGCAGAGGTCATATAAACCCTGAGGCTGCCGGTGTAAAGGATATTTGTAAGTATGTCGGATTCGAATGCAGGGCCGCTTACAGTGAAGAGTACAAGTAAAGAGCGCCGTGTCAAAGACTAAACCTTGCGGCCACCGACGCCCTTTACACTCTAATCTTACAAATCATGTTTTAATTATTAACATTACTTTATTACTGTGTCCGGTGTAGAAATATTCTTTTCTAAACTGAAAAATATTTCTTTAACAGTGTTTGAAGTCATTAACTTAAAAATTGGGATGAAGGATCAAGCAATTTTACTTGATATCTATTTCCACCGCAGTCAGGTTTTTGCTTTTTAGTAGACCATTTCAACTGGTAGAAGAAACAGTTGATGAAATTGCAAAACTAGGTCAAATTATTTGATTGGAATAAAGTAAAAAT
Organism: Cimex hemipterus; assembly: GCA_039619505.1. Classification (NCBI taxonomy): domain Eukaryota; kingdom Metazoa; phylum Arthropoda; class Insecta; order Hemiptera; family Cimicidae; genus Cimex; species Cimex hemipterus. Next base: position 21,091,302 of record CM077106.1, on the reverse strand, counting down.
GACTTATTTTTTAAAGCTCGTTTGACCCACTTCATAAATTGTTCCTTTATTAAATCCCGTCCTTTATTATTTGTTTTCCGCTCTTTCCTCCCTCGATCCGGCGAATTCCTTTCACCGTTTCGCCACTTTGGAAACCTGGTTCTCGTTGGTACCAGGAATACGCCAGGTTTTATTCTAATATCGAGTGATATCCGGATATTTTCGTGCCGTCGAAGCCAGACTACAAACTAGATCAAATGTATGACTTCTGCATGTTTAAAAGCCACGGACTGCATCTCAAGTGCGTTGGCTTTCCTGAAAGCCATTTTTCATGCCTACAACAGTTATAACTATAACCCGGATTTATATGCAATAAAATTTTTGAAATATGCCACATAATAATTAAAACCCTTTCAAATATTCTATATTATATGCACTAAAAAATTTTACATATTCCATACAATTTACAAAGTGGAAATACGTGGGAAGAATATCGGAGATACTATACAACTAATGATGAACTTATTTTATTCATATAAAATTTTTTTGTATAATAAATATTCGTTTTGAAAGGAGAATAGAACTAAAAAAACCAGTCACACGAAAAACATACATTATACATTTGAAAATATTATACAAAATAAATAAATAAAATTGACAATGATATACAATTCATTTCAAAGTTGGTTTCTATAAAACTGTACAATTCAGATCTTAACAAATATTTGTATTTCGAAGAAAGTGTCCAACTTTCAGGCGAAGGGAGCATACTTGTAGAAACTTAGAATAATTGGAACTTAAATTCACTAATTGAGCGGTCCGCTTGACCAATTGATACATTACAATTAATTAAGGTTTTTAGTTGAGATGAAAAAAAAGTCAATGGCACGAGCGGGATTCGAACCCACGACCCTCGGCAAAGTACGCCGCTGCTCTTGAGCTATCGTGACCTCGATGCACTCGGACAACTTCCTATCTCAACCTCACCTTATGAGTATCTAGCAGAAGATCGTGGGTTCGAATCCCGCTCGAGTCATTGACTTTTTTTCATCTCAACTAAAAACCTTAATTAATTGTAATAATTGGAGCGTAGACTCTCTGCTTTATCAACTTGTTTCCGTTTAACATTTTTGTCAAAAATGTTTTTGTTTTTTTAATTTCTTTTGTAATTTAATTCCTGCAGGACGGCGGATTTCTGTTTTGCGTTTCCACCCTGCTATTCTAGAAGAAGTTCAAGTGCCGACGTTTAATTAAAATTTTTAGGTTGGAAATATGAATGAACACATACACTGAATTTTTTTATGCTACAAATTAATGAAGCTCCCGTTTCTTCCACAACCGTACTACATCAGAGATTTTTGTTTTAAGGAAAAACAAACAAACTGCACCAGAAATTTTAGAAATAGGAGACCTCAATTTTTGACGGTTTTTTTTACGTCTTTGTTACTTGTAATTTAACCTAAAGACGAATAAAATTGTAAAAGTTTGTCTTTTTCTTCTCATTTTTCTTTGTCGCCTAATTGTATCCACCCAATTCAAAATGTTTCACGCGTAAATTTGCGATTATTTTGAAATGTACAGAATGAAGTTTGGCCCACCATCTTTCAAAGGTCTGATACGGATAAATATCTAATCACATCATCGTAAATGTTAGTAAACAGAATTTTAATTGCATACAAACCCGAGCTCTAGTTATAACACAACCTCTGAAAATGAAACAATTTGAATGATATTAAGGAAACGTTTATCTTGAGGACGCCAAGCAAAAATTCTACCTTGCCTACATTGAAAATATGCACGGTTTATATCAAGCACACAAAAAAAGTGTCAATCGCGTTTTCAAAGATTCATGTTTGAATGTTGTGCTTGCTCTATACGTCCTACTTCGCCGTTCACCGGACATTATTCATTCTGGCATTGCGGCATTCTAGCAGTATTCTGATAATCATCCGTTCTGCTCGGTAAAGAATTATTAAAACATTCTGGGTCAATGAAATAAGTGAAAATTCATTGATTGAAAGTTTAAAACTATGGTAAAAGGAAACAGCCGTAAAAAGTTCAGATGTCGTAAACAGCAAGGAAGTTACCAACCCAAAACCTTGTTATCTATAAAAATTATTAAACTGATTTATTTAAAATAAATCTTTTCGTAAAGGAAACATTTTTATTTGTCAACTTATTTTCGATTTAGCCAAAAACTCCAGAATTTGATTTTTATAAATAATTTTATTTATTCAGATATCGTGAGATGCAGTCAGGTGTGATGTAGGTTTTAGAAAAACATTTTCTTTATCGTGCCAACGTTTCCATTTTTTATTGAGATTATCTTCAGGGCGCAAAGTGTTCGTCTTCTTTGTAATTGTACCATGCCGGGTTGAGAGTGCCCTCTCAAATATTTTAATTTCTTTATTGTTTTTATGATTTTCGAAACCACCTCCGGTAGATGAATATAGTCTAATTAAATAATAATAACTGATTTAATAAATACAATTTAAAAAAAAGTATTTATCTATTTAGAAATCTATCTGTATGTCTTGAAATTTTAAAACGCCCCCGCCGTATACCTGAAAAATTTTCTGTCAAAATATATTTTCTTCAGAGAATGAAACATTTTTAACAAGCCACAAAGCGTATGTAAATGCAGCATAAAATTTAAACAAAATGTGTCTTTTGTTTGTTGTAAATTTTATTACTAATTTTTGTACCTAAGAACGTAAAGATCATCAATTAGTCGAACACAGACCGGAACGAATTATGGACCAAACTCAAAATTAGATGTTTTAGTTTCAAATAATGTTTTTATAAAAATTTTCACAAGCCTCCTAAAAAAAACTAAATACTGTTTTTTTAATTTTAATTTTGGTATTAAATAATAGCGAGTTTTTGTGTGAAAATTTTACGCAGATTAACAAATATAATTCCAGGTTTATTAGTTATTATAAGTAAGGTTTGAGAGTACTTGAGCTCATTTTATTAGCGATCATAAGCTCAACTTTGCACACGCGTGTACTTGAGTCTATTCTTCTATACTTCTATAAAGTCTATACTTCATTTGCTCTGCTCAAGACTGCTCTACGGATGTTGGCCTATTCCTCGGCCCGAAAACGCGCCTCATGCGGCTCGATAGGTTCTACTATCAGGGACTTCGAGCTGTGTCAAGCCCTTTTAGAAAAAGCCCGTTGTCCAACCTCAGCTGCGAGTGGGAGTGCTGCGGGCGGTGGGTTTCTTGGCCATGCCATGCTTGAATGCTACCCCCCGAGGGCACGATCCTGAAAAACAAGTTGATAAGAGGCACTTCGAAATCGGACGCGACCCCTGGGCATTCTCTTCGGCGGAGCCTTAGGGAAGGCTAGTATGACACCGGGAATACTTGAGATGTAAAAACAGAGAAGCCACTATTTCCTGAAACTCAGATCGAGGTGCGCGGGTTTTCGCCTCGTCTATGCCCTGTGAGCGTGTAGGGTTCGCCTGTTATAGCGGAGGCACGTCCACTTTGTTGTTCCTTACCACTGCAGCTTGTGCTCGGTGATGTATGGGATTGACACGTGTTCGGGGATATTTGAGAGGATGAGGGACTGATGACTATCACGTCTGTACCGACTCCCTAGTGCGGTTTTGGCTGCCCATGACAGATTCCCGGTACTCTCTCGCATTGGTGGACGAAGCGGCGAAAGCTGAGACGTCTTGGCCTTCAGCAGAACCACCGCGTTCGGCCCTGTGCCCAGAAATAATGAACTCGATAAAAAAAAAAAAAGAAACGTTGGCAGCGTCGATGGGCCTGATCGCCTGAGAAGCTCTTGCTTGTCTTGATGTGCTCTTGAGCACGTGTGAGAATGGGCCCGCCAAGGATCTGAAATGTAAAGAAAAGATCATATACTAGTTTGAGGATAGGCCATATTCGATTGATAAACGGACACCTGCTTTTGCAACAAAGCATCCTTTGCAGGTAGCAAAACCCAGTGCAGTTGTCCCGTTTGTAGAGAAAAGTTGCTCAGTGTGTTACACTGGAGGAGTGCTCCGCGCCTTGGCCACTTACAGGAAACGAAAAGCACGGCGGGACCCGACATAAAGACAATCGATAGTCACGACAGGGCTATGTTGTGGAAACGTGGGTGTTTCCCGATCTAAACATATTGTAAATATCATACATAATGAATAGCTAGCTATACAGTGTGTATGTATACATTTGTTTATGTATATGTATAGCCGTATGTTTGTGTGAAGGAGTAAGTGAGAGACCAATGACTCCATTTTCGGTAGCCTCAAAATATATTAATAAAAAATAAATAAATAGCATATTTCTTCGAAATACAATTAAAACGCTTTACACATATTGAATTAAGTGTTAACTAGTAATATACATAGCAATAAAATAGTTAAAAACAAATTGGAAAAATTAATCTTGAAATCTAGTCCGTTGGATTGTTATGAGTTTATAACAACAAAAGGAAAAATCCGTAAAATGGAAAGTGAAACTGAGAAAACAAAAAGGGAGGCAGAATTATTCTCGCCCGATTAAGGGTAGTCTCACCCGTCTGGCACACGGCCACCTCGGCTGGAGGAGACCTACGAGATCCCCCTCTGTGCGGCGTGGCTGTGTCAGTGTACCGAAATTAAAGTGTTACTTATGGTAATGTGTTTAGTAAATAATGGATTTTATTATTCAGAACGTCACGTGCTTTTTCAGAGTCCAGCTTCGCCAAAAAGTCTTAACAGTTATATCGTATATATGTATTTCCTCGGATGCGCGATAAACGACTCCTTTGGCAGCTCTGATAAAGCCACGTGGATCACGTCTTTGCGCCTGGTACACCAAAGTTGCAGTTGCCATTCAGTATATTTTAATTAAAAACAATATTAAATAGGAAAAAGTTGTGTCAACATGAGGAAACTGTAACTGTTGTTGAACGTTATTCATGACTTGTGAGGACGCCGCCCCATAAACGGATTCCTCGAACGTATGATGACGTTTCATCGTGTAAGATAATATTGGGTTGTCCGGAAAATAATGCAGGATTTTAAGTTTTCATTAAAAAAAATCTATATAAAATATTCTGTTTACGTTTACAGGATTACTCATTTGTATGAATGTCAACACTTATTAATCCTCTTCCAAATGATATTGTTTGTTTACCTCTGCAGCATTCAGCTACTTGGAAATAATTCAGTCATCCTTATAATGTCAAAGCGAGAAT
>CM077106.1:21065088-21081128 GCA_039619505.1 Cimex hemipterus | reverse complement strand
TATCTCAACCCCACATTTTTGAATTTCCCTCCTTTTTGCTGTTTTTCAAATGTCGAAATAACTTCTTTTGATTAATTAACTTGATTAATTTATGTAATGTAATAATTAATCTTTATGTATTGGTTGAGATAAAAGCCAGTGTCACGAGAGGGATTCGAACCCACGACCTTCGGATAAATACTTGAGCTACCGCGACTTCGATACTTCCTATCTCAACCCCACATTTTTGAATTTCTCTCCTTTTTGATGTTTTTCAAATGTCGAAATAACTTCTTTTGATTGGAAACCCCAAATAGCTCAATTGTCTAATTCAGGAAGGAAAATACTAGGCCTGATGAGATTCCTCGCTAATTACAATCGGGGTGCGAATAGAGACATTCTTTTAAGAATATTCAGCATGTACTTAGGAGCAAAGCTTCGATATGGAGGAGCAGGTTACTCTTCAGCGCGAATATCAACTTTAAAACCTCTAGATAAAATTTATTACCAAGGTATTAGAATTCAACAGGGGCGTTTAGAACAAGCCCTTTATATAGTCTCGGCAATGATGCCGGTGTCCTTCCTCCGGAACTTTTCTGGGAGGAGGCAATTTTTAGGTTTGCTGCTAGACTTTGGTATAAGCCTTCCCACCTTTTTGATTAATCTATGCACTGTATTAATTAATCTTTACGTATTGGTTGAGATAAAAGCCAGTGTCACGAGAAGGATTCGAACCCATGACCTTAGGATAAATACTTGAGCTACCGTGACTTCGATACTAACTTCCTATCTCAACCTCACATTTTTGAATTTCTCTCCTTTTTAATGTTTTTCAAATTCAAATTCTGTCAGTTCAACGATGTATTTATGTGTGTTAATTCGTAATACAAATGAAATAAATGTTTTTTTTGTATTTTTTAAAATTTACAATGTTGAAATTTAGTGTCTTTTGTAAATACATAAACAGTATATACCTAATAACTGTATATAAAATTAAGTTAGCAGAAGAAAATGAAATTGTTTCATGCTTTTATAAGTGGTTGGATAGTGTTTATTAATTAACATTAATTTTATACATAAATAATTTAAGTTAATTTTTTTACAATATTTTTGTATAATTGCTAGTGTTTGGTTTAACGTAAGTATTTAAGGTTAGAAAAGACGCCAGTTTGTAGATTCGTTATGTTTCTTATCTGCTGTTGTAATTTCTGTTGGAAATTGTACATATTTTTCATGTGTATTTTATGATACTCTTTCTCATTGGTTTACGTTAATAAAGTATATACATATGAAAGTATATAAAAAGGGCTTTTTGTTTTGTCTTGTCGAGCGGTACAGTAGACTGCGCCTTTTCCTCACCGAGTAAAAGGCTCGGCGTTTCGGTTTCCTTAGCCAAAGGATGCGGAGGGTTACGCAAAGGAGCGTTGTCTTGGTAGGGAGTTTTCCATTTCTTCATCCTTATAAAAGCCAAGCCGGCTCACTTGGACGTCAGTACGCATTTCGTTTGTACACCAGGAGAGCTAAACATGAAACGGCTCGTAAGTATTAATGAGTATAATTAAACAAACCGACCCTCCCTTAAACGCAACATACCCCCCGCCCATCAGTAGGCCGTTTTAATGTTGTATTCACAAAGTGAAGTTTAGTTCGCTTTTAATATGAAAAGTTTCCTACTGAGATAAAAACGCAATGGAGTTCCTCTTTTCCCGGGGTTTTGTTTTTCAGGGGGTGGAATTGTTCCAGTTAGAAAGAGAACAATTTTTACGTTGTAAACCTCCTTGTTTCAATCGGCAAAAGTAATAATGGTCCTTGTACAAATAAATTCCTTCAAAACGTGTTCATTTGATGTTCATATCACAAAAAAAACATAAAATAAATTCAAAACCAAATATTCATACAATATGAATAAATCTGAACTGTATACATTGTTTTGGGCATTTTTAATATTGGTTCAACATTATTTTGTGTACCGTAAAACAATTCCAACCAGTCAATTTTCATCCCATCTAAACTTATATTAACTGACACTGATATTTTTCTTTTCATGAGGAATTTATAAGAAGTCAATTTTCAACAATGGATTTTAATTAATATTCAAAGATTGTAATATTATAAAGAAAGTTTTATTGATATGCAAAAAATTAAATTCAATAAATATAACCTTCTATGTAAAAAAAATACGAGTACTTTTCGATATTCCAAGAAGCGAATTTGAAACACAATCCTTAAATTCACGATCCTCAACCAATATCACCTTTATACATTTTCAACAAGAGGAAATATATGCAGCATTTATTATAACTATACATTCCTAATGTATATAAATATGTGAACACTGTTTACAATTTCTTGGATATTTTTTCGATATTTATATGAGTACATAAAATTTTCCAATTATTTTAGAGATTTGTGAAATATTTCTTTACAGTTCTATTTAGCTTCAGTCAATACAGTAGTTTATATGTTAGTTTTGTCATTAACATAAAACCGTCATAGGTTAAAATTATCATTAAAACTGTTTAAATTATTTCATCAACTTTTAAACATATTTACGATCTCACTATATCAATAAATTATTCAGATATCGTGAGATGCGGACTGGTGTGATATTTTCTTTATCGCGCCAACGTTTCGATCTTTTATTGAGATCATGTTCATCAGAGGGCACTCTCAACACGACACGCAAGAATGGCACAATTACACAGAAGACAAACAATTTTGAGCCCTGAAGATGATCTCAATAATGATCGAAACATTAGCACTATAAAGAAAATGTTTTTCTCAAACCTACGCCACACCAGACCGCATCTCACGTGATCTGAATAATTGTCGATTAACTGTCACCAATATCTAATCATAGCAATACAATTTTAAATTCCACCTTATTTTTCAAGCCGTGTAGTTTTTGAACCGAAAATCGTATAAATTCTAAAGTAAATATTTACATATAAATATAATCGGGGGTCGGTTTCTTGTTTATATTCAATATTTATTTGAAAACATTGTATATTTCGATTTACTTAACGTATCTAGTAAAAACTACAAACAATTTTTTTTTCTCCAGGAATTTCCGACATTTTCTCCGCTAGGATCTGTCTTGTTGGTACCCCTTACGATTAAGGCCGTACTTTGCCAAATGTTTTTTCTCACAAAACTAAGCACTATCCCCGGTGCGACTTCGTGCACATGTCTTGGAGTTGGAATTGGCTTGCCAAAATAGCTGTAATGTATCAGGGCTTCACAATCGCAAAGATATCTGGATGTCATATGCATCTGTTATCTCCTAGACATGCTTCTGGGCTTTGATCATGTTTTACAGGTGGTAGTTTACCTACTTTGGTATTGGCTTTATTCATACTTGTTGCTTTTGTCCAGTACTTGGGTTTTTCTTTCTCAAGCCTTTTTTCCAGCTACAACTTCAGCACACTCTCATTTTTGCCTAGTTGGCGTGATATGGTTTCTTCCTCAATAGTTGAAATCGTCAGTTCTACTCACAAACTCTGATTTCTATCTTTCACATACCTGCCTATTGTCTCATAGACTGTATGCTGAATGTTCCCGTAACGCCCGCTGACTATTAAAATTTTAACAAAAACCAATGGCTTTTTCAGTAATATTTATCGAAAGGTTGATAGCTAAAACAACAAAAAAACGGTCACCATTTAACTAATGACTCTACCTTAACCATCTATATTTTTCCTTCTTTGACTATTCTAGTTATACCGCCTGAACATTCATAGCCAGAATTTCAATACAACAATTTTGTATTTTCCTTGAGCCCTTAAGAAACATAGGCATTCTCTGACTAGTTTGGAGATAAAAATATATAACCTTTATTGCTGTCATTGTCCGAATGTACCGGACCTATGCACCTTAGATTTTCTTGTTTTATTAATTCCTGAGTACCAAATAGAATAGCAAAGACCTCAGCTTGATAGGTTAAACCAGTCCAAGTAGTTTTTCCAGGGATTCAGCTCCTTTACCCCTACACCTCATCGGTTTTTCATCTTCGATACCATTATACCATCATAGGGACCCTTCCAGAAACTAAGGTGTTTGTTTGTTTATTTTTCAATCAATCTGGTTAACTAGTTACCTTATTTTAACTTGGATTATTAGGGTGATCTCTATATTTTAAGTATATGTAAAATTCGAACCCAGGTTCCCTAGTTTTTACGGACTACACAGATGGTAATTCAAATTGTCAAGGAAATTAATTTTTAATCTTAACCTTAAAAAAGCTAAATATTGCGTAAACTTAATGGAGTTCGCTGGTCGGTTCTATGTTTGAATCTTAAATAGTTTTAATTGGTAATAATATGAAAAAGTTATTGTAAAGTGGTTCTGACCCCTCACTCGCGATGTCCAACCGGGTTACCGTCCCTCCCGTAAAAAAGTATGTAATCACTTTACGTTTACTTTATTGTCCATTTAAAAATAAAATATTTTATAATATAATATTTTTTAACTCATAAAAACTTTTGTTGTAGTAGATTTCGAAATCATAATTTTTAAATAAATGTAATATATAATTTATTAGATTATTAATACCATTTTTCCGATTTTTTGAAAAAATAAATCAAAGGCAGAAAAAGGCGAAGAATTTGAAAAAAAATTTCCACAGTAATTTTTTATTTTGCGATTTTGAAGTGTAGAAAACGAAAATCAAGTTTTTTCTTATTTTAACAATATGCTATTAAATCCATTAGATTTCGTTGTCCCATTGACCGAATAACATCTTTAAATTAACTAATCTTTACGTAAGGTCTTGGTTCAGATAAAAAAAAGTGAGGGTCACGAGCGGGATTCGAACCCACGACCTTTGGCTAAATACGCCTCAAGTGGTAGAGCAGGTGCGTATTGGGCCGAAGGTCGTGGGTTCGAATCCCGCTCGTGGCACTGACTTTTTTTAATCTAAACCAATACGTTACATAAAGATTAATTCATTGATAATATATAATATGTGATTAAAATAGAAATTTACGCACATTTTTGCATTATGATCCATATGAGCATAGGCAATAAATTAATCCATAATAAAAAATTGTTAAAATATATTTTTGTAAATGATCATCTGATTCTAAGAGATCCTCTACATTATAACAACGATACAGATTTTTACAGGGTTTTGCTGTTAGTTAAACCAGGTCATATTTTCAAATTTGAAACATGTTTTGTTAGTTTGAAACATTTGTTTTAATATTGTCAAACAATTATTTTAAATAATTTAAAAAAAATGTCATATTAGTTAATAAAGAATAATCGTAGGTCAGATATCTAAACGTGTGATCAGTTCAGTTTCTAAGCACAAAAGTCTTAGTAGAAAAGCCAAACAGATAAAAATATCAAGAAAGTCAATTCCATACGAACTTTGAATTGGCATATTTTCTCGGCTTAACGGATAAACTTCGGAATATGCACGTACAACAACCTAACCATAACCATAACTTTAACATACCATAACCTAATTTAACCAATTACTACCGCCTGACAAACCCGAACCGTAATCTACTCTACCATGACCACATCCCAGCCTGTATTCACAAATGGCCATGCAAAAAATTATGTGTACGGCGGAAAAATATATTCATGGTAAAAAGGATTTTTTTTAAATAACGCTTACTGAATACACCCACCATTATATTATATTTTATGCGATAAAGTTTATATTTTGTTGAACTCTGGGGTTTTTAGTATATAATATTACAATAAATTATAATTTTTTTTTTTGTAAAATGAAGTCTAAAAAATTCATTTCTATCTAATGCTAACTCATTGGAATAGTTCGCTGGTCCAATTTCCTTAGTCGTCGGATATGTTACGGCATACTAGCCATTCTCTGCTCAATGTATCATGCATAACGAAGTTAATTACAACGAATGAGTTGTATAATTTCAATAGTTACGTTTTGTGTTTTTTAAAAATATTATTTTTAAATTTGATCATAATTTTATTTTTACAGATTCTTCTCTGTGCGCTTTCGCTGGCAAGCGCTTCACAGTATTTCGTCCCTGCTCCTCTGAATCACGACGGAACTGTCGCTGACACCCACGAAGTGGCACTTCTGAAGCACAAGCACCTTGCAGAACTTGAAAAAGCCGGCGGAGCGGTTGTATACGCTCCCCATTACGGAGATGAACATTACGAAGAGGCCAAATGGTAAATAATAAAATTTTATTTTGACGTTTATAAAACGAAAAAAAAAGTTCTGTCATTATGAAACCGCCATTGCAATGTCACAATTTCAGACAAGAATCCACGATAATAATCAAAAACGAAACAATAAAGTTAAAATGCAACGAACATTATCTCTCAAAGATAATCCGATCCGGCTGAACGCGGTGGAAATGTTTAAGGACTCGAATTAGTGAGCAGGTCGAGGCCAAAATTTTCTGTTGAGCAACAAGGAATTACCAGTGAGCTGATGGAATCCGCTGTTTAAAATTAATTACAAGTCCGCCCTTTGAAGCTTTTTTTTAGACGCCACGGCTTGAAAATTGAATTGTCCGATTTTACCTTAGGCTACAGGATAATGCCTTAGACTCTGGAAAAACTCACAACCCACATTCTACGCGAACCACAAACTCAACAAACTCAAATAATTACAAAAGGCTGATGTTTCAATAATATATAACATTTTTAAGAATATTTAGACCAATCTTTTTTATACAAAGCTTTTAACGGTCTTTAAAGACAGCAGGCTTGTCCAAAATCACTGCATGTAAACTTGAGATACGGTGTAAATCGAAAACTTATTATTCAATGTGTGGTGATAAGTGACCGTCGATGATTATTCAGAAAATGTGAGATGCGGTCTGGTGTGATGTCGGTATCAGAATAACACTTTCTTTATTGTGCCAACGTTTCGATCTTTATTGAGAACATCTTCAGGGCTCGAAGTGTTTGTTTCTGCGTAATTGTGCCATTCTTGCGAGCTGCCCTCTAAAAACGACCCGCACAATTACGCAGAAAACAAACGCTTTGAGGGAGAGTCGATGGCCGCAAGGTTCAATCTCTGACACGGCGCTCATCACCGTAAGGTAAAGGTCCCGGGTTCGAATCCAGCGGCCCGGCATTCGAACCCGACTTTCTTACAAACGGGATTTTTTTCAAAAACATCGGCACCCTGAAGGTTTATAAGACCTCTGATGTTGCGAACCCTTGTAACAAAAAAAAATTAAACCCTGAAGATGATCTCAATAAAGTTCGAAACGTTGGCAGAATAAAGAATGTGATATTCTTAAACCCACATCACACCAGACCGCGTATCACAATTTCTGAATAATTTATATTCATTTCTAATTTTATTTAAATTATTACAGTTTCATTAATTGACACTCCCCAGAAGTAAAAATGTACGTTTAATTTTTTACGAAGGAAAATGACTTGTTTTATGTTCGCCGATGGTTACAATTGTTCCATAAAAGAATCGCAGAAACCTTCAACGATAAACATTTCAATAAAATAATGGATATCAGGTTGTTCTGTTAAGTCTTAAGGAGTAACTTTCATATAGTTTTAAATTAAAACATTGAAAACTTTTCCATTTTCATTTTATTGAGCTTGTTTTGTGGATTATGGCAAAATTTTATGGGTTTGAGCGTTCAGGAGACTGGCTAATAATTAAAAATAGTACGTTATTTTTTAATGTTCCGACTATAACTAGTTCTTGGACAAGTGCTTTGATCTCGAAATTAGTTGAACTTTTAGTTTTGCGTAAATAAAGGTTTATGAGAAAGCAAGTTCCTATTTCAAAACTCCCGTACTCGTCACAAACAATGAACAAACAGCAATTTTTAGTAGATTATTCAGGTTTTACCATGAATAAAGGAGAGGTCATGTGCCTTGTCAGAGGTTCTCGACCAGTGTAGGCTTTTTCGAACGTAATCTAACTTTTTAGTCTTCATTTTGAACCCAAAAGTAAAAAATACAAAAATAAAATACAAAAAAATAAAACGGTTATTTATCCGAGATGTGACACGATGCGACCTGATCCATGCCTTATTGAGTAACCTCCAGCATCTACAGTAGTAGGTAAGACCGATCAGCCAGTTTTTCTTGGATTGTTGAAGACACTGGCCACATACGCTTGATTTTTTCCATCTTCCAACATAGCTATGATTCTATGATTTCACTTAAAACCAACACTCAAACAAATTTGAAACTTAAAAATGATGCAATTTAAAAAATAATCCAACAGAAAGAAGTTTCAAGTTAGAAAGAAGGTTCAGATAAAAATTCCGTGTCACTAGAGGGATTCGAACCCACGACCTTCGGCTAAATACGCCGCAGTCAGGATAGCTCAAGTGTTAGAGCTTGACTTTGATCCACTCGGACACAAACTATCTATGTCACCTTACAACCGTTCGAATTTTTCCTCTTTTTGCCATTTTTCAAATGTCAAATCAGGATTGGATCTCAGCTACTAAGGAAGTGGCCCACGCGTAACATTTTAGTGGAGCGATATTTCTTTTACTTATTACATATTAATGCATTTATGTTTGAGTAGTCAGTTGACCAAGTTACTTCATTCAATTAATTATTCTTTTCGTGTAAGGTTTAGGTTGAGAAAAAAGGGTGGTAGAGCAACGGCGTATTTAGCCGAAGGTCGTGGTTTCGAATCCCGTTCGAAACGCTGACTTTTTTATCTCAACCAAAACCTTACATAAAAAGAATAATTAATTGAAAAAAGTAATTTGGCCAATTGACCACTTAAACGTAAATGGATTAAAAAGAACATTTACAGAAAAACCAAAGGAAAGATTAAGAATTCAAAGATTTATTTACAAAATCCAACTGTAAAAATATGTGAGATATTTTCTATGTTTTGTTTAGATTTATTTGTGCAGATGGACCAAATATTGTTGACAGATAGAGCTGTCTAAAAGATAATTGAGAATATTAAAGACTGTTTTGCGACGTGGTAGTAATAACACTATTATTTCTTTATGTGTTAGGTATTATAGTAAATATTTGATATTGTTTTTAAAGGATGTTAAATCTGAATATTGTATTACAAAGTTGATTTAATTTGAACGGCTCAAACTTATCGATCTCGCCCTGTCTGAGCCATTACCCTGAGACGGGGTCAAATTATTTATGTACCCTTCTGCTCTCGGAAATTAGGAGGACGTGTGAGCAAAGCCATAACAGCATGGGCTGAGTACTCGAGGGAAAGCCGATTGTGGCCGTTTGTCACGGCAGTATTGCGACAAATCCGCCCGGCACGATTACACAAATTAGAGGCGAGGATTTTCCACCGGTGAAATTACACCTTTTATTCGTCGTATTCCTACAGGAAATGCAAATCGTACGAAATCGGCCTTTCGAACCGATTTCCCCCATTCCGAGTCGAAAATGCAGTTTTTTTTTTTTTTTTTTTTTTTTTTTTAATAACAGCCTCAATCGTTTGTTATACTGTCTGATATGGTTGTTCTAAAATTCTACGTTCTTCCTCTCTTCCTCCCCCCCCCCCGATTAATAACACTGTTCAAAACGACCAGTCCTCACTAAGAAAGGTGCACGCTAGACGGTAACATTTACGTAAAAGCATTGAATTCCTACATGGGTAAAAACGTTACGCAAGAAAGGTTATTGTTATTACAACTTGCGCTTTTTTATTAGGATTACGTCCAAACTTTACGTCTCACCGAGATTTATGGTTCACTTAAATTCAATAAATAAATACAATACTTGTTTTATTACCTAACACCAGGATATTTTGCAACAGGAAAATTTTAATACACGATATAAATAACATATCCCTTAATTAAAAGAAGCTTTAAACCCAAATTTTGTGTACAAATTACATTTATTTTGGGATTCTAAAGCGCCCCATACATTGTCAGTTTAACTGAAGATAATCGTAAGGCCGTAGATCGGGATTGCCCACACATTTATCAGTTGATCTGAAGATAATGGACTGCAGTTCGCCCGGACTGAAGGTGTGTGGTCGCCGGGCAGGCGGGGATAGGATGAGAGATTCGCGACAGGCAGCGACCTGTCGGATAATGATCTCATGTGCCCCCTACCACACACTATCAGTTAGCCTGCAGGCAAACGATCTGTTGTCACCGTTTCCATCAGTTTTGCGTGAGATAATTGTGAGATAATTTTCGTGAGATCATTCAGCCGAGATTGAACTGACGAGGAAAGATGGACGAGAAACCTCCTTTCATTTCCGCATTTATTGCAAATGAGTGTCCACTTTTGTGATACTCATTTCAACCAAATTTAGAAGTTTTTGGAAATTTTCTTCACTCATCCTCAGATAATTCGTTAGATCCTCGTGGTGAGACAGCCTCAGTTCGCGGAGCAACGAAATGTGAGAGCTAGCCTCTCTATCTCGCAGCCAACTTTTTACCCAGACCCTTTTTTCTTGGGGTTCCCCAAGAACTGACAAAACAAACATAGCGCAACGTTTCCGACGGAGCATGGTGAAAACTGGGGATCTCCTGCAGTCCTGTTTCATTGACCGACAGTCCGCCTGCAGATACCGGACTGTAGTGTGTGCTATCTTCAGGCTATCATCTGCAGTTCAGTACGGCCGCCTGCAGGCGGTTGACTGCTAGTGTATGGAACTCGGCGATATTGGTCTTACGATCGCCTGTTGAGGCGACGGCCTGCAGGCAATCGCATAGTGTATAGGCTCCTTAACAGTCATCATAATCTATCAAGTACGATGATGCATAAATATATATAATTGAGAGAGCGAACGAGAGAGAGAGAGAGAGAGAGAGAGAGAGAGAGAGAGAGAGAGAGAATGATTCTTTTTGTAATAACCGAAAAGAGTACAAGCTAACAGTAAAAGTTGTAATATTATAACTTGTGTATACACAACAAATCATAGAATGTCATTCTGTAATCATTTATATTCATTAGTTTGAGTGATCCGCATGAGGAAGAGGGAAAGAGGGAGTGGGAGAGAAAGTGAGAGAGAGAGAGAGATCATAAAAGAATTGAACTTTTAATTTTTAAGTGTAAAAATTCAGGGCAACGATGTCTTCTCTTACAATTATGTACTCAAGATTAAGTGAAAATATTTTCTGAGATGTTTCATTAGAAATATAAATTATTTAAGAGAGCGAGAGAGTAAGTGTGAGAGTGAGAGAGAGAGAATACTTTTCTGGGACTAGAATCTCGTAGAAATAACAGAAAGTTCGAAACATTTTTTTTTACAAATTTTGCGCTTGATTCAATCAAAGTTTGATATTAACATCAAGTAAAATAACTTGAACTATGTTACGTAATACCAAATTTAAAAAAAAATAGAAAAGAACAGTAGCAATAATATGAATTTAGGGAAAACTAGTAATAATAAATGTGTAGAGATTAGTGACCTGGTACTCTCAAGACGACACGCAAGAATGGGACAATTGCACACAAGACGAACACTTAGAGCAGTGAAGATGATCTCAATAAAGTTCGAAACGTTGGCACAACAAAGGAAATGTTTTTCTTAAAACCTACATCACACCAGACAGCATCTCACGATATATGAATAATGAGCAATAATAAAGAATTATCTGTCTTTTGAGAAAATAATCACACCTGTAAATTTAAAAGTGGAGAAAAAAAGGCCACTCATTTTCGCTAGACAATGCAGCAAGTATTTATTTTAATATGTTACAGTCTCAGAAATACAGACGGTAGTTGCATACAATAATGTACAATAGTAAAATAATAATATAATTGAAAAAAATATTCTATCATTGCCTATAAGTAGTAACATTAGAAATAATTAAAATTTATAGATTTCATTATAAAAAACATACTTGTCCAGGCATTATATCCTATTTAATCGACCAATAATAACAAAATACATTTTCAGACGTGATATTGAAAATAAGACAAATTTACCCTGACATTACATTCACTATAACATAAAATTAATAATAAATAATAATGTACATAGGTATTAGTTGTGATAAAAAACCAGTGTCACGAGTGGGATTCGAACCCACGACCTTCGGTTAAACACGCCGCTGCTCTACCCACTCGAGCTATCGTGAATTCGATCCACTCGGGCACCAACTTCCCCTCTTGAATAATGGAAAAAAATGCGGGAAAATTCGAAAGGTAGGTTGAAATGGGAAGTTCAATTCGATATCTTTACATAATAAACTGTTTTTATATGATTCTAGGTAATTGTTGTCATTTTCTTTAATTGTTGAATAATCCAATGTTTTATAGAGTACCAATAATTGCAAGTCATTTTTTAATTTCATCAACCTAATTGAATGGCATTGTTTAATCTTTCGGAACTTAGCTTTTTCAGTCTAATAAAACCACTTTTGGGTAAAAGAAAAATCAGACATCTTTAGAATAACCAAAACCAATTTAACATTTTTAATTTTTTTCTTTTTGCCGGCTAACTACCAGGATCATCGCCGGCGTCCCCACAAATAGCCTTCTCACATTTTTTTTCTTAGCTATTTTATGTGTATGTACTTTTCTGGGTTTTCGTATGCTTCAACTAAGCAACTGTTGCCTTCCCATTCACCTAATTCACCAATACGAGATTCGTTATCTTGTTTGTTGTTACCCTCCCACAGCTGATAAATTAAAAATACATAGATATAATATTTACACATTTTCATAATTCACATTCATACAAATTTACTAACCTATACTACAAGTAAATTGGATGTCGGAAGATTATCTTGAACTTGCCTTCTTTCACGCTAATGAATACGTTCAAACGGTATTTACAAAATTCCACTCATACACTAACCTACCCTAAATTGTTTGACGGGCCTGTGGTGTACTAGATATTCCTCGACAGCCACGTCCTTTCACGCATCACCTCTCACTCTAATAAATACATTCATTCTGGACAAGCCACTACACTTCGGAAGTACATTACCGATGAAATGCCAATGACCTCCCTCGCATCATACCACAAATATATAACATATCTATACTAATTTGGTGGGCCTGTGGGTACTTGATATTCCATCGCAGCAACACCCATGCATATTTCGATATTCACGCAAATAAATACATTCACACAAATAGGGGGGATATATCACGCATGGTGGGTTATATATAGCCATACGCATTGATTAATTTTAGGTATGACCTTCCGTTTATAATCACTTTTGTGCTTAACTACTTTTGATTAGGAGCGCCACGCCGTGCTCTGTCCGGCGCAACTTGTTCACACTCTTTAAAATATGTATTACTGTTACAATTGAGCCGCAAATGGGGCATTTCCTCGGTCTCTTGCCGATGAGATGTCCATGCGTTTGGCGGGTATGGCATATCCTTAATCGTGTAAGTAATTCTTTCTTTCTGAAAATTTCAGGGACCCGAGGTTTTACGGTTTTAACGCCTTTAGTTTTATTTTTGTTTTAAATATTTTAAGATCTGTATGTATTCTACTAGTTTCCAACTTAACATATGCATGAGGTGTGTTTTTTATGAGGTGGAAAAGTAATTTAAAATAAATAATATTATGAACTATGTTGTATCTGTTTGGAGGGAGATGTGTTGGTACGGGAGGGACTAAAAACAGGTAAACCAGGCAGCTTTGCGGATTGGCAAAGGAGAACGATTCCAGAGATTTGTGGCCCGAGCTAGAAAGGACCACTCAAATGTGGAAGTTTTATGAGGAGGAAGATATTGGTAATTGGGGAGTGTTAAAAGGGCGGATAGAGGAAGAACTGAAGTGGCTTTAAACTATAGTGCGGTCGAGAGTTTATGAGTTGGTAAAGGAAGGAGACTAGGAAATACTTTCTAAGGAAAGCGGG
Source organism: Cimex hemipterus (assembly GCA_039619505.1). NCBI lineage: Eukaryota > Metazoa > Arthropoda > Insecta > Hemiptera > Cimicidae > Cimex > Cimex hemipterus. The sequence continues at coordinate 21,067,398 of CM077106.1, read as the reverse complement.
ATAAAGCCAGAATAGATCAATATTAATATATATTATTATTTATTTATAAATTATTATTAATGAGGAATAATACTAATTATTATTAATAAGTATTAGTCTTTGTTTTAAATAGAGGTTATGTGTTTTAGGGAGGAAAACTTGGTTCAAAAACCGTACGTCTTTAGTCACGTCGAACCCAGGTACCACGGTCCACCCGCTCCTCTAAACCACGACGGCACGGTCGAAGAAACCCCTGAAGTGAAACACGCCAAAGTGTACCATTTCGCCGAACACGCCAAAGCGTTGAACAGACTTCATTACAGCCACACCCCGATGAACGACCACTACGAGGAGGTGTCTTACCAGTCACCCTTGTCCTACGCCCACTACGCACCACAGCTCGAGCACAGGTACCACGGACCACCTGCGCCGCTCAACCACGACGGAACTGTCGACGAGACGCCTGAGGTGAAACACGCCAAAGCAGCGCATTTTGCCGCTCATGCCGCTATCAAGTGAGTCCTCTAAAAATATCAATCATAAATCATCTGGATAAATAATAGAACTTAACAATTTGAATATCCACTGGGATGATTAAACTTACCAATTGTTCGCACCGTAAAGTAAACTTATTAACCGAGGGCTTACCGTGTGCATTCATATAATGCAGATAGGGTTTAGTTAATAAAGTTTAATCACTGAAACTATAATTTCGTATATGAAACAATTTCAGTTAATTATCTGTTATTGCATGTCGGAGGAAAGCTTAGACTTACCTAAGAGGACTTTAATTTCAGCATTAAATCAATTTGAAAGTAGGTTTTTTCCATTATTTTGAAAATTACTAAAATAGGGTTCTCTGAAAGTCAAAAAACTGTTCAGTTGTAACACAAAACATTAAATTATATTGTTTTAAATCCACGGTTGTCTAACTCAAATTGGTTGGGGAGAAAGGAAAAACAAATGTTACGTGACATAAAATTGTTTGAATTATTTTGTACTTTTTTAGCTTCTTGGCACATTCTCCCCGATAGGCCAGTGAATAATTTTAAACTGAGAAGTAAATAACCCTGGAAATGTACGTAGAAATTATGCTTAATAATAAAAATAATTTCAACTGATATTTACTTCGATCTAGCCTTGCCTACAGTTTAAAGTTGTTTTCAAACCGTCTTCTGCAGGGAGACTGTAATTAGAGAAGTCTCACTGAGCCTGTAAGGATTGGCCAATGAGCTTGAAACATACAGAGTAAAGAAAAGATTTTTTTACCATGGAATGAAACAAACTGCTTTGTTCGTTCATTGTTAACGGTGTGTAAATAATAATGATTAACTAAACAATCCTTACAAACAGAAAAAGAGATAAACTGAATAGTAAAAACGCTAGGAAAAATTGTATTTTATTTATTAACCTAATATTATTAGTTATACATCAAACTGGCCATATCAACATTCGGGGTAACGGTTGTTTTCAAGAAAAAAGCCTTTTTGTTGCCGCTGGATTCGAACCCGAGATCTTTACCTTATTCTGATGAGCGCCATTAACCTCTGCCATCGATGCCAAAACTGGTTTTATGTGTTCAATTATGTCAAAACGCGTAAAATTGTTAACATCAGTATAAACAATTTTTTCCCGCTGATTAGTAAATACGAAGCTGGTCAAAATGTAATTACCTCCGTAAATCAATGTTTAATTATCAATAGCGTAATAAGCAAGAGGATAAATATGCTGTTTGAGATTATACCATCCATATTTCAAACTTTGCTTTTTTTATAGACAGTTATGCTGTATGAAAGCATGAAGGGCGTGATTGATCGCTCAAAATTTATTAATAGGTAGTCATCAGTCAGATTTTATCGCATTTGACGGGACCTGCGATGTTGCCTTAAAAAGGGGATTCTTAAAAAAAATCCGCACCTCACGATGAGGCACTAAGTTAGGCGCTTTTGTTGAACAAATTCGAATTTATTTTTGTTATGAATATATTTAAATTTAAAATTACTTTATCGTAAATAATATGAAATTGCAGGCTGTAGTGTTCGTTGAAATTTTTTTTATAAAACACGAAAAGGCCTCTTAAATCCTGAAACATTCATTGTAGATATTCTGAAGAATAGGTAACAATAAAATATTCATTTATTAAGATTTTTGAGACTTTCGCAGAAGTACATTTAGATGTAAAAATTTTAAAATATGTTACACATTTGTTCAATGACTTCAGGTATACCCAAGAAGCTACTATTGGGTTGTCCGGAAAATAATGCAGGATTTTAAGTTTTCATTTAAAAAAATCTATATAAAATATTCTGTTTACGTTTACAGGATTACTCA
>CM077106.1:21028498-21045850 GCA_039619505.1 Cimex hemipterus | reverse complement strand
TGAGATGCGGTCTGGAGTGATGTAGGTTTCAGAAAAACATTTTCTTTTTCGTGCCAACGCTTCGATCTTTATTATATCCTAATCCTAAATGTATTTGTTAAATGTAAATATTGTTTGTAAATCCCGGGCCCTTCGCCAATCCTTTGTTAAAAAACTCCGAATTCTTGGTTTGCCTTAACGAGCAAACTTTTAAACGTAATAATCACAAAATTTTACTACCCTTATTGACCCCTTAAAAAGTATTTATTTGTTTTATAATTTTTCATCGGCTTTTCAATTAGAGAGTCATTTTTCAAATAGGACAAAGAAATATGAGATTCTTGAAAAACGACTCTATTTCTACCCTCCAATTTTGGCCGGCTGTAATTAATAGATGTGGATTAGTTAGGTGGTAGTGTTTGAAACTTTGGGGAAATAGATCGTTTTGTTCCAAGGTGGTAGTTTTAATAAAGCATCACCAATTATTTTGCAAACAAGAACTTATTTTCGTCGAATCTGTGGTAAATTGTTTTAATTTAAAAAATTAATGGTACTACATTTTTTATTTATTTATTGATTTACAATTTATCAATTTTGCACATATGTGCCGATATATACCCTTATGGGTACAATCAACCCATTTTCTTTTTCATGGTTTATTCATACTTTAACACATCCTTTCTTATTTTTCACACCAATCACCACCAAGTAATGTACTTGATATTCTTTCAACTCCTTAAACATGTTAACAAGTCACTAACTAGTCTATTTTACGGTCGAAAAGCTATTCGACATTACGCCATTGGCGCTCATGTATGCAAATATGCATGCATGCTTGTAAACACATTCTCACGAAGCAGTTAACACCGAATATATATCAGCAGACTTGTTATATATAAAATAGCAGGAATAACTGCAATAAAATATATATTGTCCATGTACAGAACTATTCCTGTTTTCTCTAAAAATCCGCAGATAATCTTGTCAAAATTGTATTTTTAAAAACTAAAATGTTATTTAACAATTCAAAAATATCTAACTATAAACCAACACACACTCTGGTTTACTAGAATAATTCGTCATATTTAAAATTATTGTTAAATCCATAATATTCATTGGTCTGGTTAATCAAATTACTTCTTTGTATGTTTTGTATTGGTAGAAACGAAAAAGTTAGCGTCACGAGCGGGATTCGAACCCAGCCGAAAGCCACCATTGAAATTTTCTTAGTTATGACCAACATCCATTTATAATATATAACAACAAATTTCCTTTCCTTTCAATGTGATTTAATTACAGCTTTCTACAGAAGATTTATACTGATTGTTGATTTGAATAGAAATTTATTAAACTTTATTATTTAGTAACTATTCCTAACCGATTGACGTTACTCCTGGTGTTTCACAAGGTGATCACCTTTCTCAAATTCTGTTCAACATATTTATCAATGATTTATCACAATGTTTTGCCAATTGTTTAACAAAACGTTGTGCGGATGACTTAAAATTCTTTATAACTGTTATTATGTTTAATTATTATATTAAAAATTGCGCATTATTACAGAATGAATTAAATTTTAATTTGTAATTTGATCAATGCCATGTTGTTGTATTTCTTAGAACCAAAAAAAAATATTTACAATTATACTCTTTATATAACTAAACTCACTAATTTCGTGGCCCGCATGACAAATTAATATATTACAATTCATTAAGATGTTTAGTTGATAAAAAGAGCAACGGCGCGAGCGGGATTCGAACCCACCATCTTCGGCTTGATACCCCGCTGCTCTACCACTTGAGCGAAAAAGATTTTACTTTTATCTCAACTAAAAATCTTTCTATAACGTTTATTAAGCTGGAAACCATATTTTATTGATTTACCTATCATGTTTGACGAAATTCTTGCTTTTAAAAATCATATAAATTATATAGTAAATAAGGGTCGATTAAACCTATGTTTTCTGAAACGCAATACCTGTGAATTCTTCAGTATATTTTGTACAAAACTTTTTACTATTCTTTAGTGAGATATTTTATTGAAAAAGTTCAAAATAGTTGCTTAAATATCTTGTATTTAAATCTAGACGCCCATTAGAAAAGAAATCATACTCTGAATTAAGAACTATATTAATATAGATACACTTGAAAATTGAAAAAAACAACTGATTTAAATTTTATATATAATTTGTTACATAACTGCCTCAACTGTCCAAAATTACTGGAATAAAAATTAATGTCTCGAAGAGGAAAACAAGAAATATTAATAGTTTCTATTGTCCAACCTGCAAAAATAACTACATCTTTGCATCAATAAATGTGAAATGTAGAAGACTAAGGTAATTACAGTCAGATTTAGTTAGACAATGTACGTTAAATAAAATTTTTAAAAATGAATAAAAAAGTATCTGTATGTTAAACTATTATTGTACTACCCAATAAAATAAAAAGGAAATAAAATAATTGTAAAGTAAAATGTATTATGCATTAAAATTATAATCTATATGGCACTTATGTTGTTTAGCGACAGGCATAAAAAAATCAATATTTTTTTAAATGGTTATTCGGAGATGACGTAGGTTTTAGAAAAACATTTTCTTTATCGTGCCAACGTTTCGATTTGCTATTGAGATCATCTTCAGTGCTCAGAGTGTTTGTGTTCTTGCCATTCTTGCGTGTCGTGTTGAGACTGTTTTAGAAAAACATTTTCTTTATCGCGCCAACGTTTCGATCTTTGTTGAGATCATCTTCAGTTCCTGGGATATACAAACATTGTTTAAATTGCACAAACACATGTAGGACGTGAAAAAATGAATTTATAAAATGCAAGAAATTGTAGACTCAATAAAAGTATTTGTTCTCGCTCAAAGTTTTTCTGTGTAGATGTGTCATTATTGTGTGTCGTATTGAGAGTGCCAATGAGATATTGATGTTTTATGTTTATACACGTTGGGTTTACAACGGGTCGAGAAGGAGGTAAGGACAGAAAAACGTTTTTGTATGAGGACTTTGAGGAGAAAGGTGCCGACGATGGGAAAAAAATGGGTAATTATCCATTCAGGATTATACAGGCGGAAGTAATTGGGATAAGGAAAGCCATGTCGAAAAACAATACCATGTAGAAATATTTTATGAGGAATTTGATGATTGTTCGATGTGATGATATTACTTTATTGATATTTAATATGATCAATGATATTAATGTATCTTTGACTAAGTGAACACGTGTCCGTTCTCTTGTGATGATGGCCCATCACAATTAAAATTTACAAATTTCAATTAAATAAGGAAACCTCCAAATACGATTCGTCGAAGATGGGACACCTGGAGAATTTAAGAAAGAGGGGGTGATTGGAAGGATCATCAGTCGTCATTTTGCTCGGGCTTTGAGTGGATCGTAGTTCAACTGTAATTAGTCATCATAAATAAAAAAAATTTAAATTTTTGAAACAAAATATTTTGGAAGGTGTTTAATCAAGTATTTTGAAAATATTTTAAATTATAAAAATTAAGAACGTTTATTTTTGAGTATTTACTTTGAAAGGGTTTAAAAAGTTGTTTGAGATTTTACCTCACATCCAATTGTAAGTTATTTACTTTTTATTTTATACGTTTAATTATTTTCATCAAATTAGATTCAAATTTCCATTTCGACAATAAATTAATTTTTATTTTTGTGTTATTGTGTTTTTATTTTTTCTCTCATTTTATAAAAACTTTAATAACATCACACTCTAATTGATCTTTGCTGATGTCAACCATTTCTATAAAGTTAGGTAAATGTTTGTTTAGTTCCTTGTGCAATAATTTTCGATTGTAGAAACACACAAAAACATCACTTTCATTTCAACAGCCCAAAAATAAAATAAACATAAAACATCAATATCTCACGGTACTCTCAACTAGACAAAAAATAATGACACATAAAGAGAAAACAAATACTTTGAATGAGTACAAACACTGTGATTGATTCCAAAAATTACTATCATTGTATAAACTCATTCTACATGTACTTGTATAATTGAAGGATCGTTTATAAATCACAGGCGCTGAAGGTGATCTCAATAAAGATCGAAACGTTGGCATGATAATGAAATGTTTTTCTAAAGTGTACGTCATATCAGACCGTATCTCACGATCTCGAAATAATAATAATGAACGCTGTGAAAATGTATTACTAATATCGTTAATAAAGTTAAACTTAAATAAAATCCTCTGTCGTACTCGAGCACCTTTCTCAAATCACAGAAAAGATAAATGATGGAGTGAGCGTGGTGTTCAATCCTTTTTAAAAAGATAGTTCCTACTCGCTGTAAGTTGTTTTACAATTAATGTTTAAATTTAACAGATAAAAATTACATATATAATATCTTTTATCACTAATTTATAATTAATTAAGTATTTACTATTATAATATTTATTTGTGTTACAATTTCCGTTTCTCGCAAGTTCGAATTGAGCGCCATTAAACTTAAAGATTACTGTGAGTAGGAACTATCTTTTTAAAAAGGATTTCTCATATCGGGTTGCATTCGTGCTCGTTCTCTGCATTGTACAAAATTTTGCGCAAAATAAGAATAAAACGAAACCAATTTAACCCAACGTACAGTCTAACCAACAGTTGCCACCGCCAATTGTGAAACTATTATCACCAACTTGTCTAACTCAGATGAGATCGAGATTTACATTTTTGCATCGTACCAATATGAATAGCCGAATTTAATTAAGATTTTAGTTGAGATGAAGAGATTCGAACTCACGATCTTCGGCTAGATACGCCGCTGCTCTACCATTTGAGCTATCGTGGCCTCGATCCACTCGGACATCAACTTCCTATCTCAACCGGTCCGCTTGACCAATTAACATTACAATTAATTAAGGTGTTGAGTTCAGATGGAAAAAAGGAAATCGACAAATGGCAAAGCAAGGGGGAAAACTCAAAAAGATGGGGTTACATATAATCGGCCCGTTTTCTATGTAATTTATCTTCAATTCACCTTACTGAAAGTGTCGTGGAAAACTGTTTTGCCGCGTCCATCTCAGACTTCGACCACTTGGGCAATATAATGCCTGATAACTAATCGGTAGAGGGAATTCGAATAAATTTACGCCCTCGATTATAAGTTCTTTAACTGCTCCGCCCCTCTTGATTTGAATTGCAATTTCAAGGAAATAACTCCAGCTGGAGGCTGACTTTAACGCCCATCAAAATAAGGATAGAGCCGGCGGAAAACGGGCAAGATCAATACTGTTCGTATTCACAAAAGTTTCGATTCGGTTGTTCTTGTGTTTTTGTAACTATCTCCAGATTACCAATTTCTACTTTTCAATCTAAATGATAACTGTCGTAAATTTATGAGAAAAAAAGAAACAAACTGCCAGTTCATTGACTCAGAAATTAAAATATCCCTTTATAAACAACAGTTTCCGACTGTTTGTAGGCAATCCGATCCAAAAAATCTTATTAAAATTTGAAAAATCTTGTAAATCAATATAGCGTTTTTTCTGATTAAAGGTTTTTAGGGCAACTATGATTGGAAGCCTCATATATCCTACTTTCACCTATTATCTTAAGTACTTTGTAATTTATTTGAGGACCACTTCTAATAGTCAAAGAGTGTTAGACTTGAGTTTTTTTCATACAAACTGGGTCATAGGATCATATTTATTATTTATTTTCAATCAATTAATTATTTTTTCTAAGGTCTCGGTTGAAATAAAAAAATTGGTGCCATGAGTGGGATTCGAACTTCCGGCTAAATACGCCGCTACCACTTGAGCTAGACTTTTCCCCTCCGCTTTGCTATTTATCAAATGGCGTGTAATATATTTGACTCTGGCAAATTCTAATGGCAAAAAGGGTGGGAGGGGTTGAGGTGGGAAGTTAGTGTCCGAGTGTATCGAGGTCACGGTAGCTCAAGTGGTAAAGCGGCGGCGTATTTATCCGAAGGTCGTGGGTTCGAATCCCGCTTGGGGCACTGACGTTTTTTTCTCAACCAAGACCTTAGAAAGAATAATAATAAGAATAATTAATAATAATTTGATTGAAAGACGCAACTAGGGCAATTGACTACGAAAAAGTAAATGGATTTATTATTTAAAATTTTCCAAAAGTGTAAAATTAACACTCCATGTGGGCGTCTGTGGGTTTTCTGTATTTCAGTCAAAGAATAAGCTGCGCACATTACTCAAGACGTGACGCCCATAAAATAGAAACATTTCAGAACGAGCCAGCAAAATATTATGAATACATTTACTGTTTATACCATTTTTGGGAGTGTTATTTTTTGTCAAACTCAATGTGACCCAACAAGTTAAAAAGTAACTAAGTTACCAAGTAAGTTTTACTTTTTTTACAGGACAAAAAATATTCCTGTCGCTCAGAAAAGACGGAAGTGGAAAAACACCCACAACCACCCACCCGCCCACGCACACACACAAACACAAACACACATATATATATACACATAAAGTAATTACAACATATTATGCTATTTGTTGTAAATAAAACCTTACTTAAATTGGCATTCATTTTAACACGCATTCAATTACAAAACGAAAGTGAAATAAAAAAAACCAACATTAAACATCGTAATTTATATTAAAATTTTTTATATGTTTAAATACCAGATGGTTTTATTTACTCAATTAAACATAAAATTTTAAAACCTTTCAAGAAAGCAATCTAACTGGTTTTTAAAATGTTATAGACGATCAAATTTTAAATTCTGTTAGCTTACATATGCTGTTATTATTGATCTTAAAACAAAAGCGCTCGCAATTTTGTATAAAATAGAATTAACTAAATGTATTAAACTAGTGAAATTAAACTGAGTCCAATAAGACCAAAACTTATGAACTAAATGTAAGATTTTTATTAAATAACTGAATTAAATTCAAAACGTAAAATGGAGGGAAAATTCAAAAGGGTGGGGGAAGATTTAGCCAAAGGTCTTGAGTTCGAATCCCGTTCGTCACACTGACTTTTTATTTCAACTAAAAACTTTAATTACTTGAAAGATATTAATCGGTCAAGAGGATCAGGAATCTTAATAATTGTAGTAAATTGTAAGTTTTAACTCATTATAGATCAATTCTGTATTGGTGTATATACAGAGACGAAGTTTTCCTTAGATATAATTTTAATTAAAGATTTTAGTACAGTTTTGTTCACCTTTTTTTGATAGTCCAACCTCAAAGTAAAAATCTCCTTTAGAAATGATGGATTGTGCGAGAGCGTAATAAATTCATTTTAATGCAGGAGCATTTATTTCATTTTTAAGTTAATATCAACTGATTGTTAAGTCATAAATTATTTGATTAGAGAAATTTAAAAAAACACTAATTATAAGAAGAAAATAGACGGCGGTTCAAATGTAAAGCAAATAGAAGAGGAAAAGAAAGTCGAAGAATATCTTCTAAAGGCCGATTTTGTCCTGTAAGGAAATCTGTCCTGTGAGAACATTTCTCTCACGAATACAGACCGTTTTAATCGTGTTGTTTTCGTAAGAATTTTACCCGAATCGAATAATAAAGTAACGAGTAAATAATTAAAGATTTGTTGATGAACAGACACCGTGCAGCATACATTCCGCACTTAAGATTTACGTTGAGCCTTATAGATTTATTTGCCTTTTACATAAAACAGGACAAAAAGATTATCTTCTAAAGTAAATCACGAAGAGAATGGTGGACTATTAAAGTGAATCCTACGTACGCCTGTTGTTGGCGGGTCTTTTATCGCTAGTGTTTTATTGGATTAATAACTAAAGTAGATTACATTCGCTTAGTGCTTTCACTTAATCAAGCGCCGAATCTGACTATGTTAGATGTTTTTTTGCAAAAATATTTCCGCCATCTATCTACATAGTTAAAAGTATATAAGCAATGGTGTTTCATTTATATAAAAAGAAATATTTCGAAGAAATACATTTGAGGGTATTTATGATTTCGAGTATCATTGGTGGTTTCATAAATTATTAGTTAAGACATTTATGTAGCTACTACTTCTCTTGTAATTATTTATCTAATAATGTTTTTTTCAGACAATTTTTTGATTAACATACTAAAAAAACCGACAAAAAATCTACAATTTTCGCCACTTTTCTATCTCATTTTAAAAATATATTTTCTAAATAGTACTCTTTCCTCTTGAGGTGTTCTTGGGGAATTTTTATTAAATTGTTCCCAAACCCCATTCATGTCAGCAAGGAGATTAGGATAAACGACGTATTTCGTTAGATTAGCTTTCAAGAAAGACCGGCAATGTTTTGTCATTTTCGCCTAAAATTTTCAAGTTTTACTGCGGCGGCGTTGCAAGGTTGTTGTATGTCCCGAGAACTAGGTTTGTTCGAGAAACGAAAGGTCTTCTAAAAATACTTGTCTTTCAATTGTTTACGAAAAAATGTAGTACAAAAGAACCTTTCATTATATTTATATCTATAACGGTGCATTATAAACTACCAATAGTACTGGATCAAATCAGATATAAAAATCATAATCGACATTTATGATAGTCTTGGGGGTTCTCTAACATAAAGTTGAGGAGTACAAACATAGTGATTTATTTTTTCTTGGTTTCTGTATGTATATATATACATAAATATGACACCTAGGTTGTTTAGCTACAGGCATTAAAAAAACAATATTTTTATAAATGGTTATTCGGAAATCGTGAGATTCGGTCAGGTGTGACGTAGGTTTTAGAAAAACATTTCCTTTATTGTGCCAACGTTTCGATCTTTGTTGAGATCATCTTCAGCGCCTGGGATTTACAAACTAAATATAAAATTATTTAAATTACACAAACACATATAGGACGTGAAAAAATGAATTTATACAAATTTAGAAATTTTTGACTCAATCAAAGTATTTGTACTCACTCAAACTGTTTGTTTTCTTTGTTGATGTGTAATTATTGTGCGTCGTGTTGAGAGTGCTAGTGAGATTTTGATGTTTTACGTTTATTTTATTTTGGATTATTGAAATCAAAGTTAATTTAATTTAATGATATTAGTATTACATTTTCACAGCCTATATTATTATTATTATTTGGAGATCGTGAGATGGGGTCTGGTGGGACGTAGAATTTAGAACAAACCTTTTCTTTATCCTGCCAACGTTTCGATCTTTATTGAAATCATCTTCCAGACCTCGGGATTTAGAAACGTAAATTTTACAAATACCTTTTTGCATGTGAAAAAAAATTAATTTACATGATGCATGAAATTTTAGATAACTAAATAAAACTAATTGATACAATGCTAAATAATTGTAGATTAAAAAAAATAATTTATACAATGCTAGAAAATTTTGGATTAAAAAAGTATATTAATTTATACAATGCTAGACATTTTAAGATAAATAAAATAAATTTATACGATTCTAGAAAATTTTAGATTCAATCAAAATATTTGTACTTACTCGACGTGTTTATTACATTGATTGAATCTAAAATTTTCTACCAATGTATAAATCCTTTTTTTCTCAATTTTTCTAGCATAGTATAAATTCATTTTATTTTCCTTGCCTAAATGTCTAGCATTTGATAAATTCATTTTTCACATCGTACATATATATCTAAAATTTAAACAATTTTTATAAATCCCAGGCCCTGAAGATGGTCACAATAAATATCGAAACGTGTGGTGATTAGTGACCGTTAGTCAATGATTATTCGGATCTTGGCATGACGTATGTTTTTGAAAAACATTCTCCTTATCGTTCCAACGTTTCGAACTTTATTGAAATCTTCTTCAGCGCCTAGGGTTAGGAAACATTGTTCAAATTTTACAATTACATGTAGGATGTGAAAAAAAAGGATTTATATAATACTGGAAAATTGTAGACTAAACAAAATTATTGTATATAATCTTAGAAAATTTTAGATTTTTGATCTAAAATTTTCTAAGATTTTTGACCTAAAATTTTATAAGATTTTTGATCTAAAATTTTCTAAGATTTTTGATCTAAAATTTTCTAAGATTTTTGATCTAAAATTTTCTAGTTTTGTATGAATTCTATTTTTTTAATCTAAAATTTTCTGACATTGTATAAATTCATTTTTGTAATCTACAATTTTAGTAAATTAAATTAAAATTAAAGGTCATTAGCTAAACAATTGAATTGTCAAATTAAACAAATATATTGAGGGATGTAATCAATGATAAACTTAGAAAAAAGTGAAAAGGGTGTAAACTATGGAGTCATCTCGCTAGGCACAAACAATCCAAAATCCTTGCGAGCTTAGGAAAAAGAAACAATAAAAATTCTTCTGAATAAGAAGTAAAATAGGGGCGTCGGTTACCGCAACGGTTTAGTCGTTAACTCATCGCCCATCACTGTAAGATAAAGGGCCCTGGTTCGAATCCAGAGGCCCAGCATTCGAACCCGACATACTTACAATCTTTTACAAAAACATCGGCTCCCCGAGGGTTGATATACCTCTGTTGTTGCGAATACAACATGATACATACACATAAAGCAAAAAAGGAAACGGGGGTGCCCCGGGCCTCCGCACAAGGAATACTTTAAGAAGTGTAACCTAAACGTAGAAAAACTACAATAACTAAAACTGGTCACAATAGTCAAACCGCTTGATGAATTTCGGCGCCCTTGGGTCTGAATCACCTTCTAGACTGCCAACTAACGCCTTCAGAAAGCTATGATGCAGACTCCGCATCACAGCTAGAAAGTGAAACATTAACATAACCCAAATTTTCGTTATTAAAAACAAATTACTTTTCTTTGGTTATTTTAGTAAATGTTTTTCTCCTTACTGTAGTATTTGGAAGTATCTTGATGAACTTTAAGTCAATTATTTAAAGTGATTCATTTTTTTAAACATTTTTTGTGTTATGTGTATTGAATAAATTACTTAAAAAAATAATTTTTACAGTTCAAAAAACTACTTACCTCAAATTTGTTATATTAGTCGATAAATGTAAACGAATAAAGGTATAATAAAAAAAACGATGGTTGCTATTTCGGAAAACATAGTCCAACTATTAATATCAATTACGACTAAAATGCAAATTTTCTTTGATTATATGTCTTCATAATTGTTCATTTATTTTCCCAAATTGTTAATAGTGTATTTTGACATCCCGTTGAAATGTTTACATTATTCAGCAGAGTTTGAAAATTCTCGTAGACGCGTACTGATTGGTAGAGAGAAAACGCCAAATATCAAACGAAAGTACATATCAAACAAGAAGTTGTTGTTTTACTGATGTACACATTATTAATTAATAGATTTGAACAATTTTCACTCTGATCAGTCTGCAAACAATTATTTTTCTCAATTATGACGGTAATTTGTGTTAGTAAGAAACAGGGATGTATTTGACAGATTTCACATATTGTGTTTGTATTTTTGGTGTATATTCATAATGAATGTGTGACCGTACTGATGGAAGAATCGTGTTTAAAATGTCGTGTTGGGGTTGTGTAAGAGGTATAGAAATATCGAGTAATCCAATTCCCTAAACTAGTGAATGGCACATGATGATTATGATGAATATGGAGTCTAGAAAATAAAGGTATTTTTGCTCCCAAAGCCTTCTGGCTTATGTGATTTTCCTAGTTTCTTAATTTTGTCAGCTCGACCCTTCTTTAAAAAGTATTTAATATATTTAAATGGTAAATATTAAAAACCATTGACGCCGACCCAAATCCAGTTTTTGGGTTTTGTTTGAATCCCAAGTTGCGTCTTCATTCAGCATTGGAAGGCGGTATGGATGGCTGTTCTTTCTCATTGCAAAACCTACAAATGAGGGTCATCTTTGATATCGAGATTCTTGTTCAAACGATTTCCAGCCTTTCAATCCAAGAAACTGGGGCTAAGGTGGAGTAAATGGTGCATTCAGCGATTTTCTCTAAGTCTAGCGTTACTTAGCAAAAAGTCATCGGCTCCTTCTAACCAATGGGTGTAATTTAATTCTACTAGCTTGCTACTTATTTTAATCAACGACTGCAAATCACCCAATTTCAGATCCGATTGAAATCTGAACTAATGTAGGAATAGAGTAATTTATGATGAAGCTGTTTATACAGCTCAACGCGATATTATACCAGAGCAAGCACCACAGTTACTTGCTGGTGTCGCGCTTTCGTTTTAGGACAAACCTAATCAAGATTATTCTGTCTTTAAATTGACTATTTTTTGTAGCCAACTTGACCAATTAATTAAGGTTTTAAGTTGAGATAAAAACGTAAATGTCACCAACGGGATTCGAACCCACGATCTTCGGCTTGATACGCTGCTACTATACCACTTGGGCTATCTTGACTTCAATCCTCTCGAGCACTAAAACCGTACTTAATTGAATGATATTAATTGGTCAAGCGGACAACGAAAAATAGTGAATTTAATGAATTAATTAAAGTTTTTTGTTGAGAGGAAAAGTTAAGGTCACCAGCGGGATTCGAACACATGATCTTCGGCTTGATACGCCGCTGCTCTATCACTTGAACTATCGTGACTTCGATCCACTCGGACACTAACTTCCCATCTCAATCCCCACCTGTTGATTTTTCCCTCCTTTTTTTCCCATGTCCGCGTGGATCGAGGTCACGATGACCAAGTGGTAGAGCAGCGGCATATCTAGTCGAAGATCGTGGGTTCAAATCCCGCTCGTGACATTGACTTTTTTCATTCCAACTAAAAACCTTAATTAATTGCGATGTATTAACTGATCAAGTAGACGATGAAAAACAGTGAATTTAATTAATTAAAATGAAGTATACTTCACTTAAGCTGTCCGTGGCCATTTGATTTGAAGCCGAAATTAAATAGTTTACACGATATTGGAAAAAATGGCAAAAAAGAAAGGAAATTTCAAAAGCTGGGGTTGAGATGGGAAGTGGTTGTCCGAATGGATCGAGGTTCAGTGTCACTTGTGGGATTGGAACCCACGACCTCTGAGAGGATCGAAGTCACGATAGCTCAAGCGGAGTATGTAGCCGATGGTCGTGCGTTCGAATCCTGCTCGTGGCCCTGACTTTTTTATCTCAACCAGAATTTATTTGGTCATTCGGACCACGAAACTAATAGATGTAATGAGAAAAATGAAGTATACTTCATTAATAATCTCTGTCACTAACGTTTTTCCAGCTTAAGCCGTGCGGTTGCTCCAGCCGTCATTCAGTTATATTATTGATTCTGAAGTTATTTGGGTGGAATATTTGGTGACTAGTAGACCAGTATGAAAGTCAAAACTACTGCTTTTTATTATCTCGAGCGCTTTGATGTAAGGAAAACGGGGATCGAGGAGATTTATTTATTTCAGACCTTAAGGACATTTTTAAAATGGTTTCATTTTATAAAGCGTCCGTAGGTGTGAATTGCACAATTTTTTTAGACTAATAAAATGTACAAGGAACAGCCTTTACAATATATATATATAAACCACAATTTGGCATCTGTAGAACACCTAGGAACAACAACCTTGAAAATGCAATAACTATAGTGAAAAAAAAACCTTTCATATTTTATTTGCCTTTGTAAACACTGTTAAAAAAAAGTTGTTGTCTGTTAAAACCGAAACATCATAAGCATACAATAATGCTTTAACATTGGAGTTGCCAACCAGAGCACCATTTTTAAGTACACAGTTTAGGTCGTAATGAAAATGGTAATAAGGATAGGCTGTGATATGTGCCCCTGCCTAACTCCAAAACTGATAGGAAAATGCTTCTTTAAATCTAACATCAAAAGTGGCATTTCAAATTAAACTGGCAATGAGAAATTTAACAAAATATTTTAATTTTAAGTCGAACAATAATGTTGGTGGTGTCGCCGAAGGGTAGTATCACTAAAATTATTTTACCTTTCTATTTTAGTTGTTGTGTCTGACCATGAGCATCACAAAAACACATGTTGCAAATAAAAACAAGCGGCGAATTGTAATAAAAACATTTTTATTTTTTAGACTAATAAAATTTACAAGGATCAGCCTTTATAACCATTTTAAAACCCTGAAACCGGCCAAACTAAGGTTAGTTAACTAAGTTTGCATGCTCGGATATACATCAGTTGAAGAGCTTTTGCACCAAATTTAGGGGTAAATATGAGCAGTATGGGTGAAAGTCTCAGTAGTTCCATCAGAAAGATGGCTAGAGACAATTTTATCATGGGTTGGTGAAAAAGCGAGGTGTTAACAATACCCTTGGTAGCTAGCCGGACGGGGGAAAATCTTTATAATTGATTGTTTTTAGTCCATTTTACTAAGCTAGCGCGAGTTTGGCTACGTGCTCAGCTTGAGCTTTGAAAAGTTTCTGCTTGGCTTCTTCTACTTCGGGACTGTCAGGGATGTAGGCGGGAGCAGGCTGTTTTGGCAGATTTGTCGCCAAAACCCTAAAACCTCCGTGAGGATCAGACACATATGCGGCGCTCTGTACAAGTCCGTACGCGTCCACGTAAGAATATCCTGAAATTTAAACCGTTATTATAATATTGTATTAATCATACAAGGAAATGATTAGTTACTGATTTACCTCCTTTTGTCGTTCCGTCGAAAGATTTTTCCTCGTGCTTGGCGGATGGCCCACCTGAGTAACCGTAGACGTACTGGCCGAGCTCGTCTTGAGCGTGGTACTGGGAAGCGACGTGGAATGGCACAGCTGGCCCTACGACTGAAACGACTGGTCCTGAAACCACTGATTTCGTTACAACCGGAGAGGACACGGTCGAAACAACGGTTTTAGTAACAACAGCTGGAGCTACAGGAGCAACAGCACCGACTAAAGCAGATGGAGGATGAGGAGCGAAAGTTCCAAAACTTGTTGGAGCAACAACAGAGCTGACGACTGGTACAGCGGCCGATGTCAGAACTGGCACTGGGCCTGCGACAGAGACTGAAGCCGGAGCTTTGTGTAATACTGCCAATTTTTGGGCATCGAGCACGTTTTGGGCAGCGTTTCTTGCCTGAAATGTATATACTTGGTCATACATAATGAATTTAAAATGATGTCACCATTACCGCATGTTAATAGCTATTATTTTATTTAACTATTTTAACATCATAAAACCATAATCTACCTTAACTTCTTCAACTTGAGTTAGATGGTCTTTTCGGGCAGCTGATACTTCTGGCAAATCTGAGACAGGTTCTTGACCGTTGGTCTCGTTGGCAGCTTCAGATGCTTCGGAGTCTTCTGGTTCGACCGGCTCTTCTGATTTCTCTGGTACTTCTTCAGAAACTTCGGGAAGCACTTCTGCGCCAGCATTGGCTTCCTTTTCTGTTTCAGATGAAGTAGCTACAGAAGAATCAGCATTGTCGGTATCGACGGTTTGAACAGGAACTGCAGGCGCTGCAGAGCCTGCTGGTGCAGGAGCTACACTTACTGCTGGTGCAGGAGCTACACCTACTGCCGGTACATGTGCTACACCTACTGCTGGTACATGTGCTACAGCCACTGCCGGTACATGTGCTACACCTACTGCTGGTGCATGTGCTACCGCGACTGTTGGTCCATGTGCTACAGCCACTGCTGGTGTAGCGGTAAGTGCAAAGGTAGGAGCAGGAACAGCTACAGCAGGAACAGCCACGGCGACTTTTGTTTTGTCCGGAACAGCAGGCCCTACTGGAAGGTTAGTAGCTGCTACTCTGAACCCATTTACTGGGTCTGAAACGTATGCCGCGCTTTGGACCAAACCGTTTCCATCAACGTACGAATAACCTGAAAACATCTATTTATGTATTTTACGTAACTACAAAGAATAAGCAAAATTAACTAAATTAAGATTAACTGACCTCCCCTTGTTACCCCGTTTAGGGACTTTTCCTCGTGTTTCGCAGACGGACCGCCACTGTAACCGTAAACGTATTGCCCTAATTCGTCTTGGGCATGGTACTGGCGAGCAACATGGGGCACCAATACTGGAACACTGGGAGCCCCGAGTGTCGCTGCCAATCCAAAAAGTAAAACAGCAACCTGGAATATACCAAACTTATGAGAAAATTTCATTCGAGCGGAAAAGCGCAAAATTGACTCAACACCGTAGCCAAACACGATTTAATTGTGGATATTTAATAAACGGTAAGTTGTTCAGTTTCAGTTGTTGTGAAGAGAAACCAAGATAACCAACAAATAGAAATTAAACAACAGAAAAATGAAGAAAATAAATTGAAATGTTGCCTTATACTGGAGAAACAACACAAATTAACTTGTCGACAGCTCACGCAAGGAAGCAATTATCGTCTCCTGTTTGGCTGTCCGCACTTCAGCACATTACAGACTTTCCACCAAATAGACTCAAGAAGAAAATTAAAAATAGTATATTGCACAAATACAAGATGAACAAGAGAAATGAATTCGAGATTCTTTAGAATAAAAAAGTGACAATGAATAAACTAATTGTAAATTCAATATAATTATTGTTCAGCCTCCTCATTACAATTTTCAGTTGAGTCACATAGCTTCAAGTTGTAGAGCAGCTGTTTATTCAATCGAAGATCGTTGGTTCGAATCCCGCATGTGACAATGACTTTTTTATCTCGACAAAAACCGCAAAAAAAAAAAATTAATTGGTCAAGAGGACCGGGAAACTTAATAGTTGCAAATTTTATCGGGAAATGAATATTATTTTCAGTTATAATTTTATTTATAAATTGCGCCTTGATTTCTGTGTGACGTAAGATCTGCAGTTCGGATCATTTGGCTCTGCCCTCCCTATCCGTTTTAGACTGCCCAATGGAGGAAGTCTCTTCTTCAGTGGTGGGTTTCTTACGTGTTATTATATAGATGAGTTTTCATGCGATTTTTCGACCAATCATTTTTATTTATATAAATTCAATGCCTTAATATTGTTTTTTTTTGTTTGTTTTTTTATGGTTACCTTGTAAATAAAATTCTAAATCATAAAAGGAAATGTTAATATTTTTAAGCTTTATTGTTATCGTTAAGAAATTACTTTTTATATCATAAGTAACTTTTTATCTTTGTGTTTCTATACAAAACACTAAAAGATAACAAATAGAGGAGGAAGCAGAAAGTATTTAGTTTACTAGAGCAGCGATGTAAGATAGACTTTCATCATACTTTAATACTGCGCAGAGCCTTTTGTAAAAGTCAATAATTGGATTATTAAACATATGGAAATTTATGTAGCGCACAATTTTTAATGCGAATTGGCTAAGACTGAGCAAAACCTGCTATTTATGTGCTTTAATCTTGATACAAAATAGAAAAGTTTCTGTCTATAGCAAGTTGGGAGACTATTCGTATAAAGCCAATATTTTTTAATAAACAGACACTATTTACAAATTAAAATAATCGGATTTTAATAGCAGATATTTAGTTTTTATTGTGTTGGAATTCATTTTCACTCAGTCTCTCTCTCTCTCTCTCTCTCTCTCTCTCTCTCTCTCTC
>CM077106.1:21001098-21023498 GCA_039619505.1 Cimex hemipterus | reverse complement strand
TCACGTCTTTTTATTTATTTTCTCTCTCTCTCTCTCTCTCTCTCTCTTTCTCTCTTACTCACAGGTTCTATTATTTCTCTCCTTGTTATTCACTTTCTCTCCCTTTTTTTTCTCTATATATTTTTCTGTCCACCTCTCACGTCTTTTTATTTATTTTCTCTCTCTCTCTCTCTCTCTCTCTCTCTCTCTCTTTCTCTCTCTCATACTCTCACTCACTATGTTTGTCATATTCTTAATAGTAAGAAATGCCGTTCGCCACCTGTTTTCAACAATTTTAAAATAAAACTATATCCATCCATTCATTTACACATACCCTTTCATTCCTTCTTAAAGTGAAATCGAATGCGGATTTTTGTTCAAAGAAAAAAAATACAGCATACATTTTCCATCGTATCGAGGTGGCGTGGATGGCAAAAGATCAACAGGAAATTTTCACTCCATGGTAACAAAATTCGATCAACAGCACGCACACTAAACTGTATTAAGATTCATTTTAAGACAGATTGGGTAAAAATAGAGCACACCACCACTAACGAAACCTTGGCGAGTGCAAAGAGTATGTATTATCATATCATCATATTCAGACACAGTTGTAACAGAAGATGAAATATCAATGGCAATGAAAATGCAAATAAACCTATCTGGATGTAAAATAACTTGAACGGTTCAATAATGAGGTAATTAACTAATTCATTGGCAAATGCCCGCAGGGTTAACATTTAAATATTCAGTGTACAAACATTTCATAATAAATAAATAATCGAGAAATATACAATTAGTTTTTTTCCATACAAAAAACGGTATAGTACAACCGGAATAGGTTGTATAAAGGAATAAATGATGTCGACTGGTTCACCCACCTCTCAAAAAAAGACTCATAGGGTAAATTGGAAGAAAATCCGGATTGCGTTGGGTCAAACTGCCATGGCAACTGTTGGTTTTGTTTTAAAATACAAATGCCACAACCAATGGGCAGATAGGTGTGGTTTTCACTTATTATATGATTTCAAATTTTTGAATCATCAGTAATCCTGTTTATAATAAAGATAAAGTAGTCTTAACTCTCAATTAAGAAAAAAGATCGTTGTTAAGAAAAGTTTTCTTTGACGAGCTTTTTTCTTTTTTAATTGAATCAATTCAATCAATCAGGGAGATCTTAAATATATTTAGTTTAATTTGATTGGACTTCATTAAGTTAAGGTGACATGCGGAAGAGGAAAAAGCAGAGAATTGGTATGAAAAACCTCTTTTCAATAATACTGGGAATTACCAATCAATTAAAAATTAAAACCGGACCATTTGTATGAAAAACCTCTTTTTAATGATATTGCGAATAATTAATTAGTTATAAATTCTCAGGGCTTTTATTAGGGAATAATTAGGGTGACAATGAGCCTACTGACAAAAAATTAAAGAAATGTTTAACATTGTCTAGTTTAGATTTTCTTCTTCTTTCTATACATTTTATCACATTTTCTTATGAGTCTATACATCAAAATAACAAAACATGGTAGTTAAAAAAAGCTATCTGCGACGAGCTTTTCTTTTTTTAAAATGAATCAAATGGGGAGATATGAAATATATTTGTTTTATTTAAACTGGACTCATTATGTCAAGGTGACAAGCGGAAGAAGAAAAACCAGACCAATTGTATGAAAAACATCTTTTTAATTTTATTGCGAATAAATAATTAATTGTAAATTTGCAGGACATTTATTAGGGAATAGTCAAAGTTTAATTGATCCAGTTGAAAATTAGAAATTTGTTTAACCTTGTCAAGTTTAGATACTGGTTTTATACATTTTATGGCATTTGTCTAAAGAGACATTACTTCTAAATATCTAAACATGGTAGTTAAAAAAAGCTATCTGCGACGAGCTTTTCTTTTTTTTAAATAAATCAAATAGGGAGATATTAAA
Source organism: Cimex hemipterus (assembly GCA_039619505.1). Lineage (NCBI taxonomy): Eukaryota > Metazoa > Arthropoda > Insecta > Hemiptera > Cimicidae > Cimex > Cimex hemipterus. Next base: position 21,021,579 of record CM077106.1, on the reverse strand, counting down.
TATATTTATTTTATTTAAACTGGACTCCTTATGTCAAGGTGACAGGAGAAAGAAAAAAACCAGACCAATTGTATGAAAAACATCTTTTTAATGTTATTGCGAATAATTAATTAATTATAAATTTGCAGGATATTTATTAGGGAATAGTTAAAGCTTTCTCTGACGGGCTTTTCTTTTTTTTTCATTGAACCAAATGGGAGATCCAAAATATTTTTTGTTTAATTTAATTGGACTTCATTATGTTAACGTTGACAGGCGGAAGAGGAAAACCCAGATGATTTGTATGAAAAACCTTTTTTTAATGATATCGCGAATAATTAATTAATTATAAATTTTCAGGGATTTTATTAGGGAATAATTACTGATATTGTGTTTGTTGAAAAAAATAAATGAAATTTTTATCCTTGTCAAGTTTAGGTACTGGTTCTATACATTTTATCACATTTTTCTTACGAGACTTTACTTCAAAATAACTAAACAGCGTAGTTAAAAAAAGCTATCTGTGACGAGCTTCTCTCTTTTTTTAATTGAGTCAAATATGGAGATGTTAGATATACTTGATTTATTTTAACTGGACTTCATTATGTTAAAGACAGGGAAAACCCATACACTTTGTGTGAAAAACCTCTTTTTAACCATATTGCTAACAATCAATTAATTATAAATTTGCAGGACGTTTATTAGGGAATACTTAAAGTTTCATTGATCCTGTTGAAAAATTAGAAATTTTTTTTAACTTTGTCAAGTTTACGTACTGGTTTTATACATTTTCTCGGATTTGTCTAATGAGACTTTACTTCGAAATAATTGAACACCATAATAAAATGAATTTATTTATGTTTCTTAGAAATGGATTCCATTTACAACATTATTGTTTGTAGTTTGGTCGTTTGGGAACGTTTCGATCTGCCTATCGTCCTTTTTCCAATGAGCCTTTATTTTTAAAATTTTAATCAAAGAAAGGAATCACGATTTAATCAGTGATGTTAACAGGCGGAAGAGAAAACAACACCATTCGTGGGAAAACCTCGTATTAAACAATATTTCGGATACAGTTAATCCAAAACGGTTAAAATGCAAATTACAAGAAAATACTCCTTAAATTTAAAAACAAAAATAAACAAATAAAAATTTAAGAAAGAATGTTGACGGCCAAGTCATTTGGTACATTAATTATTAAATTTGTTATTATTCTCCATGACTCATTATGTAAATTAAAAATTATTGCTTGAACATTTAGTTTTGTAGAATTAGATGTAAATGCTGAAAACACAATGGTTTTGCGTACTTTTTGTATTTAAATGCTTAGATAATAGTTGTGGTTGAAATGGGGTTTTCTTACCGTTATAATATACTACATTTTAGTTAAATTTATGCATTGAATTTAAAAATGAGGTTTCAGTCATATTTAAACATTCACCTAATAATAACGAGAATATTTTTAGAGAAAACTATCGATTCCTGTGCTCAGTTCCAATTTTTTCCGGTACGATGCACCAGACAAAATTCAGCAAAAATATGACGAAGTTTTGACATTTTAATCGTTCTATTAAGCTTTAGCAAGCCTTGATTTTTATGTATAACATGCTACATTCCTCAATAGTTAAATTAGCATTTTAAACCTTTTTTTGAACCCTCCTACAGGCTTGAAAGCTCTGAATTGATTTACGAACTGGAAAAAAAAGAAAGAAAAACAGAAGGAAAATAAATCGAATTGAAACACAAAGGGGAAAATCACGCGAAACCAGCATGGCTCATCAAGGACGGATGTTATTTCGGGCGTTAAACTATCTGAATATTTATCGGCCGAGTTGTAAACATGTGGGCTTTTATATTATATAAAATCGACTTTCCGAACGGTCCGGCCATTAGTTGAATCGTTTATTACTAAAGTTTTTTTTTTTTTTTTAATTTAATTAACGGACAGATCGAATCTTTTCAAGGCCGTCCGTAGGCGTAGTAATGCTTAATTTGAAAATTAGCGTTGATATTGCATAATGAAAATGGAAATTGAAATTTTATGAGAAGTATTGACAATTAATCACATTCGACATCATGCCATGTTATAAGAAAACCTAAACAGGCAACGTCATAAGAATCCTCAAAAACAAAATAATTACTCATAACTTTCGTGCAATTTAACAAAAAAAAACATCCAAATGAAAATAGTTAATATAATATATTGCAATTAGTACCATATCACTTATTAGCGTTCTGTATTTAAGCAGGAAAATACCCCAGCAATAAAATATTAATATAGTAAAACATGTAAAAGGCGTGATTGGGATGCAACCGATAGTTTTTCAACAGGAGTCAAGCAAGGGTGCTCATTGAGCCCGCTTTTGTTCACATTGTTTTTCATGAATTTCCCAGATAGTGTTGGTGGCGGACGTTTCCTGGGTAAGACTAAAGTTAACCCTCTTTTTAATGCAGATGGCATTGTGCTGGTGACAGATGAAGGTAGATCCTCTCAACTGAATGTATGTATATATATATATATATATATATATATATATATCACCTCTGGAATCTACTGGAATCTAAGTCTAAAATTAGATAAAACTCAAATTGTAGCATTTGAAACAGGGAAAAATAACAGAAATAGTGCCAATGGAAGTTGAACATTAAAAAAACAATAGAAGTAGCACATAGTTATACAATATGTATATATATGTAATATTTGGGTAGGTTCATTCTTGCGTTCTTCTCATAAATTTATGAATACCTATAGCGAACAAGTATTACTGCTACTAAATATAAAATTTTGAATTCAGCCCGACTGGCTATTATTTGTTATAGTTATCTACTGTAAAATTGAGAAAAGGTAAAGATTAAAAACGGATGTTCTCTTTTCCTAATTATATACCGTCATACATCATTTTGCAAGTATGCTACATTTACTCCATTATATTTAGTGGTTGACCAAATTATTCTTATTAATTCATCTTTTTATGGTAGGTTTTGGCTGAAATGAAAAAGTTAGTGTCACGAGCGGGATTCGAACCCACGACCTTCTGCTCAATAGGCCGGTCCCGTAACACTTGAGCTACCGTGGCTATATAGTCAAGTGGTTAGAGCCGCGGCGCATTGAATGTGGCTGGTTTCGAATCCGGGATCTTTGCCTTACAGTGATGAGCGCCGCGTTGCGGCCACCGACGCCCCCTTATTATATTAATATTATTTGAGATAACAAACTATCCTCTTCCTGATAATAATCGCCAGTTCGAAACCAACACTGATAATTAATAAAAATTGCCAAAACAACCTGTCAGCTGATACTGTTAATTTATGTAAATTTTAATTTCAACGTCATCCACATTAATATTTATTACTTCCCGTGTAGTTAATTTTTAACTCTTGCGAATGAAAGCTATTGCATTAAATAAAATGGATTTTAACCTGTCAGGAAACATTCCTAACCTCGTAGGTGTTGGGTTACAGGGTGTATCAATTTCTATAGTCCACCCATTTAATTCCGAACCGATTAACTTTACCAAAAAAATCGTCTTTTACAAAACCCAAGCTGGCTTAGCTAGAAATCCCGCGGTGGTAATATACTTATATAATACATAACTTTGTCATCTTGCTGGAAAATGACACTAGCTTTGTTATTTTAAATAGTAAGGTTATATTTTTATTGAATAATTTTATTCTCGAGCTTATTTTATTCCTCTTGGACTCAATCGAAAATTTTGATAGGATAAAATTTCTATGATATGCCCGACGTAAAACTGAAAGTATGCTTTTTGTAATAAAAAGATGGCTCACCCCATTTATTTCTAAAACGATTAACAAGTTGATTTAGGGGTTGCTTTTACGTTTAGCATATACTAATTTGTGAAAACAAGAACTCTTTTTACAATAAACAATTTTTTTATAATCATGGAGTCCACATTTTTTTTTAAAGTGACTCACAGATGTCATTGTATTGTGACAAATTTTACCATTTATTAAAATTTCAAATTCGTTCCGTGCGTTTGATGGCCTGCTCTTTTCATGAATTCTGTGGCCTCGGTCGAAACAATCGAGAATATATTTTTTCCTTGGAAAAGAAAAAAAAATCTCTCTCTATTTATTTATCTCTCTTTCTATAGACTCAATATATCTATTTCTTGCCTGGTACATGTTATGTGTACATGGGTGTATCAACTTTAATAATCAAGTCATTTAATTCGAAAACTAAGCGAAAATTGGTGCCATACAAATTACAGACAAGTTAATCCAGGCCGGACTCATACAAGTTAATTTCGAATAGAAATCGCGTGGTGGTAACAGATTTAACATTTCTTTCTCGTCTTGCTGTTCTCATGTTATTGTACGATTCGATTATTTTATGCCACTTTTAATGAATGGATAATTTTGATAGGTTCGACCATTTATTAGTTAGGCCAGACGGAAGACACGTGAGTGTATGCTATTTATTGTACATTCTTCAGGGGTGGTTTTTAGTCAGAAGTAAATAGATTCATGCTAACACTGACAAAAAAAATTCTCACTATATTTTTCTTCCTCGCCTTTTCAAACTGTAAAATCACTAGACTAGTATCATATAATTTCGCAGGCAGTAGATATTACATGAAACTAGTTTCTCGATTTCATAGTTTGAAAAGGTAAAGATGAAAAAATCAATGAGACAAAAAAAGTAAAATCCAAGTTTATTTACTTCTGATTAAAAATCAAACCCTGTAAAAGCGGAAAAATTCCGAAGACTAGGTGATTATTTAAAATTTAAAATATTTTATTTCACCACATCTCTCATAACTGAGTGGACATTATCGGTATAAGCTGGTCTATAAATCTGCAACAAATATGTTATTTAAAAAATGGTTAACTTTATTCAGATATCGTGAGATGCAGTCTGCTGTGATGTAGGTATCATAAAAACATTTTCTTTATCGTGCCAACGTTTCACTCTTAACACGACATGGCACAATTACACAGAAGACAAACACTTTGAGCCCTGAAGATGATCTCAATAAAAGATCGAAACGTTGGCACGATAAAGAAAATGTTTTTCTGATACCTACATCACACCAGACCGCATCTCACGATATCTGAATAATTATCCGTTAACGGTCACTAATCTCTACACGCTATTAATTTTGCAAAAACTGGCCTTTACTCCAGAATTGAATTGTACACTAACAAGAGAACAGCAAGATGAGAAAGTTATGTTAATTCTGTTACCACACAAGGTTAGTAAAAAAAAACTTTTGGTATATATAAAAGAAATTTTTGTTAGAGTTATATCGCTTAAGAATTAAATGGGTAGACTGCAGAATTCGATACACCTTGCGTTCAAAAAAAAAAAAAATTAAATTGTTTTCCTCCTAAATATAATCACTTAAAACTGAGAAAGTGACAAATTCGTGATCTAATTTTTATTTCTATTTGGAAATATGACGAATCCGTATCGTGACGAGAGATTAACTACCTATAAGTTATCAACTGAGGTTTTTTTTTTTTTTTCAATTTTCATCTACGGGGTATCACGAGTCGCAGATAATCCTACAATTTGAGGAATCGTTTTTTTCAAATGTGAGTAATACCGATAGAAACATAACGATCTATCATAGTATAGTCAATTATTGGATACGTAAGTATTAATTACAAAATCCAGATAAAACATTTAATGTGATATTTATTAAGGGAAATATCTTTTATTTTGTGATAATAGTTTTCAGAACCGGAAATCCACGAGAGAAAAGTCAACAAGCTTTCGAATTTTGAATTTAAAAATTGGCAAAAAGGAGGGAAAATTTGAAGGGTTGTTGGTCTAGATGGGAAGTCGGTGTCAGAGTGGATCGAAGTCATGATAGCTCAAGTAATAGAGCAGTGGCGTATTGAACCAAAGGTTTTGGGTTCGAATCCCGCTCGTGACACTGACTTTTTTATCTCAACCTTACATAAATATTAACGAATTGAAAGAGGTTATTTTGTCAATCAGACCACGAAATCTATTGGATTTAATAAGAATAAATAAATAAAGTATATCTTCACTAATACTCTCCACGGCAATTTTATATGCCGTCAAGAATCAAACGGAGTACACGAGATTTGAAAAATGGCAAAAAGGAGTGAAAATTCAAAAAGGTGAGTTTGAGATGGGAAGTTGATGTCCGAGTGGATCGAGGCTCAAGTGGTAGAGCATTGGCGTATCTAGCCGAAGGTCGTGGGTTCGAATCCCGCTCGTGACACTGACTTTTTTATCTCAACCTCACGTAAATATTAATTAATTGAAAAAAATATTAGAAATATTGTAATATTATCAGTATTTATTTAGGTATACATGTAAGTATTTTTTAACTAACATCACATATAATCTGTCTATGGTTACTAAAAATTTTCATACTTTCCAGCCTAAAATAGATAATTTTCAAATAACTACCTTTTTTTCAAACCTTCCATATTTCCTTCCATATAAAATGAGAATGTAGTTTAGCTCATTTCATGCCAATTTAAATCTTTTTAAATTAAATCTTAAAAACCGAGCTTTGTTCATTGCCACAATACACAATTAATAGGTTTGGATTAAATGATTGGCTATAGTCGAAATAATCCAAGGTAAGCTCATGAATTACTCCAGTACGTTATTAATGTTTCCAATATGAAAAGAAGTGTCGATATTGTACGATCAATTTAAAATGAAAGACTTATTGAAAATAATTATTATTCCGATATGATTTATCTTTGTGTACTGTCGGAAATAAAAATTGTTTTTATAACTAGACCATTCTTTACTCTTTATATTTGTACATTTCCTTCTTCCGACTTTTAAAAGGAAAGGAAATGATTATACGTAATGTTCTATGACCTACATACGTAATCTTTTTTGAGCCGGCTTACTCCACTTCAAAAGGCTGTCATTTGTAAATATGAATTTTCCGTTTGCAGAGGGTTAAAACAAACCGGTTCAATTAGAAGAAAGTGCTCAAGTTTCAGCTGCCGCAGGAAAGTCTGCGCTACTCATTATGGAAATTTACACCGCCAACGCAATTGCACTCACGGTGGATTCTTTTCCCTTGTCCCCTTGTTAGCCATTAGCCAACCCTCGTTTCCCTCACAAGCCGCGGTTTTAATTTCGAATTGCATCCACCACTTTAACAAGGCAACTGCATTTCTGAAATAATCGCCTTCCTGGGTTTTAATTAAAAATCCTAAATGCTTAAATGTGAGAGTACAGTTTTTTCCGCACCAGCCTAGATGAAAGGCACACGTGTACGTCCATGTATTTCAGCAGGTGTGGAACAGTACTTAGAAAACAAATAGAAATATATGATATGGTATACAAAGAGCTCAAAAACAAACGAAGGGACCGGATCAGGCGTTTTCTTTAAAAGCCCAAAACACGAGCGATCAAACCCATTAGGGAAGTACACTTCGGTCTTTCATGGCATCAATGCTTGTTGGAATATCTTGAAAGAGGTTACACTGGCAAAAAAATCCTCCTAACCATAGCCAAGCCATAAAAGCTTTAGTATGTAAAAGAAATAAGATGCATCCAAAATCTCCAAAACTCGGGAGGCACAACAACCTCATGATATCTTGGGTGCCGGACACAGGGGTAAAGTTTGGGTAAAGAGATAGAAGACAGTCTGGCCAGGGGAGGATCATACCATACAACCTATTCTTTGGATAACAAAAACAAATATAAAATCCTCCATAAAACAAAAGGAGAAGTGGATAAACTCTAGCTGTGCTAGATATAGTAAACGTATGGTGGAACAGCCTACGAGATTGGCAAACTGCTGCAATGGGAGAGGGCCAAACTGAGAGGATTGATGGGAATACTAACCGGTCACTGGCGTCTGATAAAACACCTACTCAACATGGGTATATACAGCGATGAACCCATTTGCAGATTATGTAATGTAGGAAGACACAGCCACTCATATCATCTTCGAATGCGAAGCAACAGCTCAATGGAGATTTAACCTAACATTTGGAAAAAACTTAGGGAATCAAACTGCAGGAGCGATAATCAATGACATGATACTTCTAAAGAGAAGTATTGAGTCACTGAACCAAGGAGGAAATAGGAAGGTACAATAAGCCAGAAGCCTGCAGCGCCTGGGGAGCGCAAACCCCGCTATCTAATATTCTTTACTGTTGTTTGTTTTTCAAGGCGTTAATGATTTTAAACGGTACTTAAAACGAATCCGCATAGCGTTTAAAAACCTACTTTTTGACTAACTTTACTATATAGTATATACCATTTTAAACATGGAAAATGTAAAACGTATTAGCAATTCCGTCAAATTTCGTAGTACGATTGATCAAATAACTTGTTTCAATTAATGTTTTTATGTAAGATATTGGTTGAGATAAAAAAAATTCTATGTCATGAGGGGGATTCGAACCCACGACCTTCGGCTAAGTACACAAGTGAGCGTGATTTCGATCCACTCGCCGAAGGTCGTGGGTTCGAATCCCGCTCGTGACACTGACTTTTTGTCTCAACCAATAACTTACATAAATATTAATTAATTGAAAATGATAATAACGTTTCTTGTCTAAATGAGTGGTAGTCGATGATAATGCAATTTTCGAAATTATCGTTCGACCGGTTTCAATGCGATTTACCAACAAACTTGATTCAAACAATGACGTCGTTAACGTCCTTTTGTAATTACGGTTAATTATACAAATTAATTATTTTAATGGACTGCTGTTCATAAAGTTTTATGGAAGTTAACTTGAAAATAGAAAATTAAACATTAAATTCAACTTTTTAGAAAATTATTATAATAAGAAATCCAATATTTTTCACCTATTCCTTATAATAAATAAATATACAAAATTGACCATTATTTACCATTATTTACAAAAATTGATTCATAAAAAATTTCAACCAAATTGAAATATTCGTGGAGAAATTTTGGCGATTGCAAGTCGCAATGATCAATAATCTCAATTATGTAGATATGCGTAAGCAGGTACATGTAATTAATAAAGGGGATCCCGTGAACGGACGCCAATAATTCAGGATGTTGCCCTGCATGTCAAATGGTAATAAATTGGCCAAAGTCAAATGGTGAAATGTATTCATGATGTTTCACTTTTCAGGTTACTTCAACCCTACACAACTTCCATGAAGTAATGCAACTCATGCAACAATAGTTGAGTAAATTTGAATAGGTGAACTTAAAGCGAAGAAAAAAATAACTAAAATACAGTTGTATGCGTTTCGAAATTCTGTCCCTAAAATTTAACTCCGATTACCTTGTTTCTGCGAATACTACAATACAAGTTAAGGCGCTTACGAAACATTTTATCTACTTATCAGCATTGAACAAATGTACTTAATTTCCAAAAGGTCAGTTATCGCTAATGTAAAGTTACCGTTTAATTGATTTAAAAAAAAGTTTAAAAACATCAATGCACTTACTCTTATGAGAACTCTTAGTAAAGAAATGTATTTTATTTCTGTCACAACAAAGAATTCAGGCAAGATTCATTCAGTAATGCTGTGCTGTTATAAGACAAGAAAAGCAGGGTGAACTTTTCAAATAAAATTCGTCAGGAAATGTTGTCAGATTTGCATTCTTTAAAAGCTTCCGCTTATTGAACATTTAATGGAATTTTTAGAATCTGGGAATTTTATTTTATGCTAAATTCATTATCCAAAAATCTATTTTTTTTTAAACTTCATAGTGCTTCCATTAGTTTTTAATAAAACGGCTTATATTTTTGATTGGTATTATCTAACATATAAAAAATTAGGTGTGCTTACAGATAATAAATAGGAGGAACATTTTTATAAGGCCATTATGTCAGTATTTACAGAACCAACAAAATATTGCTTAAACATGCGATATTGTTGTGGTCATTTATTTGTGTGTTTTTGCTGCTCACGGTATAAACCTCTTACAGCTATTAGTTAATTAAATTATTATTAAGATGGTCATATTACTTGCTTTATTTAACATTATTTACTTTTCAGAAATCATTTTATATATATTATTTTTTTTTAATCACAACAGGTCTCTTAGACATATCATTAGCCGTTATTAAACATTATAACGTTACAGGGATGGATCGCTGGGCGGCGATCTAGTTTTATAGGGATTTATTATTCTATAATTCTTAATAATAGTAACCTCGTAAAATAATTGAGCGATTAATAAACTATTTCAAACCAAAAATTTCGTATACATGATTTTACCACATACACTTACATGTTACAATCATAACATTCTAAATAATAACAATAATTGTAACAATCATAACAACGATCTAAAACAAATTATATCAATTATAACATTTTTTTGCTCTAAAATTGTAAGGGAACAATAAAACAATTAAATAAACATTAATATCAACAATCCTGATACATAATTTGCTTATATACAGTGTCCATTTAATAAAACATTTATATAATTATATAAATTTTTGTTATATGTATAATTATATACAATTTGTCAATTATAACATGCAATTTGTAACCCGGTCGGCTTTATAACAATTTAACCAATTTAACCTAGTTATAACAATTTTTCTATTTTAATAATGAACTTAGAGAATAATAAGCAATTAAATAAATACTATGATATATAATAATATAATATAATTAACAACTCAAATAGAACTATCATAATACGTAATTCGCTGCATATAGTTATAAATTATTTTGTGAACTGTCCTTAACCTTTATCTCATATACAAAATTTACAAATTGTTTAAACTGTTCGTAATTGTACTTATTTTTTGTGAGTATCGCTAACTTGTTTTCTTCATCTATTTGACTTTTTATTTTCGTTTCTAGTTCTCTTCTTTTTTGGTGGTATATTTTGCATTTCGTAATTATGTGCTTTCTATTTCTCCACACCGGCATAAATTAGTGTTTTTTTTTTTAAATTTTGTATTTGTACAATTAAACTCCTCGTGCTCAGCCAGGAACTGGGTTGTAATTGTCACCTGTCCGTCCTACTCTTGCAGGTGTCCCACAGGGCAGCGTGCTCGCTCCTTTCCTATATGCAATTTATACCTCCGACCTACCTTCGCATCCTAACACTTCACCTCTGCCGAGGATACAGCAATCCTTTCTCCTGATCAAGATCTTGTCACTGCTTCCCGTAATCTTCAAAATCACCTAAACACCCTAGAATGCTGGCACCGTCGGTGCGGAACAACAACAACGAAACCAAATCAACGAACATAATATTTACACTAAACAAGAAAACACTCCCACCAGTATACCTCAACCATTGCGAACGATGTACGATACCTCGGACTCTACCTGGACAAACGACTGACGTGGAACCCCCATAACGACTTAACCGCACAGACTGTTATATACGATTTTTCATGCTTAAACGACTACTGGACAGACGATCGAAACTTTCACTAACAAACAAGAACAAACTTTACATTGCCCTCCTGGCCCCCATTTGGACATACGGACTTGAACTTTGAGGTACTGCTTAAATAGAATACCTACCTCAATAGAATCCATTTCCTTCAATAGAAAATCCTCCGAACAATAGTACAAGCACCTTTCTATGTATCCAATCACACCATCCATTCTGACCTATGGTACCTTTTGTTACCGAGCTAGCCCAATACAGCTACAAAACGTTCCATTCCAAACTACTCCATCATCCGAACCCTTTCGTCAAAAACCTGTCATCCACCACATTACCTAATAATCCCAACAGAAGACTGAAAGGTTGGTGGCCACGCGACAACCTAAACAATTGACATCGACGAAGGAACGAAATCTCATCGTATTGAGGTAACGGCTACCATCACTGGATGGTAATTGTTCAAGCTTTCACGCCAACTTTAATAAGTTTATATATAAATACTTTTTACTCGTTGTGTCGAAGAATGCAGTTGTAAAAAAGAAATAAAACGTTAAAAAAACAACTTTCGATATAATTTGTAAACTCACAAAAATCTCTAAATCTCAAATTCTGCTATGTGATTGTGTGGGGTACAATAAAAGAAATTTTTTGAAATTTTCAACGCATTAGTGCAATCAAATGTACAAGACGATTAATACTTCACGAGTTAGAGGGTCTTTATGACATAAAGTTGTGAAAGGCCTAAAATGACCTAAAAAGTTAAATATATATCTTGAAAAATCCACTTTAATCAATGAAGACTTTTTACTCTAATTTGAGATAGAGCAGAACCTCCTTAAGACACCCTGTATATAAAACATCGGCGGTGGGACGAATTAGGAAGGAAGAAAAAACAGTCAATATCAAGTTGCTGTTCAATATATCCCCATTAGAAAGACTAAAATAATAATAATAATAAGCTTTATTAAACATATAAAAAGAAAAAAGACCATTTAGATTTCAAAGCATTTAAGGCCATGGAACTTCGATCCGTCTGCCAGAGGTCGTTGATTGAAAAATCGGAAACGAAAAAATACACAATAAAATAAAACTTATATCTTACGCAATACAAAGAAAGCAAAAACTGTCAAAATGCGAACGAGAATAGAAAAACAGGTTATAATAGAAATCAAAAGTTAAACGCATTAATTATTTCATATCTGTAATTTCATGCATGCCTAGCTTAACGAATTAAGGGCCGAGAATTTGAACCACTCAAAAACCGTAACACTGAGAGACTGAAACATCCGAGATGCAACAACCTAATCTCACCCAGGGACGAGCACTCCGCCAAGAAGTAGGATACAGTTTCGATAGATCGCGAATTACACAAAGAACAGATTCCCAATCTCTCTGATCCAAACAGCCGAGTTTAAGTTACAAAACCCCACTTCTTATCTTAAATAGTCATCGCAACTCATTGGGACAAAGACCGTCAAAATTATCTTCATGTAAGACGAACAATGCAGTTGTACACAAAGTGTGAGATGCGTAGTTGGTTGGACACGTGACCGGCATTCTTCGTGATTAATTTGATTAATAAGAATGCTAAAAATGCGATAACATCATTAAAAGAAGAAGGCATCATCAGTGGGCCGGATCGGAAGAGAAGCTCTTACATATAAAGAGCACGCAGCATTCATGTCGAGAGATTTGGTTGTAGAAGTCCTTCAACCTGATGATGAGCAAAAAGGCTCGAAATCCGGATCGTTGAAATACAACTTACTGTGAGTAAGAACTATCTTTTGACAAAAGATTTATAAAGAGCACTGTCGATAGGTGCTCCTTGGAGAATCTGGCTAGAAGAAGAAAGATCATCGTTACTCGATTAAGGATAAGCCATCCAGATTGACACAAGGGCTTTTAGACCCAAGCTCCCTTGTGAATAGCATCTAGAGAGAGGTTACTTGATGTCAGCTACCTAATCAAATAACCTACTATCTTAGAGAATTGTGCTTGTGCACGGCAAAAAATATTTGTGACACTGTTGAGATTTTAGAAGGAAAAGGGGTTGTTTTATAGTATATAGTAATTATAGTTTTTTGTCCCTGGAGTGTATTGACAGTGAACGTATTTATTAGCGTGTGTGTATAAAAGTTCTGTCGATAGGTCGCCCTCGGAGAATCTGGCTAGAAGCAGAAAGGTCATTGTTAATCGATGAAGGGTAGGCCATCCAGATTGACACAAGGCCTTTTTGCCCGAGGCCTGCTTACCAACACGGCAGTTAGAGATAGATTTCGTGATGTGAACTACCTAACCGAATAGTCTATTATCTTATAGAATTGTGCTTGTGCACAGCAATAAATATTTGAGACCCTATTTTAGAGTTTAGAAGGAAAAAAGGTTGTTTTACTGTACATAGAAATGATAGTTTTGTGTCCTTTGGGTGTATTGAGAGTGAACGTATTTATTAGCGTGAATGTGTATAATAAGGACAATTGAATTAGGTTAGTTATGTAGTAGGTGAAAAGGTAGATAAGGAGCCAAACTTGACGCCGGACTCGCAATATCCCAGATGGTTGATTCTCCATGCCTGCCAACCCTGCACATGCGCTTATGTCGTGTGTAAATTTAAGCTTACAGCAGTAATCGGTAGTCCAAATTAGAGCTTAAACCATAATCACATCCTACATGTACTTGTAAATTTTCAACAATATTTATAAATCCCAGGTTCTGAAGATGATCTCAATAAAGCTCGAAACATAATGAATTTATGAGATTTTTATTAATACAGTGGACAATATCTATAATCTGTACATATTGTATATACAAACTTTGGCTTGTACAGATAATTCACTCACTCAATTTTTTATCTGTAAAGTTTATAAAGAAGGCATAGATTGAATAAAGAAAAAACCCTAACACTACATGAACTGGGGGTAAAAATGATAATAAAAATAAAACTATTTAACTAATTGGCGACTGTTTTTCAATAATTTATTATATTTGCTACAAATTTTCCTGTTTAAGTACTCTATTATCTCTTCACTCTTTATTTCTATGAGTTTAAGTATTTAAGTGCAAAATCTTTTTACAAGTAACTTCCAAAGTTCAAACTGCCTTCCACTTCATCATCGTATTGTTGATTGATTACATACTATCAATTTGTATGTCGTTCAATAATTAAACCTTACACAAAGAAAATAACCAACGACAACAAAAGATAAATTGGGGTGATAATTTACTTAGAAAATTACTTAGTTTAAGTTTAGCATTCCTCATCTCACCTTGCATATTCATCTGACCGTATCTAACATTTCTAATCAAGTTGTTGTTTTCTTATCGTGTTGTAACTTTTGACATAAACAAATAAAACTTTCCTTTTAACTCCGTGTAACGTAGATATGGGTTCTTGTCACTTCTCTATCCAGTAGGTAAAGCGACTTATAAATATGGATTTGTTAATCTTCAGTTTCAAGTTTGAACAAAAAGTTCTCTCAAAAGAAATAATCACAGGAATATTTTTAAATCGTTATTAATGCTATATAAGAATCAGAACTTAAAACTTATCTCATTTTAATTATACATCCTCTAGCTTTCATTGCATTTTAATTATTTTCTTATTATAATAGTATTTTATATCGTAGTAATAAATGTTCTGGCGTTTTTGGGATGGAAAATATTACGGGAAAATTTATAACGATCTCAATTTCAACGGTTATCATCACGCTGGAAGAACTCGAGCGGACGATATGCGTAATAGGATCAAAATTGTACGTCTTAAAGCATCCTTGTACTTAACAAAAAAAGAGATGTTTTCCAGACTCGATTCCCCTCCCCCTGGTTACCCAGGAGAAAGAGGACAACGAATAAATCCCAATAGATAAGGATAACAACTTAAAATATATATTCGTTTTTTAATTTAGAAAAATATTTTACTCAGCAAATTGGTGGTCTTTGCCCTCTTAAGCACTTTGTGTTTTTTCAATGCTGCCTTTAAATATTACTGATAATTATTCTTTGTATTGTCTTTCTTGTCTTGGTTGAGATGAAAAAGTCCATGTAACGATCGGGATTCGAACCCACGACATTCGGGTGAATTCGCCGCTGCTCTACCACTTGAGCTCACTTGACTTCTTTATCTCAACCAAAACCTTAAAACAAAAAAAAAGAATAATTAATTGATAGAAATAACTTGGTCAATTGACCATTAAAACGTAAATGAATTTCTGTTAATAATTTCTCGGCATCGGACAACGTGAGCTTTTTTAAAAAGAAATTAAAATTGTACCTTCCAAGTGTAAATAAAAAGGAGCCACACGAAGTTTCCAAATCAACTAAAGATTCCAAGTTTTACATTAATAAACAAAAGGCACATTAATAAAATACTGAAATCTTGGATGGCTGGACAGCATATAATAACAATCCAAAATTGGAAGAAAGAGTAGGCATTGAAGATAATTTTAATTAATAAATATTTAGAAATCATGAGATTCGGTCTAGTGTGAGGTAGGTTTCAGAAAGCCATTTTCTTTATCGACCGTTAATCGATAATTATTTAGAAATACGTGGGATGCCGTCTGGTGTGATTAGGTTTCAGGAAGACATTTTCCTAATCGGCCCAACGTTTCTATTTTTATTGATATCATCTTCAGCGCTCAAAGTCAGCCACTCTCAACATGACACGCAAGAACGACACAACGGGCTCAAAGTATTTGTCTTCTTTGTAATTTTGCTGTTTTTGCTTGTCGTGTTCAGAGGGTCTGACTTTAAGCCCTGAAGATGATCTCAATACAGATCGAAACGTCGGCACGATAAAAAAAAAAACGTTTTTCTGAAACCTACATCACACCAGATCGCATCTCACGATTTCTAAATAATTTTCTTCATCGTGCCAACGTTTCGATCTTTATTGCGATCATCTTCAAGGCTCAAAGTGTTTGTCTTCTGTGTAGTACCTGAACGATGAACCCAAAACTAGGTTAGAACTGCCGAAATACCTTTAAAAAGCCTGGATCATTGTGCTGAGGTTTTTGTTCAAATCATGATAAAATTTCAGGCAAAGAAGCAGAAGACATCTTAGTCAAAAAGAAAGCCTCTTATGATAAAGTTTGTTCATTGAAAGCAAACTTAGTTACACATATAACATTACATTTGTATTTAATGATATGTACAGTTGGAAAAATAACGGCTAAAATTTTATTTTCATGTTTCGAAAAAAAAGAACTGTCGTCGCACTGTGTTTTTCATATTAGAGCCTTTAATTATGTTCAAATTGCATAGATAGGATCTTAACAGCAGGAAGGAAAAGTGGAAAACCGGGTTTACGGGTTTCGTGTCGAGCTTGGTTCTAATTTAGTAGGAATATCGTGATAAGCTCCGACGAGCTCGGACCGCGAGCACGGCAAAGCCCGACAGGTCTTTCACTCCTGAAGACCTCGGCCAAGTCCCGAGCAGTCGTTAATCAAGTTACGAGGGTGTACGAAAAAAAGGAAGAAATGCGCAAGGCGAGGAATCTCGATTGGAGCCGTTGTGCCGATGTCGCGAGGCAAGGTCGGGTTGTGTATAAATTCCGATCTTGGAACACATTTCGTTCCTTACAATCTTTCCCCTATTTGGGGGAAAATTCATCAAATATAAATTTCCTTATAATAAAAATATAAATTTAATTTTCCAACATGCAAAATTTTCTGTATATTGCGTTACCCTTTTGATTTTTATTATTATAGTTATTTTATTATTATAATAAATAGTGTAACAATAAATCCAGAAAATTAAGTAAATATTCTCTTTGAAATCAGAATCTGCAAAATAAACTTATCTTGAAAGGCTATTTGAGTGTTCAGTATATTAATCAGATATCGTGAGATGCGGTCTGGTGTGATGTTGGTTTCAGAAAAACATTTTCTTTATCGTTTCGATCTTTCATTGAGATCATCTTCAGGGCCTGGGATTTACAAACATAGTTTACTAGCTAAACTCACTTTGATGGATTGTAAAATATATTTTGCATTGTGTAAATTCACAATTCCACATCCTATATGTATTTTCTAAATGTAAACTATTAAGTGGATTCCTATGCCACAGAAGGGTTCGGGTCCTGTTAGCGGTGTAGCTGCCCCTTTTCTTGCGAGGGTGCCCGCTTTCTCATTGCCTTCTACTCCCATGTGTCCTGGGACCCAGCCGAGGCTTACTTTATTCTGCGCACCTAATATGTTTAGTTTTGTTTTGCAGTTCAGCACCATTCTTGAACTAATGATATTTGAATTTAGTGCTTTGATGGCTGCTTGGCTATTTGACATTTGTTTTTTATTCTTTATTTAGGTTGAATTGGACACATCTTTCAATTGCGTGAATCTCAGCTTGGAAGATACTGGTGTGTTTTCGCATGGATTCCGAGTTTTTGGTACCTCGTCCAAATACTCCTGCTCCTGTACCTTCTTGTGTTCTGGACCCATAAGACACCATATTTTACCTCCATGTGTACCAAGGGTTCGTCCATCGTGGATGGATACCATAAACCATACGGCATCCTGGGGTTTATTCCCATGTTTTTACAGGATAATCTTCGGCCTATGCTTATGTAGTATGATGTTCTGTTGAATTACACCCTTGGACCTAGGTACTTAATTTTTTGACGAAGGTTACGGTTTGGCCTTTTATAGTAGGAGCTTTGTTTAGCTTCCTCCTTCTTGTGATACGTGTGATGTTTCCTTTGGATTTATATTTAAACCCATTTTCCCACACGACCTTCTTACAATATTTAGGGCATTTTGTTCCTAATTGATACTCCCATCAAATTTTCTGTTTGATAGAATTTCCTTCCTCCTGAATTTTTAAGACTGTGTGGGAAGGAGAAGAAAATTTGGGACTCGTCTACATAAAGGTAATAAAAGCGATACTTTATGAACTTTGGAAAGACATTAATGCAACAGCAAAATGAGAAGCTTGAACCCAGAAGTGCAAGGGGGTAAAATACAAGTAAAATTACAACCAGAGGATAGCACTGGCATAAAGTACAATAAGGTGTGTTTTTATTGTATAAATTTCATGTTGACTAAAAACATATCGGTTGAGGGATAGTTTATCTTTATTAATCCAGGATTAAAATGTGGAAAATAAATAACTTAAATTAAAAAAATTCTGTATGGCTTTGGATCAATGTTAACTCAGTCCTTGGCAAAGTCTTTTATTTATGGTAAAATATTTTATGGTTTCTCGACATATTTGACCCTTGTAATAAAGCCGAAGGTAGTTATTTGTCCGGGGTCGTAAAACCGTCAAAGCCCTTTCGTCCAGGGGTCTGTTCCAATAAGAAATTTACTAATAAAGCTAGGCTGCTTACCGCACGGTGTCGAGGTAATTGAATAAGCTTTTATGCAGAGCAGCCACCTCGGTGGGAGGGAAAAAGGGACTTTCAAGACATCTTTTTTCCAGTAGGTATAGGAGCTAAGTTTAAATGGATTTCAACGCCCCTCCACCAATGCTGTCTCTTTGCGGGCAGAAAGAGGTCGGCGCCGAATTGGCCCCTTCTGCTCCCAAACCTCCTGTATAAAGGTTGCACAACAAGCACAGCCTCTGTTCATCTCCAGAGATAAATTAGGCCCAAACTTGGCCATTTTTGGAGGAATCCACAAAAATCAATCTTTCGTTGACTCTATAACAACTCCGTATAAAAATTATTACAGTAAAGCATAAAAAGTTTATATGAAAACAACAACAGAAAAACAAATTGTAAACACAAACAATAAAGACACGACTCAACATAGATCACATACTACCGAACAAAAGAGCATCAGCATGATAGAAGAAGAAAACGACAATAATATGTAATTTAGTTAAATACTAACATTCATTAATATTTGAGAAAAAAAAATTAAAACATATTTCAATGTTGGTTCATTTAAAATCTAAAAAAAATTATATACATCAAAATTTGGACGTTTAAATTTTTATTGTATTTCATGTTTTGAAGTGTACAAAATAAACAAATGAGAAATTTTTGATTATAAATTTATCTAGATTTTCTTCTGTCACTATGTGCAAATAATATTATTAAAAATGTGACGTAAATAGTTGCTAGAAATAATTTAATAAAATATATTTTTGATTTAAAAAACCTTTCTGTTTCGGATCTCCCTGGCAAAGACGATTTAGCAAAGTTGCACAGTTGAGTTGAACGAAAATCCCTTTTTTTCACAGCAAACAACCAAAACTGATTTGATCAATGAAACTAAACCTGCCTTTATCAATTACACCCACCTCGCCTAATGAATGAATCGTGACTTTGAAGAAAGAACAAAAAAGTTAAAAATCCATTGTATTTAATTCCGTTTGTAATTTGTCGTTTTGCTCTTTCTCTCTCTCTCTTTCTTTGCACTTTATCAATGAGTTTTTTCAAGGATTAGTCGACGGCCCGGATTTGTCATAGCCGTATCTAAATTCCGAGTTTAAAAAGAGAGCAAATCATCTTTGGAACGCCAGTCTTTGAGTGATTTACATGGGTGCGCTTGCTATTTTTTATCGACACTATATGAAGCCCATGGTGAGTTAATTGTTTTTATTATTAATAATAATATCACATAATGGAATACCTAATTGGAACACTGACCTCCATCTATCGATATCTCATCAATTATAATCAATCATAAGTGTATTTGTAATAAACATAATAAAGCCGTATGGTGAAGCTGGGGTAATTATGGTAAATATGTTTTTTTAATAGTTTGAACATTAACTGAAGGAAGGAATTTATTAAATTAAAAAAACAATAAAATTTTATTTTATAAAAAATTCGGATTCTATCCGCAACAATGGGATTCAGTTATCAACTTAAAGTTTCAGAAAAAGTATAAACTAATTGACTAGTCAAATTATAATGTTTGTTATTCAAGAATCAATCCATTTTGCTGTCAATAATGATCGATACCGCCTGTAAAATATTTTAGGGTGAATATGGCAACATTAGGTTATAATTTTGGCCTTGTAATACGAATGGTTGAAGCCTTTTAAATGTATTAATAATAAGACTTTGGTAATAAGGTTTTATGTTTAGGAGCCTCTATTGTATAATTCCATCATTGTCATAGCGTGCGTTCCTTTTGCTCACTCTCGATCTCTATCAATCTATATACCTGTCTCTGTCTGACTGTCTGTCTTTCTCTCTCTCTCTCTCTCTCTCTCTCTCTCTCTCTCT
>CM077106.1:20987394-21000698 GCA_039619505.1 Cimex hemipterus | reverse complement strand
TCTCTCTCTCTCTCTCTCTCTCTCTCTGTCTCTCTCTCACTTTCCGTTTCTCGATTTCTGTTTCTCATTCTCTTTATCTCTCTTACTATCAATTTCTCTTTCTCTCTATCCCTCGCTCCCGCTCTCCCTTTCTCACTCTCTCTATCTCTCTTAATCTCGTTCTCTCTCTGTCTCTCTTAATCTCATTATCTCTCTGTCTCCCTTAATTTCCTTCTCTCTCTCTTTCTCTGTCTCTCGCTCTACGTTTCTCTCTCTATATCTCTCTTAATCTCATTATCTCTCTGTCTTTCTTTCAATTTCTATCTCCCTCTCTTTCTTTCTCTCTTACTCGCAATTTCACTCTCTCTCTCACTCTCTATCTCTATCTATCTGTCTCTATCTCTCTCTGTCTCTCGCTCTCCGTTTCTCACTCTATCTCTATCTCTCTTAATCTCATTATCTCTCTGTCTCTCTGTCTCTCTATCTCTCTTAATCTCATTCTCTCTCTCTGTCTCTCTATCTCTCTTAATCTCATTCTCTCTCTCTCTATCTATCTATCTATCTTAATCTCATTCCTTCTCTTTCTCTATCTATCTATCTCTCTTAATCTCATTCCTTCTCTTTCTCTCTCTCTTACTCGCAATTGCACTCTCTCTCACTCTCTATCTCTCTCTATCTGTCTCTATCTCTCTCTGTCTCTTGCTTTCTTTTTCTCACTCACCCTATCTCTCTTACTCTCTACTTCTCTCTCTCTCTCTCTATCTATATTGCTAGATATATTAATTAATTCAGGTCTCTACTTGTTTTCCTTTAAGTTGAAAGTGAATATACGATTTTTTCCTGTTTACACTATTACCAGTTGTTAAGTCCATGCTTGAAGGTGTTATAAAACTTTTTTTTCCTTGAGAGGTAAATTAGAGCTAAAAGGTCGTGCAACAGCTTCGTCCAAAGTCAACAATTTTTGACGTGTGGTGTTGATGTCAAATACAAATTTCAAAATCTGTTAGGGGGTCTTTCTAAATAATTGAAAGGACAAATCTGCTTACCCGGTGCGATAGATGCCTGTCTGTAGCCGATCTAATGGTTTTCCCACTTCTGTAATCGGTTGAGAGGATGAGGATGACCTAGGAGGTGTCGAAAAAAATATATAATGAGCTAAAATAAAAATTACTGAATAGGTGTTAATGAAATTAATATTGAAAATGATGAGTAGAGATCAGTGACTGCTCATCGATAATTATTCACATATCGAGGGATGCGGTCTGGTGTGAGGTAAGTTTCAAAAAAACATTTTCTTTATCGTGCCAACGTTTCGATCTTTTATCGAGATCATCTTCAGGGCTCAAAGTGTCTTCCGGGTACTTGTGCCCCTCTTGTGTGTCGTGTATTCCCAATACCAAAAATTGTGGAAATTCTAATAGTACAAATTTTGAAAAAAATGGAGAGTTGATCCATCTTATGTAAACTAAATTTTTAAAAGTCGTTTAACATTCAATCGAACAGTTTTTTTTTTTTTTTTTAATGTGAACAAAGGATAAAACTTAAGTCATATTTAATTGCCGAAGTTTATCAGTGATTAGAAAACAGTAAAAGCGATAAAAAGTTAGTCTATTACAGTAAATTACTCTAATTTAACTTTTCTACAATTAAAGAAGAAAATTGGTTAAGATTTCTCCCGAATCCCGAGAAAATGGAAAGAACTTTCTTTTTGTTAACCGTTCTCGATTCTTTTTTTCACACATTTACAAATTTAAATAAATGTAAAAGAATATATTTTATTTAACGGTTGTGTTAAAGATAACGTCTTTTTAGTAGGTTTTATTGTCGTGGTTATGTACGTTTCGGGGTTGATATCCGTTGAAATATAACAATAAGATCGGATGAAATGGGATAAAAATAACCAAAAATGTGTGCAGTAAGAAATTGCTCCTAAAAAGTGTTTCATTTTGACCCAACCAACAAATAAATAGACTGACTAGTATAGACAATAGACAAATAGCAATATACGGCAAGTAGTTAATAAAAATCATGGGGTACATTCAATCAAGAAATAATGGTTTTTGTCAACCAAAAATATTTCATGGTTCGATTGCCCAAATAAGATTTTTCGATTAACTAATATTTATGTAAGGTATTGGTTGAGATAAAAACGTCAGTGTCACCCGCGGGATTCGAACCTACGACCTTCGGCTTGATACGCCGCTGCTCTACCACTTGAGCTCTCGTGATACAATCGGACGCCAACTCCCCATTCAACCTACAACATTTCGAATTTTGAATTTGAAAAAATGGCAAAATTTGAAAGGTTGTAGGTTGAGATGAGGAATTGGTATCCGAGTTGAGGTTCAAATCCCGCTAGAGACACTGAGTTTTTGATTTCAACCAATACCTTACATAAATATTAGTTAATCGAAAAATCTTATTTGGGCAATCGAACCATGAAATATTTTTGGTTTACAAAAACCACTATTTCTTATTTTTCTACGGATTCTGCAACCCTCAAATGTTTATAAGTAACTAATATTTATGTATTATCATTTTTTTAGAAACTATTAATTTGTATGTTCCTGATGCTGATTACTTTCGGCTGCGGTAGGAGCGAGGACGACGACGGCCAGTACACAGTCACCAACGAAAACGATACTGTGATTTTGAAATTTGCTCCGCCCAATGTGGACCAAAACGATAACCAATGCAACGAGACCACAGGTAGTTCATAAAATTCATTATTTCTATTAAAGATTAGAAGATGAAATGTTGCTTCTCATTCTTCTACATCCATTGATATTCGGAGGATGTGTTTCAACAGGAATGAGATACAATACATTCCGAAACGCTATCTCGACGTAGGCAGTAAATTAAGTCTTTCCACGTTATTTATTTCCATCAAATAGCAACCCTTCTTCCTCGCTTCTCTCTTTATTACACGGCCTCTTCTTATCGTTAATTGACGACTTTTAGGGGTGTGTGGACGAGCTTACAAAAGGCACACTTACAACAACGGATACGAGGTAAATTTTTACAACTTTATAGGCGCTGATGTTTAGCTGAAATTTATAAAATTTTAGTGGGGAGATGAAAGGGAAAGAAAGACCACGCGTAAGGAAGAACTGGAGCTTGACATCGAAGACGAAATGGAGTTCGAATCATCCACCATACCTACAACAGAACCCGAGCGAATTATATACGTAATAAAAAAAACTTATTTATATTTCAACCTTTCGCCACGAACCCCAATCAAATTGGACTTTTCAGGCTCGATTCCCTGCTTTACCGAGAAGAAAGAAGCTGCACGGCACGACGACAATGCACGCACACGTAAGAAACCCGAAAAAACTCAGTTTATTATTAATTAATCATTCTGTAAGGTATTTATTGAAAAGAAAAAGCTAGTGTCACGAGCAGGATTCGAACCCACGACCTTCGGCTAAATACGTCGCTGCTCTACCACTTGAGCAATCGTGACTTCGATCCATTCGGGAACCAACCTCAACCCACCTTTCGAATTTTCTTTCCCTTTTTCAGTCAGTTTATCATATTTTTTGACAAATTTAAGTTACTTTGGTGTTCCAGATGGTTACGCCGTCGACACTGAAGCATTACGCGCCGAAACCGGCACAGACCGTGGAAGACTACGAAACCTACACGACAGACACTGTTAAAGACGAAACAAACGAGGACGAAGAAGAAGAGGAAGAAGCTGTAAATGCAATTAATAAAGTATATTTTCCCAATGTAATAGCCATATTAAAATTCTTAACTTTTTAAAGAAAAAAAATTAAGATTCCAAAGCGTAGTGTAATATTAAAATAAGTAAAGCGCAAATTAGATAAAACGTGAATTCACATCATACATTGATTTTTTGAACATACAGTCATACCTTAGGTCGTTAAAATAAATCAATGTATAAATTAAAAGTGCTCATTAAATAACTATTTCGTATATTATTAAGTAAAGTTATAACTAGAACAAAATTTAAAAAAAACATAAAGTTATAAATAAAAATATTAATACGTATTGACGTAAATAACTTGAATAAATAGTTATAGATATGTGGAAGATTGGCCATTTTAACAACAAATCGACTGTACAATTTAAATTAAAACTAGTCTATAATTGATCAACAGATAAGTAATATTATTGTTATTTGTTTTTATTAGGTCGATGCGAAACCTGCGAAGTCAGTACACGTTTTAAAACGAGTAAAACCGACACCAGCGCCTGTTTCAGAAGACCCACTTACGTTACTTGAAAAGGTATCTGTTTGATAAATTATATATATAGATGTCACTGAAATGTTTTTACTATACATTTTTCATGGAAATCAAACCAACAGAAAAAATAAGAAACATTTAATTATATTAATATATATTTTTCATGGAAATCAAACCAACAGAAAAAATAAGAAACATTTAATTATATAAATATATATTTTTCATGGAAATCAAACCAACAGAAAAAATTAAGAAACATTTAATTATATTAATATATATTTTTCATGGAAATCAAACCAACAGAAAAAATAAGAAACATTTAATTATATTAATATATAATTTTCATGGAAATCAAGCCAACAGAAAAAATTAAGAAACATTTAATACATTTTTCATGGAAATCAAACCAACAGAAAAAATTAAGAAACATTTAATTAATTTTAGATATATTTTTCATGGAAATTGATACAACAGAAAAAAATAAGCAGCGTCTAATTAAATTAATATACTTACAATATCGCTTAATCTTTCGATACAGAACAGGCACCGATGCTGTCTCTTTCCCACTAGCAAGCGACCTTCTGTAAGCCAAGCTTTACCTATGCCAATCCTGAGCAAACTATCTTATCCCTTTTCGAACCTGCCTTTTGGACCAGAGTCAGGGTCTTTATTTTTCGTAATTCAGCAGAAGTCCCGTATGTCCTCGGTAGACAAGACGGGGTGGCCCGCGAGCTGATGAGGCCACTTTGATCACTTCGCTTCTTTATTCCAGGCTATCCTGGGAATCCAGACCAGCACGACTTTTTTCCATCGACATTGATCCCTTTTAGTTGTTCATAAATTTTATTAGATTTTTTCTCCTGTTTTGAAAAAGCACTGAGCGGATCCATAATAACAGAAAGGGTTTTTCTGTTTTGGTTGTAGTACGCTCAGTGCCAGGGGCATGGCAATCTGCAGTATACGCTCTATGTGGGAGGGAATGGAATCCCTTCGTAAAGCCCTTTTATACAGGGGGATCAGTTAATTATAAAATAGAAAAACTTCTGTTTCTTTTAAGTCCCGCAGCAGCCGAATCAGTTTTAAAATCTAACTTCTCATTTATAAAGTAATCCAAGATCGTTTCGTGCTGTCTTTCAACTTTTCTTTTTTTGGAGGTTGTACATGCTATTCATTGCACGTTCAAAACATTCCAGTTGCGTAAAAGAAATTCCATGGTCTTATTATAGACTAAGCTGTACCAGAGTTGAACCAGAACATAACGAAATTGGGGAGGTTAAAGTAAAAATTGAAATTAAAAGTTACGTGATGTATATGACACTAGTTTCTCGAGATAGCCAGCATATTCCTTGACAATAATTTTTATTTCAGATTACATTTCTGATATAGATAGTTTGTGTATTAGGTATTTTACGTTTTATTTAAAGTTATCTATAATTCAATTTTTGTACTGCTCAACGTGTCCAATCGTGTCATAGAAGGTTTTTCTGCGATTTTCATATTATTATTTATAACACTACCTTAATCAACTAGTCTTTTTTTTCAGCCCCTAACTAAATCTGTATTATATACTTGTTCAAACACTACATTCATACAAATAAATACATTCATACACTTAAATACTTCCATATAGTGCCCTCATTCCATTTGGTCGGTGGAGTACTTGATATTCCTCCACCGACCTATACTTAACTAGATTGAGTTCGATGGGGTACTTTTATAAATATTCCGCCATCGACCCCAAACACACACTCACTCGCTTTCATCGTGCGAGAGGTGATGATGACGTTATATTTCATCCTCGCACATTCACGCTAATAAATACATGCACTCAGATAAAACATACAGACACAACACATAAGTCATATTACATACAATAAAACACCACAATTTTCCCTAAAAAGAGGAACAGGCGACTCTGAAACCGTTCTTAAGTGCGGCCGCTTGTGTACGCGCTCTCTGTATGCCTCTATTATCTGGGACACATCGAGTTCCTTTCTCTGCATAAGGGGCACCTGCGCGGTCTTTGACCCAAGATCAGGTGCCTATGTGTCAATCGCATAAACAAGCCTAGTGCAAATGAAATTATATGTTCGAATGAATAGTGTACCGCGACATCCCCTACATAATTATCATTATGTTATAATTGAAAAATGAGATCGAATAAAATCTTTACCTATCTGTCTTAGAGTACAAGTTTAGGCAAGTGATTCAAAACAATCGTAACGAGCCATGACAATTTGGTAGAAATTAACGTCAAACGCGTTGCGTTAATTTTGTAAATGAACATTAAATTTACAGATAAGGCAACTCCAACGGGAAAACTCCCAAAGAGGTTCTAAACTAAACGACCACGAATTTAGGAAATTATTCTCCCAATATTTGAACAGGGCTCCCACGCATTACGCCGGCTATCTTTCCGTAAGCAAAACATATTTTCCCACCGGTTTTCTCAATGTTTAACTATTTGTTTTTCAGAGTACAGAAAGGGCTCAGGTTAGAAAACCGGGACACTGGCGAGGCCATTACGACAAGAATGTTAAACGACCGGTGGGTTGATCTTTAAAAACAGACTTTTCTTTCTTTTTTTTTCTTTATTTTATTAAAGCAAAATTATGAAATTATTTAATTCAGGAAGTTGGCATTCCGAAACGCTACAAGGTCCGTCCTCATGACATGGCCACCTACAAACTCAGAAATACAGATAAGACTCAATTAAGATACAACAAAGTATGAGCACAAATTTTGCATTATTATTTATTTTCAAACAATATTACATTTTCAGGACGATAAAAGGAAAAACCAGGAGAGTGAGGTAACCCAAAACAAACCGGTAAATATTAAAACTTCAAAACAGTTATAAACAGTTGTTAATTTACAAAAATTTCAGAAACCAGAATTTCCTGACCGAAGAAACTTAGAAGAAACCATAGCCCAGTTGAAAAAGGTAGGAAAATCACTCAATGTTATAAAATCTCCTTTTACAGATTTCACTTTATTACCTGCGCCAAGTAAATAAACTATGTAAACAAATACCGTAAATCAAACAGTAAATGCAATATACATATATCCTTCCTTTTTCAGAAACTTCAACGAGCAGACCTACGGGAAAAAAAATTATTACATATACATCAGAAATATGAGAAAACAACTGTGCAAAACACATTGGTAAAATATAGACATTTATGTTTTATCGAGAATTTGTTTATAATCAACGTTTCCTTTTAGAAAACAACGTCCCCGCCTAGTACGGTTTCAGAAAACGCTGAAATATACATCACGCAACCGCCGCCGACGTCCAAAAGCACAGCGTACTTCATGGTAAGCCAAGATCATTTTTTTAAAAGCCTTTGTCTAATGGAAACTGGTTTTATTTAGAGTTTCAAAAGCAGAAGGCCCAACAAGCCGGTTGAAGAAGAGAAATTTCCAAAATCTATAAATCCAAACTTCAGGAAAATCGCCATGGTAATGAAATCACTTGCTGTATTACAAATAATCTATTATTTTAACAATACATAAAAAATGTGTTGCTGATCAACGCAATTTTAACCATTTTTCTTTTCAAAGATTATGCTCATCATAATCTTTATACGCCGCTGCTTGAGCCACTTGAGAGGTGGGACGTCACGATAGTGTGGTGAGCAGCTGCGTATTTAGCCGAAGTTAAAACATTACCCTACGGAAGAGCAAACTAATTTATTAGGATTTTATCTACCTTGCATGAATGGAAATCATGGGATATCGAGCAGTTTCCAAAGTTCGTTTTCGATGTAAACAATCAGAAAATAAAATTTGGATCCAAAACCGATAACCAAGAATTTCTCGCTACGTCTAGTTTGAGAAAAAATGTAAATGTCATTCATTGGAGTGGTCCGATTGACCAAATAACTTTTTTTCAATTAATTAATCTTAATGAAAGGTAATGGTCGAGAAAAAAAGTCAGTGTCAAGAGAGGGAGTCGAATCCACAACCTTCTGCTAAATACGCCAATATTTGGTTTTGTGCGACTAAAGCTCATTACATTGCAATTTTAAGCACTATCGATAAGTCTTTAATCCGTAAAATCTTGGTCGAAATGAAAAAGCTAGTGTCACGAGCGGGATTCGAACCCACGACGTTCGGCTCAATACGCCGCTGCTTTACCACTTGAGCAATCGTGATTTCGATTCACTCGGACACCCACCTTTCGACTTCTCCCTTCTTTTTCCCATTTTTCAAATTTTGTGGAATATTTCTGATTCTCGGCGCCAAATGGATCGAAGTCACGATAGTTCAAGGGGGTAGAGCAGCAGAGAATTGAACAGAAAGTCCAGAGTTCGAATCCCGCTCGATACATTGACTTTGCTTTACTCATTCATTAAATTTATACAATATATATAAAAGTTAATCTAATTTAATAATCACACAGCAAACCGTCAACGTTGGTCCTCCTAAAACCCACCTTTGAGATACAAAATTATTTTCGATTTTCCCTTTATTTTGACTTATACTTATTCATCAAGTTTAATATTTAAGTAATACTTATCAAAATCAGTCCAAACGATGTTTCATAAAAAAACCTATAGATCTTATTCCGATTAATAGATCTTTTAAATTTTAAAACCAAAATAAGTTTTAAGATTGTGTGCCGGTACGTTTCTTTAATTGTAGTGCTATTAAAAAGTGAATCAATTGCCTAGTGCATTTTTTATCATTTATGAGTACTAATTACAACTAATTTTTTCTTAGGACTATGTTTTAGTAATTCTTCAATTTCTGGTACCCAATAAAATACGATGATAACAGTGGAAATTAATTTCCTCACAATTTGATATATTTTCTATCTAGAATAACAGAGTCTTTTTGTATATAAGAATCTTCATAAGCATCGTTGATATTTGTGTTCTGTATATAAAAAATTTGAAAATTGAAAAAAATCTCCCATTTACAACAAACAAATAAATAAATTACTTACAAACAAATGCACGATACAACAAAACACAACACATATACACATATACAAAGATATTCACGTTATATATATTCGCTACTTACAAGTCAGGAAACACGCTCGTTTCTCTTAAAAAGCGGAATAGGGGATCGAACATCTGACTTGCTAGCCTGAGTAGCGTTTTTATGTCGGGGGTTCATGCCTACTAGCTCCCTGTATGGGGCCAAGGTACGGCACTCCTCGACAAGACGAGACACACTGAGCAACCTTTCTCTACAAGCGGGACACCTGCGCGGGTTTTGACCCAGAAGCAGATGTCCTTTATAAACTTAGTTACAAAGTTGAATGCGTGTAAAAAAATGGTTGGCGGATGTCCATTCAAGCACTTTTTCTTCGTGCCTCTTCTTTAAAATACAGAAAACTCAGTTTTAACGCATTCTCGGATGGAACTACTTTTTTGAAAATTTACCATGCCGCAAAAACGTTCGGGACCGCTAGGCGTCCTCACTCAATTTTCTCCGGTCAATTACCACATCGACCATCAATTAGGCTAGTTACTAAATTATTATTTATTTAAATGATTAAAGGGTTGTTGAAGCATATCGAATAATTCATCGCCTTATTTGAGTGAATGTTGACGAATTTACGCACCTCAACCCATGTCTATATTGCAATTTACATTATGTTTACAGGTCTTCGTGAAGCTTAGGTTTTTTTTTTTTTTTATCAGGTCCCCAAGTTTTGTTATGGAATGATTGCTTTTCCTCTTACAGGTGTAGTCACATGTTCTTCCTTCACAGGCCTTCGCACCAACTGCGAAAATGGTTCGTTGTTTTCTTCTTCCTGGCAACATCTGCACAGGCTGTTTCTGCCACTTCGATTCTATGCTTCTACCGGAGATGATGAACCGATCACAATCTAGGTTCAGTAATTCCGCCATTAACTACCATGGTCCATTTATGCATTTTTTAACCAGTCCTCTGTTTTGAAATAGTTTTTACACATTTTTGGGTAGATCTACTTTTTTCAAATGAGGTGTACTCGTTGAACTTTCTTTGGCCAATATATGGACGTCCTCGTTTCCCCTCTTCCTTCCGCGTCCTGATACCCAATTAAGGATACTTTTGTAAGCTGACAGGGCTTAGATGCCAAACTAATGAGGTAGTTGCCTTCAATGCCGCTTTTTCTCCAAGACGATGGTTCTTTTTTGGTTGGAATAGTTTTGATCTTCCTGGCACACTGTGTTCAATAGGTACAGTTTTCCCCTCAAATTAAGGCATACTGTCCAATCCTAGTTGTTAGTTTATTTTGATAGATACTTACCACAACGGGTTTTAGAGCTATGTGTATATCACTTATGGTCCGCATGGACTGGTATCTCTATCATCCAGATTGCTATTTGGATATTTTAATTTAAAATTTCTTATTAAATCGGAATTTTTGGATCTTGGTGCCGATTGGCATCCTCCAGAAAATTTTCTATCTGTAATTTTTCCCAAAGATTTAATTTCTCATTTTTACACAGTAGTAAGTTTTATTTGAGGTATGTATGTAAATAACGACTATATTGAAATGAATGAGAGTGTGAGTAATTAAATTAAAACTGTTTGCGTCTGGGACTGAAATAGCCCAGTTGTCGATAGCCTCCGGCGCCTGCGGTGGTACCCCCAAACCACCGGAGTGCCGACAGCAAATAGGTTTTAGGCACTGGTTTTCATTAGTATAATTTAGAGTTATTTCAAATTTTAGAACAGCAGAAAAGCTTGGAAAACTAACAGACGAGGTGAAGAGATACTAGAGAACTACTCTACTAAACGTGTAACACCTGAACCAAAAAATTTCACGAAACCGGAATCGGTACGGAAACTCCATTAAATTAAACAATTGTTTTTTTCAACCCTAAAATGTTATTCTTACTACGGAAAAAATTTCGTTTTTAGAAAAGTTTGATAAATCGACATGACCTCGTAGCGACTTTTCAGCCAAGACGGAGGAAACCAGTTTACAAAATCCCTCACTCAACAAAGGTAATTAATTATCTTTATATAACATAATTAACAATTGATACATAAATTAAAATATATAATCTAACCAATTTTAGATGGCCAAGAAACAGCTCAAGATTAAGTTAACTACAACACCTGTACCGAAATCAACAACCACTCAGAAACCCGAAACCGTAAATTTATTTATGGTAAAATAAAAATATGAATTTAACCTATTGAATTCCTTACAGAAAACGACCACGCAAATGACAAATCCAACTCCTCCACCGTTAACAACAACAAAACCTGTCAGGAAGCAAGTTACAAGAAAAAAGGTAAAACAAAATGTGCAAAAAAAATACAGTTTACCTTTGTTCTCATTATTATTTTGGTCAAATTTAGCCTATAAGATATAGAAAGAAGCCGATGAGAACAACCAAGGCGAGAACAACCACGACGACAACCACCACAACCACAACTACGACAACAACAACAACGACAGAAAAACCTACAACGAAGAAGGTAATTACAGTATTTATTCGATCGAAAAGCAACTCGAACTGGAGAAAATTGTAAATCATGAGTCCTCCTGATATCTTTCGAAGCGTAATCGGTCGGAAGAGCCTAAATAAAAGGCAATTTGTCTACTACATGATCGAAAGGGCAATTATTATCGATGCTTTTTACCAGAAATGGTAACGAGGTCGTAGACTAGTTTTCTGTAGGTTCAGGAAAGAGTATTCAGATTATGGATCGTATTTGAATAAAATGAACGAAACAGAAACCTCCAACGTGATAGAAATGATGAATGATGGAGTCCGTGCGGTGTTCAATCCTTTTTGTTTAAATATAGTTCCTACTCGCAGTAAGTTGTTTTCCAACGATCCAGATTTCGAGCCCTTTAGCTCATCATCAGCCCACGCGACGTTCCAATTAGCAGGTGTTTTTTTCTAAATGGCGCTAAGTTTAAACATGCGAAAAGCGGTAATTATATTTTTGCATGTTCACATTTAGCTCCATAAAAAACCCAGCTTCTCATCGGAACGTCGCGTTTGGGGGGGGGTATCGGTGGGCTCACATTTGCGATTCATGTCGAGAGACGTGGTTGTACAAATCCTTCAACTTGATGATGAGCTAAAAGGCTGGAAATCCAGATCCAGTAAAACAATTTACTGTGAGTGGGAACTATTTTATTTTTATTTCCTCCTACTTGATACTGATTCTTACCGGAAGATTTCAAGAATGTCCAGAACATTAAATCTAGAGGAAATAATTCCATGATCTGATATACTATATTAGAATGTTGGACCTTACGTTTAATTCAGAGACTATCGATTTCGGCGGAAATAAAAGTTTATGAGTGTGTAGTCCTCTTCTACGATTCATAAAAAACCTCAATTGACTAAAATGAAAGTCACTGATAGTACATTTTTTCTTCCCAAATAAAAGGACTGACTGACTATATGGTAGTGGATGTTAGTGTGCTCGTGATCGGGATATACTGAGGACCCTTGGGGATAGTAGCACTTTCTTGGACCCCTCCCCGGAGTATATTGACTTGGTGTATTTATTGTAGATAGTTTTATCTACCTTTCCTTAAAAGAGGGGTAAAACCGTTGACTCACGGAGCTACGTAAACTGGACGGAAATTTGTGACTGGAAGCACTAATCAGTTATTAGTCATTAGTAACAAGGATTCGCACAGAAACCTACTCAAAAACAGATCGCAATCTTCAGTGAAGTCATGGAAGGAAGTCTCAGCTATCCCTGTCGTTCGTTTTGCAGAGATAGTTTATATATATTACGCAGGGTGGGCGACCATGACCCGAGGGGTCAAAAGCCGAGGTAGGCCCGTACCCTATCCCTAAAACGTCCGGACCACGACTCCTGCATAAACCTCTCGGACCTGTTCACCAACCCCAAGATTTTGGACCATTTGATCTTGGGGAGTGATTTGGCAATGTCCTATCCTTCAAACGATTCAAATTTATCCCTGGCATACCTATCACATTCTGCGAGGTAGTGTGGAGCCATTTCTTCTTTTATTTCACAGAAGCTGCAAAAGGGGTATGGTAGGATACCCACGAAGAGGTGTCTGGCGATAACTTTAAAAATAATATATTAATTATACTAAATATTATTATAATAATATAAACATATAAATATTACAATAATATTTATCTCTTATACACATCTTAG
>CM077106.1:20943655-20986994 GCA_039619505.1 Cimex hemipterus | reverse complement strand
AGGGGTTAAAAGCGTGGGTAGATCCGTACCCCATCACTAAAAGGTCCGGGACCTGGTTAGCTCGCGAGTCATGCATAAACCTTTTGGACTTATTTACAAACCCCAAGATTGTGGACCATTTTATCCTGGGGAGTGTTTTGGTTATGTCGTCTCCTTCGAAAGTGCCGAATCTTTCCCTGGCATACCAATCGCATTCTGCAAGGTAGCGTCGGACCGTTTCTTCTTTTGTTTCGCAGAAGCGGCAGAAGGGGTCTGGTAGAGTACCCATTATGAAGAGGTGTCTTCTCAAGGGGCAATGGCCTGTTAGGATACCTATCAGCCTCCGAATTCCCTCCTTGCGTTAGAGAATAACCATTTCGCTTCTTTTGGTTTGATTTGCTTCAGAAACTCCTTCAATTGCCTATGTCCGGGGGACAGATTCCATTCTTTAAGGAATTGTTTCATGCTCCAGCAATTAATACTCTCTTTTGCTGTGCTTAATAGCGGTTGTGGCCCGACAAACGCAGTATTTGATCCTTCTTTGGCCAGGCTGTCCACCTCTTTATTGCCATAGTGTCTCATATGAGCTGGTATCGCTTATGAGAGTTACCCTATTCTCTGGTAGTAATCCTACGGATAAGTTCAACAGCTCCCTCCACCAGCCTAGATGTTGATAACTCGTTTTGTAATGACTTAAGACTGGCCTGACTGTCGGAAAAATTCTAATATCTTTTCCCTTAATCTTGTTATCCATGAGTGTTCTGCAGCAAACATTTATGGCCTGAAAGACTGAGGTGTTATTACCAAGAGGGGAGGAGATGCTGATCCCTAATTTAGGTATATGTATTCCACCACCGCTTCCCTTGTCTTTAATGAGTGAGCCATCGGTGAAGCAGTCTAAGCTACGATGGTCATCAACCGAACTATACTTATAATCACAGGAAGTGCTTTTTCCCTAAACCTGTTTTAACCTTTTTGTCGCTAATGCTTAGTAGTTGGTTGTTACCTTACTCAGTAAATGTAGAATACTCGAGTAACCTACATTGTTTCCCTTATGGTTCCAGCTGCCTTCACTAATTAATCTATAGCACCTGGTTAGTGCTCTAACCTTAACCTCTATGTGTAGAGGTGTAGTATTGGTTATAAAGAGATGGATTAAGCGATGATGCTGTCATATTACTGCACTATCATTGCTATAAAAGAGAAAGAATACAAAGGAGATTTTGGGTTCAAATATTTTTCAACTTCATACCATGACATTTCGTTGTATCTTTCTTCGACTATCTTTAAATTTAATATCGTCTGCAATACCCGAGACAACGAAGACTGACTAGAATCAAGTATATCGTGAAAATACTGTACAAACAGCATTGGGGTAAAGTAGGAACCTCTGAGCACAAAATTATATCGCAAGATAATAGAAACTTTCTGTAGGGACATATCATAGACAAAGAAGAATCCATTATAAAAATTTTGCTTGGAAAGCGACGATCTCCTGGGCATTGGGCTTAAAGGCTTACTACCCAGCAGTAAACAACATAAGTGAACTCCCCTAAGGTGTAAACTTAGAGTAGGCAGATTTGGGAGTTACAAGTCTTAGGTGGGCATAAGACAAAGTCTACAATAACTTGTGCCTCTATATTTCGGTATAGATGTAGATTTTAAAAATCGGGATAATCTGGTTATTGCTTTCAGTGCTACTGTGTTTCCACTATTCACTAGTTCTGTATCTATAACACCATGCTCGTCCCATTTCATAAAGGAATTTGATTATTAGCCCCGATTTAAATGGCTGTATTTATCGTCTTAAACCATTTTATTCTGCACTTCAGTAAATCAACACAGCATGTTGCAGTTTCTTCTGTTTTCGCAGAATATGTACGTGCCGTGTTGGTGGAAGCCATTCTTTCTCATGCCCTTTCAGGTCCCTCTTAGATTGAGGATCTTTTTTTTTCAAATCTAACGGGAAATTTTTGAATGTTTATGCCAAGTGAGTGAATTACATCATTGCCTCACTTTCATCATGCCTTGAAAGATGCTTGTTCCCTATGCTCCTAAGATCCCTATGCCATATGCCAGATTTTGGGTCTAGTTTATCAGCAGTTCCTTTTCTACCAAGGACATCGGCTTCTTTTGTCGACTTTACTATTGCCTTTACTGGGCCTAGTGGAATATAATTTTTTCACCTTATCTGTTTATGTAAAGTTCCAATCTTTGTAAAGGTCATTAGACAGGTGAAAAAAAGAAGACCAATTTCAGCGTTCGCACAGCTTTCGGCACATTATAGTGCCATCAACAGGGCCTATTTTATTACCAATTACAAAGAAATATTCAGTAACGTTCAATTAAAGTAATTATCAAACTTTGCCAAGAATGAAGAAAGAGATTAACATGGAAAACTACTGTAAAAGGGTTTTGGGTTGAAGGTTATGGTGCACATGGCCAGCATTTTTGACATCTATGCACATAGATTATTTGCAGTTCAATCAACAGTTATAAAGCCCTGATGATGGAAGTATAAGACGCCGAAAGCTCGGTGAACCCAGCGATTGGTCTTCTGTTTTTTCACCTGTCTAATGACCTCTACAAAACTTGGAACCGTACATCTGCAGGTCGATCAACAAACATCATATCTAATCTGCTTATTTTGGCGTTGCAATTCAGAACCGGTTTCGAGCTGGTAATTTCTTCATATGTAATCAGCATTTTTATTTTATCCTCCTATTATTTAAATTATTGTAATAATTTCACGTACGAAGTAAATTGTATTTTTTACCTGTTTTTCTGCTTAAAAGGGTTTTTCTATAAGTAGTAGTGTTTTCAAAGACAAGTTTTATTTTGTTTCCTTCTACGTATCGGGCTGTCTGCCCATCATCAGCAAGGCCTAACAAGAAGTCAAATTTATTACATTATTGCTAGGTTAATTAATATTAATTACTAATGTTTATAATGTATAATAACTTTTACGGTACCTCTTGTTAGGACTTATGATGATGGGCAGAAAGCCCAAAACGTAGAAGGAAAGAAATACAAAATAAAAATATGTATTTGAAAAGCCATTTCTTCTCTTGGAAAATTCCTAACCTTTAAAAAACTTTTTAAATAAAAAAGTAAGGTAAAAATATAATTTTATTCTCTTGTCAAAAAGAGTATTTTTTTAAATTTGGAAAACGAATAATCACGCGCAATAGGCAGGGAAATAACAGTGGGATAAAATATTATTTCGTGTACAACCCAATACTAATTGAAGAGATTTAGAGATAGAAACTTCTTTCCGATATCTGATTGCATTCCAAGTTCTTTAAGTTGTTAAATACTAATTTTTTTTCAATTAAACGTATTTTCGTTTTTCAGCCTGAAAAGAAAGTTTTCATAAACCTCTTCGAAAGATACCAAAAGTATGGGCGGCCCAGTTCGGATGGTAAATACGCGGATACGGTAAGTCGATTCTGTCGTTTTCTGAAAATGTGATTTTAATTTTTCCAATCTCCATTTATAGAAATACACACCTAGATACGGAAATAATAACGAGGTAATTTCTTCCTGGTTCAATTTCCCCAATGGCAAAAATTAATTTATGTTTTCCATTTAGAACGTCCGTGGTTACGAAAGCACGGGTACGCCGAGGGCAAATAAGAAATCGTCCACTAAACGAGAAAACGACAATTATCCCTGGGTTACAGAAGAGCCGTTGATCATCCCATCCATTAGAAAAGTAACAGTTCAATATTATAAAAATTCTTCAGTCCGGTCTTTCTTTTCATCTTTTTATTTTTCAGTTCCTGAAAGCGAAACAATTCATAAAACGCCATAACCAAAATGCCGACTTGTTACTACTTTCTGTAATTATCAAAACGCAAGTAATATATTTTCGATCCGTTTCACTAACGAGTTTGTCTTTTCAAGGAAATATTCAACGAGGGCAACGTCGGGAGATTGAACGGGGCCGGGGGATCGTCCCTCGCAGCTGCCGCAAAATATTGGCCTCAAGACGACCCCAATAAGTATGGAAACTCCCAGAAAAATGAGAATACGGCCGATAAAACTTCAGGGGTCAAATATGTAGACCCACTGCTGAAGAGGGAAAGACACCAAGAAGAGAATATAAAAAAGCCTAGGAAAAGAAATCTATTTAGTCATAAGGTAAGAGTAGTTTAATTATCCTTAACAAAACCTTACACTTAGTTTTGACCTTTAACTAATAACAATAATATTTTGCTTCGCCATGCAATTATGCTTGTCTAACATGAGTGAAATAACATATAAGCTTGTGTTAAACTTATCGAAACAAATGATTAAATATATCTCAATATGTATAATATATTCCAAAACATTATTAAAGCAAATTTATCAAAAGAATTAAATTTATTAGCTTTCGTGGTCCGAATGACCAAATAAATTATTTTCAATTGGTTGAGATAAAATAGTCGGTGTCACAAGCGGGATTCGAACCCATGACCTTCGACTAATACACTGCTGCTCTACTACTTGAGCTATCGTGACATCAAGTGGTAGAGCAGTGGCGTTTGTAGGCGTACTTTTTTATAACAACCAATTAATTGGAAATAAATAAATAATATTCTTTATATATTCCGTTTTAATTTGACAATAACACATTTTAAGTGAATAATTCAAACTGAGCTTCATATTTTTTAAATGGTTGCTCAGACACAGACTATTTTGTTTTCATATCATGTTTTATTCTACATACAATCACATTGAAAGCACTATTTGTTTGTTTTTTACACCAGAGTTTCTGCTTTTAAATGCTACAGGTGAAATAAAGATCAAATGTCAATACAAATTTAATCGTGGGAAATGTTTGAATTGAATATCTCATGCTACGATCAGTTTGTTTCCGATTTGGAAAAAAAATCAACGGCAAACCCAATGAATAGCCGTTTAATAATTAAAATGAGATTAGTTCGATTGCACTGTATTAATAGTATATCGTTCGACTTAATTCGTTCTATTAATTGAACGTAATCAATATGCTAAATATAGGACTATATGCTAAACGAGGAAACACAATAATTGGCATTTCTCTCCTTTTTTTAATACTATTTACGGAATAAATGATAAATTTTAAAACAGAATTACTTTATGAAATGTTTTCTTAATTAGGCGCATAAAGTTCTTAACTATGGAAAATAATAGGAACTGTAAAGCATTTACTAACCGAATGCGAACTATTTGCGCCGCAGAGAACCAACTGTGGCATTTCCTCGAGTTTGAAACACAGCAATGATAACAGGAAGAAAGTAGTTAAATATCTGACGCAAATAAATGCATATGGTCGCCTTTAATGCTTCTCCACACGTGGTTTCGTTTTCCCTTCCTGGAGTGATTGTATTTATTAGCGAGAATGTGTGAGTGTATCGGTGGGTAGTGGTCGGAATATCAAGTAACCCCCATAGACCCACCAAACTAGGATAGATATCTCTTTGTGTGTTTTGGGTGGAATGAATGTATTTATTGGCGCGAATGTGAGTGTGTATGGGTAAGTTGTGCAGGAATATCGAGTACTCTACAGAACCACCGATTTAGGTTAGTATTAGGCTATAATTTTTGTTTTGGAGTGAATGGGCGGAGGCACTGTTGTAATATTAAATACGCCAGTGGCTTCGCATTTTTTGTAAATACAGCATGATTGGTTACAGCTTGAGTAAATGTATTTATTAGTGCGATAGTAGTGTATGCACGGGTGGGTCTAAGGTGGAATATCAAGTATCCCATAAACCCACCACCTAGGATAATACGTTAGGTTAATTGTAATTTTAATTGTACATAATAATGGATGTATTTATTAGCGTGAACGAGGGCGGGTCTTCAGATAAATATCAACTACTCTGAAACCCGCGTATAGGCTGGGCTAAGATTGAATGTGAGTGAATGAGATTCAGAACCTTTTCACCACGTGTGTGAGGGGTAAAAATGTAGAAAAACCCGTTGAAATTGTTAAAACTTAAACCTTTTTATATCCTACCTTAAACCCCGAAACCTATATACAAAAATAAACTAATTAATTGGTTTAATTAAGCACATGCAACATACAAAAGAAATTATGCAGAATTTTTTCGTGACGGGTTTGTTCCCACCGATGGCGGCTTCAGAGTGCGCAATCGGAGTTCGACAAGGGCGCATTCTGGGTTCTATGCTATAAACTATTTATATTACTTGCCTGCCAGTATCCATATCCAGACATCACACTGTCGACGTATGTACCTACCAGAATACCAAACTAGCCAATGGGATCCCCAAGTGAGGAACTAAAGGAGTGATATAATGTACTTCTCAACCTTATCGCGTTGTACTCATTTCAAGTTCATATAAACATTTGGCATAGCTGTCCATTATCCAACCCATTCATCGTTCCAATCCATAGTTCCAAGAAGAATTATACAAACAACTTACTACGTTCCTAACCTAACTACAATGACCTCAGTGTTACAAATTCAAACTGAATCTATTCCTATTTTGTGAAGTTCCACTCTAACCATCCATTCAAAACCTCTCTCAAAATTCTATCCCCAGAATCCTCCAAGTTGCCTTAAACGACGTCGCCTCAAAGACTCGATCCTTATCCTGTGATCGCTAGATTTTACCAGCCGCCTTGGACAAGTAAAAAGACTCCTAATTGTAAGACGAAAATGATGCATGACCAGACAAACTAACAATAAAAAATTGTCCCATTTAGGCATCAGAACAGTACTGCGCGGTGCCTCGAATCTATCAAGTATCCAACCCAACCATCAATCCAAAGTTCCCAGAAAAATTCTCGGTCTCTAACTTCAACATCTCCTTGGTTCAAGGCTGGATCTGATCCCGCTTTCCTTTCTTCTCGTTCGTCTTATACTCTTCCTTTCAAGCTATCTCATCTATATCACATCCCCAGAATTCTTCATGTGACCTTCAATAATATTGGCCCACAAGCCTACTCATCCCTCAATCCCTGAGCAACAGGAATTTAAAAGAAGATTCGGACTACTAAACAGACTGTTAGGACCTAAATAAGACCCAACAAACAAACAAACATCACACTAAAAGTTCGACCTAATTGAACATGGGGATGAGAGCTCTGGAGTACCACAAAGTCATCAATAACCACCCAATCTTATCGTTCTAATCTAAAGTCCTAGAATAATTCTCCACTAAGTATCTACTCACCCATGACCTCAACATTTCTTCTTGGTGAAGTTCACTGACTTTTCGTACTCTTGCCCATTCAACCCTCGCTACCAGAATTCTCCATGTCATCTTAAACGCCGTTGGCCCAGAGACCTTCACGCCCTCTACTCCCCAAGTTTCTAAAAACATATGTACATGTTTATATGCGATATGTCCTGAGGAAGAGCTGACGAATGTACAGGTGAAAATTCGCACGGGTGAAAATTAGACAAAATTAATAAAACGTACGAATGTTCAACATACAAATTATGAACAAATGGATTCTGTTGGGTTTTTTTTTTTTTATAAAAACACATTCTACAAAAATTATTTTTCCTTTTTAATATTTAGGTACAAAACTCAATTTCTAGACATATGAGCCATTCTAAGAGAAAGACTCAAATAAAACCGT
This sequence comes from Cimex hemipterus, assembly GCA_039619505.1. Lineage (NCBI taxonomy): Eukaryota > Metazoa > Arthropoda > Insecta > Hemiptera > Cimicidae > Cimex > Cimex hemipterus. The sequence goes on along the minus strand of CM077106.1, from coordinate 20,979,436 downwards.
CAGCACGTAATGACACTAAGGTAAAATAAATTGAATAAATCTTTAATCTGTTAAACCTATTGATGAAACCGGTAGTCGCATATTTTAACAGTTTTAAACAATTTTAGGACTATAATATAAAAAATGCATTATTGGTTCATAGAAATAGGTCGAATACGATAATCTCGAAGGTAGGTTTTTATTTAACTGGTATCAAAAGTTTATCAGTTAACACGTTTTCTTACTTCTAGAACAAAAATAGCAATAAATCTCGAAAAAATCATGAGAAGAAGTATAAAACCAACAACGTAATCAGCAGGATTAGGAACAATACCGATGTACTAAACAGAATTAAGGTAGATTCTAAATAAAAATTTAAGTTTTATTGTTTGATTTCATTTCTAATGTACTTTTTGCTTGTGTAGAAGCCACGTTTCAATCGAAATAGACAGAATGTAACTTCTAGCCAATTTATCGAAAGATTTGGGAAAGCTAACATTAATCCGTATTCTAAAAAAGTATCTATATTTATATTTGATATAATTTGAGCGAAGTATTTCCAAACTCAATCCACCTACGTTTTTTAGGGCAAATTTCACAGTACAATCCCTTCGAATTATAATATCAGCCGTTACGTTGTTGATAGAAGAAGGTTAACGATTACTAAGGTACCTTTCCATCATGATTACACAGTGAAAATAAATATTAACGTCAGTTTTAATTTAACTTTTAGAGACCGAATTCGCCCAGGGCGACAAAAATTACAAAACATCCAGTCAATAGAAATATATTAAAAACTACAAACAGTTCGAATAGAAAGGTATATTCATGCTACTCTTCCTGTTGATATTTGTTTTAGACTCAATTGTTATTTTTCTAGAAGCCAAATGCAACTCTGCACCATCGCAAAGTTAGTGCAAATAATAAAAAATTGAACGAACATATAACGAAGCCACACGATTGTAATCAACCTGCGAAACATGTAAACATTTATTTGATATACATTTTATATTGTTCTTAGATTTTTTTAATGTTGGTTATTTTTAGAATATCGTGAATATAAAAAATTTAACCGCTATCCGAAATATCACTGTAAAGCCGTTAGTTAAAAACGTCAAGGTACATTACTGTTTTACATTTTTTTTTAACAAACCGAATAGTTTGTTTTAAATTTATTATCATTATAGAATAAACTAAAACTGGGAATCAGGCCAAAAAATAAAACTTCAAGGCATTCTTATCACCGTAGACTTTTGAAACAAGTAAATTATTATTTTATGGCATACGTTGAATTTTTTCAAAAAATTATATGTTATTAATATTTTCAGAATAAAAGTTATAACGTAACGAAATCTTATTCAGCTCGTAAACAAATGAATACAACGAAAGTTCTGAGTAATAGTTCCAAGGTAGTTTATAATTTTTATACTTTTCTGTAGGCATTTTTTTAACGATTGGATTTTTTTTAATATATTATAGGATCGACCTTATCTTCAGAACAATTCAACTGAAAATTATAACTGGTGTAGCACAACAATTGAAAAGTCCAGTATTCCTAAGGTATTTTTCTTTAAACAAGAAATCATATAACCACTTTTTTTCTATTGAATTTTTAAATAATCATTAATTATTATTAACGAATAAAATTTTCTAGTGGGCAAATTAAAGACTTGTATGTTCATTAGATACTGCAGGTACTTGATAGAGGCAGTTTGTAACAAATAACACAGAAGATCTTAAAATGGTCCCAAGACAATCCACATTAAATTTTTTCTCATATTTATTTTTTTTTCTAAATTTTAGGATCGTATCGTTAAAAAAATAGTATCTCATAACATTGGCCGGAATAAATTCACCCATAGCACTATGGTATATATACAAAAGAAAATAGATAAATCTAAATAAAAACGGATTTTTTTTCTAAATTTTTTTTTTCATTTTTTAGAAAAATAAACTAATTATGAAACTTCTGAATGTGCATCACAGACACACCACTCGTGTAAAAAATATTTCCAAGAATATAAATCAGGTAGATTCATAGATAATTTAGAAAAATATTTTTCCACCATAAAAAAAATCCTAATTGATCTTTTATTGCAGACTTATTTCGATAGGAAATTGTGCAATAGTGATGTTGAAAACAGTACAGAGACAGTGACACCTCTTTATAGTACCACGGAGCTTGTACTTTTAAATAAAGTGACTATATAACAAAGTTTGGAAAATATTATCTGAAATTTATAAATTATTATTTTTTATATAGACTAAAATTATCAAGAGGAAGCATTTTCATCCTGTAACATTAATAAACCGGAGATATAACTTTCGTCCTCATAAGGTAGATCTTTCATATGATTATTGGTTATTAAAATATTCAAAATTTGGTTTTACTTCATTTCTTTATTGTCTAGGGAGGCTTTGGGTTTAGGTCGAACTTTAAACATAATTTTGCATCAAGGAATAACACCGAGGTAGACTTAAATATGAAATCTTTTTTTAAAAATTAAATCGATCATCAAATATTTGTTTTATGATAAGGGATTGGCGAGGGATGGTCAGAATGTTACGAGAATAAATAATACGACGGATCGAGAATCACAGGAAACAGAAACTAATCGTCTGAAACAAGTAAATTTATTGAAACATCATTATCGATCAAACCTTTTTTTATTAATATTATTTTTTTTGTAGAATTGTCCCAATGTAAATACAACTAACATTATCCAATGGTCAAATGCCACTATGAAAATCGTATCAACGGATGTACTTTTAAACCAAGTAAATATTATAGAATATTCGCACAAAATGGACCTTTTTTTTAAATTGTCCTATTTTTAGAGTAACAGAATAGAAAATGTGAGAGCTAAAGACAACCTGGAACAAAGGGACGATAAGGTAGACACATTATTTTCAACCACTACCAAAAATTTATAAATATTCACACATCATTTATAGGGACCAAGCGATAAAAAGGCCGTTCTCACTCGTCCGAGAATTCGTAACTTCAAAGCTAAGCCTAGGAAAGCCAGAAAGGTAGAACTTACACTTAGAGTAATCTTATTAGACGAATTTAAGAGATTATCATTTCTAGGGGCGCCTTAATGGAAAAACCGGAACCCTTGCAAAAATCGTGAATTTTAAAATTCAACCCGAGACCGGAAATACTACCAAGGTAATAGAAATTCCATCCAAAAAGGCCTTGATTTTCTCAAACATATCTGTTCGTTTTAGGAACTGAGAAGCATTGATTACACCGAAATCAAAAGCAACCTGACAGGGATTGATAGAATAAAAACGGATTCGGTTAATATTACTAAGGTATAATCTGCATACAATCCGAAAATAATTTTTTTTTAAACTTGGACTATAGGGACAAGGCGACATAGAAAGAACGGTCAATCACACGCATTCAGACATGTTTAAAGCAAAAACAACTCCAGGAAAAATTCCTAAGGTAAATTAAAACACATATGAAATCTGTTGTCAAAATTTATTTTCCTCCTTGACATTTTAGGTCTTAAGTTACCTTACTCATATCAGAAGATCCTATCAAACCAATAGGAGAAATTTAGAAAAGGTATAATTAAATCATGATTTTAAACTTTTTATAATGCATACATAAAATTTCTAGGAAAAAATTTATTATAAAATAGACACCGACTTTAAACCCAGCCAGGCTATCAGTAAACTGAACAATAAAACCGAGGTAAAAATATAGTAATTAAAATACGAAAAAAATGTATACATTTAAAAGATATTATTCTTAGGTTTTAAATTTATATGAACAAAAGTCCACTCCTTGCAAAAGTCAACCATCAAAAATTGAAAGTAAAAACATTACAGAGGTATATAAATGATTTTGTTTGAATTATAACTTGAAATGTAAAGTTTAAAAATCTTTCTTATTTCTAGACCTTAATTAACAATACAAATATGATAAGCCCATCGATCCAAATGTCAAGAAATGTTAAGGTACATTAACATACTTTGATAAAAAAATATTTATCTACTTTGTCAAAATAAAATTCGTAAATTATAATAATTTTAGGATAAAGTTTATAAGGAAACCAAATCAAACATAACTTCAAGTCTTGAAAAATTAAAGACTGTGCCCAAGAATATTACAAAGGTAAAAATTCAATCCAACTTTGAGTCTAAGTTAATTTTTGTATTATTAACACACAAAAAATAATTTATAGGGGCGAATCTATCAAGCAAGAAATACCGGGAAAAAAACAAACCTCAGAAAGGTATTAATATATTTTTCCAATAGAATTTATAAGACCTATTGGACAGTTTGGATTGACTTCAAAGAAATTTGAAAACAATTATTAAAAACTTAATTATGTCAATTTGAAGACATGTTCACGGTTGTTTTTTAAGGTTGAAAACTCGGCAGGTACAATGCAAAATTGTACTTTTCATCCAGACCACACCGAGATCCTGATTATTCGCGAATAAATATAACCGATTAGGTTTCGTGGTCCGATTGACATTGGTTGAGATAAAAAAGTCAGTGTCACGAGCGGGATTCGAACCCACGACCTTCGACTAACTAAGCCGCCGCTATACAACTTGAGAATGGCTTGGGTTCGAATCCCGCCGGTGACACTGACTTTTTTATTTCAACCAATACCTTACTTAAAGATTATTAAATTGAAATAAAAATAACGTTTAAGTTTTACTGTTTTTTTGATGTTTAAAGTAATTTCTTAAAGAAAAGGGAAATAATTTGTACAAGTTTTATGATTTGCCATAAACATTTTTTTATAGATTGAAAGTTTAATTTCACTCAACGTCGGAAACAGTACGAAATCGTCGAAAATCAAGGTAAACCAATATTCGACGTTTAAAAAAGAACTCAAATCAATTTATTTCATTAATAAAGTTGAAATAACTTTCTTATTTCTAGACTGTAACAAACAATACCATTGAGTTAAGCCCTTCAATCAAAATGCCCAGAAATATTAAGGTAAATTGGTATACTTTTCATCGAAAATTATTTATATAATTTGGCCAAAAGTCTAATTACTTTGATCACTTTTAGGATAAAATTTACACGGAAAGCAAATCCAATATAACTTCAAATCCACTGGAAGAAATAAAGTCCATGTCCAAGAATTTTACAAAGGTAGAAATTCAATCGAAATTGAGTCTAAGTTTATATCATTAAAAAAATTAATTTATAGGGGCGAATTTATTACACAAGAAATACCGGAAAAAAAAGGAACTTAGGAAAGGTATCAAATTATTTTAAGTTTAAATGTATATGCATCAATAAAAATATTTTTAATACTTATAGGGACTGATTAGACAGGCAAAGTCTTTTAATATCACCCGTAGTCAATATAAAGTTTCAACTAAGATATCGGAGGAAACTACACAGGTACAAACATACTTTATTCTAATAAAGGTAAAACATAAAAACCATTTTCAAACAGATAAATAGTACATAATGGGTAATAAATAAAACCACATATCAAGAGATGCGGTCTGGTGTGATGTAGGCTTCAGAAAAATTTTTTCTTCATCGTTCCAACGTTTCGATCTTTATTGAGATCATCTTCAGGGATCACAATGTTTGTCTTCTGTGTAATTGTGCCATTCTTGCGTGTCGTGTGAGAGTGTCACCCAAGAATAGCATAAATACACAGAAAACAAACTCTTTGAGCGCTGAAGATGATCTCAATAAAGACCGAAACGTTGGCACGATAAAGAAAATGTTTTTCTACATCACACCAGACCTCATCTCACGATATCTGACTAATTATCGATTAACGGTCATTAATCTCTACACAAATAAATATATTGTTTATTTGCTTATGGTAGTTTTTATGGTTTAAAGTAATTTTCTTTAAAAAAAAATTGTGTATGATTTTTCAAAAAAAAAAAAAATTTTACAGACTGAACGTATAAATTCACCGAACGTTGAAAACAGTACGAGACAGTCGATAGTCAAGGTAAACCCATACATCAGACTTTAAAATAACACAAAAGAATTTATATTATCATTTTAGAAAATTTGAAATTTAAACTTTAGAAAAAACATTTTTATTTCTAGGCCTTAATTAGAAATACGACTGAGTTAAGCCCTTCAATTGAAGTTTCCAGAAACGTAAAAGTACATTGGCATATTTCTATTTATATTTACATAATTAGCGTAAATAAACCTCACAATTTTGAATCATTTTAGGATCAAATTTACACGGAAAACAAACTTAATATAACTTCAAGTCGAGTTGAAAAAATAAAGCAAAAGTCCAACAATATTAAGGTATAAATTCAATCCAATTTTGATTTGTAATTTATACAATTTTAAATAAATATTAATTTATAGGGGCGAATCTATCATCTATCAAGAAATACCGGCAAAAAAACAAACCTAAGAAGGGTACAATTTATTTCCAGTTTAATTTATATATCTATTGTTGTAAATATTATTTGTAATATTTGTAGAGATTGATTAAACACATTATATCTTCTAATATCACACGCAATCGACATGAAGTTTTAAATAAGACCTCGGAAGGAAATACAAAGGTACATATATTTTCTAATCTGTCAAATATAAATAAAAATTGTCCAACATATTACAAATACAAAATGGATGATAATTTAATTTTTGATGGTGATTTTGTAGTTTAAAAAAGAAAATAATTGTTAAGTTGAGTGTGCTTAATGTTTTTTTATAGATTGAAAGTTTAATTTCACTAAACGTCGAAAACAGTACAGAACCGTCGATTACCAAGGTAAATCCACGTAACTAACCTTTGACATAAATCAGTTAATTTATTCTATTATTTCGAAACAAACAGAACAGCACAACGGACAGGGAAATCAATAAAGTAAACCTAAAGCCCAGGAATACGAGTAAGGTATCTAGTTTCTCTATCCAGGCGGTAAAAACTTGACGAAATTTTACGACGATTTATTTTTAAATTTTAGAACCGTGGAACCCAAAGAAAGTTTTACGGAGCGATTGACACTTCAAGAAAAAACGTCTCGGGTAATGTAAATAAGGTACTTTTGTTCAAATCAAGTATTTTTCACCATTATTCAATGGATAATAAATCAAAAGCTTAATAGCAAATTCATTAGTGTTTTTATCTTTTATTTTTAACGGTAATTTAATTATTTAAACGATAAAATCAATAAATAAAAATTCAACGTAAGTTTTTATATTTTAACTTTAATCTGGATATTAAGACAAATGATTTAGCAAACATGTCATCATTTCAGTGGAAAAGGAATAACGAGACTTATATTAAATGATAGTACATTATTGTCATTTTCATTTCAGAATTATAATTTATGATTAAAGGGGGCGTCGGTGGTCTCAAGGTTTAATCTTTGAACGGATCTCATGACTGTAAGGTAAAGGTCCCGGGTTCGAATGCAGGGCCGCTGGGCTTTTTTTCAAAAACACCGACACCCTGAGGGTTTATATGACCTCTGCTGTTGCGAACCCTCGTAAAAAAAAATATGACTAAACACTATGTTTAATTATGCTCAAATCGTATTAAAAATTACGTTTGTATTGATGTTTGATCTTTAAAGTTTAATAGGTTTTGAAGAGTTAGCTCCAAATCATGCAGCTTGTAAAAATCCAGTAGTTATTATTATTAGGATAATGAAATATTATTATACCTAAGTACTTTACTGTTATAAAACTTATTTTATAACGTAATATACAGGGTGTTCCGTGAAGTTATTTTACATGTCAAATTGACCTAAAAAGTCCCAATTTTTCAATGATAGATTCTCAACTGTATTCGAGATATTACACTTTTCATGTTCTATCAACGTTTCACAACTTTATACGGTAAAGTCGAATGTATATCATAAAGTGTTTATAGTATTGGAAATTTTTTTACACCGTTGTTGCTAAGAGCATTGAAAATCTTGTATTTTTGTTTCACCTTAAATAAACAAAATGCGAAAACCACTTAGGAGATAACCTTTTACGAGTTTTCCAAGTTTTTATCTGGTTTACCTAAGATGGGGGGCCGCGGTAGCCGAGTGGTTAGCGTTAGAGACTCTCGGCTCGTAGACCACGGGTCGTGGGTTCGATTCCCGCCGCTGCCCTGGCAAAACAAAAAGGGCTTCTAGCAATTTGGCTCTTACTGATGAGCTCTAAATTAAAGCCCTTAATTTTTTTCAAATATCATATTTATAAACAAAGAACGTTTAATTGCAAGAAAATTGATTACTCGGTTATTAATGGCTCAGAAAAAGAACAACAAATATTGAAACTACTATTCAAAAATAATGAATATAATAAACAAGTAAACAAAAAAGACTCTTTGGTACAAAATTAAACATAAGAAAAAAACTTTCTAAAAATTAAATGAAATGTTAAAAATCTTTACCATCTTGAAGAATTCATACCAAAGGATATGAAAAAAATTTAACAAGTTTTTTTGGTTTTTTCTTGCAAAATTAAGTACACGAGATTACTGCTCATTAGTAGGAGCAACTTTTCATTAAGCTGTATCTCTCAGCATTTTAGGAAGCAAATTTTAATTAGACATTGGAGATGAATTTTAGAAAATCGTAAAACACGATGATTTCGTACTTTGTATCAAGGTTGACATAATAAAACAAAATGGATCGCACAGGGTTTTCAATGCTCGTTCAATTTTCTGTATTTAAATTTACAGTAGAATTAACTAGTTAATTAACTTTACACAAACAGAATAAAATACAAAGGACTTTGTGGGATAAAGTAGGGAAAGGTAGAAGTGAAATGAAAAATGAAGCCTTTCGAAAATAGGAAATTTTTTGTTCAATTTGAGGTATATGTAAACTCTTGAAAAATTAACATATGTTCACGATACACCCTGTATTCTAGGGTCAAAATGTAAACGACAACAGTTTTGTTTTCATTTACACATTTGATAAAAAAATTGACTGAAAATATCTCATTTATACAACCCAACAGTGTTCTATTCTACAGGAGTTGAAAAATACGAAAGACGAACGGATCCACATAGCTATAATTATTTTTATTTATAGGATTTTAGCTCTAAACTAGTCTAGGGATACGTAGAATGCTTAATGACCTTAAGAAAACACAATAAATTTACTTTTCGGTGGTTTCAGGGAAGTGAAAGTACAGTTAGCCAAAAATTGGGGGGGGGGCTCTTAGCCGATTGACCCGCAACTAGGCGCACTGGGGAGAGAGAGTGAGAGAGAGAGGGAAAGAAAAAGAGAAAGGGAGAGGAGCGAGAGAGAGTGCTGAATTTGGAGCTGAAAAATTAAAAAAACAATTTGCCAAAAAAGGGCAGCCCTTTAACCGATTGACCCGCCGCTAGGCGCACTGGAAAGTGCGCTAAATTTGGAGCTGGAAAATAGCACCAGAAACTGAAATCACTGTTCAAAAAACCCAGGCACGAGAACCAATCTCTCAAAACTGAAGACGAAAGTGATCGTTTCTCTCAAACGGCAGGATACGAGGCAAATTATATGCCCTTTACCGGCCACCACAAATAACTATTCCTTAAAGAATCTGGGCAACAAGCAGAACAGAAAAATAACGACTCTGTCATAGAGAAACAGAAAACATCGGCACGTATATTTCATGGGGCACCATCTCACGAAATACGATATGCAGAATTTTATTTTGCACGATAATCATACCGGAATCCATTCGGGAATCCAAACGCTACGAAAATCGGAAGGAAAGATCTGGGAAAACAGACCAACATCCGCCATTCTCGACGCGATTTCACGGTTTTGAACCCTTGAAAAAGCTTTTACTGACGACCCCTACTATTTTTAAATTAACGTATTTAAAAAAACTCCCGACTCGTTTGGATAACTTTGCTTTGAAGAAAGGTAATTTATTTTGGAAAATGAGATATATTCAGTCACCTTTTATCGACCCTGCTTGTATATAAAAATATTGTTTATTAATGTCCCTTGAAGGTATATTAATCATATAAATAAATATAATTTAACTTTTTATCCTTCCTAGACCAAAAGTTACCCAATTAGCCGTAAACTCAGTTCAACGAGAAAAGAAGTGAATTTCAATGTTTCAACGGTAAGTCAGATTAACTTCTTATTATTCATTAAATTTTTAACCAATTTTATTCAATTAGCAAATTATCTTTAGATAAACGATAGAAAGGTAGAATTGAATGAAGATCTAGACAACAATTCTACGGATAAGGTCAGTATAATATAATAAATACATTTTATAAGACAATTAATTAAGGTTTTTAAGTTGAGATAAAAAAATAAATGGCCCGAGCGGCATTCGAACCCACGACCTCCGGCTTGATACGCGGCTGCACTACCTCGATCCACTCGGACACCAACTTCCCATCACTATTGAATTTTCCCTCTTTTTTGCCATTTTTCAACGAAAAACCTTAATTAATTGTAATATATTAATTAGACAAGACCTCGAAATTAGTAAATTTAATATTTAACTATTTTTGGCTATTTTATATTCTACATAATATAAGTATTTTATATGTCGTTATAAAATCTAAAATTTGAAGAATGCGAACATTTGTGATGTTATTTGAATATATGCATTTTTTTTATTATTTTCATTGCAGGAATTTGAGTGAAATTCAAATTCATTTCAATTGTACATTGTGCAAATTTAACACTCCAGTTACCGTTTGATTTCAGTCGAATAATTTACGGATCAATCTTCCAGAGACTGAAGGTAGACGAAGGGTCAAAAGAAGCCATGGTTTTGGCGAGCCCGTCTTGAAGCAATCGTATTTAAAATCCCAGGTATAAAGTTGACTTTTTTTAATTTGACTTAAATAAAAGGAAATAAATATAGATAAAATACAATACAAACTTTCTGTATATTTGGATTAACTACAGGTACAAGACAAGTAGACTGACCTACGTTCAAGATATCTGCTTTTCCTAAAAATGTCTTATGGCCGTTTAACGCTGCTAAATGGCATTTGTGTTGTCTTGAATGATGTTGGTGATTAAAAAATTGAATAGTAATTTTTATTGTTTTTAATAGCGTACTTTAATGAACAAACCGATTAAGAATAACTTCAGACCGACACTCGGCGGATTTGATTACGTTGATAGCCAAAGCACGCCTAAAGAAAACCTTCTAAGGAGACACCACAGCACGCGGACTACTGCGGTACTATTCTTCAATCTTTTTCTTTATAAAATCTTTCTTCTTTCTCTGATTATTTATATAAATTTAAAATTGCAGACCGAAACAACCAAGACGACAACGCCTAAGCCGACGATCAGCGTCAGGCCGAAACACACGACAGTGCGCTACAACACACACGAGGTGTTGATGACGGATCTGCAGCCGAAGAAGGATAATAAAATATTTGTGGCAAAGCTCATGGGCCTTATAGCCAAAACGATGCCTTCGAGCGACAGGGAAAAAATGCTCTGCTCCAGTTTCAACAACGGCGAGGTAATTTTTAACCCTGTCTGAATTTCCCAATAAAAAATTTAATCAATTCAACGTTTAGACTTTCCATTCGTCTCTTCGTGGTATTTTAAACCAAGACGCGAAATTCCACGACGACCAGATGGTTTCTTTAATCGAGAACGTCAGATGCGAAAAGGCGCTTTCTTCCTACGAATATGACGTAAAGCATTATTTTCAAACTGTAATTTATAACCTTTGTATTAATTTTATTTTTAAACTTAGGATGTTGAACTACCACCCTCTATCCATCGTACAAAAAGGAGTTTGGATAATGTAAGTGTCATCGATTGTCGTTGAACCTATAAAATTTTACGATAAAATTACTTTAAGCCAAATCATTTCATAGGTTACAACGGAGGTTCCAAGTACCATAAGTCAATTAGCCACAATGGATCAACAAGTACAGCGATCAACACCCACATGGATCACATCATTTTTAGTATGTAACCAATAAATAAAACTTTAAGGGTTTGGCTGAGATAAGAAAGTCAGTGTCACGAGCGGGATTGGAACCCACGACCTTCGGCTAGATACGCCGCTGCTCTACCACCTGAGCTATCGTTACTTCGATCCACTCGGACACCAACTTCCCATCTCAACCCTCCGAATTATCTCTCTTTTTTTTTTTTTTTTTTTTTTTGCCATTTTTCAAATGTCGTATGATCAGGATTCGATTCTCAGCAACAAATTGAATGGCCCTGGAGAGCTTTAGTGAAGATAAACTTCATTTTTCTTAGTTCGTTGTCCGGCTAAACAAATAACCTTTTTTAGGTTAACTCATCTTTATGTAAAGTATTGGTTGAAAAAAAGTCAGTGTCATGTGCGGGATTCGAACTCACGACCTTCGTCATGTTAGCACAAGTTGTAAAGCGGCCTTCTAGCCGAAAGTCGTGAGTTCGAATCCCGCTCATGACACTGACCTTTTATCACAACAAATACCTTACTTGAAGATTAATTAATTGAAAACAGTTATTTGGCTAATCGGACCACGAACACTAATGGATTATTATTTCATAAACATTTTTCATGTTCATTAAATAAAGTCGGTGTCAGGATTGCATATTGCCACTTCTGATTTTCAAATTTGTTAAAATTAAACACTACAATTGTGTTTTTTGTTTTCCAGGACACAAAAAATGAGACAGAAACAATTAAATCATCCGAAATACAAAAAAGAGAAACCTCCAGTTTTTACGACGTCCGTAATTCCACAAATGCAGTGTACACTTTTCCAATATCTACTGTAAGTATTGGTTGTTTCGTAAATGTTTGACTATGACTGTTTTAACATTTAGCATGATTTAGTTTGATTTAAATTTGCCCGTTTAAATATTGGAAGCCCCAAAGTTTGTATCAGTTTAATAACCGCTCTGAAAGAAAATATTGAAGCAAGGCTTTTCAACCAGCGAAGTTTCCATGGCAAACTTACAATGGCTCTCTTAATACCAAACAGAGTTGAAATCATTTTCAAACGAATCGAATACGTAATGTTTAAAAACTATTTTTTGTGTATCCGTGACTTTTGACAATTAGTAAGTTCAATAAAATTGAAGTTAAATTTATACAGTTATTTAAACCGTTTTTATACTGCCGAGATTTAACAAATTGAAATAAATAAAATTCATATCGATGTCATTTAAAGGAATTCATTTCCGTTTTAAATGATTTCAGCAATCGCCAAACACCTCGACCCAAAACGTACTCAATCCTCTGGGAGTAATGGAAGATCAAGATCTTCAACGCGTCCCTCGGGGTGCACTGGAAAATACGACCAAATCGGTATATGTTTTTATTTTTATTTTACCCCATGTCAAATGGGTGATCAGTCAGATATCAAAACTCAGAGGTCGCTTTTTAGATTGGTTTTTATCGATTTGGAAGTCGATTGAACCTATTTTTCCCAATTTGATCTATTACGTACCAACAGCCGCGCCCACAAAATACATTTCTATAGGTCTGCAATAATATAACCTGAAATATAGGATTTCTAAAATTTCAAAACAGGTCTTTTTTATAATGTTTGACTAGGAAATAACTCAAAATGATTCTATATCGAATAATGATCTTTGACAAGTGCAATTTCTAGGTTTTGAGCCAAAGAAAAAATAATTACTATTATATACCTTTTAATAAGTTAATGGGGCGTTTGTGACGTGTGTTTGTTGGCTAGAAAATGTATTTTGCCTGTGTATAGAGAAGGTTAGTTTCTTTCTTTACCACTTATAAAAATGTTATTTTTACGATCAGAGATAAGGCCAATCTCCTTTTTAATTTTATTTTTAACTTATTACCTTTATAAGTATAAGTATAAAGTAGTAAGTATATTAGAATATAAAAAGTATTTTGTGTGTATATAAAGAAGGTTTTTTTGCCACTCAAAAAAATGTTCGTTTTATGATAAAATACAAGGTCAGTCATCTTTTTAAATAAATCACCTAGGAATATGGCTAACAGGGGCGTTTGTGACCGCAAGGTTTAGTCTTTGATACGGCGCTCATGACTGTAAGGTAAAGGTCCCGGGTTCGAATCCAGCGGCCCTGCATTCGAAGCCGACATACAAATGGGCTTTTTTTTTTCAAAAACACCGGCATCATGAGGGTTTATATGACCTCCGCGAACCCTCTTAAACAAAAACTAATGTTTTCGATCGGTGTATAGTCAGGATAAATCTTGACCAAAGAACATATTGTGCTAATCAGTGGACGCCAATATCTCCGACTGACTTATAAACATTCGTGATTTATGTCAAATCTTGCATGAAATTGGTAGAGTTTTTTGCCCTTTTTTATGCAAACTGACACCCAAAAGAACGGACGAAATCCTAAATTGATAAAGCACTTCCCAGAGGGAAAAAGGGATCATAGTCGTATAGCCTATTAAAGAAGGGTAATTTTTTTTCAATTGTCAACGTGGTTATCGTTGAATGTACTTATGCAGATATTTTCTTTTATGTCAAAGGCAGGTATATCATCACTTCTATGATTTCAGCCCTCCCTGACTGAAGCTGAAGGTTTGCCAGTCTTGGTGATGGTTGTTAGCGTTCTGAATGGCACTTGTTGAATTTATTCACGTCTCCTTTTTTTTCTTTTCTGGACCCAATGTGCGATGAATGATTCCATATTTGCTTTGTCCACACGAGAAAATGTTCAGGGCCGATGCATCTTCCAGATCCTCTTTTGGCAGGCTTACTTTACGTTATCCGTTCTTTATTTTAACTGATTATTCAAAAATTGTGAGGTGCGGTCTGGTGTGATGTAGGTTTCAGAAAATCTTCTTTATCGTGTCAACGTTTCGATTTTTATTGAAATCATCTCCAGGGCTTTGTATTAACGTTGTATATTCGCATATTACAGTTCTAGTATTTCACCTCTCTTAGACCAAAAAATCCAACCAATTGGATTGAACTTATAGGAATCTTATGTTATTTTCCCTTTTGCCTTGATTCCTGCCAATAGTGCCAATTGTGGAATGCATGTTATCAAAAAAAAAACATCATAAAATATATATAACATTTGAATATTTGCTTTTTATAAAATTGATTTTCTCTTTATCACTTTAAATGAACGTCACCTTTTCTTGCATTAAGTTTTGATTTTCACCATACGTATGTTTCATAAATATTATCGTGAATTTTAGATAATAAAGCCCAAAACGTCTCTGAAAACGTCTCCGAAAACTTATCTCAAAACCTCTCTGAAAACATCACTGAAAGCATCTCTAAAAACGACTATGCAAATGACGCAAAAAACATCACAGAAGGTATCTCCCAGCACTAAAACAGCCCAAGAGACATCGTTAAGAAAACACGATAAAAAATCAACCACAAAAGCGCTCAAGGGAAACCGAAAAAATGTGACAAAAATCCTAACTACAATTGCGCCTAAAGCGACAACAAAACGGTGGTTATTTATGGAAATGGCAACGTACAAAGCAAAACCACATATGAATAAAAAGCATGCCAATAAAACCAAACTATTCAAATCTAGACCGACTAAATCGTCTAAGGTAAATGTTAAAAAAAATTATTTAGACAAACCAATCAACTCAAATAAAAGTTCATTAATGTAGTTTTTTATTGTTATTGCAGTCTACTCAAACGACGACAATAAAACCACGCACTAAGAGGCTTACAAAATCTAGGAAAAATCTTTTACCACTTCATGTCACAAAGAAAGCCAAAGAATCGACTAAAAAACAGTCAAACGTATGTAATTTTAACATATATTTTTCTACCGTAAGTTACAATTTATGTACGTTTTGTCAACAGAAATCCCCCCACGCGAGTAGAGGACATTTGAAAGGGGTCAGTGTTAAATTATATATTTTTATTTTATTTTTTATAACAATTAAATAATTTTTTTAGACGCAATCCGCTTTGACGTCGAACAAAAAGTACTTATACCAAAACAAGGGCAATTCTATAAAGAAAAAAACACAGAAAACAACCTCCAAAACTGGACCAAATAATGTGAGTACTATTATAAATTTAAAACTTAAAAATTGTGAAAAACATTTACACTGTTGACTTTTTGAAACATCACCATACCTCACTACCATCTACGCAGATACATTTTCCCTTCTAATGCATATTCCATTCAAGGAAACGTCAATAGCCAAGATAGTCTTGAGCATATCATTGGTACAAGAAAAACGAGAACGAGGCTGCATGAGAAACTACATTAAAAAAAAAACCTTGCTTTCAACTGGACATCAAACATATTGAGCAATCGATTTCCGTTCAAATCAGATACTTTGGGCTTAACCTAGACACCAGACTGACGAGGGAACCACACAAGACTTTCGAGACAACTTGATCTCATTGACCTTGACCTTCCACTTCCAAACGTTCCATACCAAACTTTCGTTCCATCCTAACCCTACCTAAAAGTGTAATTGCAATTCAAGAAGTACAAAATAAAAATGCTCGATGTTTTTCATTAATAGAAAAATACAAAACAAAAAACGCATATTAGCAGCTCCGCACAGGTTCCTTACCTACTTTGGGGGTAGAGAGAGAGAGAGAGAGAGAGAGGGGGAGAGAGAGAGAAAGAGAGAGAGAGAGAGAGTCAGGCCATGCATGGTTCCTTGCTGACATATCCGGAAAGTCGCATCTCCACTTTTTTTTATTATTTTATTTTTTTTATGTGTGTGTGTGTGGATTACTTAATAGTTACATAGTTGCATGCCTTCGCTTGACACTAGCTTTTGCTAGAATCTTTATATTCACGCTATTCTTTAATATAATCGACGAAAAATATTTTTTTGACGCTGCCCCAATAAATTCCTCTAGGTCGTATGCGTGTATGTAAAACTGTGTCGGGCTGATTATCCCGTAAGTTTTGTAAGTTAAAAAAGGTCGTGTTGAGATGGGAAGTTGGGGCCCGAGTGAGTCGAAGTCACGATAGCTCAAGTATTTAAAGCAGCGGCTTATTGAGCCGAAGATCGTGGGTTCGAATCCCGCTCGTGACATTTCCTTTTTTATTGCAACCAATATATTACATAAAGATTAATTAATTGACAGAAATTATTTGGTCAATCGGACCACGAAATGTAATGGATTATATACAATGATCAGTATACTGTTCAATAAAAGTGTTGTTTCTTTTTTCGTTTTTGTCGTGGCTAATTTAATATACTTGATGATCTGTCAGAACGTGGAGAACTTAAAAAAAAAACGATTTAAACAAAAACGTTTATTATGGTTAATTAGGGTTTTTAGTTGAGATGAAAAAAGATCAATGGCACGAACGGGATTCGAACCCAGACCTTTGGCTTGATACGCCGCTGCTCTCCTACTTGAGCTCTCGTGACCTCGATCAATTCGGACATCAACTTCCTATCTCAACCCCTCCTTTCGAGTTTTCACTCCTTTTTTTTTTCAAATGTCGTGTAATCGGATTGAATTCTCGACGACAACTGAAATGGCCAAGGAGAGCATTAGTGAATTGTACTTCATTTTAAATTCACTAATTTCCTGGTCCGCTAGACCAATTAATACGTTAAAATTAATTAAGGTTTTTTTGTTGTGATAAAAAAAGTCATTGGCACGAGCGGGATCCCGCTCTAGCCGAGGATCGTGGGTTCGAATCCCGCTCGCGCCATTGACTTATTTTCATCCCAACTAAAAACCTTAATTTATTGTAATGTATTAATTAATCAAGCGGACCACGAAATTAGTGAGTTTATTACAAGTATAATATTAACGTCGGAAGTTTTACATATAAAAAGTGAAAACGTATCTCCTTGAAAGCTTTTTCCTCCTATACGACTTTACAATTTAAACTATTTCTTTCCTATTCTGCTAGTTTTTAATTTTTATCTATTTGTTCTTTAACTGGTCAAACCGGGCTGGGAATTTTCAGCAAGATTGGTATTTTTTATTAAATTGTTGAAATCGTTGTTAAAGCCCCTTCGTCTTTCAAAAGACGTTGAACCCCTCTGCACAATCCTCAATAATATCGTCTCCAGCATAAACTTAATTAACAAAAAAATGAAACAATTAAATTAAAACTATATTAATACTTCTATCTAACAATAATTTTTATACTTAAACAACTTTTTTTAAATTATTTTTCCATTGTCTTCATACGTATCATTAATTTTGTATCATTTATTGTTTAGTTAATTAAACCGACTTATTGATTTTCAGTATCATGCAAAACGGGGTTATATGGGAAAAAATTATCTTTCTTTCGTAAGTAAAAAAAATTTATTTTATCACCATGGTTTTTTTTTTTATCATGATGTTAACCTGAACGCTTCCCAGGATATTTTCTCCATAAGAGTACAAGGTTGAAAACTGCTTTCGGACATTTTGCACGAAACTGGGGTTCAGAAATACTAAACATTATATCAAATATATTACGCAGATGGTGCATTATTAGAAATAATTAGTATTATATAAAACCCTATGAATAATGGAAAAATTTGTCGTGCTGATACTTACACTTAATAAAAAGAAAGGTTTTTTACAAAGAATACTAATATAGTAATTTTGTTTTAATAAAATTTAATAGATACGTGCAATGTTTATGGTCTATGTAACAATACAAAGTCGGAAGTAATTTTTTCAATTATTCCAAAAATAGAATTGGTCGTTGATCTCTATTACAATCTTCATTCATCTAGACAGTTCTATCAGAAACTATTCAGGTAGAAGTTTTTTTAAACATTTTAAAAATTATATTATTTTTATCTAATGATTTTTTTTATTGACATGATGCCATTCGTTAAAAGGCTGAGGGACAGGTGGTAAAACACTGTACAATTTTCTAATAATGCTAAAGCAATTTAATTTTTTCTTCTGTCTTAAATCTTATATCAAAATGATCAATAAGTTTTCAAAACTTGTAAACAGTTAGTAAACTACTCTCCTATAAAATCATTGAAAACGACTAAAACGTTTCTCCCATTTATTTCAAAACAGGAGAAGAAGAAAGAAGCTGCCCAAGCCATTCGCGAGGAAAATAAGCTGAATTTTACAGCTCTCACTTTGCATAATCAAGAAATAAAATATTCGAAAGAAGTGACATGCCTAAGGTTAATTCTTTCAAATTTTCAAGGCAGGAACTGTATTACAAGTTCAGTGCTAAATCCTGCAAGGGCTTATCGTCTTACACAAAAAAATTTTGCTAAAGTAAATCGTTTTCGAAATGAAGGGGTTGCCCTTTTCTTCTTGTTGCAAAAAACATACACCGCTCACGCGCCTTCAGTCTGAGATAACTCAGCAATGGTCGATTTTATCAAAATTTTCCTTCGAGTAAAAGTAGCATAAAATAAGCTCTGGAATCGAATTGTACGGTAAAAATATGGGGTCCTTATTCAAAATAGCAAAATTAGTGTCATTTCCCAGTTTGGTGAGAAAGTTATGTTAACGCTGTTACCACCAAACAATTCCTACCTAAAATTTATTTGGGGCTAGTCTGAAATCATTTTTTTTTTGTTGCAAAAGTTAATCATTTTCGAAATAAAGGGGGTGGGCCATGTTATTGTTATAAAAACCATAACCTCCTGACGCGTCTTCAGTCTGGCATAATTCAGAAATGGTCGATCTTATAAAAATTTTCCTTCCCGTAAAAGAAGCCTAAAATAAGCTAAGGAATCGAATTGTACGATCATAAAAATATGGGGTCCTCATTCAAAATAACAAAATTAGTGTCATTTTCCAGCTTGATAAGAAAGTTATGTTAACGCTGTTACCACCAAACAATCCCTAGTCAACATTAACTTGGGAAGTACAATATGGGATCATTTTTGGCAAAGGTTAAACGTTTTCGAATTAAATTGGTGTATTACAGAAAAAAATATATATAGCACAAAAAATATTCTACTAAGCGTTCAGGTTAACACCTTGTAAATATAAATCAATAATTACAAATGCTTTATTTGTTTAGTTGCGATATTCTGGGACATTGAAACCCTCTATAACGCCCAAAGGAAAAAAACTAGTTTCGACGAGCACCGAAGCTCCGGTACAAAATAAATCTAATATTTTAAACTGGCATAATAATAAGTAATATCCATTTATTTATTTTTAGATATGCAATCAAGCTACTACTACCGCACCGCCGACAACAACCAACTCGACACCTACAGAATCCGATGTCACTGTTCCTTCTTTGAAAAGTTTCCACCATCAGAATCACTCGACTGTAAGAACGCTTTACAAAATTAAAGGCAAAATTTTATGTTTTTTTTTTCACGCAAGGTGGATCCAGAACCTTCTTCAAAGAGGCGAAGTACGATGAGACACCGACAGAAGAAAAATTTCCCGCCTCTCCTGCCGCTCCGTAAATCCCCGAGCCGGCTCAGGATCTTCCATGTCCACCATGTTAATGTAACACAATTTATTTTTATTTCTTATTGGGTATATTTTTTTACTTTTTTTTTTTTAGGTTCCTTTATCGTCTTTTATGTCGACGGGAAAAACGACCCCGGAACCTTTCACATTCCCGCAAATCGAGGTAATTATCACAATACGATAGCCTGCCTTTGCTTTTTCAACTAATTCGAAATGTATCAGGACCAGCTGGGCTCTTACTCCAAGTCCGACCTGACAGACGGACACAAAGTAGGCCGATAATCTACAGAATCAACTGTCCAAACAAATTAATACAACTTCTGATTTTCATAGGCGTATGCGAGCAACAAATTGTTCGAAAAGTTAGACTACAACAGTACAGCTTTGAAAAGTTTGGTTAAAAAACTTTCAGACGCTCATACGGATCATTCGACAATCGCCAAGCCAACCACAGAACATTCATTTGTAATTTATTTTTCATATTCCATAATTTTTTCTAATATATTATAATCTATTTTATTAACTAAAAATAACCTCTGTCTTATATTAACTTCCAGATCACAAAAAGTAGCACGGAAACTACTTCATCAGGAATAAATGAAACGGTCACACAAGCGGTAATGATGTATAACTTTTAATTGTTATAAATAATTCAATGGATTTATGTTTTAAATAGACGACTGTCAAGAATTCCACAAAACTAAACTTCTTGCGGAGGGCCGAAATGGCTATTCGTTCCTTGAAAAGGGGTTTGACAGAAGGCGGCATTACATATGTACCAAAGCATAATTTAAACTCACTAATTTAACATAATAATAATTGCTAAAACATTTTTTTTGTATCAGGCTGGCCATTATACCACGGAAGTGCCGCTAAGCCTCAAACTCCTCCTAACGCAGTCTCACAGCAATTCAAGGAACCCTTTTGAAGAAGCGACGGTAAGTTGTGTTTGAGTAATCTCGAAATACAGTCAAGCTTTAACATTATTATCATTTAACAGGGCGAATCGAAAAAAAAGGACTTCGATGGGAGTTACATAACTGAATTCTTTGAGAAAAGCTTAACAGGACCGTCGAGGCGGATAGTAAAAAGAAGTGTCAACTTCCGAGAAAACGTAACCTCAAAAATATTAAACTTTTGCAATATTTAAATTTAAAAACTATGTTAATAGCATAATACTTTGTGCCAGAATGGTAGTTGAGGGGTTTAGGTCGTCCCACATATATTTGCCACATTAAGAGGTTCTGGATTAACCAACTACCTAACCGGTAGTGGACAAGTCCTGTGTGACAACAGTCAAGCAAATAATGGGGGGGGGGGTATTCACGATCTTTGTGTTAACCCTGTTAACCCTCTTAGGTCCTGTTGGATTGAAAAAAATTATGTCTTACACTTGTAAGTATTGTCTTAAAGAAGAAAATAATTCCAGTTGTTATTGCCCAGCTTACATGGCTTTGCACAATCCTGGGCATCAAGAAACATGATATCGCCTGAAAAAAAAAACAAAAAATTAAATGTATCCATCCGTCTCATATTGATAACCTTAAAATTGGTCGAAATTTCGGCAGTAACAACTCATTTTGTTTTATTCTTTACGACCATACGTTGAGCGATAGTGTTCGTACAAAGGGGACAGGCAGTTCAAAATAATCGGCAACAATCAAACATTAAATAATTTAGGATTGTGTTATTTTAGCTAGACATTGGAAAAAAAGCTTTTGAAATGATATTCCTTCCGGAGTTTTTTAATGAAAACAGAAACATGAAGCCCAAGTTGTTCAAGAGAAGCCATGAATTAATACCGCAGGTATCGAAAGCTAATGTTTTGTTCTTTATTGATTTGCATTAATGTATTTAAATTTTAGACCACGACTGCGACCTCTTCCTCCGCTGTCAGCTCTAAATTTGAAGCCAGGACGGAGGTGGAGCCGAGTTTTCTTGGATTACAAGGTGTAGTTTTGAACATTAGTACAACTACTCCTGCAACCAGGCGTGCCGTGACGGCGCGAAGAAAACTCGTCGCACAGCGTAAAAACCACCGTACCTCATGGCAGGTATGATCGAAAAAAACTACTTTTGCACTAAAGTCATCGAATAAAAAAAATTCCAAATTTAGTCTTCGCCCAAACTTTACAACCATGGAGTTTTTTCGAGATTGCTCAATTCGACGGGACACGGTAAAAACAGGAAGGTACACAGAAACAGGACAATGCATCATGCCAAGGTACCTTAATTTTAATTATATATTTTCCTTGGTATTTTATGTGCCTAACAGGCTATCAGTTTTAACCGGTTTGATGCTTTGAATTACACAGGAAAATGACGGTTGGAACATGCCGTCCTACTATATTCCTGAACGGTATAACCGGAAAAAAACAAAAACTTCAACAAGCAAAGTATGTAATTTTTGTTCTAAATTGTGATAGTTGAATTTCATAAATTAACCTTTGCAGAGAAGGATAGAAAAAGTGGAAAGCACGCCTAGCAGCTTATCTACGACGTTGGAAAGTGAAAAACCAACATTTATGGTAAAATAATTTAATGTTGATTAAATTTTGACCATAATATAATCATTTTTTCTTGAAAATAGACGGAAACTACAACAACGGAAATCCCAACGACTCTAACTCTTGAAAGTATTACGAATAACTTGAATTTATCTGCTACTGAACAAGTTGGCGTCTATGGAACAACAGAAAGAGTAAAAGTAAGTTTTTTGATCATTAGAAACTATTTGTTAATATTTTTACAGTATTATTGCTTTATTTTTACAAAAAACTCAGATAATATCAAATCAACCACTGAAATAAACCTCAACCGAAGAATAATAGACGTAGAGACAACGGTAAAACTTTTATACGATTAAAACGAACACGGACAAACCGATGACAAAAAAGTTAATATCTTCGGCTAGATACGCTGCTGTTCTACCACTTGAGCTATCGAGACCTCGATTCAATCGGACATCAACTTCCCATCTCAACCCCACCTTATGATTTTTCCCTCCTTTTTGCCATTTTTCTTCTTAATTAATTGTAATGAATCAATTGGTCAAGCGGACTGCTAAATTAGTGAAATTATTGACAAAGTATTGGTTGAAATGAACCGTCACGAGCGGGATTTGAACCCAGTACAATTTTACTAAAAAGTAGAATAAGAACAGAAAAAATGGGCCAGAGGAACTCCGCTAAAGGCAAATTTTTACTGGTATACTGACGACTCCGAAACCGTCAAAGGTACGGGAGATGGAGTCTTCGGAAAGAAAGGACGATAAATATGCTACAGTTTTCCAGCCTGAAATCGTCGCGATTTAACAATGCACCAGAGACATAAAAAGGCCAGGAATACATTCCAGGAAGATAGCCTTAATGAAGTCAGTGGTACTAATGGCCTGATCCTTGCATTGGTCCCTGGTCATTCGGGGCATAGAGGCTAAATATAACTATAAAATATAGGCTCATAACTGTGGCTCTGCACCCTGCCCAGAAGAGCATACATTTTAAAAAAGGATTCCTAATGAGCCCACAACATGGTGGATCAATAACGCAGTTATGAGGCACGCGGAGAATTTCATAGAAGAACCACCCGCAAAAGTTACAAAAGAGTTACACCGGAAGACAACTGCAACTGTACCAGGATTTTGGTTAGACTCTTGAAAGGGCTCTGCCACATAAGAACATGCACCATATAGGAGCACAGACAGAAGAAACACTGTTCAGATACTGCCATGAAGAGGGGGCGACAGAAGAACACATTTTATTTTATCTATTTGATTTTTTGTGAAGGTCTATGTAGGTGCAGGTTCTTGCAACTAGGACAGGGAAAACCACTTGCAGGATTCTACACTGAGGAGCCGCTGGTAAAGCTCTGGAGGATGATTAATAACGTATATCTGGCCAGTGAGTTATAATGGCATGGGAGCATAATCGATCTATTTAGGTCGAGGAGGAGAAGGCCTCCGCTTTTGTCCCTATCCCTAACCTACCTTAAAAGAGGAATTGCTTTTGGAGGAAGCGACATGGTTAGGGGCTTAGGTAGCCGTGGATTTCATTTTCGTTAGAATTATTGAGATCGGGATTGGAGGTGTATGTCTGATAGGCTTTGCCAAGGCCGGACATGTCATATAACGTATCATCGCAACGGAATGGAGGACTTACTAGAAACGTTGATGACGTGAAGACTTGATACATTCAACACTAACAAACTCATAAAAACACAACTTATCAACAGCTCACAATAAAAGAACCCGGACTTAACCCATTAAAGACACCGAGACCAGATAAAGCCGAAACAAAACTCTTACATTCCACTTGATAAAAATGACGAAATGTCGCGACGCGTTTGACAGCCTCAGGGAGGAAAAACAGACCAAAATGAATAGTGACGAATAAATTACGGATTCTCTCTCATTCCAAATTTACCAAGCTACATGACAATATTTGAACAATTTACAGTTGTGAATGGAATCAGCCTTCACTTAAATATTCATTGAAATTATTATATAATACAAAAGTGCAAGCCTGTCCTTGATCGAGGGCAGCGTTTTGTCGTAATTTAACAGTTTACTCTGTAAATAGTACAAAATATACAGACAGAGACGTATTTCCTCACTTGAACGTAATATATATATCAATGCTTTTTGCGAGCAGAACTGCAATTTTGAACTTCGAGGGGAAACTAGTACGATGAATAAGTGTGTAAAATTAATCACAGAACATTTCTGTGTAATTATAATTCTGGAGCACTCCTCTCCCCCACTCTTGTCCCTTCAAGTCGATCTAATTGATTTGGTTAAATTTATGTAAATTTTGATAGATAAGATACCAGTTATTTACATCAATAATCAAAGTCCTACTTTTCAGGATATTTTAGGATCGTTTGAAAACAGTTTTTTCTAAATGTCTATGATCGCATTTTAAAAAATAAACATAAAAACTCTAAAAATTTGACTGTTGATATTTTTTTTCTACGGCGTTTATTTTAGGAGGATGGTACTGCTAGGAGAAAAAGGCGTTCTCCTCAAAATCTGGAAATAGATCGTAACATAAGTGAACAGTTTCGCCGAGAAAAGCGCATGGTAAGCTTTCACTTTAAAACTTTTTATCTTTTTTGCTTATAATAAATTTTAATTTTATTCCTGGGGGGGGGGGGCTGGAACTCCTCTCTTTGAGAAAATAGAATTGGACAAGTGGGGAGAGAGTGAGCTATGTGAAAAAAGAGGCCAGGTTTCGGTAATATTTTCTCACGGCAAATGAAACTCGAGCATAATGCTCCGGTACAAATAAACAGCAAATGAAAACTTAAGCGTTATGATCTGATCAAAATGAACTCAAATCTCTCGGGATTCCATACTTAATTGGTCATCCGTTGTTCTGGCCAATCCATGGCATTCACCATATAACACTTTAATCCATATCCATGAAAAATTGTCTACACCTTGTTTACGAGCAAATCCATCCATTCCTCGGGAGGTCCCAGGGCAATCTCGGATTCAGTCGCCTTACTGGTCGTAGGCGTGGGACATCGGACTAATGGTTACGATGTGAGAATGGATTTTTCACGGAATGTGGACAATTTGCTGAGGATTAGGTTTGAACATTTTGAAGGGTGGTGTAACAAACATAGTTGGGAGCGTTGACCATGCCTCAAGGGATATTATTAGTTGGGAAGGATGTTGGATGGCTTAGGGGTGCCCCGTAGCTCTAATCCGTATGTCCGAATCAGTCCAAAAATGGAGCCAGGGTATAGTACAATAAGCTGAATAGCTGCAGTGCTCAGGAGGGAACTCCTCCAGTCCCTGGTGACCATTGTATCCATCCATTCTAGTATCTGAATTTGAGAATTGAATGTAATTAAGAGAATATTTATGAAATTTAGATAAACAAAAAGCATATTCGTGGGTAGTTTTGTTGGAGTACCAAGGAGCTTTTCTATATTTGATGATTTGGCAGGTTGGATGGATGGAAATTCCTCACTTAACACCAAACTTTCAATTTTTAAGTTTATATTGGTTTCACTTTTGCGATATAAAGTACCTATTTAATTGTGAGAGGAAAATCGGAGCGATTCTCCAACAGTCGTACGAGTGCTATGGTTTTATTCATAAATTCTTGACTTTTAATGTATATTTGTTTAAGGTTAAGATTTCGTAGTCTACTTGACTAATTAATACAATTAATTAAGGTTTTTAGTTGAGGTAAAAAAGTCAGTGGCACGAGTGGGATTCGAACCCACAATCTTCGGCTTTACTCGCTGCTGCTCTACCACCTTGATCCAGTCGGACACCCACTTCCCATCTCAACCCCACCTTTTGAATTTCCCCTCCTTTTTGCCATTTTTCAAATGTCGTGTAATCGGATTGTATTCTCGGCGGCCAAATGAAAGGGCCACGGAAAGCTTTAGTTAAGGTACACTTTATTTTAAACTTATACTTGGCCAATTAATGTCTTACAATTAATTAACGTTTTGGTGGCCATTGCATTTGTCGCCGAGAATCAAATATATTACACGACATTTAAAAAAACGGGGAAAAGGAGGGAAAATCCAAAAAGTGTGGTTGAGATGCTGGTGTCCGAGTGGATCGAGGTCACGATAGCTCAAATGGTAGAGCAGCGACGTATCTAGCCGAAGAACGCAGGTTCAAATCCTGTTCCTGCCATTGACTTTTTTATCTCAACTTCAACTAAAATCCTTAATTAATTATAAGTTAAGACTAGGGATAATAAGAGCCAGTCTCTTTATGTGTCAACTCACCGATATCAAAATTGATCGATTCTATTTTTCTATTTTTATCTTGACTTATTTGACAAGCTTACAGCTTTTTATCACATTACAAAGTCTGAACTTTTTTAAATCACAGTAGTAGAAATATCAATCTGAATTGGTATTGGCACGGATAAAATATTCGCCGTTTATTTTTCTTCCTGGCAATTTCTGTTTAGACTTGTTTTCACAATGCCTCTTAAACCTGCAGCGTCCAGTCACAAAGGCAACTACAATCCTAATCAATTTATCTTTAGTGGACTAATTGACCATGTAAATTATTTCAATTAATTTTTTTTATGTAAGGTCTAGGTTGAGATGAAAAAAGTTAAAACCTTCGGCTTAATACACTGCTGCTCTAACTATTTGGTTCATGTCCGGTTAGCACAAGTGGATACGGGAGCGGCGTATGGGGCCGAAGGTCGCGGGCTCGAATCCCGCCCGTGACGCTACCTTTTTCACTTCAACCGTCCATTACATAAAAGGATAATTACTTGATACAATCCTAATCGTAACACATCCTAAGTTATGTCGTTCTTCCGTTAACATCTGCGATTTTGTTTTCACACATGCTACTGTTTTGAAAAGCATTCCCATCGAACCGAGGGCTTAGCCTATTATCTCTCTCTAGTCTTTGGCTATCTTGTATGCCCAAAAGAGTTCAGGACCGATAGGTGTTCTCATAAAAATTTTCTCGGCCGATTTATGCCCTGGGCAATTTTATTTTTGCTCCCAATGTCTGACAGGGCAATGATGCAATCCCAAACAGCTCTGGACTTTACTGCCAGCTAGACTGGGCCTTTAGTGCAACTTGGCTGTTAGTGTAGATGACTATCATATTACGTATTCCTTCAGGGTTGTTATAATATTTTTCTTGACCTATACTGGTAGGTTTAAACGTATCAGTTAGTATAATGATATCTGTAGTTTTAAAACGTATGAATTATTTTTTAAATAAATAAACTTACGAATACATTTAATATCTAAGCGATTTTCCAATATTTATTCAGATATCGTGAGATGCGGTCTGGTGTGATGTAGGTATCAGAAAAACAAAATTTTCTTTATTGAGCCCTGAAGATGATCTCAATAAAAGATCGAAACGCTGGCACGATAAAGAAAATGTTTTTCTGATACCTACATCACGCCAGACCGCATCTCACGATATCTGAATAATTATCCGTTAACGGTCACTAATCTCTACAAATTTTCCAATATGTTTCTATACTTTACCGAAAAAAATAATCTATATAATTTTCCCGTGTATTAATTTTTGTCAAATTGATATTTATAATTCAAGACATAATTTATATTAGACCATTTTTTAAATTATGATTTGTCGGTTTTTATGACGCTTGCAAAATATTATTGAAATGTTTGTATGTATTTTTTAAAGCAGTTTGTCCACATAAATAAAGTGAAAATAAAATAATTTGTTGTTCTTTACAGAGAAACCTCAAAGAATTTCAGTCGGAGGAGGAGGATGAGGATGAGTACGAATTCGGACATAGGAAGCACGCGCTCGGTAGTTTTATGTCACTTATGACCGGGAAACTTGGTGATCAAGGACGGCTACAAGATATTAAGGTAAAAATTTGAATTAATTTAAAATTCGTTATTTTCTGTGGATATCCGCTTGTGGCGTCTCTGGATTTCAATCTATATCTGTACGATTTATGGAGATAAAAGTAATTTTTTCGTTTCACCTTCAGACGAAGATTGCTCCGAAAGAGTCGGAAAAGCCCCCTTTTAGAAAAATACCGCTGGAACCGATAAGGGAAAAACTGAGGAAAGTGAAATACAGGGGGAAAGTTTTAAAATTGGACGAAATACCTACAAATGAAAAAGAAACGAATCCGCTCAAAGTCAATAGGCGTCCCGTTCAAACGGAAAAAGTGACCTCTGAGGTTTTTAGTTTTGTTTTGTCATTAAACATTAATTTATATTTTAAATAACAACTAATACTTTGTTGTTGTTTTTTACACAGGAAATATCGGATATCAGTTCAACATCAGTTGAAACAACCCACAACGGAACGGTCAAGGTTGAAACGACCACTGAAAAAATCCTCATTCCCACGTCGACGAAGAAAATCCACGAATTCATCGGTTCCAAAATCGTAA
Organism: Cimex hemipterus; assembly: GCA_039619505.1. Classification (NCBI taxonomy): domain Eukaryota; kingdom Metazoa; phylum Arthropoda; class Insecta; order Hemiptera; family Cimicidae; genus Cimex; species Cimex hemipterus. The sequence continues at coordinate 20,950,335 of CM077106.1, read as the reverse complement.
GATTCTTAACCTTCAATAAATATTTTAAAAGATAACGAATTTTTCGCTTCCAGAAACCCGACCCACTTAAACCGCACAGAAGCAAATTTAGGTACCAATCGAACCGCCTTCGGAACTTCGGAAACGTGAGTGCTTAACATAAATGCTCTTTCATGCTTATGTCGTCCGCAATGTTCATTGCAAATTTTCCAGGCTAATAACGACAAACCTCACTTTCCCACCACCATCACCTATTCCTGGTTTGCCATACGACCTCTTGCAGGATAGACCCAGTAACAATAGTGCATCAGTGTTTGAATGAATGGCTTTGCGTTCACCTTGAAAAACAAAATTTAATACGCTTAAGTAATAAATTTAAACGATTAACTGCTTAATTGGTTTATTTCGTTTTAAGAAGGAAGTTCTAATCACCTTTTTGTTAATGTATATATATGTTTGTCTCTTTTTAATCTCAAATCTGTGCATTAAAACTATGCGAGCTACAGTGAATAACAATATTAATTTGTAATGTTACTAATACTTATGCTTTATATTGTACATTTTTTTAATCATTATTATAACAACATCTATTTTTAAATTGAATGAGACTGAATATATTATATGAGCTTTTATAAGTTTTGGACTTTTTTTTTATAAGTATTCAAACTCGTTCAATTAAAATAAAACTTACTATATTAAAATGATTCCATTCCTTTATACCATCTTTATGAACAACAATCGACTAAACGGTTGAAAGTAATTTCAAAATTAAATACCAATAAATCTTTTCTCCAACTCCTGTTTCATTTAAAAAATATGTCTCTGGCAATTTAATATTCGACCATACGCCAATAGTAAGAGTCACAATTAATAATAATAATTATAATTAATTTAATTTAAAGTAGGCCGAATAATATCTTATATTAACACAGGGTGTTAATTTGAACTATTGAATTTCAATTCATTATCCTTTCTAATGCTTCGGTTGAGACAAAACCGTCAATGTCATGAGCGGGATTGGAACCCACGACCCTCGGCTAAATACGCCGCTGCTTTTGCACTTGAGCTATCGTGGCTTCGATCCACTCGGACACCAACTGCCCATCTTAACCAACTTTCCGGATTATCTCTGTTTTTTGCCATTTTTTTTTTCAAATGTCGTGTGATCAGGATTCGATTTTCGGCGACAAATTAAATGGCCCTAGAGAGCATTAGTGCAGTGAAGAACTTCATTTTTCATAGTTCGTTGTCCGATTATCCAAATAACGTTTTTTAGTTAATTCATCTTTTTGTAAGGTAATGGTTGAAATAAAAAAGCCAGTGTCTCGAGCGGGATTCGAACCCACGACCCACGGCTAAATACGCCCCTGCTGTACCAGTGACTTCGATCCGCTCGGACACTCAGCCCCACCTTTCGAATTTTCCCTCCTTTTTGCCATTTTCCAATTATAAAGGTGGGGGTTGAGACGGGAAGCACCAGCCCGAAGGTCGTGGGTTCGAATCCCGCTCGTGACAATCACTTCTGATCTCAGCCAATTCCTTATATAAAGATTAATTAATTTAAAAACGTTATTCGGTCGATCGGACCACGAATTCTAATGAATTATAAATAATTTTGAAAGCTTTACAAATATTAGGATCAAAGTTAGCAACAAAAAAATTGTAGAAATAAAACTTTTATAAATTTTATACCTACAGAAATTGTTTCACTTCCTTATAAAACCCGTTTTAATAGGAAATCGGATCAATAGGAAATTCGTGTATTAATGTCCTCAACAGCAGTTTGTTTACAAGTTTTGAAATGTTATTTTTTACTGCAGCCTTTGTTTTGATATGAAAAAAGTTTTATCAGGATTTAAATTACTAATCAATGGAAGACTTCTTTGGGAGAAACAATTTAAACGACTTCCTTTGTAATCTTCCTTTATCCTACGGTCGATATTGTATTTGTCATGTCAATATTTTTCGAAATAACAAATATGTAAATAATTGTTTCATATTTGAACTTTTAAAATAAAATCTGTCTCAATGGTTTCTAAATAAATGCTTTAAACTCCCGGAGAATAAAATTGGGAGTTGTTGACTAAACACACAATTTTCCTTGTAAAAAATATATTCATAGAGTTTCTTATATTAAATATTTTTTGTGAATAATTTGAATCATTAAACATTGAAAATCCAGTAGAATAAGAAAAAATATGTATTATTGTAAATAATGGAAATTAGATATATAAAAAGTTATAAAAACCAAAATACGCATCCAGTAAAAGTCCTGAAAAAAAATTTTAACCGAAAAGAAAAATTCGGAAAATAAGCAGCCTGAAATTCCATAAATAGCAATCACAGTTAATTACGGTTTTTCGTTGTGATGAAAAAAAGCTAATGGCACGAGAGGGATTCGAACCCACGACCTTCGGCTAGATAAATAAAGGGCTGCTCCACCACCTTGATCCACCCGGACACCCACTTCCCTTCTCAACCTTTTGACACATCAACCAACAATTTTCCCCCCTTTTTGCTATTTTTCAATTGTCAAGAATCCAAACAGATTACACGACATTTGAAATCATTGCAAAAGGAGGGAAAACTCGTAAGTTGAGGTTGAGATGGGGCGTTGATGTCCGAGTGGATCGAGGTCAAGATAGCTCAGGTAGTAGACCAGCGGCGAATCTAGCCGAAGGTCGGGGGGTTCGAATCCCTCTCGTACCATTAGCTTTGTTTCATCACAACTAAAAACCGTAATTAATTGGTCGAGCGGACCACGAAAATAATGAACTAATAAATAGCAATGTTCTAGTAAATAAAAATGGAAAGTTTGGGCTAGATCAGCCGAGGTTAATTACATGTCTTGTGCTGCACTATAAAAACAATTCATAACTCTTCTGAGGATGATGTAAGGCTGTATTTTTTTTTCATTGAACCCAGTCCTAAATTTCCTTCATGCCAAAGAAAGAAGTCGACAAAAAACTCGGCAAATAATTTAATGTAAATTTCGGGATTTATTTACGGGAATGAGGTTTAGGGAATTACGCGCAGGTTTAAGTATTCCAAATCCGTCTAAAGTTCACTTGGATGGGTGGAGTCGGTTCAAAATTAGCAATCTTTTGTGATTTTTTTTTTTACTAAAACATGAAAATAGTCAATCAAATTTGAGTTTCTATTTACATACATCACATAATATTTTGTGACCTTGCAAACGCAGAAAAATCTTTTTATCAAGAAACAATCCCGATAGTTTTCCGCACGGAAATGCAATTGAGATAATCGAAAATTAGAAAAATATTGTTCATTCTGTTTTTACAGAAAAACATTTGCAAGAGTGCACGATTAACGCGAAGAATTAGCGCAAACCTGTCCTCTGTAAACAAATGAGCACTAGAGATAAAAAAAATAAAATTTATTATGGGGTTTTTTTCATCCTTATTTTTCTAGTTAATGGTATAAAACCTAAACTTTGTTGAACAATCCGAAATAAGTTATATTCACCTTTGAGACGATTTCAATATCGGTAAATTTGACGAATATCCTGAATAATTATTTTTAAATGGAAAACCAGAATTGCTTCTGGCCAATCGAGTCATAAAATGTTCATTATTGTTTTCTATTCACTAGAAGAGGCTGAAAACCGTATTTTACAAAAATTATATATTTTTGGACTTAATATGTCAAAAAAAGTTCATATATATCGGTGATCCCACGTCCGTAGCCTTGCCTTTTGATCAAAGGCGCCTGGTAATCGTTGTAATTTACCAACTTTTGTATTTTGATAATTTCCTCGTATTATTATGTCTAGAGCCAGTTTTTTTTCACTCATTACTGTTTCGATACAAGCTTCTTTGAATAGCTCTACATTTTTATGTGAGAGACCAACAATAATTCTGGTGGTCATAAGTCACGGAACTACACCTAATTCGAACCTGTCTTCTTGGGTGTTATTTGGATTTTTCTTTATATGTTTTAATGCCCAGTAATAGAAAATATACGTGCAATTGATTTTTTTTTCTATAGAAGCTGACTAATACGCATTTTTTCCATTTATCTTCAGTCCTGTAATTTTTCCGGTTATCGTGATGTATTATCAAATAGGGCGAAATTTTCAGCAATTCTTGTGTGAAAACCTTTTCCCATTCATGCTTTAAATGCGGAAAACCAAATGCTCTTTTAGCCGGGCGTATATGGTTGGTTGAGCTTGTCGAACCTGCTGGTCGTGGGTTCGATTCCGACCGCCGCCCTCTCAATTTCTGTCCCCCTGACAAAAACAAGTCGGTGCACGATGCGTTTTCCGGCTAATATGAAAAATCAGTAAATTAATTTAAAAAATTTAAGTTAACAAAAAATCTTGCTTATTTAAACTTTATTGGTGACATTTCATGATTTCTTTAAACTCAAAAATACACATATATACAGTAGTATAATTATGTGTATTATTAACTAAATAAATATTGTCTTTTTAACAAACTCCCATTGAAAGAAGACCTCTCACAACAATAATAATTTATCAAATAAATTGTCATTAAAAATTTTAACAATTATGACATTTTTGTCAATTAATTCATGTAAGGTATCGGTTGAGGTAAAAACCGTCAGCGTCATAAGTGCGATTCGAACCCACGACTTTCGGCTAAATACGCCGCTGCTCTATCACTTGAGCTATCGTGACTTCGACACTAACTTCCATTTTTTCAAATGTCGTGTCATCTTTTCGATTTTCGGCAACAAATGTAATCGCGACGGAGAGCTTTAGTGAAAATGTACTGCATCTTTGCTTATTAAATTCAGTGGAGTTTGTGGTCCGATTGACGGAATGACTTTTTTTAAATTAGTTAATCTTTACGTAAGTTATTGGTTGGGATAAAAGAAATTCAGTGTAACGAGCGGGATTCGAACCGAAGATCTTCGCCTCAATACGCCGCTGCTCTAACACTTGAACTATCGTGACTTCGATCCTCTCGAACACCAAATCTCCATATCAACCTACAACCGTTCCAATTTTCCCTCTTTTTGCCATTTTTTTATTTGAATACCTTACACAAAGTTTAATTATTAAAAAAAAATTTGTCAATCGGACCACGGAATCTAGCGGAATTACAAAACTTGTAAACTGCAAAAACTCATATAAACTGATAATTCCAAAAAAAGATTTTATTTAAATTTTTGACAAAACAATTTCTGGCTCAAAATGTTTTTTCAATGTTTTTTGATATTTTAAGTTTTACCCTTAATATTGAACACAGAAACCCCTAAAAATTGAACTTTCCGTTTAAAACTTTTAAATTAAAACCAAATAAAACAATCAAGCAAAAGATATTAAATTTATTTACATTAGTTTATTTGTAAAAAAAATCATTGATACTGGTTCTATTTTGCTTGATTTTAAACTCGCTTACTAATACTATTACAGCCTGATAACATATGATAAATGCTTGCGAGTAGATCGATAAAATAAATAAATAATATTTAATTAAAGCGAAGTGCTTTTTAATCAGATTGATATAATGTGACTGTAATTAACTCTGTTTAAATTTATTTGAAGTTGATGTCTTTAGCTTTACTACGTGCTTTACCAGTTTCGACAAAAGCATAGAATTTTGTTATACCTAAACCCATATTTATTTATCAAAAGGTTGCATGTTTTCAATCAGCGTTGAATTTTTCGTTTCCTATGCTCATCAACTTAAAAGGTTTTGTCTGGGGGTAAGTTTTTTATACTTCGTCAAGTCTGAAATTTCGACCAAGACGACTGTGACAGGGTCGAGTTTCAACAGGTTTCAGTTCCTTCGGCCCTTCGTGACTCGCCCTTTGTTAAATAGAAGCGGTCGTTTCCGAATCACTGGTTTATTTACTCTTTCGTTTCTCCGACGGTATCATCTGAAGTTATCAGTGAAAATGATGGATTATTGCGAAACGACCCTAAATCACCGGCTGTTAAAGAAACAAGAGAAGAAGATACAAAGAGTACGACAGAAAATATATAAGAATGTAGAAAATTATAATAATTTTTTTAAAATAAAAATTCATATTTTAAGAAACTGGGCGTGGCGGACGGGAGGTTGGAGTTTCTGATTCTTACTTGCCACCCTAGCGGTTCTGGGTTCAAATCCCGTCAAGCACATAAAATTTTGGTTAGAATGGTACAAAACGAAGTGTATAGTGGTTTGGCCTCCCCACGTTTTAAGGTACCTAAACCGAAATTATATAACTAAAAAGCTCTCAAATGTTACATACACAAGATAAACTACGTTATCAGTGGCCAGTAATAATATTTTTACAATTCAATAAGGTTATTTGTTGCGATAAAAAGTCAGGGTCACGAGAGGGATTCGAACCCCCCGATCTTCGGCTTTATACGCTGCTGCTCTACCATTTGAGCTAACTTGACCTCGATCCACTCGGACACTCCCATCTCAACGCCACCTTTTGAATTTCCCCGCCTTTTTGCGAAACGTATCTAGCCGAAGGTCGTGGGTTCGAATCCCGCTCGTGACCCTGACTTTTCATCTCAACTAAAACCTTAATTAATTGAAAGATGTTAATTGGTCAAGAGGACCACGAAAACTATTTTATTTAACATTTTTATAGTTGAAAATTAACGTGTTTTTTCTAAAATAAAACTATGTGAATCATATTTTCTTTCTCAATGATGCCTCTATTTTATCAGTTAGCAAAATTTACAAAACCATCAATATATATATATATATATA
>CM077106.1:20882788-20918655 GCA_039619505.1 Cimex hemipterus | reverse complement strand
TCTCTCTCTCTCTCTCTCTCTCTCTCTCTCTCTCTCTCTCTCTCTCTCTCTGTGTGCTTTTGTTTATGTGTGTGTATATGAGAGCTGTTTAGTGCGTGTGAGAAACAACTGTATTAAGACGGTTTATGTACGACTGTCCTACAATTTAGCAAAAAGCTACTAGGTAGTAGAACGCCCATAAACAACTAATGCATGCGAAGGAAAAACTGAGCAAAAGGATTTATAAAAGGTAGCTATGAGCAAGGATGCTTGTAATTTTTTTTCTTCATTTACTTATAGCTACAACTGTACATGCATTGTATACAACCAGCAGATTGGATTTCAGACTATGTGTTTGGCATTATGGGCGTTATAGAGAAAGTACCCATTGGCACCGGCTCTGAATTAATGAAATGATATTAATCACTCAAGAGGTCTCTTATCAATATTCTTTTCAGACGTTTACGCGTATTTTTCTTGGCCTTGCATTACCTTTACCTCCTTACAAGGGATTTACTTAATTTGAAAACTCATTTCAAACATAAAATAGTAATTTTAATCAATGGCAATTTTTTGTTTAATAAACGTTAAAAGGGAGAATTGATTTTATTTTACCTTCTTTTAAAAACCCTGATTTAAAACCGGACACCCTTGTCACAATGATAAAACTATTGGCATGTGTGAGATCTCTGTGAAGTGCGTTATTGTTTACGCAAAAAAGACAGAGACAATTAGTCTTAAAGTTTTGGTTTGAAACTTTGTAATATTGTAATGACGAGCATGATACTTGGCACCCGTACATCCAAATAGGTTTGAGTAGGTATGTCTATGAAAGTTTTAATTTTACTGGTAATTTTGATTGTCGGTTGAGCAGGTAATAAAACATTTTAAATCTTGTTAAGTATATGTTTTTTTTAATCGTGTGTATAGATTCCAAGGATGTGCTAGGTTTGTTGTGACTTTGAAGGGTTAAACTTTATTTTCCTAACAATTGTTTATATGTGGTTTTGTAACATAAGTGATGCTTGTGTAGAAGGGGGATGACTAGCTAATATGGCGGCAAGTGTATTCGTATTTGTTGACATATCAGGAGTAAAAACTTGTGTACAACAGCGGAGCGAGTATTGACCCTTGGGGCACACCTACAAGCACTTCTTCCATCCCGGAAGTCTCCAGATCCTGGTTTACTGCGAAAAATCTCTCTTTAAGGTATGATTGTATAATCAGATAATAGGCCTGGGGTAAAAATAATTTTCATTTGTATAATATTCCCTCATGCCATGTCGAAGGCCTGAGAAACGTGAAATACTCCAGTCGCGTACAGTTTCTGCTCGAGACACGAAGTAATGAAATCTGTCACTCTGTGAAGTTGATGAGTGGTGGAATGAGGGGTTCGAAAGCCTAATTGATGGTCTGGTAATATGATCGAAGTAGCAATAGAAATAATTCTTTTGTAAATTAATTTTCGATTAATTTAGAAGGAACGGGTAACAAACTGATAGGACGATAAGATTTTGGGAAGCTTAAGTTGTAAGCTTATTTTTATGAATTAATTAAAACTTGTTGACTGTTGGTGTCTAGAAAGTTGAAAATTTCCATTGTATTATTGGTTTTAACATTGCAAGCTGTATTTTCGATGTGGACAAGCCGTTATTTGGTTAATTTCAGTGAATTTTTACTAATTTTCAGTCGGTGAATTTGAAACAATTTTTAATTGCTTATTAACTTCCTGTGAAATAAATTGATATAAAACATTCTTCAAGTCGGAAAAAGTCTAATAAACCATTTTTTGAAGAAAAAACATGAAAAATAGCAGAATAATTTATTATGAATTATTAACAAGATTGCCGAAGGTATTTAATTTGTAGGTTAAATTAAGCATTAATTAAAACAATAACCTGTATTTTTAAAAACATTCCATGCAGTCTGAATGATTTATCTATGTAACGTTAACGACCTAGGTTATTAGTCTTAGATGAATAACATTTAATGAAGTATTTTTTTAAATTAATTTATTGAGATTTAAAGGAAAGTTTGGTAAAGAAAAGATTATACAGAACCGGCAAAAATAACTTCATACTGGGGTAACAAATTATAAATTTCTTATGAAATTGCTTGCTTTTAATTAGTGAGAATAAAAGTAAAAAAATATTCTGAATATTTGGCCGTGTTTTTTTTTTTTTTTTTCCAAATTCGTACTTAGTTCTACTTTTATTACTTTGCGATTTCTAACGGACCAACGGATGATGAAAGCCCGGCGCCGAGGGTATACAGTTACGCAATACCGCTCAGTCGTTCGGTTCAGCATGCTTGGATCCGTCTTGAATTTGAGGAAGTGTAATTTAATAAACAATCCGTTTATGCTCCCGCCCTAGCGCTTGTACATCCGAACAAGTAGTTTTGCAAACCAATTACACCGAAGTACACGGTAAATATGAAATTTGAAAAATCCCTGCGCTTAAACTGTGCCGCAGCGGTTTAATACAGCTACTTAACGGCGAAGTTTATAACGGGAAGTTCGCCTCGTGCCCGGTATTTTAACTTTCCTCGGTATTTAGGATCTTTTTTTCAAAAAGGGCCGTTGTGGCCGACAAGATGCCAATTAACGGGACGAGTATAAAAATCCTGTCAAGAACAGTAAGCCTTCACCACCTCTAAAACACAACTTCTGCTACCCGTCAATTGCAACCGGCCAGAAGATTGTTTACGCTTTACAGACGTATATTTAAAAAATAATTATTATTTATTGTTTAAAATAGCTATCCTACCAGCTAATTAAGGGTTATATTAATTCTGAAAATATGCTACGTAAGGTATGAATGTAATTTCAAAAAATAGGGGAGAGAGGAGAAAATAAAATAACAGCGATTTAATTGTAACAAAAACAGACTCTTTGCTTCGATTATTGTATTTTAAAATCCTTACAGATTTACCCTTGAAAATTTTGAAGAATGATTTAAAAATTTTCGTTTGGTTATATTTACATTCTGTCAGCCATCGCTTGACTCATAATATGTACATTTCAGACTGCGTAAAGAAAAAATTTAAATAAATTACAATGAAAGTTTGGAAGTTTGGGAAAGAAAATATACATAAGCCTTCTTTCAGTCACCTTGCGATGTTGAGGCCTCAGTTACATCGCCAGCTTTGTTCAGAATTGAAAAAAAAATGGAGGTGTAATTGAAAAGAAACAAGGAAAGCATGGAGTTAAAATAATTGAAATGGGAAGATACTTTGCCTCTTTTATGGAAGTGTAAACGAATACGAAATAAACAACAGAAACAGGGGAAAAGAGAATAGGTAAACTTCATTCTCAAATGAATTCCAGTGGATTCAAGCAAAAAACCAAACTGTGAGGTTTCAAAAAAGAATACGGGAGATAACGCTCTACTCCCTCCAGTAGGATTAGGCCCGGCATGGACAATTTTGCCTTCACTGTATACCATTGAAATATTTTTATTAAATATAACCTTACCATGAAATAACGTGCATGCTTTTGAAGACGAATCTTTCAAGTCTGCGCAGATGTGGAGGAATTTCTGCACTTTTAAATCCGGTAAAAGGAAGCCTGTAAAGCTTAAAAAAGTCCTGCCTTGATGTGATTATGTGAAACCTCCCATTACAATGAAATACGCATTTTTTATATACTTAACCCTTCTACTTACGGTACAGTCCAAATGATCGACGATGGCGCGTGTGACAAGCTGTAACAGCACAAAAGGTCTTGTATAAAATTTTAAGTTTGAACTTTTTAATGTTGATATTCTTCCCACTCGTCAGTTTGTTTTTAAAAGAAAGAAAATGAGGTATTGACTCTAAAAAAACTATACCCTCGACTAGTTTTTACTGATGGGTCTGTGATTGGAAAAATAGTAAGGGCTGCACTATTTGACCCTCCACCGAACATCACAAAGGCCTACCACTTGACAGGCTCGGCCTCCATTTTCACCGCAGAGCTTAATCCCTTGTAATATATGATGACAATGGGCGGCAGAAAATTTTGCCTTGTAAAGGACAGCAAGTGCATCATTGGTTAAACTGAGGTTCGAACTCCAAGGTTAAACATTTGCTAACGAAACGTAAAAAATTCAACTTAAACGGTAGTTCGGGCTGGAGTACTGCGGTATAAAAAACGATGAATTTGTCGACCATTTGGCCACCAACAAGATACAGAGACTTTATCAACACCAAACTACCAAAATCAGACGTCATACGTGTATTGAACGATAAATGTATAAAGGACTGGGATGAGCGGTATAACAGCGGTCGTCGGATCACTCTACCGATCACTGTTTTCCATGAGAGTTTGGCTGCGAAAAATCTTTCTCAACAGCACGATTAAGAATAATTCAAGGCATCTGTCGTTTCCATTTGCCGAGAATTGGGCTTAGATCGTCTTCAAATTGTCCTAAGTGTGACGAACCTGAAACCATGAAGCCTTCTTCGTTGTCATTTACTCTACTAAGCACGAAGTTGGACAAAGATGACCTTTTCAACCGTACCTTCTAACAGAAGGAGGTGATTAAACAACCATTTTGTTTCGAGATACTATTGGAGTTTGGCAATTCTAGTATTTATGGACTTGACACAAAATCTAGGATTTGATATATAAAATTGACTGAAATAAAGCGCCGAACTGCTCAGGGCGAATTTGGCTTTGGTCTGCGGGGAGGATGTGGAAGTTTCTACTACGCGATTAATCGATGTAGTTTTTATCCACATCCTCCTCATCTATCTGCAAGAAAAGGTGGAGTTCCCTAAGTTCAGATCTAAAGGTACAAAAGGGGAAACTCCCAGCATCGGTCGACCAGCGCGGGTTTGGCGGGGAGGATATCCGATGGCCAGATGTGATAGACAAGGCTTAAAAAATCTTAGTAAAGATTTGGGAAACCTCTTATAAGATAGTGTATTAACTGATAAATTAAAGCTTAGCCAAAAACATAGAAGGAAAAATGTTGAAAGATCAAATGAAAATTTACTTCTAAATCTACACCTCTATGTACATTTACATTTACATATTTATGCAAACTGTAACATGTATTCAAACGATAATACTCTCTTTTTAAAGAACACCTTTCAAAAAAATAAAAAGAAATTAGAGTTCCATGACTGTCTATTACATTTTGAGAACTCGCTCAATCCACTACTTTTTACGAGGTTATATGAACCCTCCAGGTGCCGATGTTTTTTGAAAAAAAAAAAACACATGTATAAGTATGTCGGGTTTGAATGCATGACCGCTAGATTCGAACTCGGGACCTTTACCTTACAGTGATAAGCGCCGTGTCGACACCTAAACCGCTGCGGACACCGACGCCCCCGACTACTTTATCTTCACAGAATGCTAAGAAATTTTAAATTGACTAATCGAATTCCGTGAATGAGGATGTTTTATTAATTATATCTACCTGAAGTCCAAACCACTTGCAGTTAGAAATGGTTAATATTTAGCATCTTTTGAGAGTGATTAATTTCTTAAAATTTGGAAGTTTGTTATTATTTTTTTTAAATTTGCTTTATATATGATTTCTGATGTATAATTGACTCCCTAATTTGTTAAACGTAACGTTCAGATATTATTCTGCCAGTTGCCTTTGTGACATTAATTTATTTCTTTTATACTTACCTTATTTATCAACGCCCTCATTATTAAAGGGATTAAAATTTCGTTGAATCAATGAAAAAGAAAAAAACACTTGTTTTAATATAATATATTTTTTTAATTATTCATTTTTAACTCAATGAACATGACTAACGATACCCGTTTATTTTTTTTGTTCGTCCGAAGAAATAATACAAAAGAAAACAAAATTACAAGAATTACAAGAAAAAATGCAAGAAGCATAATATTTTTTAAATATATGTATTAGGTTTATAACTATTTATTTCTTTTCTTATAAATAGCACTCAACGAAAAATAGATTACATTTTACAGCGAATAGAACGACTTGTTAAATTGACAAGGCATTCGCAAGGTTTACATATGTATATTTTGTAGGCAGACGTTTAGGAAAAATATTTGTCATTTTTTTACAAACCAGGATATAATCTTATATTAAACATACAAGTTATTTACAAAAGGATTGATTATTTACAAGTTTTTTCTTCTTCTTAAAATAAAATAGTAGTTTGTAAAAAATATATTTACAATGCCATCTAACAAATTTAATAAATAACGCTAATTAACAATGTATGTAGGTCTTTCAATCTCATTACGAATTTCAAAGAATATTCAATTTAAATAAGGCAAATTTTCATGTTTTAATTAACGACCACACTTTTTATTAAAGCATATTGTTCTGTATTAAAAAAATTATTTACAATGTGCTGCTTTATGGGAAGAGCTCTCCTCCTGGATTCTTGGCTTTCTTTTAATTTTATTTTCATACACTAATAAAAGCTGTACCCTGATGTACCTCTTGAACACAAAATAATATTCAATGAAACGAATTCCTTCTTATTTGTTGTCAACAAATGAAAAATTAAATAGGATTTAAAACATATTTACACTTTGGCACAAAACTTACATTAGAAAAGTAAGTGAAGAAGATAACTTAAACTAATTGTTAATAAATTAAAATGCAATCACAATTTCAACCTTATACTTGGTAAGTAATACAAAAAGAAAATGAAAAAAAGTACAGTTTTAACTAAAAGTGTAAAGTCATCATGATGGATCAATTTGATGCTTAATCAAATAACCACTTTTTTAACAAAAGGGTACAAATTTCAATTTTTTAAGTGAACACATAAGAATTGTTAATTTAAAAAAAAAATATCATCGTTCGTTACAACCAATAACTCTCTTACCAACTGCATCAAAAAAATTAAAATTAAAATTTCAACATTAAATTTATAGTTAAATATATTTCCTATTTGTTTTACACGTACGTTCAGTGTCCGAATCTTGTGGTTTTTTTTTTAATTTTATATAATTTTAATAACTGCTAAGTTTAAAATTGACCTGAGACAAGTGCACCAGCTCAATAATTCCGATTTCGTAAGCGGTTTCAAAAATCAGAAGCATTTTCATATTTCTTTTCGGAATTTTATTAACAACGAAAAAACATTATGTATCGTTTCATTATTTCATAGGATTGAGGATAAAATAAACTAGTGTAAACTTCAAGATCAATTCATAATAAATATATAATAAATAAATAAATATATTCTGTTTTATAAGAAGCCAATGATATATGTCATCAAATATCTTTTCGTCTGTAATAATTTATTTTAAAAAATTTGTCGCTTATAGAACAAAAGTTACAAAAAAAGAACACTGAATATTCCCAATCTTTTATATTTTACTCCGTAATTCTGTACTGTCGTGTAATATAACATGATGAAAGTCTCTTTATGTGTGGATCTCATCTCCTCGTGATTCTGAAGAGTATTATGTGGCCGAGTGAATGTGATATGTTCGTCATGGGCGATCTCTAGACCATAACTGGCTACACATTACCTTAAATATATTACAAGGTTTCTTTTTTTAATACACACATTTACACTTGTCTTAGTGTAATAATTAATTATTTATAAATTATTGCGCGATAATTAAATCAAAACGTATTTCTCCTACATGAAATAGTTTAAAAACACGCAATCATTTTGAAATGGTTGAAGTGCCTTTTAATTAATAAAAATGGAGGCAGGGCTTGATCCAGTGTGGTTTCCCGACCTGCTCTGGAAACTTAGGGGCATCGTTAATTTATTAACTCATTCTAAATCATCTCTGAGAGATCCTTTTAAGTACAAATCAAGCATCCTTCTTCCCCCATACACATTGCCGAAGCAAGTGTTCCGCAAGGCAATACCCTTGGTCCCATTCTATCTTCAATGTAGACTGCCCCGTATCAATCCCCAGGCAATTCAGCAAACCCAGACCTAGTAATGGATTTCAGAAACGTCCAGGACTAAGTTTGTAAAAATGATAATACTAATAAATGATCGGACTTGACGAAACTAAATCACAGCAGATAAACTTTACCCGTTCGATGAATAACCTCTCATCCGATCAGCAACTCTCTTACTAGTCCACTATTTGGAAGTACTGGAAAAAACTTAGAACCATCAAAAGATTTGTAAAAAAAAATAGAACTCAAAGGAGATTTAAACTATTGAAAAATGGACCAGACACCAGATCGAACCTCTGACTACAAGACGTATTCGTAGTGATGTTTAATTGTCACTACCAATTTGGACGGGCAGAATTGCAATACTCAATCATGCCTAACTTCTAAAGAATCCAGACATTCCAGTCCAAAACCCTTGGTACTATTGTCAAAGTTTACTGCTTCGGATCTAACCCCATGACCCTCGCCCTTAACTCCCCAATCCCAATCTCGAATCCTTGTTATTCCTCTAAAGCGCCAATGGCTTCGCGATTTCCTCCCCGGTGTACAAAGAGAACAGTGTTGTGTTACACTTGTAATTAATTAAATTCTCATCTCTTATAATATAAACTTCATAAATTCAACAAAGTTATTTATAACTCTCTAGCTTTGTCATAACGTAAATAATGAAACAAAGCAACGGTTGAGAAAGATTTATTATTTTACTGTTTAATAACCAACATTTTATCATTCTCAAAAGATCATTTTAGAAAATTACCTACAAGAACTTCATACTTTATATTAGTCCAGAGCTTTTAGGTAATTAGCAAAACGAAAAATGTTTACTCCTTTTCGGATTAAAAAAGAAAGCTATTACACTTTAAACTAAACTACAGTATAGTAAAATAAGTTAAATTCATATCAAATAATTTTCTAAAAGGTCATTAATGTCAATTAAAGATATTACGTTTGACTGCAAGCTATTAAAATCTAAAATGTGTTAAGGATTTTTATCCAATGCAGTCACTTATTTTAATACTTTCAAAATTTTTATTTTTTAATACTTAAATGCTCTTTTTTTAAATTCCTTTGTTTTTGACCGTTATTGTGGCGTCATAAACTATAATTTCTGTTTAAAGTATTATCTGAATCGACCACTTTTTTTACTCGCGAATAATGCAGATTTAGGTATGGTCTGGATGAACAAAGGAATTCAATTCATACGTCAAATTTTAAGGTTATCGTAAGGGCAAAATAATCTTAAATATGTCTTACAAATTGACATAATTAAGTTTTTATTTGATTTTCTTTGAAGACAGACTCAGTCCCAATATTGCCAAGGGAGTTAACATTATTGAAGTGTCAATTAAGTCAATTTGTAGACTTAATGACGAACTTAAAATAGGTGGACAGCTTGGCAGATAAGAATTGAATTTGTTTTTCATGCAGACCTGCTCAAGATGGAGATTAATCGTGGATAAACTAAAATAATCTACGTCACGTAAACAGATTTTGTTTTAACCATTGTTCAATACGTTCTGTTTATCGCTATTCGAGTGTCTCATTATCTGGAAATTAAGCATCTCGTTTAACAACTCGATGGATATTCAAATTTGTAAATTCCATGGTAGTACTATTTCCCGACTGTATATTTGTTTAGAAAAAAATTTTTATTTTTTGTTTAGCATTCTCACTTGAACAACCGCACACCTAAATAAAAAGGACGCAAATAAATAAGCTTAAAGGAAACGATTTTATCACAATCCAAATTCGAGGCCTGTAGAGCAAAAATCTAAAATCACAGCCATCTTGACCTAACAATTATTTGTACCTCGCTATTCAAATAAAAACACAAATACAATCAAACCGAATGACGAATCTTTAAAAAAATATATTCAATCAAAAATATTAACGTTTATACATATAAAATAGAATGGTCTATTCTGAGGCCGTTGATACTAATAAAAACTTGCCACTTTTTAAATAACTTTTCGTGAAACTATGTGCATTTTAACATTTCAAAAACTGATTTCTATCATTATTAAAATGTTCAGTCTTCAGATAAGGAAAACCTTCTCGTAACAGTCATATTTGATATATCGTGTATTAAACCATGGAATAGAAAATAAATTGACCATTTTATTAAATAAATTCTCTGTGAATTCGTACTCCAATATAATAATCTTTATGTTTATTTATTTTTCCGTATCACTAATTTAATATCTAACTTATAGGTTATTTAGAATATGTACGCATATGTCAAGTGATAGCACTCAACATTTACTATTCTAAGCAGGTCGCTCACATCTTACTCTTTTTTATTTTTGACACCCCCTTTTCAAGAATAAAAAAGGACATTTGGTTTTATCTTGCATGAACGATATTTATTCTAAATTTATGATACATATTTAAAGCAGAATTTAACTTCATTGCGTATTTATTAAACCCAGGTGAAATAAATAAAACGTACATCATACCCTTTGTAATTTACTCATTTTTCCCTTATTGTTTTTTCCATAAATGTTCCTATTTGATGAACGGTTGAATTATTAAAAAAGGTTAATTCTTTATAGTAAATCATAGTAAAAACTGTTGGTTATTACATAACCGTAACAATAATTTTAATTTCGAATAGCATTTCGACAGGATTTGTTTTTAACCAACATTTTAAATTTTGATCATGAATGGTGATTTTGAAGTTTTATAAATTAATAAGTGGTTAAAGTAGAGAGGAGCGATCAAACCTCAATATTTTCACTTATCGAGCCACCGGTCGCTAAGTACCAAACCTAAATAGCTTTCGTGCTGCAACAAACAGAACTATTGTACCTATAAAATACATCTACACAACTAAAAGCGCTAAAAAAAAATATTAAATAGATTGTCCCATGCTTCATACTTATTTGAAATATATTCTTGACTTTCTTTTCTGTTTTCTTTTTTTTTTGTAGTCCTCAACAATTCATATTTCTCTGAATCTTTATGATTTGTGTTGTTTTATGTTCAGCTATTGCCCGTGATCAGTTTAGAATGAAAATAACCTCCACGGAATCCACTTTTTCTCCGTTTAGTGTGATTTACAGATGTTAAATCCGTAAAACCAGGGATCTTTAAAAAAATCCACTTTGCAAAGAGCCTTCAGGTTTGAAATTATATTTGTGTTGTTAAATAAGCGTCAAGCGCGAAATTTAGACGGACAGCCGTGGAAAAGGTCTCGAAACTAGTAAAACAGGACTTTCATTTGTGTGAGAAAATAATAAAATACTTTATTTTTGACTGTCATAATTAAAGAAAGGATATTTAATATGATTTTTGTTTTTCTATTGAAAGAATACACGTGACAGTACAACAGGACGATTTTGGCTCTTATTGTCGGACGGTTTGAAATTTATTGATTAAGATTAAATACGTATTGACACGACATTAAGTTCAGCGGTTAATTGAGAGGTGCACAGAGTCTCAGAACAGGTATAATTGAATTATTTGGCTCATAACCTTGTTCAGCGTGCCATTCTCAGCGCCTCTTAAAAAAAATCAAAAATTAAATTCGTTGCTTAACATACACGATAAAACGCTAACAATAATACCAAAAGCTATGATAATTGACTAGCTGAAATGTAAAAAAGAAAAAACAGAAACTCGTAAATTAGAGGGCATGGAATGGCGAGGTTGTAATTCGATATAAAATAGTCCGACCGTTTTAGACAAATACAGAAGACATGTGCATCAAGGAGGTGTGCGCGGCTGCGAGGCCTGATACCAGTCACCTGGATTCCGAGCCCGGTTCGTTGTTAGGGTCTGAATCGCTGTGGTGCTGGTTTGCGGAGAGGTCGTTGTTGTTGAGAGATGCGGATCTCTGCTCTCCCCTCCTCACACCGAGATGGGAGGCGTCCGATCCTCTGCGGGTGTAGCGCGACGATCCGCGCTTTTCCGTCGCCTTATAGCACAGGCACCGGCAGATGATCCTCTTGAACGCGAACCTGAAATCCTTGCTGAACAGGGCGTATATACAAGGGTTGATCGCCGAGTTGCAATACCCGAGCCAGAATAGTACGGAGAACACCATGGGCTCGACATCTCCCAAGAAAGCTCTGAGGAGGTACATCGTGAAGAATGGGAGCCAGCACACTATGAAACCCCCGACGATGATGCCGAGAGTCTTGGCCGCTTTTGTCTCCATCCTGAAACGTTTCACTTGGGCCTTGATGTTCCTCTTTCCCATCCTGGAAATCAGTTTAGGTTTATTCTCTTCGTAAGTCGGCGACGGCGAAAGATCTTTTTGTATGGTGACGCTAAGGGGGTCTCCTAGAAGTCTCGGCCTGCAAGCACCGCCGCTTTCCGAATTGGACCTTCTGCCTCGTCTCTGTTGTCCTATAGACGCCACTCTCAAATGGCAGTTTTCTTTTCGGAAAACCGAACTGGGTTCGTTACCCGAGTAGTGAACAGCGTAAAGCGCTCCCGTGCTAGTTGTCGAGGAGCTAGATATCGAGGATTTCGGACTAGAAGGTGGAGGAGAATTGTTATTTACCGACGCTATAGCATCGGAACTCGGGTACGAGACGGATATTTTAATCCTCTCGTGTCTCCGTTCTTTTCTTCTGTCTGGAGACTTTCCACACGGTGAGTTGTTGACGGAGTTCGCCGCTGAGTTGGTGGTCGTAGTCGAATTACTACCGCCACTACCTTGCATGACGGAACCACGTCCTCTGTGTATTCTAAGTGTGAGTCTTTGCTCGTCGAACCTGTTTCCTAGGCCGCCTTTGGCTCCTTTCGTCGTCCGGAACCCTTGGTTTATGGCCCTGGTCGTCTGTACGGCCGCCCTATATATTCTCCAGTAGAAGAACAGCATAACAAACATCGGAAGAAAGAACGAACCCGTCGCGGAGTAGATGACATACCCTTTGTCGTCCGTCAGTTCGCATCTCCACGGGCACGGCGGTTCCGCCGTCGACTGGAGAGTCGGAGAAGCGAGGACCGTCGCTCCTCCGGGTGTCAATGGCCTCCCCGGGCCTTCTACGACCGGAGGCATTTCTTTGTCTTTCCACCCGACTAGAGGCGGGAAGCATATGATAAACGACAAGACCCATACTAGGCCTATCAGCAGTTTCGCTCTGCTTGTTGACATTATGCTCGGATATGTGACAGGTCTCGTCACTGCCACGTACCTGTCGAGTGAAATCGCGCACAAGTTGAGAATCGATGCAGTGCACATCCAAACGTCCAGCGCTAGCCAGGCGGAACACCAAAGGTCGCCGAATATCCACACCTAAAAAAACAAAAACAAAAGTTATGATATATATCTTTTAATATAGCATATTCTATACCAAATTATTATATATAATAAATATAGAATTTGAATTTTTCGCATAAATCAAACTAAGATGTTACGTCTAATTTTTCTAAGACAAAAGGAAATGTTTGAATATATAATAGAAATTATACCAAATTGATGGCTGTACTTTCGATGGGATTTTTCAGCCTCTTAAAAAATATGAATGTACATAACATGTAAATATAGAAGAACACATCATTTTTATTTTTATAGGATTAATATGCTCAAAATACATCATTTTTTAATGTCAAGTATGTGAAGTATAAATGTTGGCAAACACAATTTCTTGATGATTTGAAAGATTTGAAAAATCCTACCCTACACGTGAGCTAGAAACAGTAACAGTTAAATATTTTTCCTGTAATAATATTAACTCCTTATAGTAAGTGGTCTATGGTTTGTAAAGCTCAACATGGTTTGCTTCTTCCAGAATACCAAAATTTGATGCTTTTTAAATTTATCATCAATAATATAGAAAGTGGGTCCCAGGTTTATGTTATTTACATCTGTCCAAGGAATTATTGTGTAGACCATATGGGACTACTATTCAATTAATCCGTCTAGGTATACAAGTAGATTTTCCAAAAAGATTTTTCAAATAGAGTCCTTCCTAACTATATGATAGAAAGATGAAGGATCTTATTCGTGATGAATGTTCCTACTATATTACTGCGACTTCATGCGTTCCCCATGGTTCCCACCTGGGCCCAACACTTTTTACATTGTATTTTAATGATCTCGTTACCTTTGGTTTGTCCTCATTAACGGTCTTATTAATAATCTATTATTAAAAAATAAATAAGTTGTTATTAATAAAAATATATTTAGTGGTCTGATTGACCAAATTTCCTCTTTAAATTAATTAATCGTTTTACGTAAGGTTTTGGTTGAAACGAATAAGTTAGTGTCATGAATGGGGTTCGAACCAACGACCTTCGGCTCAATACGCCGCTGCCATAGCACTTCAGCTTTTCAGACTTCGGTCCACTCGAACACCAAAACCCCCCTGTCAACCTACAACCTTTCGAATTTCCCCTATATTTAGTAATTTTTTAAATGTTTTTCAAATTCCTCCCAGAAGTCGTGGGTTCAAATCTAACACTAACTTTTTCATTTCAACCGAAACCCTACATAACAGATTATTCATATATCATGAGATGCGGACTGGTGTGATTTAGGTTTCAGAAAAAAACTTTTTCTTTATCGTGCCAACGTTTCGATCTTTATTGAGCCCTGAAGATGATCTCAATAAAGATCGAAACGTTGGCACGATAAAGAAATTTTTTTTTCTGAAACCTACATATATGAATAATTATCGATTAACGGTCACTAATCTCTACACATTCTTACATAAAACGATAAATTCATAGAAAATAATATTAATGGCACAAATATATATTTATTTATATTATAGTATGAAAATTGTAATTAAGTACGCAATTACTATGTTAATTGCACGGTTAACCCCATGGTAAAACAAAGTCGTAAATGTCGGTAATGAGCAATTGGCAGTAAGTTATAAATTCCAGAGATCTTGTAAAGTTCTAGAAATGGGTTAGGGTTTTGCCCAGTTGAGCTCCGGTTGTGAGTGACTCAAGTGCCATTCATTCTTTTTCCCGTCACTCCTCTCGGCAACTCAATTTGTTCAAGTAGCCTGGGCAAATTGAGTCGGACCAACCGGACTTTTAATGAGCCACAATTCAAATGCGCCTGCCATCGGGTTCACTCCCGTCTAATCAGATTCCGTACTTTTTTTGTAAGGTATATTAGAATTACATCAGCACAATTGGGTTTGCTTTTATCGAAGTTTCTGAAAAGGACTCTTATTTATTTCTTAATCGCACGTGTCTTTTCTTTAATACTCGCCTGGATCGACTGATCATCCGCAGAATAATAGTCTGACAAAGTTCTAAGGCTGGTCATGTTAAATACTTACATTTCCCCCATGCGCCGAGAAATTTCCAGTTAAGGGAATAGAGTACATTTTTATATGAAAGTGAGAGGAGAATCCTCCCTGGAGAAAATCCTTTGAAACTTGTACTCATTTTCATCTAAAACGTCTTTTACGAAGGGCCAATTTGATGGACCAAAAGATGGATCCGCTGAGCTACGTCGCTCTACTTAGATATAATATGTTAGATGTGTAATACCCGTTTTCAGACGGTATCCTACGTTTTTTTAACCTTATTTGATTTTTCTTTTTCAAAAATATTATTTTGAGTTCCACCTAATTTTGCAGAAGTTTAGGACCCTCTTTATTTTAACAGTTTAGTTCAGTTTTAAGTAGTTTTCGGCAGGATTGAATTGGTAATATGTCAATTTAGAACGAAATGTTTGTGAAATATATGAAAGCCAAAAGTTGAGAAACATTATTCCAGTGTACATGGCAGACCTTAGACCGTAGATTATTAGTTAGAGAATGTAATTATTGATATGTACATATCAAAATAAAGTTATAATAATTTAATTATATGTAAATTTATTATCAATAAATTATATATTAATTCGTTTTTTGATTATTAGTAATTAGTTTATGCAACAAGAAAAACGTATTTGAGTTTTTTATCCCTTCGATTGAATCTGGCACTCGGGGTTGCTTTGCAAACCTCATACGTACTAGCTTATACTGAGATCTTATCTAACGATCGATTTTGTCGACTCCGTCAGGGAACTGAATTCTCAACTTATATACGCATTATACGCCTAATGGCGGATGTTCCTCTGGGAACCATACTTGGCCCTTTTGTATTTTCCATATACACAGCAGATATTCCTACACGTGTTAACATATCGACACACACTGGGCTATAACCTCAGTTTAAACATTAAAAGACAAATATTGCCGCCAGTAAGTGAAACTACTAAACTAAATTAACCTAGAATTGTACACAGAATAAGGATTATAAAATTAACAAACAAATTGGCTTTTTTATTAGTTCCTTTTTAAAAACGAAATTGATTACTGAAAAAGACATCAATTAGAAAAAATTCTCCCATAAATAAGGTGATACATGTTACAACTAAATTTACCTTGTTCGTCCTGTCCGACGGATAAATAATATCATGCAAAAAAACGAATAATCAGGGCTGTTTTGTTTTTATAACTAGATATTGTATATGTTGAAGAAGACCAGAAATTTTAAATTTCTTTTAAAACTATGGGTATATCTTCAAATTAATGGTGATTAAGCTGATATAGGGGTAGGTCTCGGTCACCATTAATCTGAAGATGTAAACATATAAAATGCAGGGTGGGCGACCAAGACCCGAGAGCTTAAATGCATGAGTAGACTCGTACCCCATCCTTAAAAGGTCCGGTACTTGGTCGGCTATCGTGTCCTGCATAAACCTCTTGGACCTGTTCACAAACCCCAAGAATCTGTACCATTTAATCACGGAGAGTGATTTGGTGATGCCCTCTCCTTCAAAGGTATCAAATCTAGACCTAACATATCTATCACACTCTGCGAGGCAGTGCCTTGCCGTTTCTTCTTTTATTTCAAAAAACGATAAAAGGGGTCTTGTAAACTAGGTGTCTTCTCACTTGGCGGTGGCCCATCAGAATAAGTATCAGCCTCCAAATTCCCTTCCTTGAGATAGAAAATGGCCATTTCGCAGCTGACATGCATAGAATATAAAATAATAATAGAATAATAAAATGCTTTAAAAACAAGCACTGTGTTAATACTATTGTGGATGTTTTAAAATTAATCCTCTTATTTCTTCTTTTAATTACTATAAAAAGGTTAGTTTTTAATATATAAAATTTAAAAAATATAATTAGGCAAATAATGAGCAGATACATCAATTAATAGGCTGGAGAAGTTCAATATTTAATAAAAGAACAAGTGCAATAAGGAATTAGAGTTGTTTCCTTCTCCGCATTTTTAGGTTAAAGCCTTTGGAGCGATTTTCTATTTGCTTATTTTTATTTTCGTTTTGTTATACTTTCTCACTTTTTATAATTTCAATTCATGAATCCATGGAAACAGAAACTCTTCACTAAACCTATCATGGTACGACCATCATTCACCGACAAACCTATAGACGAATATAACAATCCTACCCATCATCAATCTCGCTAATAAAAATATTTTCTTTAATTCATTTATACCATAAATAATGCACCAATTAGGGGTATTTTCAAGGGATTGATCCGAATTGAATTGAAGATTGTGGCCGTGTCAGTTGAAGAACAGATGCACTCAGACATTTATAGCTTTGCCCGCCTAAAGGTCCTAACCGATCCCGTCTGAATCGATCCCATTTGAACCGGATGTAATAACCCCGTGAGAAAGAGGGCCGAACCCAGCACTTTTTCACATCTCGAGACTTCTCGGCACGGCCTTCCGATAAGATTAGCAGAATATTCGGATTTCATTTTGGCCGACTGCTCCCAAATTAAGGGCCCGGTGATAGATGGAAAAGGGCCTTGTCCCATTACAAGGGACAACCGGATCGGGTAGGAAGACGAATAGCCACCCCCATTCTCAGTGTGCGGGCTGTCCAAAGTGACGCTGGTAACCAGACCTGTGGGCTTGCCTTTGTTAAAACATTACCCTACTGAAGAACAAACTAATTTATCAGGATTTTCTCTACCTTGCATCAATGGCAATCATGGGATATCAACATGTTGCCAAAGTTCGTTTTGAATGTAAACAATGAGAAAATAAAACTTGGAAACGAACAGATAACAAAAAATTTCTCACTACGAGTGTTAGTTTAAGAAAAAATGTAAAAATCATTCATTGGTATGGTCCAACTGACCACGTAACTTCTTTTCAATGAATTAATTTTAATGAAAGGTAAGATAGAGACAAAAAGTCAGTGTCAAGAGCGGGATTCGAACTCGACCTTCGGCTAAATTCGCCAATATTTGACTTTGATCAACCAAAGCTCATTACATTCCACTTTTAAACACTATTAATAAGTCTTTATCCGTGAGGTCTTGGTCGAAATGAAAAAACTAGTGTAATGAGCGGAATTCGAACCCACGACCTTCGGCTCAAAACGATTCACTAGGACACCCCCATCACAACCCACCTTTCGAATTTTCCTTTTTTTTGCATTTTTCTTATGTGGAGTCTTTCCGATTCTCGGCGACAAATGGATCTAAGTCGCGATAGTTCAAGAGGTCAGAGCAGCGGCGGTTGAACCGAAGGTCGAGGGTTCGAATCCCGCTCAGTGCACTGACTTTTTTTGTCTCTACCAATACTTTTCATGAAGACTAATTAGGTAAAAATCATGATTTATTCAAATTATATTGATGGCATTGCAGAACTATAAAAAAATGATTTTTTATGGAATTTACAAGAACCAATTGAAATTGTTTACAAAATTGTACTGACTGTAATCACTTTAGGTGTCAATATTGGCCATATAAATACGAACATTTTTAACTCGGGTGAATACATTTTTTAACAAATAACTTTGGAAGGTTTATATGACCTCATTGCGATGATTATAGCCCAAATTTTCGGAAGAATAGAAATTGTAAATATTAACAGGCATTATATCAATTATAATTTAGAGGCATGTCACTTTAGACAAAATGTGTAATTCTGTTAAATCCATTAAAAGTTAATAAAATAGCTCAAATTGGACATAATTACCTAATAAAAATTTCTGCTAGAGTAAAATAATTCCACACTTTTAAAATAAAACTACTCGATCCAATTTATCTCGTTATTTTTTGGTCTATATCAAAAATTGAAATTTATCGTGCCACCGTGGTTTTCCCGTGTGGATGGCCAACCTTTCAGACATGACCGAGTTGTTGAAAAGAAATCTTCTGGGATCCATTCCAAGTTTGTCCTCCGGTTCGAGGTGTTGATATAGGCCTCGACTGGGACTCGAAACCGGGCTTTCCTTTTCTTCCTCTGGGCAGACAAGGGCGTAACATATGTGTAACATTTATCATGCGAATTCTTTTTTTTTCTGCATTACACAAAACAAAGTTAAAACAATGTTTAGCAATTTTTTGTGTTTGTCAGCTAAATAAAGTTGTTTTTTTTTTTTTTTAATTTAAAGAACATATATTAATTAAATAGATCCTTCAAGTTTCAAACACCTGGGATTTAAAGAAAATTTCTCTAAGAAATAAATAAAACAAATATAATCTCAATAGCATGTACAACAAAAATATATGATTTTACTGTATTTCTTTATTTCAACGATCCAAATTTGACTTAGATTGATAGCGTTTCCAGCTGTTTATTCGAAAGATTTTAAAGTACCGAAACGATTTTTGTCGATGTTTCATGTTTGGCCATCGACGATAGACTAATTCTTGAGGAACTAACTGATAGTCAAATATGAAAATCGCTCTTCGAAAAAAATTCGAGTCACTAATAAACAATCAATTTAGCTTTCCACCAAATATTCGGTAGCATATCAAGTCCATAGAATTACTGATTAATAGAAAGGGCCTTAGAAGAAAAACTTTTTTTTGTCTTTGGAGTTTCTGGACGTAAGTTAGATATGAATGCTTAATAAATAAACTTAGAAATATTATATATATTCTCCCAACCCAGTACAAACAACTATTCTTTTTCTACGGAGAACCTTTCCTGAGTGAAGCAGGAAAACGAATACTTCGAACTTTTATAGGTAAAGTGTGACGTTCCTTGGTGGAGTGTCCTGGGATATTTTTCTTTTTCATACCAGTAACTTGTCACCAATAGAGCACATCCTATTCGAGGATCAAACTGCAACACTGACATTGTTAAATAGTATTAAAGCAAGAATATTGAAAAATTAAAATAAATTGTTAGGAGGTTCTTTAGCGTGCGCACCTCACCGTCCGGCCTTATCACACGTTTAGATTCAAGTTAAGAGCGACTCACCTCCGCGCACGGAATATCTGCTGCTTCCGTGAGGTTCGGTGTAGAAGCTCACAAATCCACAGACTAATCGATAGACATGCTGACTTCTCCGCTTGCCTCTTCTAAGGTGGGTTAACATTGTGCACTTAACCAGTGCCGCGCATAAAGGAATGCCCAAGGAGGTCGAAATACATCGGCCAAGTCTGCCACGCACTAGCCAGAAAAAGACAACTCCCTGGTTGTGGGCTCCGGCCGCGGTTTCGATTTTAGTGGAATCTCTAACCACCCCCTAGAGGAGACCACCACCGACAAGCATCCGTCCCCGTCCACCATACCTCACGTATTCGAGAGACGCCGGCAGCTAGTCATAGCTCTTCGCTGGGTGTGAGCTCTCGGCATTCCGATCGGTCCGATTCCCAAGGTCGCGAGTAATTCGGAGTTCATACGCAAGTTCTACGGTCCACGGCCACCAATGAAATACAACCTCTTTTTTAGGTTTGCGAGTCCTTACCCATGCATCTAGGCTTGAACATGGAAAATACGCTGTGCCGCAGTTCAGATGACAATTTTACAATGAGAAAAATCACATATAGCACAATCAATGCAAACAAAATGCATGAAATGGAGTGCACATATAAAAACATAAAGCGTAACTGGATCTTGAGTGTTTGCAATTGGGCTTGTTTTTGTGAAGAAACTCCGGAATCCAAAATAAAATCATAACTTATAACCGGAATTTTAAACCTCTCTGGATTTATGACAGTTATGAGGTTGTGTTAAAAAGAGTAGCATAGGGGTTTTCAAAACTTTCTGCTATAAAATACGAAGAATCATTGCTGATGCCCCTTGGTACCCACGGAACAAGGATATTCATAGGGACCTAAGAATAGCTGATCATTACGGAGGTCACGCATAGGACAAAAAAGGGTAAATCTCGTCTCCGAGGACATCCGATCATCGATGCTGGGCTATAACTTCAGTATCAACATTAATAGACTAATATTCCCTCCAGTAAGTCAAACTACGAAACTAAATTAACGTAGAATTGAACACAGAAGAAGGATTATAAAATTACCAAATAATTTGTTTTTTTAGTTCCGTTTTAAAATTGATTATATAAATTGATAACTACAAAGACGTCTTGTGGAAAAATTCTACTATAAACAAGGTGATACATGGTCACAACCAGTTTTACCATGTTCGTTCTGTCCAACGCAAAAAAATAAGGACTGTTTTGTTTTTACTTAGATTTTGTGGAGAAGAACCAGAAACTAAATTTCTTTTAAAAAACTAAAAGTATATCGTCAGATCTCAATGACACAAAACTATTGCACAATTTGATAAAATTAGGAACACTAGGTAAATATTGATTTTTTAAATCTTGTTGGAAACAAAGCTCAATGTTTTCATCAAAACTCATCAAAAACAGCTGTCTGATATGGGGGTAGAGACAGGGTTCGAAAATGCCTTGCAATACTTTTTTAAACAAAAAAAAAAATTCATAAAAATATGTTGCATAAAAGACAAGACCCTACATCTCTAAATGTTTATCGTTTTATAGCAGGGTGCCCGATTTTTTTACACGGACGTTTTCATTATTTATGGGCAGAGAAGGTGAAGTTTGATTAAAAGTTAAACGATTTTCTCATCAGTCACTGTATTGTAAAAACAAAAAGTTCACATTCACCTCCGCGATGTAGTTTTTGAATATTTTATTTTTTTATTTCATGTCATTCAAGATTTCATGTACAAAATCATTGAAAAAATAAAATTTCCATTTGATTTAGTCCAGAATTTGTATATTTTTTTAGTTTGAACATAGATAAATTGATATGAGCGAAATTATGTAAAAACATAAATTTAACTAATATTGCCTAAAGAATAATCATAAAATAAACAGTTGGGAAAGTTTTTTTAGTACAATCTAAATAAATTTTTTTGGTAAAGGTTTTGCCAAAACATTCTGCCATAAACGCGGTGAAACAGGTTATCTGATAATTCATCAACGAAGTAATCAAAAAAGCGAAATATTCAGATTGCTTTCGTTTTAAATACGGGCATTTTATCTTGTAGGAAAAAAATTAGTTCCTTTTAAACCTACAGGTACATCCACAGAACGATACACAAACTAGCCCAAAATTTTATAAAATTGTCAAATATATATTTTCAAGTTTCTGCCTGTTATAAATGAGGCATCATAAATTCACAAATACCTTCACCAAGCTGTTGTCGATTCGGTCAATTGATGAACAAAACTATGAAAAAAAATAAAAATTCAGACTGATTTATTGGATGACGAAACTTAACAAAAATATTCCCTAATTTTAAGGAAACGTGTATAGTGTAAAAAAACCTTTCTTGACGCGATGCCCACATTTTTGCTACTTACGTTAAAAGATGATTGATTTTGACTAAAGTTATACTGTTTAATGATTTTCAATGTTTTATATATAAATAGTTTAATTTAAATTAGATGAAATTAGTCCACAAACACCTCCACCAAATTTAGTTTAATTGGTTAAATCGCAAAATAAAAACAAAAAAAGAATCGAACGGAAAAACCAAGTCCAAGAATTTAAACTATCACAAACTTTAATTTAAAAAAGTGTTGCTAACTCAACGTTTTCAAGTGTTATTTCAATCATGTAAAAGTTTAATAATTTGTAACTGTTTAGATATCGTGAGATGCGGTCTGGTGTGATGCAGATTTCAGAAAAACATTTTCTTTATCGTGCCAATGTTTTGATCTTTATTGAGATCATCTTCAGGGCCTGTGATTTACATACATTGTTTACATTTAACAAATACATTTAGGATGTGGACGGATTAACGGCCACTAATCTCTACACGTTTAATAATATCTTTTCTTATTTATGTGGAAAGAGATGGCATGATGTTCGATTAAAACTTAAATGATTTTCTGGTCGTTCAATTTTTTTTTGCGGGAAAATAGTCGATAAAGTGGTGAAAACATAATAACGTACATCTTATAACATTTTCATTAATTAAGTGAAGTAAAATTTATTTTATTCCATTTTTTTAAATCAACTGCTGCAAATGATTACAGAACTACAGTGATAATAATTTATATGGCTGTTGACCATATTTTATTTTCAGATTTGAGAAAAACGTTTCTTGAATATTTAAAGTGAAGCTGATCTAGACTTGGACCAATTTATCGTAGTAGAAGTTCTCTAGTCGTCCGATAGTATTGGAAGAAATTGACATGCGAGCATCGAAGTTCCCCATGCCGACAGTGTAATTGATCAAGTGCTACCCTTTTCATATTCAATGGACAAATCAAATGTCCTCTTTTTCTCTTCTCCTTCTCCATTGCCTTGTAAATACATAAAATAAAAATTTGCTTCACTGTGCTGTGACACGCTCAACTGAGACACGTCATCTACAGCATGTCCAAACAGTCGTTGAAGACACTCTGTTCATTTCCGCTGTATGTGTGGCTTGTTCCGGTTGAGCGGATTTTTCGTCGCGAAATTTCCGTCATAAAAACTTCCGTCGCATTCAGTCTAATGTAGCGCAGAGCTTAATGTTTTGTTTTCAACGAGAAGAGAATTTCGTAAATGAATTATTTCTGATTGAAAAAAATTAAAATCGGGTTGATTTGTTTTAATATTTTCCCTCAATAGAGATGGAACTTGTTAAAAACGGCAAACACAGGAAATCCATTTTCCCTCGGAGGTTCTTGTTTTCATCACATTCTCCTTGCCCCATAATTCGAAATTATCAGGGCCAGGCGTGATTTTCCCAATTCACCGTACACGCTTTCCGTTGGGTGAAAGATTTTTTTCCCTCCAACGCCTAGTGATTTATTGCATTCCCTCTGGCTATAGCCGCAAAATTCTGCTGTAATGCGGGCAGCGCCGTGCTGAAATAGCCAATGGTAAAATAAAGCCGACGGGGCCGGGATTCGACGTATTCTAAGCCGAAATATAAAGGTGGAAAAGTGAAAACCGTCGCTCGTAAAAATTTCCCGTTAAGGCAATTTTAGTTTCGAGACGGCTTCTCGGTTCGAACACTTTCCTAAATTATACGTCAATCCGCCTTCAGAAACATGGAATTTAACGAAAACGTTCGGTTTAGCCAAGAGGTCATATTTCAAACGTCAACAATAATACAATCGCTACTATACTGAACATTAATCGAAAGTATACGTACTTTGAAAAGTTACTGAATATGTCAAAATGACGGAACTTAATTAAACAAGTGTACTGTATTCTGAATTGGTATGTCACTTATAAGATTTGGCCAGTGAGAGCAATTCTCCACTTTCAAACCTCTTTTTTAATTTGCATTGATAAGGGTACACTTTAATCGCCTTTGAGAATTTTTAGTCGGTTTAGAATTTACAGTTGTAATAGATTTTTCTCTCTTGGTCATTATCAGGGATGTGGTGGGAAAAAATTATTTTTTATTTTAAATCTTCGCCTAGCTTTCGAAACTTCATTGTGCCATCTTCAGGGCTGAATTTTTGGTCAGAAGTATTATTGGAATTTTTCCAAATTTTTCTTCACCTTTTCAACTATGAAATGAAAAGACATTTTTGGTCAGAATTATATAAACTTAAATGTTTTATTTTCATGTTAACACTGAAAACATTTCCAACTTTTTCTTCAAAACAGGGATGTGGTTTAAGAAATGTATTTTTAATTATTCAGATACCGTGAGATGCGGTTTGGTGTGATGTAGGTTTCAGAAAAATATTTTCTTTATCGTGCCAACGTTTCGCTCTTTATTGAGATCATCTTCAGAGCCTTGTGTTGTATGCATTTAAGCAAAAAGGTTCTCTGATTGATGGCTGATGCGAGTTTCTTCTCAATGTTGGCGATATCCTTCAGAATACTTTTAGCTGCGTGTCCGTATGAAGATGAAATTTGTTCGTAGAAAAACGTTTTTCTGAAACCTACATTAACTTATACAATATCACAGATAATAAAAATATAAACAACCGTCTTTATATATTTCTGACCAAAAATCCTGAAGAAGGAACAATAAAATTCCGAAAGCTAGGCGAAGATTTAAAATTAAAAATACCTTTCTTCGACTACATACCTCATAACAGTCAAGAAAACAAATTTTTAGTCAGAAGTATATAAAATTAAATTGTTAACACTGAAAACTTTTCCAATTTTTTCTTCAACTTATCACCTATGAAAGGATTAGATTAATTTATACAATATCAGAGACAGTAAAAATAAAAGCAACTATCATTATATATTTCTGACCAAAACTCAAGTCCTGAAGGAGTAACAATAAAATTCCGAAAGCTCGGCGAAGATTTAAAATTAAAAATACCTTTCTTCCACCACATACCTCATAGCAACCAAGAGAACACTATCTCCATAAGTTGAACGAAAAATGTACAAAACTAGATTGTTTATGTTACGAGGGTTCGCAACAGAAAAGAACATATTAGTCCTCCTGTGAATAAAACCTATAACGTTCGTATTTTTCTTGTGTTTTAGCTTTGTGTCAGAAATCGTTGATAGTTGTTGATCCATGAAAGTTCCAGGATAACGCATAAGGTCGTAGGTAGGTAATATTTTTTTTTGGGGGGGAGGGGTTATTTTCCAGATTGTGAACCATGCCTACAAATCAGGTGTTGTTTTTTGTTTTGAGCTGATACGAATTTACGGAAATATCTGCAGAGTACATTGAGAAGAGAAATGAATGATGAAAATTCATGTTCCGGAAGTAGTCGTTAGAAACGGTCTTTTAAGTAAGAGACAATACGTACGATGGAGATGTTTATTACTTTGAAAAACAAGGACGAGTTCCGGATCGAAGAGATGTTCCAAATCTATGCTACTCCCGGAAGAATATGATGCCCTTTCGAATAATCAAAGTTTACGCATAATTGTACCGTTTCTAGATATCCACTGGTAAGACCTGTGCTTCCAAAAGGAAGTGTGACAACTTCAAAATGAATTCGGACATGACACTAGTCGATGGGCAGACAGGCAATGCAGGAAGTATGAAAATCGAACGAGCTTTAAAAACACATCTTTAATTTCTCCAAGGTCAGTTATCGCCAGTGTAAAATTAAGTTTAATTGCTGAAAGTTTGACATTTTGGTTAAAAATGGTTTTAAAAAATTAATGCTTAAGGGTATCAAACTTCTATTAAAAATAATGAAAATAATACAAAGAAAACAAAAAGATTTCGTTACAACGTTGAACATGAGCAATACCAACAACCTCAGATTTAACCCCAACGTATTTTACACGTAGAGAACTCTGAAAACTGAAGCCTATTCCATGTTGTTACTAATGTTTATGGTGATTAGTGACCGTTAGTCGATGATTATTCGGAAATCTAGTGCGGTCTGGTGTGATGTGAGTTTCAGAAAAATATTTTCTTTATCGTGCGCGTTTCGACCTTTATTGAGATCATCATCAGAGCCTGGGATTTACAAACAGTTTTTAAATTTAAAAATTACATGTACGATATGAACAAAAATGAATTTATACAATGCAAAAAAATATAACTTTTATATTCAATCAGCAAAAAACAAACACTTTGTGTGATTTGAAACACTTTGACTGAATATAAAAAACATATTGTTTTTTTTTTCATTGTATAAATTCTCTTTTTTCCGCATCCTGCACATATTTTTTAAATTTAAACAATGTTTGTCAATCCCAGGCTCTGATGATGATCTCAATAAAGGTCGAAACCAACGTCATACCAGATCGCATATCAGGATTTCCGAATAGTTATTTCTAAAGACAATCTCGTTAAAAAGAGCCAGAAGAATCTTTTGGTCTTATGAGAGAAGGTGAGCAGGATGAATTCTGAAGGGGAGTAAAATCTCTTAAGAGACAATGTATTGTTTATATTCATCAAAAAAGACATTTTGAAAATATGATGATATTTTTCGATGTTTTTGAGTATTTTTTATGCTCAATTTGGTAACAAGAAGTCTTGTTTGTTCATTTCATATATTGCTTTCATTATTTTTTAACTGAATTTCCAAAAAAATCGATGAATTTTTTTAAACAGTTTGTAACGGAAAAATCACATTTTTACATGGCTGGAAATGTATCATTGAGAAATAAGGTTCATGCCTCTTAAGGTTGTCCCGTTAATTAAGTTTGAAGTAACAGCAACGTTGAAATCTCTTGAATATAATTGAGAATCAGACTATGATCAATAGATCAATTTTAGTCCTATTTGACCTTAGAATAACTTTCTTTCTTTCAAAGAACTCCCTTTGTATTTAAATATTCAAAAAAACATAAATAAAGTTCACAAAAATTAAATTTTGGACGGAACTTTTTATCATTTCAGTACGGTACGAATGAGAAAAATTGTCAATAGAAAATTTTTGTCTAGTTGAAAAACCTAAGAAACTATCAAGTTATATTCAAATTTATACATTTAAAAATATAAAATTCAATTCTGAACTCAGAATAGTTCATTTAATAGAAATGATAAATGATGGAGTGAGTGTGGTGTTCAATACTTTTTAAAAGGATAATTCCTACTCACAGTTAGGTCCGGATTTCGAGCCTTTTCGCTCATCATCAGGTTGAAAGACTTCTGCAACCACGTCTCTCGACATAAATTGCCAGAGTGAAACCGCTCATACCTCCGCCAACGCGGCGTTTCAAATAACAGCTGATTTTTTTTTAATGGCGCTCAATTTAAACGAGCGAAACGCGGAAATTATAACACAAATAAATATTATAATAATTATTAAAATCCTATAAAAATAATAACAAATAAAATAATTAGTTATTTGGATGTTTGATATTATTTATCAAAATCTGTTATAATATTAATGCATTTCTCACCATGTTGAATTTTACATTTTTTAATTTCAAATTTCTCAAACCAATCTAGTTCTTTCCCTTTATTGAAACTATGTAACACTTGTATTTAATTTTAGATTGTTTCTTTTAGATGGTCCTTAAATTCTGAAAATTTGCTCGATTCTGGTGAGTGTTATTTGACTCTTGTTTTTATTTCACTACCGCTTCGTCCTATATATTTAATATCACAATATTTACAATTGAATTGGTAACCCCCCCCCACTTTTAGTCAAGTTGTCTACTTTGTTTTTAGCTTAATGCTTACTGCGAGTAGGAACTATCCTTTTAAAAAGTATAGTTCATTTAATGCCCAATAGAGTGAAAAAGAATCTTGAACTTTTACAAAATGTTGACAACAATATTGCGGAAATTATTTAAACTTTTCAGTGAGTGGTAGAAACAGTTTAATCGACATTTTACAAAAGCAAGATCGCATTTTATTCATACACACGCTGAAAAGATAAATAAATATGTTCAAACCATTAAATTTAAGTTTTGTGCTGTTTAACATGCGAGTTAAATATTTGAGATTATTATGGGGGAACACAACATGTATAGCGTGACCTTCCTTCAGGAGGAAAATGGATTTTAATCTTTGATCGTTCGCCTTAGGGTCTAAGAGAAAATTGACTCGTGCCCCACTGCAGATTTTAGCATATCGTTAATTTCCATTAAGCTTTTATTACACATAAAAGTAAGTGTAATCGTGAATTCCGATTATTTACGGTTTATAGCACGCATTCTGGAAAATTGGGTTAAAACATTCTTAAAACCGAAAGATTTATTCAGGATTAAGATTTTGATTAAACGATTCAGTTGTAAATTGGACATCAATCTCCTGGTGATCTTAAGCTTTTTATTATTCAAAGAATCGCAATTAATTTCATTTAGTGAAAATAAATTTTCATATTCAGTTTATGCTTTCATAATTTTAATGTTTTTTTATTGTTGAAATTTTGGTAGCAGTCTATATTTATATTAAGTCGCCATTACAAATATATCCTTATGTTTTCTTGCAACGACCCCCGACAGACGGACTTTGCTCATGTCACTTCTATTGTTGTAAATAAACTGACAGGCAAAAAATTCCACTCACCTGTAATATAATTTCATTTGCATATATTTTTATATATTAATCAAAGTTTCACGTGTTTTAACGTTTAATAATTGATTCGTTATCTAACAAATGTTTTTTTTTTTTAAAAAAAAAAGGTAAATTGCTAAGGAAAAAAGATAAAATTTGTTTTAGTTTGGTTTTGAATTTTAATTAGACTTAATATCGCCTATTTCCTCCTCTTGCTTTAATTACATTTCGAAGACGCGTACATTATACCAATCTGGAAATGTCTTTGCTGAAGGTTAGCCCATTCTTCACCAAGAGTTCTTTCAAGATCGTGGAGTGTATCAGGAAGTGAAAGACCCGTCTTTTGAGGTTATCCCATAAATGTTGTCGATGGGGTTTATGTCTGGAATTTATTATTATAATAGGGCTGTCATTTCATCGAGGATAGGAAACGCATGATGTTCCGAAAATTTCATCTATACAGCGAGGGACCATCAAACATCATTTGAGAGGGTCATGTGGTAGGACTACTAACTGGTCTTGGGCATCTGAAAAAATATCTACACAACATGGCTATATACAGCGATAATCCCAGTGCGCCCTCAAAAGTAACAAGGAGGAGGAAAATCCACTCATATCATCTTCGAATGCGAAGCAACAGCTCAATGGAGGTTTAACCTAAATTACGGAAAAAATTATGGAATCAAATTGTAGCAGCAACGGTCAGTCACCTGATACTTCAAAGGAGAAAGATTGAGTCTATTGACTGAACTAATGGACTAGGAAGGTACAATAAGCCAGAAGACTGCAGCACCTGAGGAGTACAAACCCCGTTTCCTAGTTGAAAGTCCCGCCCATACCATCACTGGTTACGTCGAAAAGGTTGGCTCTGGGAAAAATTACAGTGCCTTTTATTTTGCCTTCATCGCGCTCTTTCACTCCCATCTGGAGATCGTAGAGTAAATTTGCACTTATCTGTAAAAAGTACAGTACACCAATCATCCCAAGACCAATGGCTGTGCTCTTAATTGGAAGCCGTGCAACTCTGTGTGTTCTGGTCAATTTTGGACCTCTTACCGGGAGAAGAGCCATCAGTCCAAACCGGTTTAATCTTCTTCGAACAGTGGGTTCACAAATTTAGGAACTTCGAACCTCCTGGAGCTGATTGATTGCTAAGGTGCCGGCAATAGCCACATATCTATCTGATGAAAAGTCCAACACCAAAAAGTGCCACACCACGCTCAATATCCTGGGCACTAAGTGACATTTTTAAGTTTAAAACTTGAAATTAAGAAAACGAAGATGAAACTAAGCATTTTACGCTTCATAATTCAAATGAGATTGAATAAACATTTTAAATTCCATAAATAGTAAACATTGAAAAGTCCTTGACCCTTCTTTTCGATTAAAGATTAAGTGTGTTTACTTCTAACTGATATCTCCAATTTGAAACATAGAATAAATAAATATTTATTGAAAAAACAATGAGACAAATTAAGAGCAGAATTTTCTTTCATGGAGAAACTTTAAAAAAATCACTTGGGGGAAATTATTTCCCTGTCAGTGTATTATTATTGTAAATAAAAGTATATGTCTTTCAAAAAAATTTGTCATAATTTGAACTTGTGGTTTTGAAAATATCTAGCAGAACGATTTCTATAAAAATTTAGAGTGCATTAATGTAGGCAAAAGTAAAGAAATAAACGTTTGTAAAAGCTGTCTTATCATATTATTTTCATAATTTAATGCATGAAACTGTTTCGTATTTATTGGTTGGTCCTATATTTTTAAAAAATTTTTTTTTACTTTTATAATAGTGACTACATGCTTTTTTTGTTGGCGAGCGAAAACCGTACATGATTGATCACCGCCATGAACCTTTACCCTAAAACGATCAATTGTGCTAGTAATAATGTAACGTATTTGTTAATAAAACTCCCACTCTTTTTCACCCCGCTTGGTTAACCCCTATTCTCAAGGGTTGAGTTGTGCTCGGGACAAGATAAGTAAGTCCCCGTGCGGCAACTTTCGATAAGCCCGTTCCAATCGATTCCACCTCTCAGACGCTAAACCTTTTGCTCTAGACCGAGGAGCACTTATCGAAAAAAATAAAATACTCGGAAGACTGTTGAAAATATTTCACTAAAGGCGTTTCTAGTCTGTGCCCCGCGATAAAGAAAGAGAAATAGGCTCGGGATTAAAACAGTTCAAAATGACACGCTTGTTCCAAGTCCGAGGGGGAAATTTACAAAGCATATTCGTCCAAATAATTTCTTTACTATATAAACTCGATAAAAAAAATTATATTATAATTATATGGTGATGTGATACCTGCCGATAAACAATACAACACAGTTTTTATTAAATGTTTATATTTGGATACGATGGAGTTTTTCTACGAGGAACAGGTTTTCGTAAACGATCGTTAGTTATGAAAAATAAATTACAGGATAACAATGAGTACGAGAAAGGGCGGATGAACCTGTATGAACCAATTTCATAAGTGGATGTCAAATAATTATTTACAAGATTCATCCAAACCTCGTCCTGACGGCAAGCCGGATATTGTTGATTAAATCTGATTAAACCTGTACCCTTTTTGTTTAAAAATTCTTTGTTACAGATTTTAGAACCTGAGTGTTGGAAATGTTCTTTTATAATGCATAACGTTAAAAAAGTTAATTATTTGTTTATAAGTAATTACTGTCCAATTAAAAAATTATCCGCAATCCCAAAGGTTTTGATTTTATTTATTTACTTTTTATATTTTATTTGTTTATTTAACAAGGGTTCGCAACAGCAGAGGACATTTCAACCCTCAGGGTGTTTTTGAAAAAAAGCCAATTTGTAAGTATGTCGGGTTCGAATGCAGGGCCGCTGGATACGAAACCGGGACCTTCACCTTAGCGCCGTGTCATCGCCTAAACCGTTGCGGCCACCGACGCTGCCTGAATTGCTACTGATTATGCATCATATCAATTTATAGTATAGTGAAGAAAGTATTTATTGCTTTTTAAATTTATTATGGATAATATTTCATTTCCTTCCTAGCTATATGGTAGAAAGATGATTGTTTTTATTCGTGATGAATTTTCCTGCTCTGTGCCAGCGAATTCACGCGTTGAGCAGGGTTAACACCTTGGTCCAATACTTTTTATATTGTATTTTTATGATGTCTTTATCTTTAATTTGTCTTCGTCCCTTCTGGCTATTCCTGACAATTTGGAAATATTTAAGGCAGTGAATTCGGTTTATAACTATCATCGAATCCCGCTCGTGACACTGACTTTTTCATTTCAACCAAAACCCTGCATAAAAAGATTAATTTATTGAAAGAATCAGTTTGGTAAATCAGATAATGGATTTAAAAATATGGAAAATTTATTAGAAAAACAATAACGGACTCATACCTCCTAAGAGAAACATGAACAAGGTGTTTGAATTTAAACTTACAGATAAACCTTTGTAATTCCAGATTTAAAAAAATGCCGGTCCACTAATGTCTCTAGGACAATTAAGGTAGAACAATTTACAAAGAGTATAAAATCAAGGTGTTACGTCCGACAGCCAGGCCATTAGTTAGTCATTCGAAAAGTAAAATTAAACATCGGTGGCTAGGGGCTTCTTGAGACGACATGCAGAAAATATATGAATTTAAACAAAACAGACAAACCTAATACAAGAAAAGAGTGGGAAAAGAGACCGCAAGTTTCCGGGGTTCGTTAATGTGACATAAATTAACCCCGTCAGTAAATTTTTCAGTTAATTTATTAACTGAATAGTTTTGAACGACATTTGAAAGGTTGTAGGTTGTGATGGGGAGTCGATGTCCGAGTGGATCGAAGTCACGATAGCTCAAGTGGTTACAGCAGCGGCGTATTAAGAAGGCCGTGGTTTCGAATCCCGCTCGTGACACCTGCTTTTTCATTTCAATCAAGACCTTAAGTAAAAAGTCTTATTAATAATGTTAATAGTGCAATATAAGGAGCTTTATTCACTGTCAAATAGTCAAATATTGCATTTCGTTATAATATATCTTATCAGAATATATCCGTGTTAACTCTATCTGTGTTATTGATGTTCTTTTTCATAGTAGCTGTTTTTTCTGAACATATTCTCTAAGCCTTTTCCAACTTTGTCTGCAATAGGGTTGCAGTGGTTAAAAGGCATTATCACTAAAACAGAATAATATACGTGCCATTCTTGTCTTATAACTTCGCAGTTCGTATCACAGATAAATTTAATAAAATAAATTGACCTGTTAATTAACCACTTGGTTCATATCATTAGTGCTCATGATTGCTGCGGGAATTGTTGATTTAATCATTGCGCACTATTGCCTTCGGAATCCTGAATGAAGTTAGTTGTTTTTGATAGGAAATTGTGTTTAATGGCTGTTTATAGCTGTCGTATTACGTAGGTTACCATATACCTAACAACAGGGCTATATAAAGCTTATTTTTGGGCGAGATTTCGCAGGGCAGCCTACAGTAAAAAAAGTACATTTTGCAACTAGCTGCCAATAGTGAATTAATTTCCGAAAAATATACTCACAACATTTCTAATTCTAAAACGCTAAAAAAAATAATAATAAAACAAGTAACTTAATTAGTTGAGTAACTGTTGCATTCCGTACATTTTATGTTTGTTAAAGTTATATTCTATTTTTAAATTGTAATTATATTTCTTACTATTTTTATTGTATTTTTATACTTAGAAGTCGTTCATTGCACTATTTTAATTGTTTATAGATAAATAAAACGTCCTCTCATAAACGAGGTAATAAAACGTATACAATTTTTTTAATTCTTAACTGGTGAAAGGTTTACAACAATTGTAATTACAATAATAATAATAATAAGATTTTAAAGCTAATAAGGATTGAGACATAAGAATGTACATGGGTTTTTTATTGTATTACATCAATCATAAATATTTTAATTGAAAAGGACTCAAAATACGCAAACTCTCTAAAGTAAAAGAATTGACTGACTCCTCAACTTCAACTTCAAAAAGCTGAAGAGAAAGAACAAACAAGGAACGTTTATTCAAGAAGTTAGAGCTCAGTTGTTAATAATTCAGAAAAAATCCTCGTTTTTGCCCGTTTTTATGTAAACCCACTCCAATAAAAAATAAACATTTTAGCTTTGGATTATTTGTTAAAAACGTCCGGTGCTTTGCTGAGGTCGGAGCGAAGATAAGGGGAATAGGGGCAAAAAACCGACCAGGGGCAGCTTGCGGTCATCCAGGGTTCATCATCGTCCTATTGCAAATTAGATAGCGCAATAAATATTCACTGCCATGGACAGAAGCACAAATAAATTGCGAAATTGTTATTGCACAGTCGGTTAAAAAAAAAAAGTGGTAGATAATTGTCATATCTCTAAAAAGTCAGTTTATTGTAGGTGTAATTGCCGCGATAAATTGTTAGAGAATTGAAAGTTATTTAAATCCGCGTGGAAAAGAAAATATTGAAATATTACAAACGCAGATGAAATGTATAACCAACGCTTTCAAAGCTAACGACGTGGATTCATTTTTGTCAATGTTCCATATCTTACGACATAAAAAATTTCTGCATCTTGTCCCT
Source organism: Cimex hemipterus (assembly GCA_039619505.1). NCBI lineage: Eukaryota > Metazoa > Arthropoda > Insecta > Hemiptera > Cimicidae > Cimex > Cimex hemipterus. The sequence goes on along the minus strand of CM077106.1, from coordinate 20,884,203 downwards.
GGTGGAAGATGATCGATAAATCTGAACTTTACCCTTCCATCACCATCTTTTTGATCCTTACTTCCGCAATCTAAATCGTTTCTACATATCTGATTATTTTCTTAAAGCATCCACTGCAAGAGATTAATTTGGGATAAGTAAACCGCCTGACGATAGAACAGCTTGCGTCACACAACTTAGCGGCTTTAACACACTTGAAAACAGATTTAACACACTACGATTGATCCAGATTGCGTGCATACCTCTCGTGTTATAGGATATAAACTGCTTAGTATAAAGGTCTTAGTTACCATGTTTCCCCAAAATTATAATTACAAAAGGGATAAACGTTATAACCTCCGTCACCAGAGTTAAAGAGGCATATAAATTATTAATAAACAAATAAATCTATATACCTATTGGAAAATATAGTATTACCTTTAAACAATAAACAGTAATATTTTAAGTAATAGAATATATTACATCTGTGCTTAAGTAGAATTGAGTTAGCTTAAGATAGAATTCGAGGTCTTGGATATAATTTAAAATTTTCATGAATAGCGTACTTTGGATACATTACTGTATTTTTCACTGAATTTATAAAAAGACTGGTTCAAAGAAAGGTATAAATTATTAATTATAAAATTTAATTAATTTATGCATTAAGCATAAACAATGAAATGGTATAATAACAATATCTTTATTTAAATTATTAATTATAGAATTTAATTATTTTATGCATTAAGCATAAATAATAAAATGTTAACATTTCTATTAAATTAATAATTAAATTTTTTAATTAATTTATGCATTAAGCATAAAAAATGAAATGCCCTAATATTAATCTGTATTTAAATTATTAATTTGAAAAAATAATTAATTTATACATTAAACATAAAAAATTAAATGTCCTAATATTAATCTCTATTTAAATTATTAATTTGAAAAATTAATTAATTTATACATTATTCATAAAAAATTAAATGTCCTAATATTAATCTCTATTTAAATTATTAATTTGAAAAATTAATTAATTTATACATTGAGCATAAAACATGAAATGCCGTAATGTTAATCCCTATTTAAATTAAAATTAAAAAATTAATTAATTTATACATTAAGCATAAAAAGGAAATGTTCTAATATTAATCTCTACTTAAATTAATAATTAAAATTTTTATTTATTTATACATTGAGCATAAAAAATGAAATGTTTTAATACTAATCTATTTAAATCATTAATTAAAAAATTACTTAATTTATACATTAAGCATAAATAATGAAATGTTATAATATTTATATCCCTAATTAAATTACTAATTATAAAATATAATTAATTTGAGATGTGTTAGCAAAATCGTCTTGTTATTCAATTAAATTATTAATTAATAATAAAGTAGCGGGGTATATATATATATATATATATATATATATAT
>CM077106.1:20793681-20815926 GCA_039619505.1 Cimex hemipterus | reverse complement strand
ATATATATATATATATATATATATATATATTACCTTGCTCAATGTTCTTTACTTGAAGGTAGATACAATGTAGTATACATTTTTTTTTTTTAATCTGCTGCCGGAAAGTAAAGTTTAAATAGGAATTTACGGTTGGGGGATATGAACTATGAATTTGTTTCCATTTATTTTTTTTCTCCATTTACGGATCGATGGTTCCAAGGTAAGAAGGTATCGAACATCTCGGATAAGATCGAAGTTTACAGAAAGGATGTATCTTCAGTGTAAATATGGGTGGGTGTGTTAGTGATGACGTAATCAGTAGTGTATATGCTGGATGTACCCTTGGGGACCTCCATAAAGGATAGAATTATCAGTTGAGGTTCAGTAGGTAACATGGAAGAAACGGTCAGATAAGTCGAGCTTTAGATTGAGTTAGTTTGTAATAGAAAAGAAGGAATTGCGTTTCAGTAGCTTCATACCAGCCACAATCCAGCGCCTCGGAAACGTCTAGAAGGACAGCAGGGCCAAACCGGTTGCGCCATATGTTGAACTTGATATGATGTTGCACACGTTTGCGGGGTTATGGAAGCATTGCTAAGATCTGATTTTATTTATTATTAATATATGAAAATAATATTTTAAAAAAAGTTAAAATCCTCAAGAAGGGGTCACAGCCTCCCAACCCGCTGATTATTGGTCCTCTGCTCCATCTCTATTAAAACACAAACATTGCCGAAGCGGCCTCTGATTTTAGCTTACTTGGAAAACCCTACCCACTCAAATATTGATTTACAGCCGACTCATTATTTCGGTTTTGCAACAAATTTAATTATGATGATGTTTAATATTATCATATTGGTACATCGAGAGCGATATACAAATCGGTCGGTATTAATTCTTGTTTTTTAACACTTCAATTTGGGTTGCATGTCAAAGGCTGCATATTATTACTAGGCCGCATTGGTTTAAAAAACTAAGATTTATTCATCGAAATCTGTTCCGTGCGGATTGAAATTAAGCAAGGGAAAACTCATTCCTTTTGTACGATAAGCGCAAAGAGAAAAAACTGAAACTATTTAACTGCATTGTAATAAAATTGGGTCTAGTAATGTTTCAAAAATTAAAATTTCCGAGAAAAGGCCAAGAAGCGGGATTGTAGAGCATTATGCAAAACGAACCCTATGTGCAGGTTAGGGCTTCAACTGGACGATAAAAAAAGAGGCGCGGCGGCGACTAAGCATAAAAATCCCATGCTTTTTTTTCTAGTTTGAATTGATAATAAGAATCAAGGAGCCCACGAGGCTAGAGATTCCTTAACCACCTGTTGCCTCCCCTTGGCACGGATAACGCCACAATCTCGAACAGCTTTGCAGGATGGAAAATGTTTTACTTATCTTACAGCCAGATAAGGATTGAGAGTCTACACAGGGGTTGTGGAGAAAAAAATTATCATAGACAGCTGTAAGAATAAGTTTTTATCCAACGTTATTCTGGCGTGTTCACCAGCAAATTATCAAAACAGGAATACAATAAAAAGCATTTCTCCATATATTTGATTATTTATTAAAATCCTTACCCTTTTGTTTGTTTATGAACTTGTAATATGGCAAGATTGTTGAAGAGTAGCTGAAAATGAGATAACAGTACAAGTAATTCTAGCCTCGCACTAAAATTTTCGAATAGAACAAAATTTGGTTTGAACAAAAAAAACTGACAAATTTGTTGAGTTGAATATAGATTACGAAGAGTAGAAAGTACGTTGGTATAAGTTCGGTATTAAGTTGAATAATGAACTGAGGTACTTCACCTAAAAACATGTCGTTGATCCTTCAAAATCCAACTGTAGAACTAAACTAATCAAATGAAATATAATATGTGTTCAGCATAGTCTTTTGAATCGCCATGTCTTTTTTTGGGAAAATAGTTGAAATCATATTCGATTCAATCGTACTGAAAATAGATTTGTGTCCGTAGAAGGAAAGGGAGTAAAATGCAATCAATGTATAACTATCTCTACACATTTCAATTTTTACTACTCCGCACCTTTGAACCCTGACCTTACTCCTTCCGACGACCATATCTTCCAATCGACTGCTATTTTTTAAGATAAATCAAAGGAGAGAATGGGAGCAGACTTGTTTCCATAACGTAATTAGAAGTTAAATAAATTAAAAATTAAAATAATTTGTACATATTGCCCAGCCACATCCTAACCGCTAATGTCCGAGTTGTTCTCATTCAAGGTCCGGGACGCCCAGGAATGGAGGAGTCAGATGCAAACACTCAGTGGCAGTCGAAATGTAGTCATTTCCAAAGACCAGCAGTATTGACAGTCAATGTCAGATGAGATGGAGTCAGATGCAGGCTCCGCCAGCCTGTGACAGTTTTAGGCGTCCGAATGGTCATAATTATCCGAGTTATAATACTGGAAAAGTAACTTTTTAAAATTAATTCAATAACAGTCGATTTCTGTACGTTCGAGTTAACAAACTGAACAAAATTAAACAGAATCTACGAAGAAAGCCCAATGAATTAGTCATGTTCATTAATGATTCTTTGTAATTTCAAAGTATTCAACATTATCGCCAACAAGCAACATTAAAACTGAACTTTATGTTTTATTATAAATTCAAATTAGAGCTGAAAAGGTTAAAACATTCACGTAGAACAGATGGTACATTATATAGAAAAGTTCGCGTCTCTCATGACTTTTCAATGGTGTTTAATTGTCGAACAGACTGGTAAAGTTTAACCCGTGTTGATTGAAAATAATTGTCATCGATCGTACTTCCGTCCCGTTTGTAATTCCCTTGCACCAGTCAGTTTTCACAATTATTTTGTTTAGATTATAATTGTAGAAGTGAAAAAAAAATTATATCTGTCATTGGTTTATTTAGTTTGTCATAAAAGAAGTTTTCTATGATTATTTTTTTTATTTAAATTATTACCGCTGTTTTTGAACAAAGAATTAAAACATTTGAAGTTGTTTGTTATAAAATCGAATTTCAAATAAAACTAAATTGGAATAAATGGCTTTGTATTAACCCTGAATTGGTAAATAATGAAAAGAAAATATGATACGCTGATAGTTTTAATGATACATTTCTGCAAAGAGCAGCATTACAATCCAAACATAAAAAGGTTGAAATGTAACTTGTAGTCAATTGATCAATTTACGTCAGAACATCTAAGAAAAAACGATATCAGATATAGAGTTTTATTATCAAGCAGTTTCTATTGATAAGACGAATATATCATCATACAAAACATATTTTTAGTTATTTTCTTTCTAAAGGAAAACGCTTTCAGATAATTGGGAAACCCCGGCTACATGGGGCCATTTCGAATCTGCCCACTTGTTTTGTTATAACCAGTGTGTCGTGCCCCGAGGGAGGCAGTGACGAAAAACAAGAAATCAATTTGTCTTGATATCTCCCCTCTTGACCTTTCGAACAAAAAATATGCCTTTTATATACTATATAAAACAACATCCTGTCGAAAATAACATATACCGGCCTTCGGACAAATTTAACCCACCCTGTAGCCTTTTTGAAGTTAAACGTTGATGACATTATTAATTACATAGGTTTAAGTCAAGTTTGAAAGCTACAGAAAGAACGATATTTCAGTCCATGATTGTTTGTATGTTATTTAATAATCTGGCTATAAAATAATGAAATAAATTGAATAATAAATGACATGCAAACACGGTATACAGAGTTGAGCTTATTGAGCCCATTGGAAATTACCGGTAGGCCTCGGGAATCGCCCACACCGGGTGTAGGCAGTCCGGGGGAAGACCTAAGACTTTTCCGTCCAGGTACCGAGGTTGGGCACCAGGGGATATCGGCAGCTAGGTCATTTTAGCTCCCAACGAATAGACATTCAGACCGTACTCATTCTTAAATACATTTTTCCCTATATCATTCACTTAGGGTGGTGTATTCGATATTCCTCCATCACTCTTTACGCATATGAACTAACTTTACTGAGAGTCGATTTTGCGTTCGTCTCTGTCACACTGCACATTTTCAGCCAAAAATGCATTCACTCTCAACACACACTAATACTACTACAATATATACAATAAAACAACCCTACTTCTTCCAGAAATTGGAACTGGGGGCCAAAATACTTGCTGCCCTGCTCAAGCACAATTCTCATATTCGGTGACATTTCTGCGGAATTGCACCGTACAACCAGGTGGGACACATTGAGCAAATTGTCCCTACGTGGCGGACACCCAGACATTGGCCCAAAAGTAAGTATCGGTTTGTCAAACTCGCATCTTAATGGCCCTGTTTCATTCTCATTCATTCTTTGTTACATCCCCGAGGGCCACCATCGATAGTGTTCTTCATTCTTCATTATATCTCTGCCGATCCGACCCACCGACGCTGCCACTTTCTTTTCATCGTGTTTTAATGCATTTTAGCGTTAGAGGGCCGGATCGGAGCTACCAGGTCATTCCTCACTCTTAATACATTCTTTCTTATTCACATACACTCAGTAGGATAGCGAAGTCTTGAGTCAGCCCACACACACACACACACACACACACACTATCCCAATTCAGTCTCAATATATACAAAGAAATACAAAGGAAGGCGTGTTATCTTTGAAATTTATATAGAGGTAGAAAGCCTCGTTTTGAAGGGGGTACTTAATATGCTGCCAGCAGCCCCCGCACGCATTCTCACAAATAAATTCATTCACTCTCAATAAATACAAAACAACAGAGGACTGTTATCTACAAATTTTGTATAGAGCTAAACAGTCCCGTACTCAATATTCCACCAGCAGCCCTGTCGGATCGAGTGAACTGTATGGATACTAAAATTGAAATACGATAAAATAAAATAGAAATTATAAAAATTAATCCTTCGGTGACGATATTCCGACTAAACAGAGATACATGGAGGAAAATGGTCGGGAAAGATAGGAAAATTCACACGGAGACCATAATAAGCAGATGTCTCAGGAAACTGACCATCCGGAACGTTGTCGTTATGACGACGGTAAAATTCATAAAATTAAAAATCAAAGAAATTAAATGAACTCCAAAGAGAATCACAACTTGCATAAATGCGATAAATTGCTAAGGAGGAAGACACGACAAAAAGAAAAAATTATGCCTCACCGACGACGAGTCCGGAAACTTCGGAGGGGGATCTGAATTCTTATTTTGAACAATCTTTACGGCGTAGACAAGGGTCCACACACATTTTTATAAATTTATAAATACATACTTTCAGTCTCAACATACACAAAGGAACACAAGACGAGTTACCAGAGTTCAATTTTCTTGACTCGCTTCCTCTAAAAATAATCGAAACAGAGAACCCAGATATTCGCTGACGTACTCAAGTAAAATTGTTATATCGAGTGGCATTTCTGCGCGGGCTGTATTTATAGCCAAGAACAGGATTCAATTAAACTCTAATTAAGTCAGACACATCAAGAAACAAAGGTTTCTTCTCTACATGGTGAAAAATATGCAGGTTATGGCCTTCATATATCATATCCTCGTACGGTTTATTCGTAACCGGGTGAAGATGACCACCTCTTCTATTAATCAGATCGTCGAGGACCACCCATCGACTGATAAGAAGAAGCTTATTTGAGTTCTGACGTACGGACGCTGCCATTTTTACTGCAATTTTAGTGCCTCAGGGTAATGTATATGAATGCCTTACCCGCCCCGTCCTTCTTTCTATAACGCTCCAAACCTATCTGTTCGGTAACAACTGTTTGAAGAGAGATCAGAGTAAATTTCCAACGGCGGGAGGGTGAACCGAAAATCTGAAATAAAAAGCACCGTGCAAGCGCGGGTTTTTGCCCAAAAGTAAGTGCCTATTCTCTATCGGATAAGATCGGTTAATGATCACTTTATTTACGGTTCAAATCCTCTGATGGCCATCTACCGAGTGCTCTCGAAAGGTGAGAGGTTCTCTGCCGATGTAACCCTACAATGCTTCTTTCTTTTAAGCAAAAAACGAATTTAACCACTCAAGAAATTTATCTGATAAACTAAAAGAAGAAGTACAACACATTGTTGTAGCTAAGTGAACAGACCATTGTCGGTTGTTAACTGAAAACAAAGGTTTTACAGTTAGTTACTAAAATTTGAGGATGGTCTGTTACATTAATATTTATCGAGATAAAACCTTCCAAAAACCTTTAATATTGATTTGTGCTTTAGATTGCTATTCAACTCCAACAGTTGAATTATATTAATGAAATTAATTGCTCAATCCGATAGACAATGGGCGAAACATCCAGCAGAGAGCAATAATGTCTATTCTCGTGTCTCGAAACAAAGGCCGGCTCTAAAGATCCTTAATTACAAGTTATCCACTTTGAAAACTAAGACGATTCTCCTCAGGAGACCTTTTTCGCCCCTCGCCCTCGTCCCCGCCGACAGGGTCGTAAATCTCCTTTTGAACCCGAGTTGCAGGATAAGCCTGCTTCAAAAGACAATTCACTCGCGAAATGTTCTTTGCATTTATACCGTTGGATTCATTAGGGGCCAAGCTGTTGCGTCTCACCCCAACTCCTGTTCAAAGAGGGGAGGACATCTCTTCGGTAGGGATTGTGAATCCCATTTACTTTCTTGTTGTTTTTTTGTTTTTTTTTTTTGTTTGATTTTTTTTTCCTCTTCTTTCCTTTACTATTGATCACTCAGGAACAACGCCAAGGCTAAAACAGGTACAAATTCACGGCACTGATATTTCAAGACGTTACTGTTTTTTTTTTTGTTTTTTTTTCACTCCCTAACCGTATCGTTATAGACAGCATTGACGTATGATTTAAAATCGAAAAATATATTGGGAAAATTAAACTTGAAAGCAATCTTAAAATGAACAAATTGATGTACAAACTACCGTTTCGTTTTTTCCCAAACATTACATACGATTTAAATTTTTTTTATTCCCATCATTATATTAAGCAATATTGATTTTGTAGGACTATTTTGTTTAGAAAACCATTCTCAGCCAAGAGTGGTACGTTTGCAGATCACCTTATTATTATGCCTTTGATTTACTGAAGACACTATCGCCGGCATTCTGGAGTTTTCCAGCCCGGTTTACGTGGACACTCTTTTAATCACGTAACCTGGATATTTGGCACTATCGTGACATCTTAAGAGAATACTTACATCCACATTATGTCATACGCTATCTGCGCATTTTTCTATTGGTGTTCCTCAAGACCCTGGCATTACTCCTTCATAGCATCTACACTGCCGATCTTTTTACTCTTACACAATAACCAAGACACATGGCACGTTTACACTCTCTACTAACACTGACCTTTCATACTCTCCCGCTCTCTTGAACGAAACATCTACAGCCTAGAACCAAGGCGTACCGTTCCATCAGCCTCCTTTTCATCATTGTCAATGTGCCCGAAAATCTTATTCTTATCAAACTACAAGGCATATTACCGCCCTTAAAATTTTTCCTGAGCAGAATGGCTGCAGTCATCACACCACCGAACGCCGAATCAATCAACTTTACCTGGGTAGATACTCGGAGCTTAGAGGTCACATAGACTTTCAAGGTTCTGAATCCTACCATGACTTAGAATGCTGCCACAAAAGAGGATGCAACTTAAAATGTATCCTTAATGAGTTCAAAACTTGGTGGAACAGTACCACAGACATGTGGCAGGCGAAGAGATTCATAGAAAGGGCTCCGCTAAACTTACAAAGGAATTACTAATCTGGTTGGACCCCTGACTGGGACATTGGCACTTAAGCAAGGATATGCACTGGATAGGACAGAAGAAACACTGTCTAGATACCAGGAAAGGGAGAAGACCGCAGAACACATTCCATATTTCTGTGAAGGTCTATGTAAGTGCAGGTTCTTCCAATTAAGACACGCAAATCCGCAAACAAGATCCTACACTAAGGAGCAACTATCAAAACTTTGAAAGCTGATCGACAACCTGAACCTGGCCTGTGATAGGGGCGGTCAATAGATCTATCCACGTCGAGGTGCAGAAGGCCATGTGGCCGCCTCTTTTATCCCTAACCCTAGAGATAAAAGTTGTAAAACTTTTTAAATGAACAAAGAGGCAACGAAAACATTTCGTCGGGGTAGTTGTACCTGTTGAGAATACATAAGATAGTATTTCCTTCCACGTATTACCTAACTCTCGTGTAGGTGTTCCTTAAGCCCTTATAATGGTAGTATAGTAACATTATATATCTCATACACTGCTGACCGCCCCTCTACCACGAAATTATAACCATTGTATTTGAGGTTGACATGGCTATCCTTGTTTTTAAAAAACTGTTCTCATGAAACACCTCGCTAACGTAGAAACACCAAACTTGTCAATCAATCAGAGCAAACATTGAACGAAACCAATTTCACCGTACGAGTATCATCTTACATGAATTTTCCTTTCCTCCGGTCATGCTCAGCTATATTACATGCATTATGATAATACAAAGGGTTAAACTGGAATCTCACACTCGACGTGTAGACGGTACACGGAGTTAAACAATGGTCAAAAAGCTAGTCGGCAATTCAAAACTTACGGTGCAGAACATAAAAAAGACTTCACACTGGACCCTTCCTTCCATATGGACTGGGACTGTACCAGACAGTAAAGAACCCCAAACTATCGTCGCATTTGTTCTTTCCAATACAATATTAAATGTAAATGTAAATCACTTTATCCCACCTTACTCTTCCTACAAACCTTCCCAGACGTTTAAACGGTGGCTCAGTGATAGTTGGACCACGGATATTAAATATTAAAAAAAAAACATTTTTAATGGATTTTATTTAAATCTAATCAACTTGATAGATACTCATAATAGAAATTCTGAATCATAATTCTTGTGTAAAGTTATAGAAATTAACTCTCAGGAACGAAAAAATATGTATTTGTCACTGAAATTTTTATCAAAATTGGTGTTTCATATCTTGGTCATAATACCAGTGTTTGAAATTACAGATGTATTCTAAATTGTAAAATAATTTAAATGTGAGGCATAACATTAATTTACCTTGATGTAGCTTTGTGTTAACGAACACTTTCAAAGTACAGTAGAATCCCGGTATATCGTATCTCCAAGGGGACGGAAAAAAATACGATATATCGGGATGTTCGCTATAACGGGATTTTGTTAAATCGGGGGTATAAATGAAACAAAATACGGAATATCGAAGTTATATATATGTAATTACATATGTACACGTTTTATTACATAAAAATACATACATGTATGAAAATAAGTTTATTTTTTTTTTAAATACTTTTCCATTGTTGTTTGGACAACGCAATTATTAATTCGAGTGTTATCGATAGCTATATCGATGGTGTGAATAGCATTGAAAACATTATCGTCGACGTTCGATCTTGACAAATAATGACGAATCCGATTTATCATTTTTTTAGCCTCTTTATGACTGATATTCGGAACTTCTTCTTCTTCAGGTTCTTCCTCTTCTTCTACATCCACATCGTCTGCTAATTGGTTAAGAATTTCGTCCTCACTAAGCATTTCTGCTACTGCTACGTTATCGTCGAATGAAACAAATTCTTGAAAAGTGATAGGATTGTCATCGTGGGTCAAGCGGTTCCATTCGTTGGGAGTCGCAATTTCGTTGTCGGGTTCAGAGGGTGCTATGACACTGTCGTCTTTTATAAATCCGCTCGTCCTGAAGCAATTTCTGATGGTTTTTTCACTCACTTTTTTCCAAGATTTATCAGCTATGTACATGGCTGATAATAACGAGATTTTGTGATCGACATTTTCTTCCAAGCTATCTAGGAGTTGTTGGACGATTTCCGTTCGATAAAATGATTTGAACACCTTTATGACCCCTTGATCCAATGGCTGTAATATCGATGTAGTGTTGGGAGGTAAAAATTCGACTGCAACATGACTTAAATGCGGAGGGTTGTTATGTGCCGTACAATTGTCGATGAAAAGAAGGATTCGACGATTCTTTTTTTCCATTTCCGCATTAATAGACGTCACCCACTCATTAAACAAATCGCTCGTCATCCACGCTTTTTTGTTAGCTCGATATGCCATAGGAAATGAGTTAATGTTTTTAAAACACCTCGGTTTTGCCGACTTGCCGATCATTAGAGGTTTTAACTTCTCGGAGCCATCCATATTTGCTGCTAACAAAAGTGTAATTCGCTCTTTGCTACTTTTCCCGCCATGACACTTTTCTCCCTTGAAGCACATGGATCGATCTGGTAGGCATTTGAAGAACAATCCCGTTTCGTCGGCGTTGAAAATGTTTTTAGCTTCGTATTCCTGGATTATTGTTTTCAATTTTGCCTTCCATTCAGAACAAAGCTCGGTAGACACGCTGGCGCTCTCGCCACACACCTTCTTAAATTTTATGTTGTTTCGCTTTTTAAATCGATCAAACCAACCGTCACTGCACCGAAAATCTTCGTTTGAGATTCCCAATCTCGTTGCAAAAAACTTAGCTTTTTCCCTCAGAATCTGCCCTCCGACTGGCACATTTGAATTTCTGGCCTGGTTCATCCATTTAACGAGAGCGTTCTCTAAATCAGGAAACTCACCTTTTGCGAATCGCTTCTTTTTCGAGTTTTCATCCGCTGCTCTTATGGCGTCTTCTTTTTTTAAAATCGATGTTATCGTCGACGGTGCCACTTTATAACGCCGCGCGACACAAATTTGTTTTTCCCCACTTCTAATGGCACAAATAATTTCTTTTTTAACTTTTATAGAGAGTTCTATTCTCTTCGGAGGCATTTTGGATACTGATTCGAAAAATATTTTATTCGTTGCTGTTGTTCGAAAGACGGTACATCCGGTGTTGAAAACATTCTATGAAAAAATTCCTAGAAAACTCATTACTTCATTCCACGGAAAAATACGATATACAAGACGTTTGGCCCGAAAAAATACGAATTATAAGACGTTTTTCCTATTTTCAAGGCGGAAAAAAATACGATATACCGAGGGGACCGAATTGCATTGGTTTTATACGAATTATCGAGATTTTTTCAAGGGACCAGAACTATCATACGATATACCGAGATATACGATAAATCGGGATACGATATAACGGGATTCTACTGTATATTACTTAAATTCATAAGAGGTTGCTTTTTTAGGAGGTGTTTCTACTATGAGGTTATCTAATCCTCAACCAATGTTTCAGAAATAAAGCCATTTTCTAACTATGTAGGTACGAATACAGGGATGGACACTTTACCTTTATCTTACAGTGATGAGCGCCGTGTTAACGCCTAGACCGTTGCAACCACCAATGTCCCTATTAATTATTTAAAATCTATTATTAGGTGCTAAGTCCGGCTTATGTACTTGACTTTGTTCTTTGCATATGTATTGGGTTGTCCGGAAAATAATGCAGGATTTTAAGTTTTCATTAAAAAAAATCTATATAAAATATTCTGTTTACGTTTACAGGATTACTCATTTGTATGAATGTCAACACTTATTAATCCTCTTCCAAATGATATTGTTTGTTTACCTCTGTAGCATTCCGCTACTTGGAAATAATTCAGTCATCCTTATAATGTCAAAGCGAGAATTTCGTACGATTTTCTTTTACGAGTTTAAACTCGGCCGAAGCGGAGCCCAAACGGCTAGAAACATTAACCAAGTCTGGGGCGAGGGTTGTGTTAATGAGTGCACTGTGCAAAGGTGGTTTAAAAAATTTCGGGAGGGAGATTTCAGCCTTGAAGATGAAGAAGGTCGTGGAAGGCCTTCCTCTCTTAATGATGATGTTCTGCGATCAGTGGTGGAAGAAAACCCCAAAACAACTGTTCGAGAACTTGCAGAGCAACTCAAAGTCAGTAAAACGACCGTCGCTGACCACCTCTTTGGTCAATCGGAAAGGGCCCATTTTGTTGCATGACAACGCTCGACCACATGTGTCACGTGTAACGTCACAAAAATTATTGGAGCTTGGCTATGAAACTTTGCCTCACCCACCCTACTCTCCGGACCTCTCGCCTACTGACTACCATTTTTTTAGACACCTGGACCACTACTTACAACACATAATATTCAAAAATCAAACGGAACTGGAAAATGCATTTATTGACTTTATCAATTCTAAAAATTCTGAATTCTACTCAGACGGAATTAATAAGTTACCAACACGTTGGGAGAGATGTATTGAGAGTATGGGAAATTATTTTGATTAAAGAACATTGCTTTAAAGTAACTAGTTTCTTTTTTTTTTGTTTAATACCAAAATCCTGCATTATTTTCCGGACAACCCAATAGGAACTTTTACATGTAATTTTTATCTGTAGATTCTACTCACTGTGGTGTTGCTCTTTCCTATTGATAGAAGACGTTAAAGATACTTTGAAGTAGGGCCCGTTAATCGCTGCATTGCACGTCGCATCGTTAAATTGCGCTGATAGCAAACGATCACTAATAGTTCATTGTCACGAACACTATCTCATCGTTGCCCGTTTAAATCAACTTTTCGGGGGCTGAAAAAACATTTTACGACCCGAAAACGGCCACGGCGAACCCATCTTTTAACGCGGTCACGATCCGCGCCGGCGGCCTATTCCAACCATCACTCGATGAAGATTACCGCAGGAATGACTTGTGCGAGAACGACTTTTAACAAATATCAGGAGAAATTTACGAGCTAAGTTCGTGAAGTGAAATAAAGAAGTCCTTGTAATTACGTGTCACGCGTGTCGGCCTGCGTCGACATGAGAAAGTTCGAAATGAGTAATTGTTACAATTTGCAGCTTGACATAATTAGAATTCGTGTTAGACTTTCACACAATTTGAAGAAAAAAATGCCACTTTTATCAACTCGTTGTAAACCATAGTTTAACGCGAGCTTGCATGTCAACAATTTCGGTTTCGAAATTCTTTTTGTAGCCAAGCCACAACGCTTAGAATAAAAATGGTTTGGGATGGGGTGAGTATTCACTTGTTGGAAAAGGTAGTACTACCCACAGACGTTTCTGGCAGCTATCCGGAGTTCGAATATTAAAAAATCATCAGGAAGAAGATATGGACTGTGTATAAAACAATTGGTTTCAACTACCCCAAGGAAATAAAATACATAATAAATCGAAAAAAAAAGAGTAGGAGAAGATGGCAACAATCCCTGCAGACAGAAACATCCTTAATAATATAGCCCAAAAACTACAAGTCGACTCAATCAGAAATTATCTAGAAGATCTAACTCCAGGCGAAGCCACTGACTACTCGTTGTGGAAGCCAATAAAACAAATTAAACGACCCATCACCCAAAATCCTCCATTAAAAAAAGAGGATGGTACATGGGTGAGGCACAGCAGAGAAAAAGCTGGTTACCTCGATGAAATCCTCAAACCAAATGAAAACATCAATGGCAGCTTATTTGAAATAACAACCACTCCACAAGAAAAAAACATAAAGCTAGTTACACCTAAAGAGGTAGCGCAAGAAATTAAAAATTTACGTGCTAAAACGACCTTATCAATGAAGAAATACTAAAATCCTTGCCAAAAAGGGTACAGTTAACCTAATATACCTAATTAACGCTGCATTCAGACTGAAGTATGTTCCCAGAAACAGAAAATTTGCAGAATTCATTATGATTATAAAAAGAAACAGGAAAACACTACCGACAATATCTAAACTATTCGAAAAGTTATTATTATTATTCAAACGAATAAAACCCATTGTAGAAAAAAAGGAAAATTGTCCATCACCACCAATTTGGATTCCGAAGAAGACATTCAATAGAATAGACCAAATTCACCGAGTAACGGAGGTAATAGAAAAATAACTTGAAGGAAAACAAATTTCCTCCGCTATCTTCCTTGATGTCTCACAAACTTTTGACAAGGTCTGGCACGGAGGACCCATCAATAAACTAAATGGGATGTTACCAAAGCAGTCTTATCAGTTCCTACCTAACTGACAGACTGTTTAGAGTCAAACAAGAAGAACAATATTCAAAATTAAAAACAATATATGCAGGAGGGCCACAAGGTAGCATATTAGGTCGACTTCTTTACTTGTTATACACAAGTGATTGGAATAAAAATTGCAACTACACTAATTTCGTGGTGCGCTTGGCCAATTAATAAATTACAATTAATTAAGGTTTTTAGTTGAGGTGACAAAAGTCAATGGCACGAGCGGGATTGGTCAATTCAATGACTTGAAATGAAGTGATAATGATAAGTGATGAATGATAATCCAATCCGATTACACGACATTTGATGGCAAAAACGAGTGAAAACTCAAAAGGGGGGGGGGTTGAGATAGGAAGTTGATGTCCGAGTGGATCGAAATCAAGATAGATCAAGTGGTAGAGCAGCGGCGTACTTAGCCGAAGATCGTGGGTTCGAATCCCGCTCGTGCCATTGACTTTTTTTTCATCTCAACTAAAAACCTTAATTAATTGTAATTTATTAATTGGCCAAGCGCACCACGAAATTAGTGTAGTTGCAATTTTTATTCCAATCACTTGTGTAGTTAAAAATGAATAGTGAATAGTGAAATGTACAATGTACTTCTTATTGTGACAATGGATTTATAAGAATGTAAACATTTAGTTATTCTATAACGTTATTGTAAAATTAATGGTCGGTTTAATAAGACCAGTTTTAATAAATAAATTTAATTTAAAAAAGGCGCAAGATAGAATCACGTCTCTCAACATAAACTGTAGGAATGATTTTATATAATAATAAGTGGAACTATTTTTTTTCAAAAAATGAACACTGAAAAGGCACAAAATTGCTAGGAAACGAGCTGGCCGACACAAAATGTAACGACGGGAGTGCAGGGGCAGTTAACTGGGGGTGTCGTTATCGTCGGATTAGATAGAGGGATGAAACGGCGATGAGTGGAAAATGGGATAAAGGAATCCATAAACCGGAATTGCCGACCTGCGATGAGGAGATAATGAAGGGATCATTTTTAACGAAATTCAAACCGCCATAATTGAAAAATCCGCCATTAGCATATTCGTTCAACCCAGAGTGATCATCTCGGACGGTGTAAAACTAACTCTTTTCAAAGGTGGATAACCTTTACCTTTAAGAAAAAATGTTCCTCTAAATCGCTAAATTAAAAAAAAATGTTTCTTATATTTACATTTTGTGAAGATCGCGAGATAATAAACTTATATATTCGTCACCCCTTAACACCCTTGTTGGCTTATTTCCGCGCAATAAACAGTATGTTGTCCAATAATAGAAACGGGGCACAAAAACACATGACTTTTTTTTTAATCGGCACAACACTGATGAATATAAGGATAAATCGACGTCCTTTTAAATAATCTAATTCTTTAGTAAATTAAATACTTCTAAATTAACTAACTAAATTTAAAAAACAAATTACAGGATGTCCAAAGAAGTTAACGAAGACATTACAATTAATTAAGGTTTTTAGTTGAGATAAAAAAGTCAATTTTCAATTCAAGATTTTTCCTTCCTTTCTGCCATTTTTCAACCCAAAAGATGGGGTTGAGATGGGAAGTTGATGTCTGAGTGGATCGAGGTCACGATAGCTCAAGTGGTAGAGCAGCGGTGTATCGGTTCGAATCTCGCACGTGCCATTGACTTTTTATCTCAACTAAAAACCTTAATTAATTGGAATGTATTAATTGTTCAAGCGGACCTCGAAATTAGTGAATTTAACACAGACAAACAAATCGAAAGATAAACGAAGGTTTTCACAGCCTACGCTGTTGTCGTGCTTGCTGACACCCGGTAGATCAATCGAAAAAGAAGTGAATCAAATATTTGAAAGATTTCTATTCTGGCACAAAAATGGATTTGAATTTTCCACCCAGATTACGCATACATCCAACTTATTGTGATTTCGGACCTATATGGAAAATGATAACGCGGGATATGGAACAGTCTAATTATGAACTAGCCGAGCATATACCAATAATTCAGGCTGAGAAGGGCATCTAAATGCCAAGTGCAGAGCTTTTGGCGATTGACAAAAACTTGGACTCGGTTTGTACTACGGAGGTCGGGGGAAAATAGGCAACCATTAAAACAGACATGTCACAAGAAGGAAGCATAATCCATAGAGTGAATAAGGGAAAATCTTTTGGAGGTGAGGAACATAAGGCATGTCGCATTAAAATAAGTAAAGCACGTGCTGGATATGATGTGAGAGATACCATGACCCTCGTATTCGCCGATGACACGTAGCCTTTCTTCTAACACTGATCCTGTTCTCGACTCATCCACAGCCTGAAACCAATGCTTCGAACTTGGAGGATCGAAATCAACAAAAATAACGATCATACAGTTTATATCTTCAGCAAAAATACCTTATATAAAAGTGGTTCTTTATATTTCTAGTGGTGCCTTTAAACGTAAAAACAAAGCCTGTTGAAAATAATGCCTTTTAAGATTTGAAATATTTACTTGGAAAAGACATACAATATTCTTATACTGAATTGCGGATTATGTAAACAAGAGTACTCAGACGTTCTTATTGAAGGTATTGAATGGAAGAGCTGCTTGGATGGCAGTGTATGATAAGCAAATCCGGTTGAAGTGTACTTCCCTTCTTTTCATACACGACAAGGGGGAATATTAAAGGGCGGAATATTAATTTCAAAATAGGACACATCAAAACATAACGCAGTAATAACTAATTCCGTCATTAACGGATAAATGTTTAAATGACATTTGAATTATGCGATTCGTAAATAGTTATAAAAAAGTCGACGGATGATTAAGCGTCAAAGTGAATTTTGTGGTTTATACCTACATGCACGGGTGTACTAACTGAAATCAATTGAATTGTCAATTAACATCTTTACATATAAAAAAAGCGGGAATCTGCGCAAAATATATATGAGAGTAATTATAGCAGGAGTAACTTGATTATATTTAACTCACGGAAAAGCCAAATGAAAATCGGATCTCATCGAAAGCGGAAATGGGAAAAACGTGTTAAAAAACTCATATGAACGTAAATGACATTAATTCCATAAAGAGATTTAGGTTTAAAATAGAAGCCGCGTTGTGACTAAAATAGATATTTAGTTTGTGTCACTACATACTAAATTAAAAGTGTTTATAAACGTTAAGAATTAAATTTCATTTTAAAAGAGATTATTTATTATTTACTAAATCTTTATTCCTAGTTAAACACCAAATTGTCATTTATGTACGTTGTTTCCAATTTCTTTATTTTTTTATTATCATTATTCATAAATGTTTAATTTCACCTTACAACCTCTTCTTGAATGATGGCTGGGAAAAGTTCTTGTTTATCAAATGTTTTGGCCACGAAAAGAGCGAACTTGTGACAAGAAATAAACAAGAAAATAGAATAAATAATTTGGGCTAAATCTATTATCTAAATATACCGAGAGTGGCACTAAGTACTGAATGGAGTTCGATCCAAAGTTCCAAAAATAGCTCACCCCTGTGTAAACACGATCTCGTTAAACATTTTAACCGGGAAACTTTCCTCTATAATCCAATGCTATTTCGATATATATCCGTGCCGTTTAAAAATTAATAATTTTGGTGTTTGGCTTCTTGACGTATCAAACTCGAGACGCTTACCTTGAAAACTTCCCGGACAGCGCTGAACGGCAATACGGTGAGGCCGACGAGCAGATCCGCGACGGCGAGGCTCACGATGAACAGGTTCGTCACGGATCTGAGCTTGGAGGATATAAAAACAGCAGCGATGACAAGGCAGTTGCCGACTATGACCATCAAGTCCACGACGCCAAGAAGGGTCAGGAGGCAGATGGCCGTCGGATCTTCCCACTCTACTGACTCCAACAAAGCGGAGCAGGCGGTTGAGTTCATACCAACCTCACCCACTCCCATCGTAATCTCAGCCCATTTCCATTTTATAACTGAAACAGAGAAAACAAAATATACAACCGGTAGATTAACAAAGCAAAAACATGGTTGTTTGTCCTAAAAAGTATATAACTGCCTATGGTAGGGTACGGTATGGTATGGTAGAAAAGGATACTGGGAAACGGGGGTTTGTACTCTCCAGGCACTGCAGGCTTCTGGCTTATCGTATCTTCCTAGTTCCTCCTTAGTTCAGTTCAACAGACTCAATTCTTCTCCTTGGAAGTATCAGGTCATTGACTATCACTGCTGCAATTTAATTCCCTATGTTTTTTCCAAATGTTAGGTTAAATCTCCATTGAGCTGTTGCTTTGCATTCGAAGATGATAGGAGTTGCTGTTCCTTTCTCCTCATTACATAATCTGCAAATGGGATCATCCCTGTATATACCCATGTTGCATAGATGTTTTCTCAGATGCCAGTGCCAGTTAGTAGTACCACCACTCCTCTCAGTCTGGCCCTCTCCCATTGCAGCAGTGCTTTTGCAAATCACGGGGGTCGTTCCTCCATAAATTTACTATGTCTAGCACCGCTAGAGTTTATCCACTTCTCATTTTGTTTTGTTTGAATCCACTCTGAGATGGAGGATTCTATATTTGATCTTGTTATCCCAAGAATAGGTTCGGGGCCTATGTATGATCTTGTAGATGCTCCTCTAACTAGACTGTCTACTTTCTCGTTACACGAAATTCCCCTGTGCCTTGGCACCCAAGGTACCAGATTTTGGACGCATACACTGACTAATTTTGTCATGATTCGTGTGCATGCTAATGCTTTAATGACTGCTTGGCTATCTGATCTTACAAGGATTTTTTTCGACCTATACTACATAATCTATATGCAAATAAATAAGTTCAAAAATACATAAATAAGGGACACAGAAAATCCGACACATCAACATTTAGCCATTAACGAGTATTTATTTTCAAATTGAACAGTTTATTTTGCTGCTTTAGGATTTATTTATTAAGCTTTTGGTTTGGTTGTTGTGATTACAGAGAGGTTTCGTATATTTCAGTTAAAAATAATAAATAGTTTACTCAAAGTGAACAAATTAATCAATTTAAAAAATAAATAAATAAAACAACAGCATAATGATTCAATTGTGTATCTACAAAATTATATATTTTTAGAGCCATTTAATTTAGGTCGGGGTGCAAAGATATTCGGCTATAGTGATATAGATTTTACATGCAGGAAGGTTGTTCGGAAAAAGTCCTCAGACAGACAGAAAAAACAGAAATCCTGTTTATTTCTTCTCTTTTATCCAGCTGGGATGGCAACAAAGGCTTGGAAGATAACACTGTCGAAAGCCACTCCCTCCCCACTCGAACTCAATTAAATTTCCCAGGCTTTATGAAGTCTATGATGGGGTTTTTTCTCAGCACAGGGAAAATTAAACGGGGAATCGCCATAATCGAACGCAGTCACCGGCAATCTTTTACGTTAAAAAAGACAAATAAATATCGGTCCGAATGTTTTGTTTTAGAAATGCTTTTGGCCAATATGCTGAATCAGATATGACGGTCGAGAGAACGAAAATGAAAAGCCTACGCGTTTTAATCAATCTTTTGTTAGTATAACGGACAACATTGTCAATGAAACGTAAATCAGAGAAAAGAGGTCGAAATTGATTTTTTATCCAATTGAATACTCTTCTCAGTTTTAATACTTGTGCTGTCTTGTCTGACATTATATCAAAAACAACAACAAAGCATTTAATTACTTTACATGAAAATTACCAACAAAGGAACGACGTTATCCCGCCAACTCTCTCAAATGTCGGATATTCATGGAAAACGGTAAGTTGCGCTGGATAATATAGTATCGCTTCTAACTATACTGTATTTGTTGCTTCAAATATTTTCAGTGGAGTTTTGGAAAAGTTTGGATTATTTTAGGAAGATTTTACTTCATATCAGGTTTTCTGTTGGGTATATAGTTTCGTCGTATTTACATGTCCCACTTCGCACTAAAGTGTTAATTTTAAACAATTATTATACAAGAAGATTATATAATATTGAAGTGTTGAAAACCAACAGACGGAAATCAGGATGTAGAAAGCAATGGAAACAAATTCAGTAGGACCTTGAACTTTCCGTTTTGGACTTTCACCTCAAAGGGTTGTCGCTCACCGATAAGCTTAACCCAGGGTCTAGAGTCTATAAATCAGGGTGTTCATCTGCAGTGGCTGGGTAGTAACACCCTTCCAAGAGAGATGTCCATGAAATCGTCGCTTCCCGACCAATGGGGTTAGGTTCGAAAGTGGCCCCCAACGCATGCAAAATATGACGGTGGAGTACGCGATATTAGTCCATCGACCTACACACAATATCAAAAATCGAAACTAGGTTCGATGAGGTACTTTTGAATCTAACCCGCTGTCGGCACTTGGCACACACTGCTGTAGGGGGCGATACTGACTCTCCACACTCACAATAATAAATCCACGC
Source organism: Cimex hemipterus (assembly GCA_039619505.1). Taxonomy (NCBI): domain Eukaryota; kingdom Metazoa; phylum Arthropoda; class Insecta; order Hemiptera; family Cimicidae; genus Cimex; species Cimex hemipterus. The sequence continues at coordinate 20,795,632 of CM077106.1, read as the reverse complement.
ACCCAAACAAAACATATCAGGCCCACGGACCCTTTTTAACTCCGGCAGCATGCCTATGCACTGTCTGTAAGTTGCCAAAAAACTTCTATTATGTGGGACACAATGAATAAACTTTCTCTATATAAGAGGCATTGGCCTAGAAGCAGGTGCCCGTGTGTCAATCGCGTATGCCTTATTCTTAATCGGGTAAGGACGAATCCTTGTTTCCGGATCAGGTTCTGGGGGGTCATCTACCGGCAAGAACTTCTTGAAGGACCCTTCCCTTCTGAAGCAGGCCTATTTCTTTTATCATGTTCTTTACCGCTTAAGTTCAGAGGGCTATTATTTATTTTAATTTATTCGCTATTATTACAATTAGTTGAATTGCTGACTAATCATTAATTGTTAGATGAAGTTAAGGTTTTGATTTATATTTTATTGCATTGTTTGGGGGTAAGGAATTTTAAAAAATATCCTTTTATCGTGCTGTAGACGTTGAAACGTAACAAACGAAAATAAATATCAATATCAAAGTCTTGTAAAGAGGTTGTACATTTCATAAAATTAAATTTAGGTTTTTTTAATGGGAACTCCCGTTTGTTTTGGGGCCGAGTCTATACTTATATCGTAGAATTAATAACAAAAGTTGAAGATGCCCCTGCGAATAAGATTCTCGCTGGCAGCACTTTTCACAATAAAAGCCCTTCCCGCGCCTGGGGTAACTACCACTTAAAATCCCATTAAAAACACAAAAGAGGAACCGGGAGTTTCGTGCTGATGAGGCTCCCGCCTCTTTCGGCACCGCCCTCTCCGTGAGACCACTGTGAATTTTTCAGGTGGAAAAATCGTCGAGGACTAGCAGGGGCAAGAAGACCTTATTGCAGTTATATTTTGAGCGTGGATATTTTTCCCGACTCGGAACCACTTCAATTTCCCCTCCTGGCCGACCCAATTTTACGGGTAATAAATTATGAATTTTGATTGGCGGAGTTTAATTCTAAAAGATTGCCCTTACGATATACCCGACTAAACAGACGCTTTAGAAAGAAAAAAAAAACATAATTTAAATTTTCTACATAGACCAAATAGAAATTAAAGATGGTTTGAAGTTATTATCCTGCTTATCATTTTAAATAACTCCCTTCTAAAGGATAATTAATTAGTTAAAAAGTTCATTGTTAATTCTACTAGACCTTGGTGTTAACCTATGAAAAAATCCGATTTCAGAGATCCCAACAGATGAAGTCTGTCAGAGTCCTTCTTCACCTGCAATTTACATTGAAAGGAAATATTGCTCTTGTCAGCTCCTTTACCATTGAAATGCTTCTGGAATTACTTATCAAATAGCACTCGTCAAAGTTACACTTACAATAAAACCAAGCAGGTTCAGCTTCAAATCCATTATTAGGAATAATGTAAACAAAGTTCAAGAAGTTGAAAATTATATTTCCCTTGCGAAAGAATATATAACCCTCATTTGCGCTTTCTCAATGCTAGCAATTTTCAACTATACATTTCATACAACGTAATTTTCAAAATTTTATTTTTAACCTAAAACTTTCGAAAAATAACGGGTGAAATATCTGGTTCTAAATTATGTTTATGTGACTTGATTTTAAATTATTATGAGTGGATAACTGTATTTCCTATTCTTTCTTTATTCCTTTTATATTTATAGTATATATAAATTTATTATATTTCTTTTGTTATATATTTCCTATTCTAGTCTTTAAGCCGTTATTTATTGCACAATTGTAGAACTACATACTTATTTCGTCAATTCCAAGATTATTTTCCCGTAAATCCAATTCAAATGATACTTGTATTTCTACCACAACAGTCCTGTTTTTAAAATGCTATAACAACCTGTCTGTATGTACCAATCTAGAGACACATGCCGTTTTGTATATAATATCCTAATATATATATATATATATATATATATATATATATATATATATATATATCCTAT
>CM077106.1:20751239-20788367 GCA_039619505.1 Cimex hemipterus | reverse complement strand
TCTCTCTCTCTCTCTCTCTCTCTCTCTCTCTCTCTCTCTTTCTTTTTTTTGAGTTCTTCATTCTGTGTCATTCTCGTTTACTCTACCTTACGTCTACCGTGATATCTGATACTAACTCTTTGTTATTCTATACCTATGTCATATAAGACGAAGAAACAACGAAAATAAATAAGACTAAATCCGTTCACTGTACATAAACAGATATTAACCAAGAACCCCTAGACTATCCCTTAACCATTAGCAACCTACTACCATCTAAAACCCCAAAACTGCCGAATACAAATTATCAACCCAAAGATAGAAAACACCAACTAACAATAACAAATCAATCAAACCTCAAGAAAGCAGAACACTATTGTTATCTGACAGAGAAAAATGTCTTCGAAATTTAGTTTTAGTATTAGCACTTTATATAGTTAACCATTTTTATATATATTCTAAAATAGTATTAATAAAACAAAAATATTATTTAGTTATTAAAGAACGACTACACATAATTAGTGAGAAGATAAAACACATTATTTTTCTTATCAAATCAATGTTCGCATAAAGAAGATTCGAGTGTTGATTTTTTAATATTTCGTTTCTGCTTTTACTGATTACATTTATTACGATTGTATTAAAAGAAGTACAAAGTAAAAATCATCTATGTTCAAAAAAATTATTACTTGTTGGGGACAACAATGTAGATACAACTAGCTTAAATTTAATTTAAATAAATCCTTGATTATGTCTGTAATAACTTTCCATTGGTAAATTATTCCATTACAGCCAAAGAAATGAACAAAATTTCCTAGAACGATGTTAGTGTTTTCTTAAAAATTCAACATTAATGCGAAAAAACAGTGAAATATTGAACAACAGAAACAAAATGGCTTTCAAATAGGAATAAATTTATGTTAGTTTTTATTTTGGACACTTTTGTTCATTTATTAATCACCTACTTGATGACATATCGACAGATTAATTAATTGTAAAGCTGCTTTCGCCAAAATACAAGCAGAGTAGTTGGATGTTCTACGCCTAAAAATAACCGTCCATTCAGTCTATCTAATCTTTTTTAGTGTGCGTATTATCAGTTGTTATGTAAACATAGATTAGCTAAAATATTCAAGCTGTTTCCCAAAATAACAATATGCGTTTTCCATTATCCTTTTAATTGTAAACCCACTAAGATCGCCGATATCGGCAGAGTAACCACCATTATCTGTAATGTGCGGCATTTCGGACAGAAGCTCTGGAGTAAAATCGATTCTCGAGGTAATACGCACGGATAAGGAAATTATACGAAGTTCTAAAAAAACTTTATTTTTAAAAAATTCAAATAAAATAATGAAACGAAAAGTATGTTTCCGTGACTATTTAAATCCTTGAGACGTATAAATCAAATCGATTTCTTTTGTAGTTGTTAAATAGCCCTTGCCTGTTAGTTTGTCCAATTATGATGGCTGGATGCGATCCAAATACAAATCTAATTAATCATTCCTAATAAAACCTTGGCCATTCAACAGCACCTTCCGTTAGAACGTTTAATTGACGCTGGTTTTATATAGCTTTGTCAAAAATGCAATTTTATAAAACATTTCGAGATATCCTGATGTTGCAGAAATATTCAGAAAAATAATTTAAAGTAAAAAACATTTAAATTAAAATATTAAACATCAATTAGTGCAATCATGAATGCCATGACTGATCAGAGTATAAATAATCGTAAAAAAAAACATTCTAAACAGATAATTAATTACGGTTTTTAGTTGCGATGAAAAAAAGTTAATGGCACGAGAGGTTGAGATGGGGAGTTGATATCCGAGTGGATCGAGGTGACGATAGCTCAGTGGTAGAGCAGCAGCGTAACTAGCCGAAGGTCGGTTCGAATCCCTTTCGTAGCATTAACTTTTTTTCATCTCAACTAAAAATCGTAATTAATTGGTCGAGCGGACCAGAAAATAGTAAATAATTCTAAACAGATCGGACATCCAAAAGTCCTTTAACTTGTTAACTAATAAAACTTCGTCCATCTCCTCCTCTCTAAAGAATAAATAGCTTGGATGCGTTAGACGTCACAGACTAGTGATAAGGTTTTAGCACCTGAGGACCTGAGAATGCTTTATATACTTAAACATTTCCTAACTACTCCTTATAACATTATCCTGACACCCTAATTAACCGATCGCTGCTTGAAAGTGAGCTGCGGCAACGAGTTCTCGGGAGTCAGATTCAAGCGGACGTCACTCGAGGGAGCACTGTTGGTTTCATCCTTTAAGCAGGAAACATACTCGCTGAAACGCTGCGCGACGTCAAGCACTCCCAACAGTACAGACAAGACTGACACTTCTACACGAAAAAGAAACACTTTACGCCCTGAAGATGATCTCAGTAAAGATCGAAACGTTGGCACGATAAAGAAAATGTTTTTCTAAAACCTACGGCACACCAGACCGCATCGCACGATCTCCAAATAATCATTCAAAACTATCTTGAACTTATCGAATACGGTTCAAAAAAGTGGAGAACAAGACTGAACTTTGTACATTATTGATATAACAAAGAAAGTCCTCATGCATGTCAAATATTTAGGACTATACCTAGCCAGCAGACTGACGTGGAATCCTCACAGAAAACCCAAGAGATACCAACTTCGTCAATTGACTTAACAGAAGGCTCGGACAAGTACAAAGAGTTCTAGGACCGCAATCTGTACAACACTACACTAACCTTACACAAGACTTTCCTGCGACTACTTTGTTTATACGGAGTAAACCGGTGTTCTAATAAGTCATCCAATCAAAAGCCCTCCGATAATTCGTCAAACTCCTTACTACGCCATTAATCTCACAAGGTACAACGACTTCAACATTCTTTTGCCAACGAACAAATCTGTTCCCGATTCCAAAAGTTTCTCACCAACCACTCGAATATTAACAGTTTATTGGTTGTTTAAAGGTTTATTTTAAGGATGTAGGTTGAATTGTCAAACCTTTGACTTTTAAGTAACAAGTGTAAAAGTCCACGAGTAAATTTTCTATTTTTCCTTCGTTTTTAAAGTATAATATAAAGGGCCGCTATATATTATTTAAGGCCGTCTAGGGCCGGTGGAAACGCGGACGAGGGTATCTGTTCGGCGGATTATTCGTGAGGCGGCACGAAGGATTTTGAATTATGAAAGGGCGCTAGGCCAGTCAAAACGTGCATAACTCGTCTGCAATGCAGGCTTTATCTAACCGAACCCCTTTTCCTAAGGAGTGGAAATTTCACCCGACTCGACCACGGCGTAAATTCCAGCCCGGTTAATAACAATTTATTACCGCGAGTGGTATGAGATTATTATCTGGATACGTTTTCCTTCAGAGATAACGCATATCCTGCTGGCCATGGGTAAAATCCCTCGTGGAAAAATCCACTAAACGGATGAAATATTTAGACCGACCGGTATAAACTAACTGTTGACAAAATTCTTCCCAAATAAAATCTACTCAGGACAATACTCGTAAATTTATACAAATAAAAAGAATATATTATTTATGTGTAGAAATATGATCTGAAAATGGCAAAAAGAGGAAAAATTCAAAAGATGGGGTTGAAATGGGAAGTTGGTGTCCGAGTGGATCCAAGTCACCATAGCTTAATTGGTAGAGCAGTGGCGTATTTAGCTGAAGGTCGTGGGTTGGAATCCCCTTCGTGACACTAACTTTTTTCTCAACCAAACTCCTTTACATATATCGATAATTAATTGAAAGCGCTAACTGCGTCAATTGACCACTACAACATAACTGGACTATGTAAAACGTAAATTTTTCCTTGTTACATTTTGAATGCAGTAATATAAGAAATGAAAATGGTAAAAAAATATTCAAGAAAAGTTGTTATCTATTTATGATTTTTCATTAATGGCTAATCTACTTTATTTAAACGTAACACATTTTATTGGAGACAACAACTGCAATAATGGAAAATTAATATGCTGCAAGCTTTAAGCAAAGATTTATAAATTAAATTTTTCCTTAATATTACAAAAAGTTCCATTGAGATAGTCGTACAGATAACATCGTGGAAATTTGCTCCCTGTTAAACCTGCTAGTTTATGTAGTTTAAGTTCGAGTCACAACCCGTTCTTCACTACCTCAATCAAGTAGGACCGTTCCCTTATCTTCTACATCTTCTCCGCCGATTGTTTTCTCTTATTAATTGCGTAAAAGAGAACGCAATTGGAGAGGAAAAGACGGGACGGGCGTCGGTTCTTCGGGCGAGGCACCGTGGCCGAGAGCAGTGGGGAGCCAGAGGATTACTCTCTTGTTTACAAAACAAGGTAGGCAAAACATTACCCAGTAGCACACATCGTACCGGAATTATAGTGGTCCGAGGTTACTCCTCGCGTCATGAGTGACCCAAACATTTCCGACGCAGCTAATGAGCATGCTAATTTTGACAAAAACGCACAATTTACAGTCTTAGAATCAGACACATCTTCGACAAGTGCCACTAGGGAACGACGGAAAAGACGCTATAAAAAAAGCGGGAGCGTGAATAATTCCCCTAAAAACAAATTAATAAAAGGAACAAGGAACACCACTTCTCCAATTCAACCTCCTGTAATACCATCTACTTCAACGAGCACTACACAAATGAACGAAAAAATAGATAAACCTCATCCGAAACCACCTCCTATCATGATAAAAAACATTGTGAACTTTACACGATTTTGTCAGCATTTAAAAGTCTTACTGCGTAATGACAAATTTTACTGCCGATCTCGTGTGAATGATTTGTTACTGCACACAAATGACAGCGAAAGTTATCGCAAAGCAGTGAAATTTTTGTGTACAAACAGTTACGACTATCACTGTTATCAACTTAAAGAAGACAAATGTTACCGAGTAGTTATAAGAGGACTACACCAGACCACTTCCAGTGAAGAAATAAAGGAAGAACTAATAAAAAACACGTTTTCAGTGATAAGGGTGCATCAAGTACTGCATCCTATTTCAAAAACACCCTTACCCTTATTCTTCGTAGATCTCGCTAAAAACAAAAATAGTGAAGACATATTTAAACTGCAGTACCTACTATACACTAAAATCAACGTTGAGGAACCCAGAATGCGCACGAGCATTGCTCAGTGCACCAGATGCCAGGATTACGGTCACACACGTACATACTGCAATCACCCGCATAGATGCGTCAGATGCGGAGGCTCACATCAATCGACACAATGTACGAGGCCGTTAAACATCCCCGCAACATGTGCACTGTGTGGAGGGGCTCACCCTGCTAATTACAAAGGATGCACCACCCACAGGGAGCTTCAAACCCAGAGAAAGCTGAGACAGGAGACACTCAAACCTAAAGCAACAACAGCTCCAGAACCCTCAACGATGACTTCGACCCTTTTCCCAGTGCTACCTCCCAAAAGAAAGACGCATCCGACAGTGCCAGATCCAACAATCAAGAACGCAGCAGATCCACCCAGAGAGACCTTCATTTACACACCTGCCCCTAAGGCGTCGCCACCTGTCTGGGCCAACACAAAGACCCGCACCTCCAGCTATGCTCATGTAGCCAGCACTGCACCAACCTCCATACCAACTACCACACCAGCTCCAAACACGGAAATCATTCCCCATCTTACCTCCTTCCTTAATGATTTTAAATCATTAATCACCCCTCTCATTTCCCTCCTAACAACCCTTGTAAGCGAACTCCTCCCCAAGCTTTCCCGATGAATGATATACCCACCAAACCACTCACAGTTCTACTCTGGAACTCAAACGGAATACTGACGCACAAACAAGAACTTGAAACACTACTTAAAAGCAAACACATAGACGTAGCACTTATCACCGAGACTCACTTAAGCGACCGACATGTTTTCCACATAACAGGGTACACAACATATAGGTGTGACTTTAGTGGAAATAGGGCTCAAGGTGGCTCATTAATCCTTGCCCGACAATCCATACAGCATAATCTTCACTCCACAACATCCACTAACTCCCATCAAGTGACTTCAATATCCCTCCCCGTCTCTTCCGCACCACTTATATTATCAGCAGTTTATTGCACCCCGTCTGTGCCCATATATCCTCCCCAAATAAAATCCATCTTTCGCTCCCTTGGACGCCGGTTTGTGGCTGGGGGAGATTTCAATGCCAAGCACCCGCAATGGGGTAGCCGAATCGCAAATTCCCGTGGACGCCTTCTCCAAAATATAATTTTAACCGATAATTATTCCTTTATCTCTCCTAACCAACCCACATATTGGCCATCTGATCCCAATCGTCTCCCAGACCTATTGGACTTCTTTGTTGCCTCTGGCCTGGGATCCATCTCCCCAACTATCCAGTGTTTAAACGACCTATCTTCTGATCACTCCCCAGTACTCCTCACACTAAACGTAACTCCAATTACCAAACCAACAAAACCATCCCTTTTGAATGGCACAGTTAACTGGAAATTGTTCCAAGAAAACGTAAATTCATCCTTAAATTTAAACATTCCTATGAAATCCCCCCAAGAAGTAGACGATGCAGTATTAATACTCACCAATACCATTCAACATGCCATTGCACAATCCTCATCCCCCCCTAGAACTCACAACTTGCCCTCTAACGATTATCTCCCATACCATATCCGTTCCCTTATAATCAAAAAACGCCATGCTAGAAAGCGTTGGCAACAATACCGTTACCCGTCCTACAAAAGAAAACTGAACCAGTTGACTGTGCTAGTCCGTACAGAACTCTCTTCCTACCGTTCCTCCCAGTACAACAAATACCTCAAATCCCTTTCCACGCAAGATAACTCCCTCTGGTCCGCTACCAAAAAAATATTAAAATACAACCCTGTCAATTCCCCCATCAGATCACCGAATGGATCCTGGGTCAGAGATGACAAGGAGAAATCAAACTTATTTGCATCCCATTTAGAATCCACCTTCACTCCTCATCAAGACATAAATGATACTTCTCACGCACAACAAGTAATGCAATACCTTAACATACCACTTCCTCTCCATCACCCTCCGAAACCATTTCATCCATCTGAAGTAAAATACCGTATCCACAAATCTCCACGCAGAAAATCAGCTGGCCATGACCTAATTACCTTCAGTATCCTGCGAAACCTCCCACACAAGGCCGTCCTATTTTTAACCGCAATATATAACGCAATCCTACGAACCACTCACTTCCCTCTCCTATGGAAATATTCCGTGATTATTCTCATCCCTAAATCTCACAAACCCCCTAACCAGATCTCATCCTACAGACCTATTAGCCTGCTCCCTGCAATGTCCAAAATCCTAGAACGACTCATCTTAAAACGTTTAATACCAATCCTTGACACCTATAATATCATTCCCTCTCATCAATTCGGTTTCCGTCCCCAACACTCCACTATCCAACAATGCTTCAGAGTAGTCGACACCATCTCATCGGCCCTAGAAAAAAAAGAGTATTGCCTGGGCGCGTTCTTAGACATAGCACAGGCTTTCGACAGGGTCTGGCATCCAGGCATACTTTTTAAACTTAAGCGCTTCCTACCCTCCCATTATTACCTCTTAATGAAATCCTACCTAACTGACCGCTGCTTCAGAGTGAGGTGCGGCAATGAATTCTCAGAACTCAAACAGACACAGGCCGGTATACCGCAAGGTAGTATCCTTGGTCCTGTCCTATATATCATTTATACTGCTGACCTACCAACACATCCTGACACTATTATCACCACCTACGCGGACGACACCGCAATCCTATCCTGCAACTCGAATCCTGCCCAAGCTACCTCCAACATCCAGGAACACCTTGAGCTTATCGAAGACTGGTGTAAAAAATGGAGGACAAGACTGAACGAAGAAAAATGCACTCAGTGTACTTTTACGCTGAAAAAGCAGTCTTGCCCTCCATTGTACATCAACAACAAAGAGATACCAGTTTCCACTCAAGTCAAATACCTGGGACTATATCTCGACAGCAGACTGACGTGGAATCCCCACACAAGACTTAAAAAACAGCAACTTAATACAAGACTTGGACTACTACGAAGACTTTTAAGACCGAAATCGACTTTGACAATTAAGACAAAACTAACACTATACAAGACTTTACTAAGACCAATATGGACATACGGAGTAGAATTGTGGGGCACTGCCAAGCCTTCCAATATCCAGCGCATCCAGTCCTTCCAATCGAAAGTCCTTAGACAAATTGTTAAAGCACCCTATTATGTCACTAACCTCACTATCCACAAAGACCTCAACATTCCTTTTGCCAACGAACTAATCCAGTCCAGATTCCAAACCTTCCATACCAACCTTTCAAACCATCCTAACCACACGGCTCGAGCCCTATCCACTCATTCCCATCCTGACAACCCACCACGACGCCCCAACCGACGATGGCCTCGGGACCTCCTTGATCCCTAATCATATAAACTGAGTGCCAGCAATGGCTGGCTCCTCAAAGCATGTGTCCTACCGGTGCAGTGCTGGCATTAGTGCTAGTGTTGTGCTGTGTGATATTTCATGCATGTGTACATATTTGTATAGTATACAACTCTGTATAGGTAACAAATAAATAAATTAAATTAAAAAAAAAAAAAAAAAAAAAAAAAATATTACAAAATTTTCAAAACAACTAAAGACTAATTACACCTAATAAATTACAATATATTAAAAAATACTCAATGAATTATACACATTTTTTCGAAATGAAAAATTTGTGTAACAGACGGTATTCGAACCCACGACTTTCGGCTCAATACAATTGCTCCCAATTGGAATGAAATGAGGAGTCGAAATAAGAATTTTATGGCATGGGCGATCGGTAGTCACGGTAGCTAAAGTGGTAGAGCAGCGGCGTATTTAGCCGAAGGTCTTGGGTTCCAATCCCGTCTGTGACACAAATTTTTCATTTCGAAAAAATTGTGTATAATTAAGTGAGTATTTATATAATTAAGCATAAGCTGATAAAATAATTAAAAGTTAATATTAATAACTAATTTAATAAACAGGTAAGAAATACTTTCTCCACTTTTTATATATTTATACATATATATAAATACATATATATGTATATATGTATATGTGTGTGTGTGTGAGTGTGTGTGTATATATATACATATATATATATATATATATATATATAAAGTTACCCGGATTCAAATAAAGCCCGTACAAAATCCCAAAACCTTCAAATAAAAAGCGAACCTCTTAAATCAGCCCCTCAAGATAAAATACAAGTGAATGTACTTATAAAATGTATATATATATTCAGATGAAAAAAATGAAAAGCCCCATCTTCAAACAGTCCGCATCAAAGCATGAAACTAATTCTGAATAAAGAAGAAACTAATTCTCCAGCAAAAATCAAAAGGAGAACGAGTTGTTACGTTTAAAAATCCATTTTTTTTTTTTTTTTTATTAAAACGACTTATTAGGAAATTATTGTATTTTGATAACTGTATAATAAAACTTTCAAGTGATTGTCAAAATAATAATAGTAATAATATACCGTACAAGACTACGTAAAATGTAGGTTTGTGCTCAAAAACATTTAGTCTGAACCGTTCTTTTATGTCGATAAATCCGATTGAAAAGACGACGTATTATTAAAGTGTTAAAAGTACCCCGCAGTATATCGACGGCGGTTTATTATGTCACAGAGCGCATTAGGCAGGAAAACCTTTTCTGTCAGGAAGAAATAACGTCAAGAGTATTTGCGAACTGGCCCCCAAGGGTGCTGTACGTAAGAAAAAAAGAAATGGACGCCCTTTAAAGCCGTAAAAAGCTTCTAAGGTTATTTACTGAAACAGGTTTTACAACATCTGGATAGTATCGACTCCCGAAAGACCAGTATGTTTCAGTTTTAAGATCACCGCAGAGTTTTACTACAAGAGCACTAGTGCAAAATACAACAAGATTTACTGGGGGTTGATTAAAAGTTATAAATGTCGTAGGGAGTTCTTGAACTTGAAATAAATGTTTACGCTTTAATGCTAGTAAGTCGAATAAAAAGGAATTTTAAACACCATTATCCCAGGTTTAACAAAGTGTCATTAGCGTGAACCATTGGTGTCTTATGTTTGCATAATTGGGGAGACAATTCTGGAAAAGCGTCGTTCTTCATTAAACTCGTTTGCGAGCGCAATACGGTCTCGAGTGGGCTCGATAAACCTTTTATGCTTCAAGGATGAAAAAAGTCATGGCGACGATTTCAATTAGAGTTTCAAGTAAAGGAGCTGGATTTAAACTGGGAACTTTCGAATAACATAAATCCTTCGCGGTTTCGGGGGATTTCGTTTTAAGTAGTATATGACAGGCGGTTTCATCACCTGCACTAGTTTTCAAACCGCCTCGAAGACGAAGTTGGGTCAAACTTTGCCCAAGGATTCCGGAGACTTCCGTGCGAGTTGTCGAAAATTCCATGACAAATATCTCGGACTGAGTTTTAAAACTTGGCCGGCTTAACGCTGAAGACACAGTTGAAAAGTAAATGTTTTCTACAAAGGTGGAAAAACCGTCTCAGAGTTATTAGGGATGGCATTTCCACTCCGCCAACCCACGCCTCGACCCTTTTGAAGTGAAAAAAAAAAACTGTTCGCTCAGGTTTAATGAAATGTTTATCAAAATCGTAGGCGGGTCTTTTTAACTTAAACAAACTCACCCTCCCGTACAAGTAAAAGAATAAAAAGAAAGACGGTTATTCTAATTCCAATCAACTCCTTACCATAAATACGAACAACCAGCTCGAAAAGTTTAAAATATTTATGAGTTGGATCTTTTTAACACAAAAAAATATTAAAAAATAACTTTCATAATAATGTGAATATAGATATTTTATTTTTCTACGGAGGGATTAACCTGTGGCTTGATCGTCTCCGATCATGATGGTATTAATAGTCTCGCTGGTTTCGTCGGTCAGACGTGTTTCAGCCTTACGCCACCTTCATTGATTGGTCTGTGAACAAAGATAATGCCTTCATATTCCTTCACAATTTACAACAGCACATTACAATATTAAACAATGGACTTGGCTAAAAGTACAACGTACAGACCAACTAATGAAGGCGAATACCGAAACATATCTGAATTACAAAACAAAGCGAGACTGAGCGATCGAAAAACGAGTTCAAATTTATTCTAAAAATTTAAAATAGTTATGTGTTCTTTGGTGAAATGACGTGCACTGTCCATCCCAAACCATGAGCTGACGACCATCCTTAACCTTAAGTCCCCTTTACTACCAAAATGCGACATTCCCTAGAAACTTTGAGTAAATATCTAATTTAATTTTAAGTAATGAAATATCTATTTTCTATTAATAGATATTATTATAAAAATGCAGTTACTAATAACTCGTTAGACCTCAACGTATTCCAAAAAAAACTAATTCTTATATAACCAAGATTTGCCATTTTTTTATTTTGATCAGAAGGGTTTTTGAAATGTTTAGGTATAGTTGTGAAGTTTGATTTAAATTGTGCACTTTATTAAGCATTAAAGTAAGTAGTCATTTGAAGGTTTAACGTAACTAAAGGTTGTGGTCGAATAGCTTGCGCTTTTTTTCAAAGGAAACACGACTTAGCCTGGAAACTATAGTGAAATGAATTATTTCTGGTGATTTTTAGATTGTCTAATTTATTTCCCTATATCCTCGAAACAATGCTTCATCCTACAAGCCCAACAGCCTGTTACTAATTCTAAACTCCTGCTCAAAATTAACGCACCACCTTAATTTTTAAACAGAAATTCTTTTTAGAGAAATCCAGCTAAATCTCTTCATGTTTATTCTCTTTTTTATGCTTCACAATCCCACAAAAGTAAACAAGAATTGTTTACAATCGTGTTAATCCGCTTTGAAATGGATTTGGTAAGATACACAAGAGTTTCCTCCTGGTTTATTCCTCAGTTTCACTGCATCTGCTTAACAGACACCATTTCTTTTGGAAGTTTAAACTTTAATTTAGAACTTATGGCGCCCATAAGACATTTGAGTGAGCGTGAAGCCGTCAGAGCGATGACTCTTCTTGAGGAGGGCTACAGCCAGCGACAAGTTGCAAGAATAATTGGATGTCACCATACCACCATCGGAAGAACTCTCCAACGGTTCAATGAAACTGGCAGCAACACACGGAGGCCTGGACAAGGACGTCCAAGAGCAACGACCGAGAGGGATGACCGATTTTTGCGCTTACATGCCCTCAGAACGAGGCAGGTGACAAGTTCGGAAATGAGTAGCCTCCTTCAAAGCACCAGGAATGTCTCAATTTCGGCTCCCACTGTTCGAAGAAGGCTGAATGAGTTTGGCTTGAGCAGTAGACGGGTTGCTTCAGGGCCACTACTGACCAGAGACCACCGAGTAGCCAGGCTGCGATTTGCCCGGGATCACCTCAACTGGAGTTTTGATGCCTGGAAGAGAGTTTTATTTTCTGACGAAGTTAGAATCGCTCTTAATTCTCCAGATGGTCGTGCTCGGACATGGAGACGAAGTGGAGAAAGATTTGCTCAGTGCAATATTATTCCTCGCGTCGCCTTTGGTGGAGGCTCCATCATGTTCTGGGGAGGTATCAGCATGGAGGCCCGCACAGAGTTAGTCGTTGTTCCAGGACGGTCTCTAAATGCACCAAGGTATGTGGAAGAGATCCTCCAACCTCATGTAGTGCCTTTCGCTAGGAATATTGGACAAGGCTTTTTATTCATGCAAGATAACGCTAGACCTCACCGTGCGAGATCGGTGGAAGAATTTTTAAATGAACAGAATATTGAGCGGATTGAATGGCCAGCTCGTAGTCCTGACCTCAACCCTATTGAGCATATCTGGGATCAGCTAAAAAAAAGGATTAGGAGCCGAATACAACCTCCTAGCAACCTTTCGCAACTGCGCCAAGCGGCATTGGAAGAATGGGAGAATATTCCACAAGAAAGGGTAAAAAACCTCATCAACAGCATGAGAAGACGCCTGGATGCAGTAATCAAAGCCAGGGGAGGCAACACCAGATACTGAGTAATTAAATTTGTGTTTGAACTTAAATGAAAATTTTTGACCTTTTCAGTCTTTTTTATGGAATATTTTTTAATAAAGTTTACCGTCCTTTTCTGCTTTTCATTTTCATTTGTAATGTTTTATTATTAATAACCTACAATACTAAAAATAAAAATAACGTTCAAAAAACACCTGAGAAAAACATATGGTGAAATATTGAAGTGGTGCGTTAATTTTGAGCAGGAGTTTATATAAATTTCATGAACTGTTTATATTAAAATTAATCCCCATGCAATCCCGAATTCCCAAATGTCATACCAAACGATCAGTTTGGTTTTCCCTGCTCCCACACAGCAGTTCATGAATGAAACGGTTTTTCCCTTATTTTTACCTCCCTTGATGTAGGGGAATATTATTCGGGGGATTGCCTTGATCTGACCCAGAGTTTAGATCGCGTTTGGCTCCCTGTTTGTGTACAAGAAGCAGCTACTGTACTGGACGTTACTTTCGAGCCTTTGAAGTGCAGGCGTCCTCTCAAAACTACTTTATTCTTGTTGGGATATCTCTAGGTAGCGTTGTAGGCACCACACTTATAAAGTACAGTTGACATCCCTTCCCATCATCAAACCCTGATATTTGCGAATGATACAAAGATCTTCTCAATTCACTCCTGTCGTTTCAACTTAAAACTTTCAATAACATCTCGAACTACTGGAATCTTTGAAAAAAAAACACAATTTAAGTGACAAAAGCTTCACTCTTCCCAAAAACAACCTGCTAATAATTGACTTCAATATCTTCAATAAAATATCCCGTTCCCGAATGCCAAATTTGCCTTACCTAATACTGTGAATCGAAAAATTTCTGACGTCAAATCCCCCACAATCATGAATTTATCTCACGAAATGTTTTTACGATGTCACTTACCGCTCACATTTTGGCTGCTTTAGATCTACTTATTGAAGCCGCTGGAACCAAACGGCTCAATTCTAAAAGAAAACCCTTCATAAGTGTTCATCGAAACGCATATTGACATAAATATTCCTCTTATCCGAAATGTAATACGCTACAAATTAGGGCAAGTTTTATACTACAGCAGAAAAAGCTAATATCGGCAAGCGCTAAGTTATAAGGTCGTAGACTAATGCTAAATGGCTTCTTTGGCATAAAAATTAACGGTGACTGTTTTCAAGATGATACATGGTCATCGAATCCTCCCAAACACCATCAATCCTCAAATCGAGAAACTCATATCCAGTGACTAGTTCTCACATTTCTTAAACAGAAAGATATCGATTTAAAAAAAGGATCATTTTGAAGTATGATCGTGCCATGTGGCATACTAGTACAGCCAGTGGGTAGTTACGCAAGTGTTACTTGTTACCAAATAGAAAGCACATAGTTATAATACCACGAACCCATCCCTGATCCACGTCCAGAATTAACAACTGCTGGTCGATAACTAATTGTTGTAAGTACTACAAATGAAAAATAAAAATAAATAAAAACATTTGTTTATACTGAGTTTACTTTAAAATTTGTATTCTGTTTTCTAAGGCCTTCCTATTTTTTAACCATCTAAAAGGAAAATGTGCCAATTGTCAAAATACCCGAAAGAAGCCCACAAAGTTTGACCCGTTTATGACCTAGTTGAACACAAAAGGGTTGGTTAATACAGCAATAATACCAAAGGAGGGAACTTCATCCAACTGAATTTCTCGTGGAATGTAATCGCAACGGATGTCGGCGAACGTGCAGAAAAGCTCTTCCCCTTTCGGCTCGGAAAATGAATTTTCCCTCTATTCTTACTAAAAACGGTTTCAATTAGCAAACCTTTTCACAA
The DNA here is from genome assembly GCA_039619505.1 of Cimex hemipterus. Lineage (NCBI taxonomy): Eukaryota > Metazoa > Arthropoda > Insecta > Hemiptera > Cimicidae > Cimex > Cimex hemipterus. The sequence goes on along the minus strand of CM077106.1, from coordinate 20,773,547 downwards.
GCCTTTCTAGCAAATGACAGACTCAGAGAAATGACGTTGTACTATCATCCATATTTTCCAATTAAAAATATCATTCTGTAAAAATTGCTTTTCTTTTTTCATAAAACTTACTGATTTTTTTTAACGTGCTTTGTTTAAAGAAATTAACACGAGATTTGTACCACGAGGATGCAAAGGCTGAACCGAAGGTAAAAGTTTTGCAATCAACCCTTTAATATTTTGTCATGTTAAAGTTTTCTGGTTGATTTAAATTATGCTTTATGAATATTGGAGACAGATTTAATTTATTATTACACAAATTGAAAGCACATCGAGTTTTTTATTAATAGACTTCTGAAAAGTTCCATTAAACGGAATTAAATTTGGACAGATTAAGTAAGTTAATGGCTCACCCATCTCCAGAATCCGCAACGGCGTCTGTTTTATTCAACAGCTTTTCTCTTTCGAGTGCTCGGTGAAAAAACGTAAAATTAAAGAGTGCTATAATTCGCCGGCAGGATCTTTCTTATTAAGCGTAAGCCATTAACCTCCACTTTCGAGGTTCGTGGTACTGTTGTACACTCCAGCATCTTTTGTCCGCCGTTATTTTTTATTCAGGGACCGACGCCAAAACGTGAAAATGTATTTTACCTAAATTAAATTTTATTGAAGTCCGATGTTCCAAGATCCGATCCGGTATGCTAATCGGTCCGACAGAACATTTTAATTTAAGGTAGCCCAAAGAAGAAGCTATTCCAGTAACACCCTTTTGTTAGGATTGAACAAAAGGTTTAATTGACCGATATTACAATTAAAAGGTAAGGTATATACAGAATTGTTAAACAACCAAATTATAATTTATGTTTGTGGGGGGGGCGTCAGTGGCCGCAGTATCACTACTCGGCGTATGCGGAGATGCGTCAGCTTTCATCTTGAGAATCAAAACGTCCGATAAGGCCAAATAGGCCAGGACCTAGTATGCGGGAATAAACTGTTGTGTACCCTCGTAAAAAAATTTAAAATATTTTTTTACTTTTTTAAAATATGTTTGTGGAATTACAGGCGTTGTAGAGAAAGCCCACTGGCAGCCGCTCTGGTTTAATAAAATGATATCAATCATTTCAGAAGTCTCTTTTCCATATTCTTTTCAGTCACTTACGTGGAAATTGTGAGAAATGGAGTAATCATATTTGCGTGTTGGTGCGATTTTGTAATTTACTACGAAAACGTCTGTAATGCGTTTTACTGGATGAAAAAACTGTTGCAATGTGAAAATCATTGTGCTGTGTGTTATTGTTTTCGTAAAAAGGGGCAAAAATAGTCAGTCTTTAAATTTTGAAAATTTGAATATTTGGCCGATCCATAAGCTTGGCACCACCACACCCAAATAGGTATAGCGAAAGTTTAGATTTTAATCTAATTTATATTGTCGGTTGATAATAAAGCATTTGAAATCGTTTTTATTCATGCAAGAAGCTTAAAGAAATAAACAGTGTCATGGTTCGCCTTTCAGGGATTAAGGGAAACGTTGTGGTGGATGGACTAGCGATACGGGTAATTAATATTGGCGAAGTGCTTTTAGCTTTTGTACCCATGCAGGACGTTAAAAATATCATTAACTCAAAAAGTAAACAAAATGGATAGAAAACAGAAACATTAAGACTGGGGCCTTTTTCGCATCCATCCACCCGTGGTTTCATAATGTCCAGATGTCCTAAAGAGAGTGTATCATCATAAATAGTCCGTCTAAGATCGGACCATGCCATCTGAGGGACGTTCATAGCAAAATCAAACAACGCGAAAACATGCGTAACATGCGGAACAGTGAACGATTCTGAGCATATTATTTGCTGTTCAAAACCTGTCAATGAACGAAACTGGTTTTTTGGTAGTTCGTATGAAGGAGATAAACGCTTTAATAATTAATCGTTATTGTCCTTGAGTGATGAGAGGGTGTACCACCATTTAGTCCGTTTTGTATACAAATATAACCTGACAATATGACTAAAGTTGAAGATGAACCGAGACGTGGTTGCGGGGCTTGGCCGGAAACGTGGTTGGTACGGGCGGGACGGGAAACGGGATATAAGTCTGATGCGAGGTCTTCATTATTGTTTTTTTATTATAATACGTTTATGTATATTCAAATGTCAATAGTGGATTTTGTTTTTTCATCTTTTCTATTTTTGAATAGTTGTAGGTTTAATTTATAGGTTGTCAATGCCCTTAATTAAATTTACGGCTTATTTTACGTCCTACCACTTCCCTTTTCCTAGATTAGAAAATATGCGAAAAAATTACATAAAGACAAGATGAATAGCGCACAACTTAACGCAAAATGTTAAGTTAAAAATAAACCGGTTTGTTAAAAGACAACAATGATAATAAAAACAACAGAATAGTTCGCATTATCATTAGTAACCAATACTCACACTATGAATCAAGGCAGAACAGATAGAAGTAAATATTTCTATTTTTAAAACCACGAAGATTTTATAAAACAACGTAGCATATAAGGCTGAGCGGCTCATCGTTGGACCGTGACCGTTATCAAACATTTATTATCTTTACACATTTCCTTTTTTATTAAGATATTCCATAAAACACAATATTATGCAATAGATAACCGTTTAGATGAGATAAACGTGATACCAATAACACAAGTGTCAATAGCACAGTCAGATTGGATTTATGCGTAGGACGGTCTCCAAGATGTCAAAAAAACCGATGGATTCGTTCGTTAAAACCCCCTTGTCGTCATAGCTATCGTCTGGTCCTCTTCTCCATTCCTTCACGACAAAATGGATGAGATTTATTACGTCTTAATTTGGCAGTTGTATAATAACTTTGCGTACTACTGATTAGAATTGCACATGTTGACCAAACCCAATGGTTCATGGAACAATCGACTGTAGCAAAAATTCATCGCGTTGCTCTTCAACGTATTATTCATCCTGACAATTATCATAATTACGAGAGCTTTAATCAAGACGCTTTCAACCTCTACACACGTCCCACGAGGGATCTTAATAAGCTTCGGAAAACAGTAACGGGCGAGGCATAACAATCGTACGGATTATCGCGTGAGGGTGCCCGATACACGCTTGTCTGACGACTGACAGGCTAATTTGATTATGGAATTACCACTGCGAATTTCTCTCCATTATTATTCATGACGTTCTGCGCTAAATGGAAATCGAGTGCCTATTCTCATAGTTGTCTTAAAGCTTAAGTAAATGTTTAAACAGTGTGTGGAGAATAGAATTACAGATCTTATTAACCCTCAATACAAAACATAACCGTGGTTAACTCCCTGAAAATTGTACTGCTGGATAATCTTCCTTTATTTTCTCAAGTAAATCCACGAAACAAGACACGTTTTACTATAAAAATTCAACTATTCAAACATTAAATCATGAATTTGTAATCTGATCCGTTCATAACCTAATCTAACCCGTCTCTAACCCTGCTTAATCTATACATTCCTTACCTAAACCAATATACACTCAGCAATTTGAAATAGATGACGCATAAACAATTTCTATCCAGCATAAAAATATATCTATTTTCATATTTTTCAATAAGAAAAAAGATTTATTTTGTTGTAAAGACATCGTATAACGTAAATATGTTATTCAACTTAGTTTTTAAGTTAAGAGCAACAAAATCTAAAAGGATTGCAAAAGAAATATTTTGTTCCACTTTTTACACCAAGTTGTATTTCTTTTAACACTTTATTTTCTAGAATGTCACCGCATACACTCTGAACCTCCCAGCAGAAAAAGCAGCCTAAGATCGCCTAGGCCGGATTACATCGGTGCACTCGATGGCTCATCTAGCTAAACGATCAAAAGGGACGGTCTAACAATTAATTCACCTTTATGCAAGCTATTGGTTGCGATAAATAAGCCAATGCCACGAGCGGGATTCGAACCCACGACCTTCGGCTTAATACACCAATCTCAACCTACGTTTAGTATTTTCCCTTCTTTTTTAAATTTTTCAAATGTATAATTAGGATTCGATACTGGGCGAAAAATGAATGAGCTAATATACAATAAGGTAATCCTTCCATCTAACTAAATCCGCTAACTCAAGTTCTACCAACACAACAGACATACATGGAGTCCATATAACCAACGACTAGATGTTACCAAAAATCGTCAAAAACCTGATTAAAATTTTGTACGAAAGGTACAGGTTGAACTCATAAAAAAACGTGATGCGGTTTTACGCTTTCACATTTCAAATTTTAACAAACATGTATTTACTACGATAGAAATCTAACATTGTCATTAAGTAGAGCATTAATGTTTCTTAGAGATTGTAAATATTGTGGTAGGAACGAACAGGACATTTCATGTGTGGCTATCTTAGTTTTTCTTTTATATCCTAGACCTTCGTTGCACTACACTCGTACTCCTGTCTCCCATCGTCATTGCAATTACGAGTCTAATCAAATTTCTCTCAAGGGCCGACGGCTGCTCAATTAGTCTAATTTAAACTCCGTAAAGCATGTTTGTACGGTAAACTGGTACAGACCGAGTACGAAATCTAATTTCTATCCCGTCTTTGTCCTCACGAACCCCAGTAGCAATAGGCTCAGCGGAATAATTGAACTTCGGTTTTGGAAACCACTTCTGCTTCGCATTGCCTTTTGAAATTTAATGGTGCCTCTTTTGACGTCGAGTTGACAAACACGTCGTGAAAACATTACTCGATAAACACGACACGAGGAGAGGGTGTGGAAAAATAATTAAATAGGTTCCGCCGTTCTTTTTATTGCCTCCAAGAATCCTTTTATAAAACAAACAGTTCGAAATCTCAATTAAATAACGTTTTGCAATTCTTTTCCGTTCCGAATTCCCTCGCCGGTAAATTACCCCTTATGAATATATCAAACATCGACGCTCCTTTTTATCTTTTTGTTAAAGAAAACCGTAAAAGAGCACAAACATTGTTATTTTTTGTTAAAAGTAGGGCCACGTTGAGGAAATAAGCGAAGGCTTTTTTCACATTCCGCTCAAGTCTTGCTCGTATGATTGCGGTCCATTGTGCTCGTTTAATCAGTCGCTTTTGTCGTACTTTTTCACCCCTTTTGAACTTAAAAGCCGACACACTGCTCAATCGATCATTGTAAAACGCTGTCTAATTATAATTAGATAATCAGAATGCTAATGGGTATATTCAATTAAATTGTTTTTACAAAACTTTGCTAAAGGGAGAAATTCTCGTAAGCGATACCGAAGCAAAAATAATGTCGTACGCCGATGACGTAGCCCTTAGTGCTGATTATCCGGCAAGTCGCAAAATAACATAAGAATCTTTGAGCCCTTTTGTGAACTTTGGAACTTATATTATAAAAAAGACAAAAAATTATATAAGAAAACTAGCAACCGGTTCTGCAAGGGTAGAAAAATCGAGGTGGCGAACAAGTATAAATATCTGGTAGTTATTTTTGCACCTTATCTCCCTATATCACACTACCTTAATGGTAGATTTTTTACTGCAACAATTGCAAATTTGGACAAATCTCTTTAGAAATAATCTTGCTCCTTATGAAGCCAAACTAACCTAGCTCTGTCGCGTGTTATGGCGCCAAAATCTGGGCCTTCCAGGCTTACGTTTGGACAAATTCAAAGATTTTTTGTGAAGAAACTTCTCAACCCGGGAACACGCTTATCCGATGCTACCCTGCTACCCGTGACCCCTTGCTGTAGGGTTCGCAACAACAAAGGTCCTAATAAACCCTCAGGGTGCCAGTGTTTTTGAAAAAAAAGCCCATTCGTAAGTATGTCGGGTTTGAATGCAGGGCCGCTGGATTCGAACCCGGAACCTTTACCTTACAGTGATGAACGCCGTGTCAAAGGCTAAACCTTCTGGCCACCGACGACCCCCCCTTTTTTGCTCTTAATGCACTATTTTGAGTAAAACCTTGTTATAAATTGTTAGTAAATTTTATGAACACAACCATATAATAAATTGTCTGTTAAACTTAATTGTTTGAAAAAAAATTATGCCCGTATTTTGATAAATTTTCTTCCTAACCATCATAACTAAATAATTTTTATAAAAACCCATGAATTTTTGGTCTGGTTTAATTTAGTTTATGTTAAAATAAGAATGTTGTACTTAATAAAACGACAAAATTACAGAAAATAGTTTGAAATCAACATTTAAAAAAAACTAATAAATTGTTAGTTAAATTCATTATATCAAAAAATGGTATTCCGGTGTTTTGATCAATTTTCTATCGAACCATTACAAAAAAATTTAATAAAAACTAATGCATTTTTGATCTCGGTTAATTTGGTTTATGTTAAAACAAGTTTCTTGAAATTAATATAACGACAATAATACCACGGCGGTTTGAATGAAAATATGAGTGTCCGGTTCTTTGGTCTTCGACTGTACTCGATGTTACCCGATATAAATCATTGGAGATCGTAGAGCTAGAGTAGGGTAGCGTTGCCTACCTACCTTATGGAAAACTGGACTTGCGTTGGGTGTGTACCCAGAGCTTAAGTCTACTATCTATTTCCCCATATGCTCATCCTTGAACCCAGTTTGCCCCTCTCTTTCCATACACTTCTCCCTCTATCTAAAATATATATCTCAAGTGCTGAGCCTTCCGGATGATCGTTTACCTAAAACTATCGACCGACAGATAATTGGAAAAAATATTTTCCTAATTCAGGCAATAGACTAGAATTGGCTTCTAGCACAAAACTCTTCTTGCCCTCTTCGCAACTCTAATATCCAGGTTATTCTCTTTCAACTTTTAAATTACCCATTAAAATAAACAAAGTTCATCGTGAAGAGGCTACGGATAGGGCAAAAAATACAGAGAGGTTTTGCTTTTATAAGGCGATTTTCGTTGAGCACTCATGTCCTTCATACCCAGCCTTTCCCAGAACCTTAACCTTCTTAAGGTTCTCGATGGCTTTGTAAATTAAGAGAGTTGTTCTATATAAAATTCAAACCCTGTGTTGTAAATGACCCGCATAATGAAATCAGTCCTCTTTGTAACAGTAATGCACGAGAAGATGAGTATCACTTTCTGGAAATTTGCTCACGGCTTTCAGATCTGCGTATATCTGGAAAAGTCCGTTATTTCCAAAGCTGAAAGTCTGGGATATCTCATCAATCAAAAATTTCCCTCATCATTAATATCTTTTGCTCCGCACGCCTGGAGAGTGAGATACGACTGGCTTTTAGATATGCAATGTTTGTCGACACTATGAAATTAATTATGAGCTGTTGTATACTGTACTACTAATTCTCACGAAGTAACAAGTTTCCTTTAAATCTTATTATTTTTCCTTATTTTCTTGTTCTTGTCATTAACTTCTGCCTTATTTAACTTTTTTCTTTTCATTTGTTTTGTTTAATATTATATTTCTAATTAAAAGCTTATTATGTATTAACTCAGCAGACGGCTCCTAGCTATAATTTGTACCAATTGTTGTGTTTTTTTCTATTTTAATATAGAATTATTATTATCTTTTTTTTCTCCTACCTATTAAGGAGGGACTTGAGTTTACTACTTGTTCTTTGGTAATGCAAAGTAGAAGTAGATAAAGTATTACTTTCAAATAGGAAGGCTTAAGTCCAACTACCTGTGTGTGCATCAAGGATAAACCACAATACATTTTTTATACCATTATTAATTAAAAAGTCAAGAGGTGAAACTGGTTTCGAACATACAAACGCCATCACCCAACCACTCAGACAACGCGCTCCCCTTATAGTTATATAACTTTAACAGAAGAAGATACAGAAATTGTGTTTTTATAAGATAGCGATTGATTGTCGAGAATTTTAACGGAATTAAATCAAGTTTCTCACTGTTAGCTTCTCTTATATTTAATTTTCACATTTTTTCAATGTCAACTGAATTCGCCAATTTTAATAACTGTTGCTGGTGTTTTGAGATAACGGTTTTATCTCGCGAACGCCATTTATATCCTTGTTGCATAAGTTCCTCCATATGCCTCCACGTTTGGGATTGCCGCACTGGGATGACCTAAATGACAATGAGGGTGGCTAACGCCCATATACAGGACTATACTGAGTACATGTACAATGTACAAACCATACGAACTGATATCAAATTAAGCGCAGTTATTAGTGCAGGTGAAAATTTAAAAAATCATCAGTCGCCTTTGTACATTTTTAAATATACTCGTTGCATTTTTAGTCCTGTGCGATTCCGGAATGGAGTCGTCGCAAAGTCCTCACCTAAGTCAATCCAAAGTTACTACCGGCCTTCCCCCTCCCCCATCACAGTGTTAAATCGGAACTTTGCCAATTTCCAAACTCACCGACGAGGACTCCGTATCGAGCCTTACTAAAAAGACGTTCTTGCACCGCTGGGAGAAATATATAAATAAATAAATTTAAGTTGTCTTTTTTTAATTTATTTCTTTTCATCCGCGCCAATTGCTGCGCTTGACTAATTGTGAAAAGATTTTTAAAAATCAAACAAAAATAGGACGTCTTATTTCATGAAGTATTTCCTCCATAAATTATCCCAATGTCTGTAATCCGGATTAATCTAATCTCCGGTACCAATCGCTACTACTCAATTCACTATTTTTTATTGCAATAGAACAAGTGGAAATTAAGAAATTTCTTACAGTTACTTATTTTTGATTGAACCGTTGCATACCATGACGAATATATGGACAGCCTTTGGGTCCGCTAGTTACAAAAATAGCAGGTGTATCGACTGGAATTTTCATTTTATTTTTGGTATGTTGACATCGCCCACGCCAGGTTGAAAATCGGATATGCATTAAGTAATTATGAGGAATTCGTTTTAAGCAGTAATAACGATGACCGGGAACGACTCTCTGATGACGTAAATCATGCAATCTATTCATTCCATTTGATAGCATTCATTATTTGAAACGAAATCGATTATGCTCTTTCATTTACGCTGCCGCCTCCAGCAAATCAATCTCCGCCCGAGTTACTATTAATCGAAAGTGATCATTAGTGCAATTCACATGTGAAATGATGAGCGCCGGATGAAATTCGGCTGGAAATGACAAATCTATGATTGAAACGGCCTGCTGAAATAAACCCAATGGAATACACGTATATAATCGATGTTACCTGATTTTGATCTGATACCTAATTTTGTATGAAATAAAAAATGTCCACTGATAGAAAAATAGGAAGAAAGAGGATAGATTGATGACAAGGGGTCTACGCTCGCCGATGTCTCCACATGAAGGATCGCAACCCGAGGACGCTATGAGCAAGGGTTAAAGTAAAACTTAGCTTAGTACGGCGGGTAAGGGCAGGGCCATTCAGCGGGCCATCCTAGCCCAGATATTGAAGTGTAAAAACTACAAACGACCCCCGTTCAGGAATGTGTACGTTGAGAAGAAAGTTGTCCTGATTACATGTGAAAACCAAACTGCCAATGATTGGCTCATTGAGAAAATACCCACTATTCATCCCTGGCAAGCGGCAAACCTTAGAGTTGGCCACTACATAGAAATTATAAAAACCAGAAGAGTAGCTATGTGGTACCGTGGGCACTAAATACACTACCACCTTTCTTGGGATGATGGAATCAAAAATTCCGGAAATATTACCGGGCCTTGAAGAGTAAACATAGAGGATACATACTTCGATATATATATATATATATAGCAAAAAAGGAATTCAGCGATGATATGTGTCCTCTTCATACTTTTCTTGGACAAATTGTCGGCCTTCTCATTGTCCCTCTGCCATTTATGCATTTTTGCAGCTCTTGATTGCTCCCAAACGCTAGCGCCTTTAATGGATGAGGTTATTAATTTTACTGCTGGATATCAGGGTAGGTTTGGTTGGTAATATCTAGCTTTTCATCTTCTTTGCACAGGCCTTATTTCGGTAGCTGAACACTAGCCATATTTCTGCATGTTGCCCAAGGCTTATATGAATTCCAGTCCTTTGTTTATTTCCATTCATACCACCTCCAGACCCCAATCTTACAGCTCATCTGTATAGAAGATAGAGATGCTTTTCTCCCAGTCAAAAAATTTGCCATGTTTTAATCGAATTTAAATTTTGGGGTGCACCATCATCATAATAATAAGAGCCTGTCTGCCTGAAGTGCCGCTCCAAGCTTCAGTTGGTCACTATTCCCTACAAATTGGGAGTCTAGCCGAGGTCATAAATAATTTTCGCCAATGAGATCAGAAATCTGAATACCCAGTTCAAAGGTTAAGACCTGCCAATGAATTATACCGCTATACTTCTTTAAGGAAGATATTCTGGGGTTCAAGAGAAGAAAAACCTATGCGACAATATCACATTTCTACTATACAAATCAATTTAAATGAATTTTTGTTTTTTAACAAATTTTCAATTAGCCTTACAACATTCATCTGTTATTAATTTTAACATAAAAATCTATTCGGATAGCTAGCTAATAATGTTTTAAATCACATTAGGTGGAAGGGTCCACGTCTTCAGGATCGACAGATCATAACAAAAACGTTCGCAACCATTTTCCGAAATCAGAATCCTTGTCTGCACATTGAGTAAACGATAATGTAAATCGTCTCTTTGACATTAACACTGATAAATATCAGGAGGTAATAAAATAAAAGGTTGAAGAAGGATAAAACTAACAATGAAAAAGAACGGATGGTAAAGACGTAAATATGGAATAAGCCATGAATATTGTACACGTAATAAACAGAGAAAATAATTGAACATGACTTGGGAGAGATTAATACGATTGGACAAGTCTTTGCGATAATAAATAACACATATTTGTTAAAAATTGTGTTGGGAAAAAACCTTTATAAGTTTTAAAAGCATATTTTTTTCTGTGATTGCAGTGAAACTTTGGTTAAGTATGAATTTGTACAAAGAACAAAACAACTTTAGGAAGCTATGCTAATGTTGAAAGAATCAGAAAAACCCATTCTTGGAGCTTTTTTTAGTTTTAGTTTTAAAACCAGCAAAAATGCATTGCTCATCCCTTCCTTAGGTTTACATTTATTTATCTTTCTCGCCTTTTAATCTTGCTAATTTCTTTTTCTGTTTTTCCAGCTAAGTTATGATATTTAATGGAACGAAATTAACCAACTCCCTCTCTTCTTTGTTCTAATGCTACCTCTTTGCACTTCAAAGCTTTGTGAAGTATAAAAGAAAACAAATAACAAACAAATGTACAAGTTTAGAAAACTAAGGTAAAAACAAGATCGACCAGGTAGCTTCACACTGCTCACGAGTACTCGATATTCCTTCGGACAGTTGGTGATATGCCCTCCCCTCCATGCTAGTAAATTGCATTCACACACCGGACTATACTCACACTACTTCATGGAATGTGGAATTCCTTGGTAAAAGTATTTAATTTATTTTAATTAATTAATTTCAAGATAGCAAACTTAATCTAACAATAAGTCTTAAGCGTTGAAACAAATTAAAAAACTTTTTCGTCGTGATTTCTAGTTTGAAACGAATCTGACACTCTTTTCCACGCGATATCTTAATAGGTTTTCCTTCATTTCCATCCTTATTGAACAATTTTATTACTTTTTTAAATTGGGGTTTCCCCTTTTTTCATTTCCCTACCGGAGAGAGTCCAGTTACCATTAATTAACTATAATTATCCTTTCTACTTCCCAAAGGTCTTTAATTTCGCTCCTTTCTTTCCTTTGTCGGTGTGTTTGTTTTTTCAATATTTTATTTTTTTGAGGGGTGGTTTATTAACAATCTGATCATTTTTCTTTGTGCCATATCATATTTTCCGATTCATAGAGTACTCAAATTTTGGTTTAAACGGATAATTGATTTTTATTAGGGAGTGTATTATAGAAGCTTTCTCGTTTAACGCGGTAACACTTTTACACGGTTCGACAGAGATATGAAACCGAATCTCCCAAACCCCCAAACAGATTGATAGTCATTAAATACCCTTTGTAAATAATTAACGGAAACAAGAGACAACAGACCCTCAGACGCATCCATTAGTTTAATGGCTCCTATGAAGCATTATACACCCCCGTGGAGGTCTGATGGTGGTTTACCTGCTGGTATGTGAGCGACTCTACAATGACCTTTAACAACACCGATTTTAAAGGTTTTGTGGTGAATTTAAATCTATGAGGATTACTAAACGAGCCAGTAAAAGTTAAATTAAATAGTAACGTTTGTAACCTTAAAAAAGAATATTAATTAAGTAGAATGCGTTTGCTAAACTCTTTGATACGAATTTCATTCTTTTAAAATATGCATTAGCAGTTCGGATTTTGAAACTTAACCCGTTCTGCCGTGCCATAAGTTATAGCTTTGTCGCTAGGACCTAAATATAGCTGTGTCACGGGTTTACGCATCGATCGGCATCAACTTTTGTCCCACCACCTTCTCACATTTTGCTATTGTTGCCTAGAACAGTGTTGTTGTTTGCCTTGGCCAATTATTGTAATTTGGTATCGCCTTATGCGACACTTTTTTTCGATCGCAACACCATTTACAGAATAGTATCACCCATCACTTGTCTTTAAATCTCTTTGTGTCGTGATTATATAATAATAATAAAAAAAATAATAATGATGGTTTGACCAAACATCACCAAGAAAACAGCTTTTTTTGTTTTTCTTAAGAATATTCAAAATGCAATATTTATAAACATAAAACAGCAAAATCTCATTGGTCCTTTCAAAGCAAGAATGGCCAAGTAGACAAAAAACAAACACTTTGAGTGAGTGGAAATACTTTGATTGAATATAAAATATATTCACTTTTCCACATCCTAAATGTATTTGTTAAATGTAAATGTTTGTAAATCCCAGGCCCTGAAGATGATCTCAATAAAGATCGAAACGTTGGCACGATAATGAAAATGCTTTGCCGAAACCAACATCACACCAGACCGCATTTCACGATATGTGAAAATTACCGATTAACGATCACTAATCTCTACACATTTTTCTTAAGAGGTTTTTGGTCATAGCGTTACGAATTGATGCAGATCTAAATAAATAAAATTCATAACTAAACGAAATTGGTCTCGTCAAAAATTTGAAACAGATTGGTTACAATGTGTGTTTTAAATTTGGACCCTTTCGTATTTCATAAATTTATGATTTTCAAACCGGTTTGAAATAGTCTACAGTCTATTTAAAAAAACTCAACCATTTCCTTAGACATTCGGGTAAAAAATAATTGTAAACTACTCTTAGGTCAGGCACCATTTCGTATATAACGAGAACAAATTCTACTTTTATATCCACCTGGATTTTGCGTACACAAAGGTAGCAATCGCACCTGCTTGTGTACAAAAACATCCGTCCAATAAAATCCGTTTACTTGGCCGTTTGATCTATGTAGATGTTTTCAAGCTTTTTTGGTATTTCTTAAAACACCTGGATAGGTTCAATCTGATTGAGTATATTTGCGTACCGTTTGGGTATTTCTTGTGCGTCGATTTTGCATAAATCTCAGCTTTGAAGTCTGAAAACCCTTTATATTACTAGGAAACATTTGGTCCTTTTAACATCTGTTGCTAATCTTTACAGTACTTTTGAATTAGTGGGTAAACAACCTTGGACCTTTCGAATTTCAAAAATATATAGTTTTTATACCGGTTTAAAACACTAAACAAAATTTTGCTAACATTTTCTCAAATATCTGATTAAATATGAGAATATTACCACTGACATCATTTTTTTACAATACTGATAAATGAAATGATGTTTGATTTATGTGATAAACGGACGTAAGTTACAAATGTAAATTCAAACAGACGAGATGTGATCCCGTCCACTCTACCAATTAAAACTCATAAATTTATTATGGTAAAATATAATATAATACCAAACAGTATAACTAACTGTATATAATTCACTGGTTTCGTGGTCCGTTCGACCAATTAATATAACACAATTAATTACGGTTTTTAGTTGAGATGAAAAAAAGTTAATGGCACGAGAGGGATTCGAACCCACGACCTTCGGCTAGATACGCCGCTGCTCTACCACCTGAGCTATCGTGACCTCGATCCTCTCGGACATCAACTCCCCATCTCAACCTCACCTTACGGGTTTTGCCTCCTTTTGCCATATTTCAAATATCGTGTAATCTGTTTGGATTCTCGACGACAATTGAAATGACGACGGAGAGCTTTAGTGAAGTATACTTCATTTTAAATCGGAGTTGATGTCCGAGAGGATCGAGGTCACGATAGCTCAGGTGGTAGAGCAGCGGCGTATCTAGCCGAAGGTCGTGGGTTCGAATCCCTCTCGTGCCATTAACTTTTTTTCATCTCAACTAAAAACCGTAATTAACTGTATATATCTGTTAACGGTTTAAATAATCATAAATAGCTTAATGTCTTAATGAAGATGTATATTCTCGTAAGCTTGACGAGAAAACTGGGTATTTTTCCATTCTTTCAATTCCTCTTATCCGAGATCTTTTATATATAGTTTTATGTAACTTTTACCAGTTAATTTTGGTAGTACCTAGATGGGTTCAACCTTTGAGAGTAGTGTGAGGATTGTTTGTCTTAGGGTTTATGAGTTTGTGAGAGAAGTGAGAGAAAACGTCATTTGAAAGAAAACAATCAGTTCCTTCCTCAAGCTTTCATGGAGTATATTCAACTTGTGGACTTGTTGTAAGGTGTTATTAATAATTTTAAAAATTTATATTTGGAATTTATATCGTCGTGGTTGCATAAATACGATTTCAATGAGGGGAAGCAGTCTTGGTCTAGTTTTTATTTGTTACAATGTACGATTTTTCCTTAATGATAAGATCAATTCTCGTAGGAGGTGGAAGCGTAATGTCTGATAAGAGGTGGCAGTCTGAAGGATTAAGGTCAGGACCGTGGACGCGAAAAAATTCCATCCTTTTCAGAAGGCTGGACAGGCTTTGTATGTCAACAAATGTACAGCGGTGCATTCTCTTGGTAAAATTAAACTTTCTCGCTATTGAAAAAGTCTAATATTGATTCTTCTATGTTTAGCAAGGAGCTTCTCGTGGGATCTTCTCAACAAGCTTCACTACTTTACTAATTATGATATATGGAAGGTTCTCCTCTTTAAGAAAGCGGGAAAAAGCTTATAAGTGGTGGTAGTCTGAAGGAGTAAGGCCAGGTTGAAGCGTAAAAAGAACCATGATTCCATCTATATCGGAAGGTGTTTGGTAACTATGTCAAGAATTGTACAGTTCTGCAATGTCTTGATAAAATTAATATTTCTGACTATTGAAAAAGTCGAATATTGATTCTTCTATGTGTAGTACAGATCTATCGATTGAATGATGGTGTATATCTTGAATTTGGAAGGAGCAACCGGCGAAATTCACTGGTTGTTTTCCTGAGCCCTTGGAAACTTCTCAACAACCTTTTCTAATTATGACATATGGAAGGTTTTTCCCTTTTTATGAGCTAGGCATAGCAAAGGCAAAACTAGAAACTAGAGCTAGGCAAAACGAGAAAAACCTGGTAAGTGGTGATAGTCTGAAGGAGTAAGGTCAGGTCGAAGCGGAAGAAGAACCATGATTCCATCTGTTTCAGAAGGTGTTTGCTTTCAATATCATATTTACAGCTTGGCATTCTGTTGTTAAAATCCAACTCTCTCTTTATTCAACAAATCGAACCGTATTCTTCTATATTTAGCAGGGACATATTTTCAATTTGAATGGTGCAACCTGCTAATT
The DNA here is from genome assembly GCA_039619505.1 of Cimex hemipterus. Taxonomy (NCBI): domain Eukaryota; kingdom Metazoa; phylum Arthropoda; class Insecta; order Hemiptera; family Cimicidae; genus Cimex; species Cimex hemipterus. The sequence goes on along the minus strand of CM077106.1, from coordinate 20,757,890 downwards.
TCAATGGCTTTCTTGAGCTTAATGAAAATTTTTTAACAAGCTTTACTACATTACTTGTTATTATATATGGAACGTTTTCCCCAATATGATATGAAAATGGCAAAAAGAGGGAAACTTCAAAAGGTGCTGCTGAGATGGGAAGTTGGTGTCCGAGTGGATGGAAGTTCGAATCCCGCTCGTGTCATTGACTTTTTTATCTCAACTAAAAACCTTAATTAATTGTAAACATTAATTAGTTAAGCGAACCATGAAATTAGTGAATTTTGGATGAATGTTACAAAATGCGTGTGTAGTTGTATTATCTTCATTTCAAGTCAATTTCAAACGAAACCAGAAACGTCTCTAAACAATCTAACGCCGAAAAAACCAAGGGATAAAGACGAGTGAATTGAATGTTTTACGAATGCCAGCTATTTATGCAAAACAACCGTGACGGCTGTGTTCTCCATGCCAGTTTGCCTTACCCGATTCGATTCGATGGGTTTCCATTTGGAATTTTTACTTGGAATTGGAAACATGACGTTCAGATTCACAAGGAGGCAGAATAAAACCCGGTACACCTCAGAGTTGAGTGTTTCAAGACTTATAACCCACGGTGGAAGAGTAATTCCGCTCGAGCAGGTAATAGCACCGACCTGCTATAAAATAGAGAGAGAGAGAGGAGTATGCCTTCCTTTTAAAAGCTTTTTTATAAACACATCCTATTAAAATATTCACCTACAAAAATTTAAACGAAACTGGCAGTGATAATAGTATATTTTCAACAGGTGCGAAATAAAAAATTAAAAACATTTTTTGTCAAGACTTTACAACTACCAAACGTTACGATTAAAGGCTTAATGTCACTGTGCAAACTAGGAGAGGAAAACAAAAATTGCCTCCTATTTATTCTGACTCCGGGATTAGAAAAGTTTTGGAAGAGAAAAACAAATTCAAGAGAAACATCCCCCCTTATTAATGGATTTTTTTAGACGTAACTCGATTACCTTAGGGCCGCTCTAGCTTGAAAAAACCCTTTGCGGAAAAAATCAGAATCAAGGAGAAGCAACAGTTACCTCTTGGATTAAATCAGCCCGATAATCAGAGCCTGGGGCATAAATCCTACCTTTAAACCCATCGCCATGAAAATAACTGATATATCGCCAGTGAGTTATGGGCGTAAAATAGAACTGTAGCACCTCATACATCCATTCAAATGGACAAATGTGCGTGTTATTAGAAGAGGAAATTTTCTTTTTGCAGTTGTTTATCATCTCTAATTAAATCTTTAAAACAAAAAGAATGGAAAAATATATTAAGAATGTGCTTTACACTTTCTAGTACAGAATGCCATACATTTTATTAGAAAATTATAATGGCCGTAATAAGTTGTAAGATCTCAATCGCAATAACCTACTTCAAATAATTTTTATTTAAGTTCATATTCTATAATGTTTTAGTCTAGTAATTACCAGTGTTTTAGTCTAGTAATTAGTAATCCATCATTGATCATTTATCTTATTTCTTCTTCTGTCCATATGCGAATGGGAAAATATTGAGTACATTGTAACACGTAAAAAATAGTAATATTATTTTATCAAGATGATGCGACTACGAGTAAAGCAAACCGGGGAGCTTCTACCACGACATTGTTTCCATTTAACAAATACATATTGGATATGGAAAAAAGTGAATTTAAACAATGTAAAATATATCTTTTTATATCCAATCAAAGTTGTAAGTTAAATGTAAACAATGTTTGTAAATCCCAGGCCCTGAAGATGAACTCGATGAAGATCGAAACGTTCGCACGATAAAGAAGTTGTTTTTCTAGACCTACATCACACCAGACCGATTCTCACGATTTTTGAATATTTACTTGTTCTAATATATATTTGCATTGTTATTCACCGTTTTTACTTTAGCCGCAGTTAAATTCTGTAAATTTGGCCTCATCAGTCGAAAAAAGGTGGAAATTGGTTCCATTCACATTTCCATACATATAAATAACGTAATCCTTTGCTCAAGTCGTTTAGTTTTGTTCGTGTAATAAAAGAAAACCACAAAAGTTTAAATTATTCAAGTAAAATCCAACTAGCTAATAAAATCCAGATTTATGTAAGTGGGATGCAAATGAGCAAGATACCATGCGACCATTTCTATTAAATCGCGAGACAGTAGTGGCTTAGGTTTTACAAAAACTACTTAAAACTGTCAAACAAACTAGATTTATCAAAGTAAAATTATCGCTACTTATACTAGTTGCAAAAAGAAAATGATAGCATGCACAGAAGTTCCTTTCGAAGACAGGAACTACAAGTTGAAATTCTGTTAGAAACTAATTGATCTTTCCAAATCCAAATCTTTGAATCATCAATATAGACGTACATGTTACTATGCCAATGATAAAATGAAATCATACGAAACATGATCACCAATCGTAAACAAATTTGTCCACAGATTCTCGAGTCATATGATATGATTAATAGAGGCGTTTTAGGTAACAATCCTCGTTTTCAATTTTATTACATCGTTTTCAATTTTATTACATGTTACTAAATTGACGCAGTAAACTGCATTTGTAGTGGCATTCAGCCCAGGGGAAGTACGTGAAATTTCTCATTAAGGGTATTAAGGTTAATGCAGCACTCAAACTAGGATCATGTTGGTAAATCGATTGGTCACTTGGGATTGTGTTCAAACACAATTTATGAAAATTACAAATTTTACTGTTTATTTTCTTAAATTCAATGACAGTTTGCTCAATTATGAAAAGTGCCCGGTTTCATTTGTAGTTCGACCTTGTTCACAATAGCACAATTTATTAACCATCATATAATACAAAATATCCGCAGAATATATGAACGTATCTCCTTGTCTCTGACTTCGAGTGTATACAATACAGAATTTAACTGCCTACGCAGGATGTCAGTTGCCTTAATAGACAGTCTGTGCATGAAGGGCAATAAATTTACGTTGAATTGTGTCCTCCTATTGTTCGGATAAAATGTCACTTTTCACTATCACGTATGTAACATTAGTGAATATTAATGATTTCTATCATGAAGAATTATAATACGTTGCTTTTGTTTTGTAATTAATTCTCCCATACAAAGCGAAAAGAAAAAATTTAGAGACACAATGCATTTGTTTCTATAATGAAATGTTGCAGTTAAAAGACGCATTTAAATACCTAAGAATAATCTTTGACAAGGATTAACCCTTACATATCATAACAAAAAGTTCATAATGATAACAAGAACAAGAACTAAAACCAAAAATGACGCCTTGGCTATGTATGGCAGTAAGACGCACATATTAAATTTTGGCACAATATATACCAGTCAGGCAGGCCATCAGAGAAAATTACGTAAATGTAAAACAAAAGTAACAAATATTAACGTGAGGTCTCTGCGTGGAGGGAGAGGAGGTGATTATACAGGTGGGATTTAAAGGAAGAAAAGTAGGCAGCGTGACGAATAGAAAGAGGAAGGGAGTTGAAGAGTTTAGGAACTCGGATCAGAAAAGATCTTTCGAAGGTATGGGTTGTATGTTGCGGAAGAATAAAGGTCGATTGGGATGAGCGGGGTCTTTCGATTGAGATGGGTGGAGTTGAATTGGATGATGTAAGGAGGACGACGAGTGTGGATGGACTGAAAAAAAGCAACCTAGGAAATACTGTGCACGGAACATGAGGAATAGCCAGGAAAGTTGGGAATTCAACCCCGACAACCCGGGATCCCCGTAGGGTGTCGTACACAAATCTTACGCAACAACTGAAAATACGCTCCGATCGCGCGTTCTCCCCCTCCGAGAGACTACCGTCTGCCAAACAGCTATAATCAAAGAAGAGAAGTAGAAGGGGAGATACAAGGAGTTTGCGGGTGGAGAAAAGTAAGAGACGTCAGGACCGATGAAATGGAATGGCGGGAAATTTGGGAAATGTGAGAATGCCAGGAAATGTTTTGGTCAAAGATTGCGCGTAGGTTTTTAACCGAAGAGCAGAAGGGGGCGGGATAGTTATTTAACATGAGAGGTGGAATGAGCCCATTTGTAAGTTATGCAATGAAGAGTAAGAAACAACCACCCAAACCATCTTCTAATGTGAAGCAATTCAACGAAGACTATACCTAGTATACCAAGAAAACATAGGGAAAGGAATCATAGCACAACAGTCAATGATATAATAGTAATTAAGGGAAGGATCGAGTAGATTGACTGAACTAAGGCACTAAGAAAGTACAATAAGGCAGAAGGCTGCTTGGGAAACAAAAACCCAGTTCCTAATCTCCCTTCATCGGCATCGCTTTGTTCGAAAGCTAGTCGAGACTCCTTTAACTTAAGTTAAAGTGTTGCTTCTTTACCTCTTCTACTCGAATGATGCCTCGTTTAAATAATTGTGCTGTTTTGATAACTACAGGTTAATGTACTAAGTTATCCGTGTTTTACAGTTACGACCTTTTTAAGTCTAAGATGATGTATCAAATCCTGAGAAAACAAAGAGACAAAAAGGCATAAGAAGACAATGATCCACAGGAAATAAATCCACCTTTTAAAGAACTCAGCCCAGGAAATAAACGGGATAAGAGCGACGAATGAATATTGTACGAGATGTTATTTATCGGGGAAAGAGCGTCCTTTAATAATTCAATCAAACCACGTGCTATCCTCCCACTTTGGCCGACCACTCTTTTTTCATCAGTTGCCTGAAAGGGGTGCTGCGACCTTGAAAGAATGATTTGCCAGCAATTTCTTCAGTCCCTTTTTCAAACTGTGAACACGTAATACTTGATAAATGAATAGGCGTACATGTACTGTGGTCAGCAGTTGAGGAGAAAAAACTCCGCAACCCTTTCTTCTTCTGTTTGCAGAATATGTCAAAAACGCTGTTTTTGTCCAACTCTGTACATCTATAGTAAAAAATATTGTCAGAATTGTTTTAAAGTTGCCAAATACTTTATTTCAGTTTTTTTCGAATTTGTCTTCTATAGTAAAAAATCAAGCGTTTTGAGTCAGGAATCGCTAGCAGGACTGTTGTTTATTATCATGTCCGATCGGTACAAATCTTCTTGAGTATACATATAATAAATATGCAGAAGTGGCCTTCCTGAATCGGAGAACAGTAGTCGACCTAGAATAGGCCATTCGCGGTTGACAAAAACATATATTTTCACATAGCACATAGCAATGTGCTTTTTCCTCGAAATTGAAGGAGTCTTTGATAATCCATGAAAGTCTCCCTAGGGGAAAAACACTTAGACCAAACCACATCTAGATGGACTGGAGAAATGTTAAGAACCAGAAAAGCTAAACAAACATAGGAAGATTCCTAAACTTAAATGTATGACAAGAAAGCACAACAAAAGGATGTCCGGAGAGGAACTATTACCTAGGGAGCCTAACAGTTGACGAATTACTCGAAACTCTGAACCGCAGAAGAAATAATGTGTCAGGGCTGGAGCGGATGATACAGACCTGATCGCCAAGGGAAAATTTGAGGAAACTCTCGGTGACATAATGCAAGAAGGGCTAAAAATCACAGATGAATAATGTAAAATTGCTGGCTTAGGAATCAACCCCAACAAAACAACCATAGTTGCTTTTACACCGAAAAGAAGATGGGAGAACATAAGACAGTTGACAACTAATTATACTATGATAGAAATTCAAAAAAGGCTATATATATCGAGGCGTCACACTAGATAAAACACTTACGTTTAAGAACATCAGCTTTGATAGTATGGACAAGAAAGGCAGCAAAAACTGGGGATGCAAACTGGAAACCCTGCTTTGGACGTACGCCATGATGTTAAGACCTATCCTTACATACAGAGCTAAAGCCGGGTCCGACAAACTTGAGCAAATAACAAAACGAAGAGAACTCACAAAAATATTGGGTTGTCCGGAAAATAATGCAGGATTTTAAGTTTTCATTAAAAAAAATCTATATAAAATATTCTGTTTACGTTTACAGGATTACTCATTTGTATGAATGTCAACACTTATTAATCCTCTTCCAAATGATATTGTTTGTTTACCTCTGTAGCATTCCCTACTTGGAAATAATTCAGTCATCCTTATAATGTCAAAGCGAGAATTTCGTACGATTTTCTTTTACGAGTTTAAACTCGGCCGAAGCGGAGCCCAAACGGCTAGAAACATTAACCAAGTCTGGGGCGAGGGTTGTGTTAATGAGTGCACTGTGCAAAGGTGGTTTAAAAAATTTCGGGAGGGAGATTTCAGCCTTGAAGATGAGGAAGGTCGTGGAAGGCCTTCCTCTCTTAATGATGATGTTCTGCGATCAGTGGTGGAAGAAAACCCCAAAACAACTGTTCGAGAACTTGCAGAGCAACTCAAAGTCAGTAAAACGACCGTCGCTGACCACCTCAAGGCGATTGGAAAAAGTGAAAAAAAAAGGTAATGGTTACGGTATGGTGGGCTTCATTTGGTTTAATACACTACAGCTTCTTAAATCCTGGCGAAACCATCAATGCTGAATCATACTGTAACCAAATTAATACCATGCATCAGAAATTGGCAGTAATGAAGCCCTGTTTGGTCAATCGGAAAGGGCCCATTTTGTTGCATGACAACGCTCGACCACATGTGTCACGTGTAACGTCAGAAAAATTATTGGAGCTTGGCTATGAAACTTTGCCTCACCCACCCTAC
>CM077106.1:20721724-20736544 GCA_039619505.1 Cimex hemipterus | reverse complement strand
TATATATATATATATATATACGGCATACGGCCGAATTGGAGTATGTTGTGGCGAATAAATCCTCCAAACCACTGCCCAATTTTCGTTAAGAATTGAAATTGCGCGCGCACATTTTAAAATAATTAAAAATTCAAGTTGACGAATTTCTATCAGATATCACAAACGAGATTGGCCGCCGAATGAGGGGGCGCTACGCCCTGGTGGGAGAACGCCCGGTATAATGAGCCCAGCTGCATAATTGCCCTCCGACCGCTCGTGCTGAAAATTAACGTGCCCCGTCGTAATAATTAATTCCATTCTGAAATTTGCATTTTTAAAAGCAAATTTAAAACACTCACTTGTTCAACGTTTGAAGAAAGCCGACGGGGTTAAATTTAACAAAAACAATCCCGTTTAATTATGTGAGAATATATTTAGCAGAAATTGTTTTACCCAAAACGAAACCGGACGTGAAAACCTCACATCCGTTGAAACTCAACATATTATTTTTCAACCCTTCCATTACATTTTAATCACGCATAAAATGTCAACGTAACGTTTGTTATAAATTGTATTTGTGTTCTTATCAAAACAACGGACATACAATTTACCCTGTCTTATCTTGGGAAAAAAACGTTCAAAGCAAAAACATCGCATATCCAAGTGCCTAAGAGAGTTTCTAAATAAATATTATTTGAAAAACTGCTCACAAGTAACCTGATCATATCACTGTGATCTTAAAATATAAAAGGATCGTGATATCACGTTTCTTTTAAAAAGAATAGCTTACGTTTTTATGAAAGGTTGAAGTTAAAAACAATCGATCCTGTTAACGAATTTACTTTTAAAAACCTGTTGCACTCCTAGAAATTCGATAGGTCGAAGAAAACTACGACTCAGACTTCATTAATCATTTAAAGGTATTGAAAAATTCCTTCCAAGTTTTAACTAATCACATCTCACGCAATTACCCTGGATGGGCCAAATTGAATAGGAACACTAATCAGGTACGAAAATGACCTTGTAAATTTATGCCGAAAAAAATTTCATTGTAAGAAAAAATATACGATATGTTAAAATGCAGTATTGTGTATTCACTAATCAGGTAAAATTCTAAAAAAATTAATAAAGAAATACAGTGTCTCACAAAAGTAATTGGAAAAACAATTTTATTGCATGTGATATTTAAAAAATTACCTTATTATAAGTTAAACTTCTGAAAATTATTTTTGAAACAATTAAGTGTAATCAATTAGTTGTGGAAAAGTAAATGTGGATCCTATCAACAGGTCAAAAAAAATAATCGGCATCAGAATTTGTTTTCTGATTTTCGTTTAGTTCCCATTCATGACAAAGATTCCAGTCAATATTTCTTGTTTATCCTGCAAATCCGCGCTATTCGTTTGTATAAAAAATATCCCTCAGAAGTACAAGGTTTCCTCAATTGAAGAACGTCTCCACGTTATTTTTCAACGATAAAAAGGAACGAGATAAAAAAAAAAACGTTTAGATACCGATATGAAAGAGGAAGACAGAATCGCCCATGCAGATAGAACAGGTCGACCGAAAATCTTGCAAGAGAAGCATGACGAGAAATAATAAGGACGGTAAAATCCGTTGAGCTCTTCCAAAATCGCAGCAGATCTTCATTCGTCTGTAGGAATCTTGATAAACCCATCATCATTTACTTTTCCGTAAATAATTTATTAATCAAATGTTTTAAAAAGTTAACTTGCATTTCAGTTCATATTTTAAACATAATACGTAATTTAAAATAATATCGTAAAACGTAGCATTTTAAACAAAAAAGCGCAATTTCCAATTACTTTTGTAAAAGAATATATATATGTATTTAAACTAAGGATTGGTATACTTATCGGTACATATCGTTTATCATTTTTATGTTCTTCGATGCTTATGCTTCGATCATTGTTATGTAAAGTGTAGGCAATGGTGTATCATTTTACATTTTACAGGCCTAACAAATCGAAATTTTACGTGAATGACTACATAATTGATGGTATGTCAGATAGTAAAGTGGGCTAATTTGCGTTAAAGAAAACTAGATATAGTTAAAAAGTCAAGATCTAGTTAAATAAATTTAAAAATCTATGTAGCAGAACGAATATATTGAATTTGATGAAATACGAGCCCAATAAAACAGAAAACTTGAACAGAAAAATTGAATTTGTATCAAAGGTCTAAAATTTAAAATCACCATCCTGAAAACTTGTTTTTGTAAATATTACCAAATTATTCACAAATCCTTTGAATAAATTTTAGGTACAAAATCAATTAATAATACTGAGGCTATTGTCATCATGATGATTAAATTTGACTGAAGACATATTTCGACCAAAAATTCTAACAAAGTTCATTTATCAGTTAATGATCTTTCAATTTTGATTTTTTCTTAAATCAAAGGCAAATTACTTAAAAGTTTAGGTTTCATTTACACTAAGATATAAACTTTAAAATAAAGTTTTAAAAAAGGACTGTTAAAAAAGTGGCAGAAGATGTTACAAACAATATAACTAAAAATAGTATATTTGTTTAGCCATTAATCTAAACGGCGAGTTATGTAAAAAAAATATGTTATGATAACAATACCGTATCGTGAAATAACTTTAATTTTTAATAAATGTTTTCTTGTCCGTCTTTCATCTTCCAAATTGTGTATTAAATCTTTTTATGTAATTATTTGCCTATATGCCTTTGGGATTCAAGTTTTTAAAAAAATTAAATAAAATATTTCCAATTTTCCATTGTTATTTACTTACTTTGTCCAAGGCAATTTTTAAATTAATTGCATATGTACACTATTCGTTCCCGCGCGTTTGCGATTCGCTGAAGAGGGAATCAGGAAAAAACTGTAAATGAAACCTAAACTATTTAAGTATCTAATTCGGCTCTGATTCAAGAAACAAATAGAAATTGAAAAAATATAATTAACTGATATTTAAGCTTTGTTAGAATTCTTGGTTAAAAATGTCTTCAGTGCTGGGATTTTAATCATCATGGTGACAATACTCTCAGCTTATTCAATGTTTTCTGTCTAAAAGTTATTCAAAGCATTTGTGAATATTTTTGCTACCTTGGGTAAAAACTGGATAAGTCAACCAAGGCAACTTTTCAGGATCATGATTTTAAAGTATATACCTATGGTACAAATTTAATTTTTCTAAAACTATTTGTATTCAGCTTCAACATTGTTGTTCTGCTAGGTTTGTTAAAGATTTATTTATATTATAATTTATTTATTTTGATTTTTCTGTACTTAACATGCGCCGACACTTTTCTGGTTTGTTATACAAATTTATAAATTGCCACTTGAATATTATTGTACCAATATTATGCAATTATTCCCGTATAATTTCGATTTTCCTACGCGTGTAAAATGGGACAAGTCCAATCACTAAATTTTACCGATATAATTACAGTAATTGATTTGTTGCCGACGAAACAAATGCAACATGTAGGTAAAAACCGTGTCTCCTTGTCTTTTGACTTTTCTAGATGTCTCAAAAGACACATTGCTTTTAACGCTAAACGCTTTCCTTCTCACCTTAATGATACCGTCTGTCAAGCCTGAAGACTTACTGGAATATGCACTTATTTCATTTGGCCAAAATTTAGCTATTCTAGTTTGGTTCCGAGGGTATAGAATTATACTTTCGCCTTTCAACAATTCGACTTCAGTGTTATATTTTTTGTCACGTTGCTGAAAAATATTTAATATATTTTATTTAAATAATATTAATATAACGCGAATATTTCTTTTTAAACGTTATTTCTATTTAAAGCAAAAATGAAAATTCAAACAGATTAAACTGATAGTGCGCAACATTTTCTTTATTTAGATTTATTTATTTTTTGTGTTTAATAGGCTTATTTAGAAATGATAGGGTATGCCTTCGTTTATTGTTTAATTTTTTTTCTTTCAGAAATCGTGGTAATCTAGCAAAAATATTTCAAAACTTTGAACAAGCATTATTAACTTTCAGGATGAAGATGAATTATGATTTATATAAAGACTAATGACTTTTTTGTGATTGATAAAATAAAAATCGAAAGAAAAATATGTAACTGTTTTTAATGACAGGTTAAACCTTATTTTAAGATTATATTACATGCCTCTCTGTCTCCTCTTAAATTCATGCAAGTACTGAAAAATATTTTCAATTGAGCAAAATGCAAAATTTAAGCCACACGAGGCAAGTACATACAGTTGGGTCCGATTTAGAAAACAAATTAAAATTTTAGCAAACTGAAAGGTTTTAGACAATTAACATGTGAAAATGTTCACAGCAACATAGAATTTATACAAGAAAATTTGTACTGTTCAATTTTGTAGTTCAACCTGTCGTATTTAGACCTTTTTAATTAAATAATTATGCTGGTATGTGAGTTATTTTATATCAACTTCGAACAATAGACTTTAAGTATTTTTCGACAACATTACGAACAAGAAATATATTTAAATAAATAGTTGTGCAAATATTTAAATTTAATTTATACTTTCTGCGGGTATAAAAGGCTTTTTGAAAATTATTTATTATGCCTCCGGTTATTTCCATTAGGGAACAAAACTAATCGCCAGATTCAAGATAATTAACTCCAGCAAAACATTTCAAAACATCTATCTTTCTGGGTGAAGAAAAATTTATGACTTTCCTTTTCCATGCCCTTACACTGTTCTGATTATTAACATTGATACATAAAAAACTGAACTCAGGCAAATATTGAACCATTGTTATACTAATATTTTGCATAAGGCAATATATTTTAAAATTGTATAGCATGCCTCTATCTCTGGTATCTATATGATTAAGGAAAAATCCCAAGAATTTGCATATTTGAGCCCAACGAGTCAGGGAGATAGTTGAATGTGGCTCGCAAGACAAGTTAAAAGAAAAATAATTAAACAATTCCTTACGATAACTAACCATATATAGTTGGATCCGAGTTAAGAGACAAGTTATTTTTTTTTATTTTTTTTTTTACTGAACGATTTGTTAGACGATTAACATAAGAAAACGTTCACACTAACACAGAATTCCTACAAGAAAATTTCTACTGTTCACTTTTGTAGTTTAAATCGTCGTGGTGAGAATATTTTCATTGTTATTGCACGAACATACAAATTAGTAACTTTCAACTTAATAATTTCTAGGCACTTGAAAATATCTTCTCTTCAGTTTTGTAATTTAAATGGTCGAGATGACAATAGTCTCATAGTTTTTAATGTTTTAATCATTTACAAAGTGGTAAAGGTAATATTGTTAAATTTAGGCTGTTGTTTATGGTTATTCAAGTTGTAATTTGAGTTGTTTTATTCAAAAATTGAACTTTACCTTATATATTTTATTATTTGTACGAATTAAGAGAAACATGTGGATTTTTCGTCTTTTTCGTAAGAAACTGGCAATTGGGAAATTATAATCGAAAGGGAAGGAGAATAAGTGTTTTATTTTTTTTTTTTTTATTATTATTATTATTTTTTTTTTTTTTTTTTTGTAAAGCTTGTTCGAAAATTATAGCGTATGCCACCGATTGTCGATTTGTCTACTAGACTCACCTGAAATTGAGATGTGTCAACCATAGTATTTTTTAATTTCTAAAAAAAAAAACCCGCAATCGCGTTAACGTAAAATGAATGTGCACCGATGAGAAGTTCACTCCGGAGGTGTAACGCTTTCGACCGCCGGCGGTAGACTGGGAGCAGAAGGCAAGCGCAGGCCGGCATCCTCCGCCGGGGGTTGGACCGGGGGTGGCTCACGCCAACCTCCCTCTCATAGCGCAATCCTCGATCCAATCACCCTCGTGGATGATCCACCTCGACTATTGTACGCCTTGGCCCCAGTGACCCAGATACGCCAGATAGTAATGACGTCAGCTCCGAAACTCAATGGGCGATAAGAGCGGTGATGACACGATAAAAGGCATTCTTCCCCAAGTAGTATCTAGGATCGGAGTGTTTATTGAAACAGTAAACTGACAATGCAGGAAACGACCGACATCGAGCTATCGATTAACAATTAATATCTCTAAAATCAATTGCCAAAAGGTTTAAAGCTGAAAAGCCCCGGCCATGGTAAATATAATGGTGACATTCATCTATTTTCCACTGTAAACTACACTTTAGACCTGCAGTGAAAGTGAGTTTAAAATACGCCTTGGATTTCCGCTTGAGTTCCGCACTCTCGGCTTTCAGGGGATTGGATTCAAAAGGTGATAGGGTAGCGTGTCCGATACCGCCTTGACCTTTCCTCCCGAGATTGGCAGTTTTTATCCCCCGACGGCACCCCCTACCATCTGCCGAACGTCTTTATTTGCCACAATCACAGACTCCCCGCGTCAAATCCTTTCCGGGGTAGAAAATGCCGATTTACCCAAAACCCTTCTACAAGATTTAAGTTTTAATTAAAACGCTTTTCTCCAAGGGGACTCGACTTTGAACCCGATTCGACCTTACTGTCTTCCCTATACTGAATACTAATTTTGCTCATAAAATACCACTATAGACAATCACTTCATTGTTTAAAACATCTTTAAACACTCGATTATAGTGAAAACCTCTACGAATATTGTGATACCCTAATGCCAAAATCTAATTTTTTTTAATTGAGGAAGGCTTCAATCACAAAACTTATTTCGTTAAACAATTTATTGGGTTGGTGAAATATTAATGCAGGTTTTAAAAATTTGTTTTATTTTCCCAGGCGCTTGTCACCTAAACGAGGATATTCCCTAAAATCTAATTTATGTTGACAATAAATGCTATCTTTTATACAAAACATTTTAGTCTAAATTGAATTTCATAAAAAGTAGGGACCAGCAAAATTACATACTTCCATACTAGATTTTCGCCAAATTGATTTGTGCCACTTTAAACAGAGGCGAAGTGCGGCCCAAACGACGCGTAACATCAATACCTTTTGAGGGGAGGAAAGCAATCGAATGCACGCACGGTGCAGCTGCGGTTTCAGAGATTTCGTCTTGAAAACACAAAAGGTCGCGGTAGGCTTTCCGTTGTGGATGGCGACCAACTCAAAACGTTGACTGAAGAACTTCAATCGAAAAAAAAAGAATTTAAGAAGAGCTTAATTTGGCCATTCAAACGTTAAGTTAATAAAGTTATTTAAAAGTTTAAAGTTAAGCTATTTGGCTCAGTACTGGATGTTAGCATGTTCAAAAAACCGCCTATAACGTTGGCGTATTCAATGATGACCCCCATTTGTGAGTTATTTCAGCAAGAAATTGGCACAATAATATCGTCGAATGCGACTTGGAGACAGAACCCGCGAAAAAGAAGAAAAAGAGCAAGACTTGTTAAGGTATTTAAATTTCAAAAGAATAAGTTGTTTGCCATATTTCATGGCTGTGAATCAAGATCAAAATAATTATTATTTAGGGATCATGAGGTGCGGTCTGATGTGACAATATGTGTTTAAGGAATTGATTTTATAAATTACGTCAGATATGTTTGTTACTGGTGTGGGATATTTAATTTTGGAGAAAAGTGTGTGTTGAGTAACAAACAAATCTGACGTATTTATAAAATCAATTGCTTGACAACTTACATCGGTTTTAGAACGCGAGAGTAAAGCAACATACTTATGATTGCAAAAACCCAAAGAAAATCCTATAGCACTGGCTACCTACCATTTTGAACACCAACACAATTTCGACTTTAACAATCCAAAAATATTACACACAGAACAAAGCAGACATAAACATAACTTGTTAGGAATGCCTTACAGTTCGTGGTCTCCCCAATTTTGAAATAGAAAAATGGCGAAAAGGAGGGGAAATTTGGGAGTGAGATTGAGATGAGAAGTCCGAGCGGATCGAATTCACGATAGCTCAAGTAGTAGAGCAGCTGCACATTTAGCCGAAGATTTTGGTTTCGAATCCCGCTGGTGACACTGACTTTTTATTTTGACCAATACTCTTTTAGAAACGGTTTACATCAACATGAATCAATTACAAAACAGATACATATATACTCAGTCGCAGCTACGCCAATATCATTAATCATATTCAATATCGATACCTTACATATACCATCCCATCTCATAAAACAATTATCACAGTCCTCACATCAAACATTTCTATGTAGTTTACTTCTTCAAAAGTTTGATTTTCCTTTCCCTAATCATCCCCGTCAAAAAGGACAATCAGGCTGAGCCATTACCCACGTTTTTTCCATCGTCGGCTCTTTTCGCCTCAAAGAAGCCTCCTACAAAAATGTCTTTCTATACCGAGTTTTTCCCCACCCCTTCAAAGTCCAGCGTATATAACATAAAATATAATATCCCACTGGCACTCTCATCAGGACAGACAAGAATGACACATCTGCACGGACAACAAACATTTTGAGAGAGTACGAATAAGTTTGATTGAGTGTAAAAATTTCTCGCATTTTATAAATTCATTTTTTTAATCTAAAATTTTCTGTCTTGTATAGATTCATTTTTTTCACATCCTACATTATTTGTAAAATTTAAACAATGTTTATAAATCTCTGGCCCTGAGGATGATCTCAATAAAGATCGTTCGCACGATAAAGAAAATGTTACGATCTCCAAATTATCATTGATTAACTGTCTCTAAACACCGTACAAAATAATAATTCCTCCAATGATAAATCAAATCCCCACTTCCTAATATCCTTCATTAATGGCTATTCTTTGAACTGCACTAACAAATATTCCATGCCTTTTGTAAATTCCTAGATTATCCAACACCTATAATTATTTAAGGCCAGCAGAATGAATCTATACCTCATATCAGTTGTAACGTGTGTTCGGTGCTTTTGGTTTTTCTATTTTTGCAGTTTTGCCATTTCCTGCATGTTTCAGGCTTTCGCTATCATCAGAGGAGTTTTTGTGCGTTTCCTACAATGTGTTTGTCACAGTTTTCTTATATTTTGGCGAAGGGCTGAACGTGTCTATCAGGCCAAACCAGCGAGGGCAGGCTGAATTGACCGGAAACTGAATTGACGCCTCGGGTTCGCTCCATCATAGACCTCACGACTCTCGCAATAAGTAAGTCTTTGTAAGTTTTTTCTCCTCCATCTATGTTGTTTTATGATTTACCAGCTAATTATTTGACCTGGATATTTATGTTTATGTTCGCTTGAGGTCTTTCCCACAATAATTAGCACTTTTTATCCCACACAGTACCGCCCATTGTCGACAATCTTTGTTTTGCATAATCAAGAACTATTTTACGATTCATGCCAATTCTTATCCCAAAGTGAAAAGGTATTCCTCAGACATGTACAAAAACGCTCAAACGCGCAAATCCTTATACAAAAAAAAAATTAACAGCCAGAGTTAATTAAGTCCAATGGGGCAAATTGTCCTTGTTGTAAATGGGTGTGGAACTCTGTTGGACACTTGTTGAATTAAATGGCCTTGTTAAGTTTTAAGCTTTTATGATTTTATGAGTGGTGAAATCTCCTCCCTTTTCTTATCTTCATTATGTGCTCATAGTGAAGACGCTTTGTTTCCCGCCTATGTCCGCATCGCAGTTTTGCAATTTTAACATTGCAGTCATACTGGAAAAGATTCTGGAATATCCGTGTTTTGTCAATTTATGTAATCGACTGTTGTTAAGAATTAACAATTATCATTAATGAAGCACATGCTAGTGTAACCTAAAAACTCATAATTTCTCCATCAGAATAATCTTTAAATCAAATATGTGTAACAAGGGGCGGTTAAAGACGTGAAAACACAGATTTAATTGAAACTTTTTTAGTAATTCTAGGTCGAAAAATAGTTACATGTCCCAACGTACTTACCAATGGGCCCTAGGAATCGAGAAAAAGTAATTGTTTAAAATGTTTTTCTACTTGGTTTTGCATATATTTAAAAGTTAATACAGTCCCCCCTCACCACATTCACCATTCCAAGCTGTCCTACACCAATCCACTAGCCTAAGTTTGGTTTCTGTATCATATCATCCATAGAAAGTTGTGTTTGTATTGTTTTTTCCGTGTTTAATATTTATATTTTGTTGAAATCAAAGTTGTGTGTGGCCAATGCTGTACGACTTGTTTTTGGTGTTTTACATAGACGTGTTGTTTTCTATATATTTCCATCTAATTCCAGTGTATTTGGTGGACAGTTCATACAATTAATTTTATAAATTACATCGTATTTGTAGGTTTTGGGTCTTTGGTTTTGGAAAAAAGTGCATGTACTATTTTATGGTTTTTAAAAGCTATTTCAATTTGTTCTGAGGAGAGAAATCTAGTTAATTCTGTGTCAACGTGTGGACGAATAGAATGGAGTATTGGTCTGCCTTTGTATAATTCTGTTGATTGTGTGTTGTGTAGTACTAGGCTATAATCGTTTATGATTCTGTTTGATTATGTGTTTAGGATAGTTGTTGTTAAGTAAGATTTGTTTGTCCTACGACTTCAACAAACCAATTGTTTATTTTACTGTACATCAAATGTATAAATTTAGTGCAGAAAACAAGTTAGAAAAGATTTATAAATTGATTTGTTTTCTTTTTGAATACAGAATAAGCAAATAATATGCAGGGTCATAATGAATGATGAAACATAAACATTTAAATAAGATACATAATTTGAAAAAAAACCATTTGGGGTTCAATGCACCCTGCAAAACCATTAAAAACGAATGTGCATGTGTAGCAAGAAAAAAACATTTTGCGCTGAATTAACTTGAAGGTAATTTCCCTTTTGGTTCGTTATATCATTAGCGAGAAAAATAAAATCAACATAACCACATCGCACGTTTAATATCTTCAGTTCTATTAATGTGCAGAAGCCAAATTTACGCCACTATGTGTGATTTAAATGGTTTTTAATTACTCTAAAGTTTTGGTTGACGTCGTAGTTTCATACTATCACTATTTTTGTTAATTTTCGAACATCAACGGACGTATTGGAATGCGAAAAAATTTAGTGGAAAATGACTTTTCCGAAAAGTATTTATACAGGGGTTTTATGGGCTACACAAAACAAATATCTATTTACTTTCTTTTTAAAAAATAATTATCATACTTTGTTAAGTTGCTTGGTCGCTGTGATAAAATCTTATTTAGTAGGTTACCATAGGATAGCTTAAATATTTAAATTGTCCTTTTATATTTGTCTTTGATTTATCTACGTTCCAGTATAAATAAAAATGGACTATCTAACTACATTCCCCATCATCTAATATTTAAAAACATTCTTTATGATGAAACGGAATAGAAAAGCAGACTAAATACTTTTTAGCAAGAAACAAAGTTTATATTCGTTTTATGCACCCCAAAAAACATCTGAATGAAATTTTGGGAAACAATTTCTCTCATATTTTTCGCATTTTTTTTGTTAACCCCAAGAAAAATGATGCCTTTGAAACGACTCAACCGAACTGAGCAAATTAGCTTTCCAACGGTCGTCTTATTGTTGAACATCGATAAACTCTATGGAGTCATTATGTACTTCACCATTCTTTAATGAATGTTTCGAACATATTGGACAATATTGTATTCCCGCATACATATCTACAACATACACCGACTCGAATAAAACTGAAGTGATTCAAAAATACCTTAGTGACATGTATGAGAGATTTCCAGACGGCCATCTTATTTACACCGACGGGTCACTCCTAAATGGACGAGTAGGGTGTGCATTTTTCGATCCCGTGCAGAATTACAGTGAAAAGTGTTCACTCCCACAGAGCCGATCCGTATATAGTGCAGAATTGATTGCTATAAGGGAAGCTATGAAGTAGGCGAATGACAAGCGATTACCAAATGTCATATGTACAGACTGTCATAGCTGTGTTCAAGAACTTCGTAATGACAAAAAGTTATTTATAGTGGACTACATTATCATCGAGATCCTTAAACTTTCAACAATGATCAGGTCTAAAGGATATACAATAGTAATCACATGGATCAAAATCCATACGGGGTTCAAACACAGTGATGCCGTAGATCGCCTAGCCAAAGAGGGCACCACAACGGACATCACTGTAAATGTAGTTGTGCTCAGAAAAGATCTGCATGTTACATTCAGGTTGAAACAGCAGATAGATTGGCAAACTAAATATGTTTCAAACAACAAATGTATATTCTACACAAATATGTTTCCGTTAGTAGGACAAGAGCCTTGGTTCAGCAAAGAAAACAATATAAACGAAGTCTTTTGAAAAATGATGTTGGTTACGATCCAATCACGGACTCTGCAAGGGATACCTCTACAGAGTGAATATAATTCCATCACCGTACTGTGAAGACTGTGGAACATACGAGGATCTCGAACATAACACCATGCATAAATTGCATTTTCCTTTTTTGTAAATTTTTTTGGAATCAAATAAATAAATATAAAAAATAAAATTTAAAAAAGTCGACCAACAGGATACCGAGAAAAAAATTGCCCAAACCGAATACAATCCAAAAATGTCTATTCTTATTTCGGTCAAAATTCGTTTGGTTGTGGATTTAAAGCATTGATAAACGTTGTTTTGAAATGTGAAGAACTATTTTTTTTTTAATCTCCCCAAGACGGATTCGGAAGAAAAGTCAATCATGACTAATGATCGCCTGCTTAACCATCTTTTCCGAGATCCGTCTATATCTCTGTCACCGCCCTCTATCTACGACATTAATGTTTTCGTTTCTATTGGATAGTTTAACTTTAAGTACAAACGAAAAACTGTTAAGATATCGATGTGGTACACATATCAAAGAAGAGTCAGTTACCAGATCGCTCCAAATGGCTGCATTTTTAAAAAAATAGTCGTGCAAGACCAGACAACACGCAATGAACACAGCTGTTCGTCGGTCCATAAACCTCCCATTAGTAGTTTCGACCACTAGGACCCATCGGCAATGACGCAAAAACGTTTCGTTACAATCTATGATCCTAGGTCCTATAAATATAATTCCTTTGCCAACTTCTATTGGTATTTCATCAACCCGTCAATTCAGAGCTTTACAATTTTTTAAAAATGTAAATCACAATTTTTATATGAACACCATCCTTCTTAATGTAAAGATGGCGTATAGAGGTTATTTTTTCAATCATTCAAGAACAATCTGGCCCTGTTGAAATTTCATCACCAAACCTAACAGAATGTTACATGTTTATATTTCATCTTCATGCATATTAATGAACCAAGTTTGATTATTGAGCCAAGGCGAACTTCGCTTATATTAACGTTGTACTCGATAATAAAGTTTAAAAAAATTGATTACACCTTGAGACCTTGCAACGTCCCTTGATAATGCACCAAACTACCAGTTTATTATAAATTATTATTTTTTATTATTACTTTTTTACCTTTCAAGCATAAAAGTACTTATTACTCAATCATACTTGTGTCTCTACAACGTTTTATATCTTCATCATTAGAGAATATATTTCCTTCTTTCTACAGATATTGTGATTGCACATTATTGTACAAATAAAGTGCTCAACAGAGAAATAATTACTGCCGAAAACAAAAGATACACTTTACTTTTAACTGAAAGTTTAACAAATCTATTTAAGGACGTAATGAGTGCTTTTCTAAGTAAAGAAAGTTCTGACCGAATTTCAGGTCGGCCCAAGGTACACATGCTCTTGCGGTTCCCGCCTCGAGTAATTCGGTTGTGGTACAGAATCCTCCTTAAGAGCCTGTGAATTGATAAAATTAAGATACCGAAGAGGAAATTAAACTCAACCCTCGTGGCGCTCAGCTGCTCAAATGGATCCTACATTAATTAATGTTCACTTCCTCGACGCCTCTTGTTAAAAGTAAATTATGCAGATTAGCGAGAATCAAATACACAATTAATAAATTCAATGGGAGCCGTTAGCAGTTAAATCTTACTGATATTTGAATTATAATAGTATTTATCATAACTGTAACTATAAGCATAATACTCTTTACTCAGGGTTAAAAATCCAATCCATTAGCCTTTTGCCCCTTATGGGCAAAATACTGGAAAAGCTCGTATTGACACGCCTGTCCAAAGAAATCGCAAGAAAGCAAGATTGCCTTGGTGTTGATGATGTGATTCTTGAATAGACGCCAAGACTGACCTGGTATGGCACTCTGGACTGTTACGGAAGCTCAATAACATCCTACTTGCAAACTATTTCCCTTATCGTAAGATCCTATCTTATATTTTGTTATTTCCAAGTCATCCACAAAACGTCATCGCCTATACACCCAAATTTAAAAGTGTCCCAGCTCCTCTGCTTTGCTCAATATATAACTCCGACCTAATAACGCAATCCTTTCTCCTAATAAAGTTCCAATTTTTAGCTTCTCGTCATCTCTAAAATCACTTGCAAATCCGCCAATCCTGGCTAGGACAATGGGGAATCAATGGCCATGTGAACTAGTACTACTGTACTGTAACTAGCCACAGTACGTAGTTGACCGTTGTATCATATACGAAGTTGGCAGAAGGGTAGCGTGAGAGCCTGGGACGACGGTGAGAATCGAACCCACAACCGCGAGGTCTACGAGCTGCCTGTCACGCTGGTTACTGCGGTCCCCCATAGACGACTGTACATACGATTAATCATGCTATAGCAACTGCTCAACCGATCTAACCTCACACTGACATAAAAAACTTTATTCTGCCCTGCTAAGCCCCATTTGGACGTACGGACTTGAACTGTACGAGATAGTTAAGCGTTCCAAATTAAATCGATTTCAACCCCTAAAATCTAAAAACCTCAGAACAATAGTCATGTATTCAATCACACCACCCATACCGACCAATGACTGACTCATCTGGCCCAATCCCAATCTCGCTTAAGAAAAAAAAAAAAAAAAAAAAAAAAAAAAAAAAAAAAAAAAAAAAAAA
>CM077106.1:20695220-20716045 GCA_039619505.1 Cimex hemipterus | reverse complement strand
CTCTCTCTCTCTCTCTCTCTCTCTCTCTCTCTCTCTCTCTCTCCCTCCCTCCCTCCCTTCCCTCATATGAAGCTGGTTTTCACAGACAAGCGTACACATTCTTTGCTGTATATGCGAACGTGTATAGGGTGTTCTCTTTAGCTGGCCCGGCTGAATTTCTCTTGAAGCAATGTCGCTATTAAAAAAACTAGATTATGATTGGGATAGGCACTGTTTTTGAAATGGCCCAACAGAGAATGGTCAGGTGGAGTTAAATCGGGTGACCGAGGAGGCCAACAGTTAGGGCCATGAGGTGTTACCAGCCTTTCTCGGAGGTGACGATTCAAATAACGTGCAAAGAATTGTCTTCGGAGCATCCATCAACCTGAAGAATCATTCTTTGCCATTGTCGCAGAGGAACATCTAATAGTGTTCGTAAAACGTCCTCTAAAGATTCAAAAACTGAGGACCATTTAAATTATTTTCGCAGAAATAAGGCCTAATTCATTTATTTCCGAGAAGTCCACACTAAATGTTGATATTGTGCACCGTATGATGAATGAAGGATTCAAAATTTTCGGATTTTCCTCTGCCCACGTTCGAAAATTCCAATGGTTTTGTATGGCTGCCATTATAGGTGAAAAATTTCTAATCCCAAATAACAATCAAAGAGAAACATTACAATAAATCCATACCTGAAACAATAAAATTGGATATAATTCAATATTTTAGATTTCTTACGTACACTTAGACGTAGACCTCTTATACACGGTATAATAAAGAGTCTTTTTTCCACTAGTGTGAAGGGGGAAAAGGGTTCTCCTTCAATTGTGTGTTAGTACGGCAAAGAAAATGACCGAGATTCCTCTATCTCTCACTTCGGACTCCTTCAACCTCTCGTTCTAGGGGTGGGATATGTCGGCTTTTCTCTAATGAGGGGTTGGGGGCCTTCACAAGGAAATGGTGCAAAGGAACGAGAGAGGGAGAGGTCCATTGTCTCCACGGAAGAGGAAACTAGTCCTTTATCTTCCTTCATCTCTAGTCGCCCCCCTAGCCAACAAGAGATTTCTCGTCGAGATACGAGAAAATGATTTGCTTCTAATCTCTTGAAAACCTTTTGAAACAACCTTCGCACACGGTACATACAATTTACTTACCAAACCAACATTGCCCACTTGTCAATCCGTGGCGAAACGCCTTCACAGATGCTTTCTAAACGTTATTGTTTAATTGTATGCAAACATACGTAAATATGTCCATTATTTCATTGTTGTTATTACATTATCACGGCTTAACATTTCACCTTTAGAATTTAGGTCAGTCAATAACTTGAGCAAGTTAAATAAATTGCTTCCTAGGATGGGCAAAAGTTTTGAAAAATATTCTAACCAAGTAGACCGACCACTTAAACATAAAAAACGTGTTTATATTATGATCCCTTCACTTCAGATAATGCCTGAATTGACAAAAAATGCCTAAATCAATACTGTCCTGGGGTCTTCCTAGATTCTCAAATTATACACAAAAACTGCTGGGAAAGCTCAAAACTCCACCAGCCTATTTTAAATTTCTACCTTCTTCTTGGATATACATGAAACTGATAACTAACCTCAACTCGATGATTATTTTCGTGGGTTGCGGTCTCCAAGTAATCATTAATTAACAGTCACTAAACACTACACACCCATCTCAACAGTAAAAACAGTACAACCTGTATTCGTTCCTAGCTATGCGTAACAACCCCATTCCATCCTAAGAATTTTAGCACAGTGTAATTCTTTGGAAATTTTCGCGCCCAAGGAAGACCTCAACATTTGTTATACCTTTGACATCGAGCCAGCAAGAAGAAATAGGTTCGTTTCTTTGGTGCTTATAAACACTTCTGACTGTTTTACGCTATATAATTGGTTGCTTTCTCTCTTCAATACTTTGCTCTTCCAAGTTGGCCAAGCTAACTTCAAAGTTCCTACAATCGCAAACATCGGCACAGCGACTCACTTTTCAACATATTTTACACAAATAATTAGCCACAACATTTGTTTTATTGGTTTTAAAATTGTTAACCTATTTTGCTTGACGTTTTTATCAAGAGGATATGTTCTGAGAGTTGAAACAATTGAAAGCATGATGTCACTGGAGTGTCATCCGCAGGGAATGTACTAATCAAAACTAAAACACCCCAACCTCAACTATACAAGAATATCCTTATTTACACACTCGAACAGTTAAGGCATAACGTACGTCGTGTGAACATCGCAACAGTAATAATTAAATAAATATAATTATCATTCGTTATTTAGTACTATTCAAGCGTATGCATTCATTGCGATACCTATAAAAACTCTGGTTTTTAATCAATCTACATTCAGATGCATATAGCCATCATCCTTTCAGGTAAGTCCTGATGAACGCTATTTACACGTTCCCGTTATGACCGTTCACAAAGACCATACTATTAACCTGTTGGATTCAAATAAACTTAAATTTAAACTCTATAAAGGCCTACCAGATCTCAATCGCAAGCTTTCATTGCAAAAATTTCCTCATTTACATTTCGGCAGAACCATCCAAGACGTCTGCCACTTTTTCAGACGTGCCAACTTCTGAACTTCTGCAGAACCTGTCATTTGTCAATTATTAAAATTTCACGTGAATGCTTTCATTATGAAGTTGTTCATGAGTACCTTGCCATTGTACCAGCGACGTCTCGAACTAATTTATAAGTTGTACAGACGTGACATGAAATTAATTATACGTAAATCCCATCTAAATCTCATGAGGTGTGGTGTTCTAGCTTCAAACGATACGTTCCGACATAACACTACATAAAGGCCATACTTTTTAATCAACCTGAAGGTTTCAAAGTTACTTAGACCCCGGAAATTTTTTTAAAAACCTCATATACCTTCCAGCTTTCAAGGGTATGTTCCCTTTGAGAGATAAGTACAAATACTATTGACGAAAATTAATTGAAGTCGAAAAGACACAAAGGCTTTGATTGTTCTTTCCTTTTGATCAAATGTTAAAAAAGATCGTTAAAAACCTTAAAAATACGAGTCAATTACTGTGAATTGCCAGAATAGGAAGGTAAGTGAACATAGCGTTTGATTGTCGGTCTTTGGGAAAACAAACCTCCGGCCGAGCAATTGCGGGCATACCTGACACGTTCAGAAGCATCGCCTGAATTCTCCTGCTGATAGCAACAGCCAATTTACTCCCGGCGACCCATCGGAATTCAATCTAGCCTTTTCCCCGCAGGGGAGAGAAAAAAATTTAATAGCCGTCCATCCCCTTCAGGATTTTTATTTCGCGACAATAATTAAAGTTTTGCCCATGGCATGAGCCGAAATGTCACGGCCAAGATTCATTTGAATGATTTTAAAAATAATTCCTACTGTTGTTTGCAAAGATTTGTTTCAATGTAATCGCAATATTACTAAGTTGTAAAATTACCAAAAGAACATTTAGGCTTGTTTTTTTTAACATTGCCAAATACGTTCACATTCTTGGGGTTTATATAAGTGTGCACAGCAAGAATGTACTTTTAATGGCTTAAATCATGGTTTATAAATAAAGGTATCAGCACGTAAAGGTTGTTTAATTATTTTTTTTTATTACGAATGGATCATGAAGATGAGTCCTTGAACCTTTTTTTTAATTATTTTACGAGGGTTTGCAATAGCAGAGGTCATATAAACCCTCGGGGGTGCCGGTGTTTTTGAAAAAAAAAAATTATAATAAATAATTATGTCGCCAGTTGTGAGCCTATTTAAAGATTTGTTGAACTTGTTATTTGTTATTGGCAAATTCGACGGATTTTTGAGCATTTTATATAATCATGTACAGTAAGGATGGATTGCGAGATTATCATGGCATGGACGACTGCAGGGATACGGCACCATGCCATGATTATCGTTAGAAAAAAGGTGCACACAATACGGAAAATATAAACTGTGCGGAATGATGAACCTATACGTTTGGTCGTTTCCTACTCAAACCAAGAACTACATCAAGGGTACGTACTCTCGCCAGAATTGTACGTCGTGTTTTTTCGTTGATTTTGAGCAATTCTTAAAAGAAAATGGAAGGGATCCAGAAAACATCGATCAACTGCCGAAGAATATTATTTATAATATTCTCGTATTGAATTTCAGAGAAATATAATAAATATACTATATACATATAATAATAATATATGTTGAGAATATTGTTGACAAGTAAGTTTAACCCTTTTGCGTTTCAAGTAAACAATACAGTTTACGTAAAAATTAAAGATCATTTGAAAAATGAAATATAAATTTTAAATCGTGAACTCTGAATACTCCAATTTTTATATCGGCCGTGGGTTACTTTTACGTACTGATGAAGTATTAACAAACGAACCCGTTTTGAGTCGATTGTCGGAGACAACCGCACTGATGAAATCAATTTGCTTGTTAGCTGTCGGGCGGTGGAAATGGTTGTTTGCGTTCGGGGCAGTTGTCCCAAGTTAATACCACCATCCCCTTTGGCACCCTCCTCAACTCCCTGTCCTATATCCCAGCCGGCTACTCCCACTTCTGGCAAATTGTATTTGGTTGCGTACGGCAGGAAATTAGGAGCTGGAATTGTCTTGTTACGAAGTAGGGCGGAGAAAGGAGCCCTTTTTCGGAGTATTGCTTTACTTTACTTTCTGATCAACTAAATAGTTGATTTGTCACAAATCCTACTACTCAAAATAGCAACCTATTCCATTACATCAGAAATATATTCTCTTCCAATAGAACAGCAATTAATGCAAATTGCAAGGAATAACAATCTGATTTTAATACAATTTTAATATATATACTTTTCATGTCTCCGAGTATAAATAACAATGGTTATTAGCAAAGCATAGCATGGATCACAACCCGTCTGCCGGAGGTCGTTGTTAAGAGAAAAAGAATAAAAGAAAAAACAGAGAATAATAACGATATAAGAATTAAAACGAGGTTTCGCTACATGCTAGCACACCATCAAAAAATTTTCAATACAATAGTAAAACTACTTATAATAGAAAACAAACAAGGGAAAAGTTTTAATCGCAAAAAAATCGGATGTAATAAAATCATATAATACATAAAGGAAATTGAGTGAATGAATTGGAGGGGCCAGAAATTGAAATCCATAATTAGGTCTAATCCAGGCGAGGCGGACGTCACCCCATGGATCTGGGCTATCCAACAGATTTAACGGAGTGCTTCTAGAGAGGGTAAAAGAGCCCAAGTGCAACAACCTGATCTCACCCAATATTGTACATTCGGCCAACAAACGCAGTGTTGTTCCACAGATTGAGAATGGTAAAGGGCACACACATAACCTCTCCTTGCTCCTCAACCATAGTGCAGAGTTCAAGTTAAAGGCCACGGAACGGGTTTTTAATAGCCCTCTTAAGTTTGGAAGACTAAGGGAATTAAGGTTCTCTCTCTGTACATCAAATAAGGTGTGGGGGTGAGAAACGTCCTTGAATAAGGAAAAGTTAAGCAATCGTCCCAATGCCGTTCATTGAATCTAGATAGCAGTTCTAAAAAAAGAGCTGACCAATCAGCAAGGTTTTCATAAATGGGACAGGTAACTTCAAATCCCTGAAAGAGCGTAAGCCATTGGGCACACCAGGCGGTCTTATGTTGACTTCGGTCGCAGTTATTTTTGCCAATTTCATGTAAGAGGAACTCAAAATTTTGAATATAAATGAAAAGTGAAGTTTTAAGGGGTATACATAAATCAGTCAGTGGGCGTTTCTAAACAAATGTAGCTTGGAGTAGGGTAAGGAAGAGCAAATAACGTACGAATAAAAAAATCTTTGGAATTTCTCGACTTCTTCATATTGTTAGTAGCCCTATATTTGGCAATCGTAACATACCGAGTTGAATACAGTAAATTGAATTTAATTGAATTGAAATTAATTAAAATCATCGCTTTAATACATATTAGACTAAATTTAAAAAATTATGAAATTATTATGAAACTAGTATCAAAAACAAAAATGCGTAACGCACACACACACTCTCTCTCTCTCACCCTCTCTCTTTCCCTCTCTCACTCCCCCTCTCTCGCCCTCCCTCCTTCTTTAATATGGCCCTCTATGTACTATTTATTATTTACTCAATAATTTTCATTAGTTAACAATTGATTACATATGATATTAGAACTGAATTCTTGTTTCACATATAAATAGTAACATATTTTAAGTGTTTGGTAAAGGCTAATTATAGTATGCCGTAATTTTGATTAGCGTGATGGTAAATCATGATAAAGGGGCTTATTGTAAAGAGGGAAGCTCGCTTAAGGCTCTTGCTTTATTCTGGCCCGGCTTGGAAAATCAGATGGGTAGGCATGAAAGTTATCATTTGAGAGGAGCAGAAGTTTTAATAAGTGGTGCAACAGGTGCTGGCTTCGCCGTCTCGGAGAAAAGCCTGTACGCTTTCAGGATTCTCGGTCAATTTATCCGACTTCCGTCCCAAGTTGAAAGCTATAACATGGAATACCACAAATACCGCAGGACAGCACCCCCCCCCCTCGGTTGGATATCCCATTCGGGTTAATTATTAATTAAACGGCTTCCCTTCCAGCTCAGACGACTCTCACAAATCAGAAATACATTTTGGGATGTTTAATTAACCCTTGTAGATTCAACTATAGGCGCCGATGTTAATTATGCAATGAGGATTGTCGTAACAATTTATTACTGGTTGATATTGTTTATTACGCTTCCATTAGTAACGACTTATCAGTATGAAATAGTACTGTTCAATATATATTCCGAAAAATGCTACATGAAAAAATAAACGATTTTCCCAAACCTAATCCAGCAAACCAATGCATAAACGACAACATTGTGCGAGTATTATATAACTCCATACATAAAACCTACCTAACTCTCTAAAGTTCACTTCTTTTCTTGTCAAAAACTTGGAACTGTACATAGACTATCCAATGGAATCCATATAAGCGACCAAAAAAGCAGAATTGTACAGGTTAATACGACTAAAAAAACTGCTAGGCATACGTTCAAGACTTAGTACTGTTAACGTAAACATACGTGACATAACTCTTCTAGTTTCTGATGAGTAGACAGAATGGGCCTTTGCGGGGCTGCTAAAAAATCAAACTTTAACAGGAGACATTAGATGCGCACTCCCAACTAAGACCGCCTATGGGTTACTAACCTAGCCAAATCCAGATTCCTAAATTCTACTCCAGATTATATTTTCGTTCCAACTTTACAATCTTAACCTCCCTCTACAAAGAGGGTGAGGGGCCCAGCAATGCGACGAACTGCGCATGTAAAGCCACCTAACGGGTTCGTGTTAAATCTATCGATAAGTGGCTCATATTTATATTTAAAACACTTATTAAATTTTTAGAAGTAATCTACTTGCTATTCCATAAATTGTTGCAGTTGTAGATTAATAATAAAATGTTACATTTGGTGGCTGTCAATACTGATTGTTTATAGATAGTGAGACGCGATCTGGTTGATGTAGATTAGGAAACAGTTTTGTTTTTGTGCCAACGTTTCGATAAGATCCTCGATAAGTCCGGAACATTTTTAGCCGATGCAACGCCATGCGACGCTACCCGATGCTACCCGACGCAATCCAAACACCAATTTTCCGTAAGGTTGTATTTCCCCCGTGCACTCCACTGTCCAGATTTT
This sequence comes from Cimex hemipterus, assembly GCA_039619505.1. NCBI lineage: Eukaryota > Metazoa > Arthropoda > Insecta > Hemiptera > Cimicidae > Cimex > Cimex hemipterus. Next base: position 20,708,388 of record CM077106.1, on the reverse strand, counting down.
GGTCGGATATCATCGAGTACAGTCGAAGTCCAAAGAACCGGACACACATATTTTCATTCAAACCGTTGTATTATTGTCGTTATATTAATGTCAACAAACTTATTTTAATGTCGAAGACAAAAGAATTGGACACTCATATTTTATTCCGACTGTCGTTATATTAATTACAACATACTTATTTTATTATGTGCCAAATTAGCTGAGATCAAAAATTTATAAGTTTTTATAAAAATTATTTAATTTTAATGGTTTGGTAGAAAATTGATCAAAATATCGGAATACCATTTTTTGATATAATGAATTTAACTAACAATTTATTACATAGTTTTGCTCAAAATAATACATTAAGAACCAAAGAGGCGTTACGATTATGATACTGATTTGTGTTGTGCGCTGTGTGACTCTACGTGGCAGGTGCTTGACGTCTTATAAATGTGCAAGGCGTTGGGTAGCATCGCATAGAGTTGCATCGGGTGTGTTCCCGGCTTTATTCTTTATTTAAATCATCTTCAGGCCTTAAAGTGTGTGTTTTCTGTGTAGATGTATCACTGTTATTATGAGTGTTGACTCTGAAGATGATCCTTATAAAGAGCGAAACGTTGGCACGATAAAGAAAATGTTTTTCTGAATTTACATCAAACCAGACAGCAAGTCACAATCGCTAAATAGTCATTAATAATAAAATGCAATGTAAAATATTCACATTGTATATTCAACTTTAAAATAGAGATATATCAAGTTTTAAAAATTAATAAGTAACGAGTAATAAATTGAAAAGTTTATAAATTCTGAATTAGGGAATATGGAAAACTTTCGTTGTTTTTTTTTTTCTTTTAGAGCAGAATTGAAAGAGTACAGCAAATTCAAAATCAACGGAGGAATTGAGAGTTTTCAAGCCTGGATTCGCCCTCCTTCCCGTTGTTTTCCGGAAAATTTGACGACGCTTTTCAATGAAATCACGTTGTGAATGAATTGGTGAATGAAGAGAAAGGTGGATCGATAAACGCAAACCGCTTCGTGGGGAAAATTTCCTTCACACCCACCAGTCTTCTTTGGCCCTTTGACCTTTCGTTTTGTGCCGTCCCTATTGAACTGGGTTTTAATAGAATTTTCTTTACTTCACAATTTTGAGAGATATTTAAAAAGAGGGTACGAGAGAGAAATGTCGTACTCGCCTGTGCCATTGTAAACACGAGTCTTGTCGAAATTATTTTTCCGCACTTTTTCGCTATCAATCAATCGATTTTTTTGCAAATTTTGAAGAAATGTAAATTAAACTACTTACATTTAATAACTATAAAATGTGTAAAATATTATCTAACCTTCCGATTCATTTTTCCAATTAACATTCTTTTTATGTAAGGTCTTCTTTGAGGTGAAAAATGGTTCGTCAGGTTCGAATTCCGCTGGTGACACTAACTGTTTCATCTCAACCAAGGCCTTACATAAAATGAAAAATAACTTGAAAGAAGTAATTTGGTCAATTAGGCCGCTAAACATAAAGGAATCAAAATGGAAGAAAACATCGCTTCAATAAAGTAAAAATCGAATCTACCTTTTACGTTTTTAACATCTCGTACAAAAAACAATATTATTAGTTATTACTAACTACTATTCATTTTCTAATTTTTTATTAGGTGATGATTTTTTCTGTAATACTGCATTATGAGCAATAAATTTTGTCGGTAATGGACGTTCAGCAACAACATACACTTCATACACCGCGTTCATTCATTGGATATCTTTAAAAAAAAAAACAGTAAAAACACGTACTAACAGCTAGTTTAATTTAAAAATATACAGAGGAACAGTGGTGATAAACCCTTAAACACTTAAACACTAACACTTCCCAAAAGCTTCAAAAGCTACTAGACCGTGGTGGAACTCATTTCCAGGAAGAATAAGACGGTGAGACGTATAGGGCCTCCCGGTAGCAATTTACCTTACTGGAAAAGGAAAAGCTACCTGATGATAAAGGTGGCTCGTCTAAATGCTGCCGGCGGTGAAAAAGGCCCGGATGGTAAATGCTTTTAACCAATGACGTCATCAATTCACAACCCTCACACCAATCCATCTGATCCCTCTGAGAAAAACCCCGGCCAGCTCAACTTTCAACGAGATTGCTGTCGACAAAGACATACCTGCTCTCGAGCGCATCTCGAAGAGCCTATTCACTTACTTACAAAAGGTTTTTGTTTTATTTTTTTACTTTCCTAGTATGATCATTTAATACTTCAAACATTAAAAAGGAAGATACTTAAAAAAGATTAAGTTTAACGATGACAAGTTTAATCTAAACAATGCTTAATGTCGATAAACACACTTGAAACAAACAAAATTACCACCTTCAGTATAACGTTTTAGATAAACCCACTTTGAAGATAGTGCAAAACTGAAATGACGATTTTTAAAAAGTGGATGCTCAGATACTACCAACGTTTCAACAATCGGATTGATTCACAAATCATAAATCACTTCTTTATTTGTTTTGGGATGTAACTCGTTTTTAAATAGTTTCATAGCTGTGGTAGCTTGTCATTGTGTGCTTTACATTTTTATTACCCATCCACTATAGGTCACTGTCTCTATTGAGATCAACTTCAGGGCTCTCTCAACACGACACACAAGAATGGCACATCTATACAGAAAGCGAACATTTTGATCCATGAAGATGATCTCAATACAGATCGAAACGTTGGCACGATAAAGAATATGGTTTTCTAAAACCTACGACACACCCGTCGTCTCACGATCTTCAAACAGACATAATAAAAAAACCGGATTGTGTTTACCGAAAAAATACCTATGCAGGCGGCTGTCCCCACAAGGGAGCATTATTGGTCACATATCCCTACTATTTGTAATGCTGACCTTCCGTTACAACCCAACACCATCCTTACAATCTACACGGTCGGTGTCGCAATTTATTCTGCTAACTCCAATCCTACTCGAGCCACCTACAATTCCCAGCCGTTGTTTAGCTCATTGAAGAACGGTGCAAAACTATGTAGCTTTCGTGATGGTTTTTGTTAAACAGCCTTGTCCACGTCTGTGCAAGGAACTACTCTCATATATACAAGTAAATTTCTTATGCACAGGTGGAATCTTGGACTTGCACAACTTATTAACTCTAGGGTCAATCTGAGACGTGAGTACTAAATTGAACAAAACATTTCTTTGATTTATTTTGACATGGGAAAAGAACCTGTGGGATACTACCAATCCATCTAAAGTCTAACTGATTTATAAATTCCAATCAAAAGTCCTCAGGAGAATTACCCAAACTCCTTTCTACTTCTCTAACCACGCTATGTCCAATGCTTTTTCAATATCAACCTGGCCATTCATTCTGCAAATATTTTGTAACGTTCTTTAAAAACAATTTACGATACCGTTAGTTTTTAGTCGATTTTTTTTAATGACAATCTGTACAGAACAGATTGAATTTCGAACCGAACGGAAGTAACTAGGGCAATAAATCTGATAAAACGGACTATTTGGGAACGGGTTGGAAGCCGGCATTCCAACGGCACCGATTAGACTCGGACCCTATTACGGCAATAAGATCCTGTTACATCTGTTCACGTGAAGTACTATCTACTTTCCGAAATATAACTAATTCGTTTTGAGCGAGCATTGGGCCCGTGGGGAACATCCCATGCGTAACCCTGACACTGAAGGATACGGTAAATATTATTTTTAGAATAATTACTCCGGCTTAATTAAGTCGCGGACTAAAATATCATTTACCTTTGTGCCTAGGGATGTATTTTTATCTCTATTTATAATTTTTCGCGAGACATAAGAAATTGCTTTAATAATATTATAAACGTCATCCAATTTTTACGAGATAACTTTTTTCACTTTTCACTTAATAAAAATTAATGTTTTGTGTCGTTTTACGATAATTATCAATTACTTATCATTTATCACGAAACATACTTTCTCTTGTTTGAGACACTTTTCTTGACGGAAAAGAAAACTATTATATTATTATTATTCAATTGTTATATTATTATGAATTCTTATATTCAAGCACAAAGAAATCAATCCAACTTTGCAAAAAATAAATTATATTTCACTATCAGAATCTGTACAAGAATGTAAAGAAAATAAATCGAGCATTAAATAATCAATATGTAAATTACCACTATTACAAATATAAAATCCCCGACTGCCACCTTTGTGCCTAAGGATGTAGATTTGCTCAATTTTACCCATTCTAAGAGGCTATAAGAAATCACCGTAACGGTATTATAAACTTTATCCAATTTTCCACTAGATAGCTTTTCACTTTTCTCATCAAATGAGAGAGTCAAATGCCTTTTAAGATCATTTTTTTCTGTTTTCTTTAATAATTTCTCTTGGATTATTACTTTCATTATTATTTTAATAGAAATTTGAAAACCTTAATCACTATTATTAGGGAACCGTTGAAACTATTTGTAACAGAAAACCCAGTTTTAGCAATTAAATGTTAATTTTATATTGGTGATAGCTGACCTTTTTGATAATCGCCATAACTCACAGTATTTTCAGAACCAAGACAAATCTTACTTTAGTCAAGAACTTTGAAAACTCGTAAAAGTTTAGATTCTAAGTAATTTTTATTTCCTTAAGGTTTCAGTTTAAAAAATAGCCTAAATAGTGAATGTTCGCTCCATTGGTCTAATCAAATTTACAGTAGATTTAACATTTTATGAGATTCAAGGGACTCTATGGTATAATACTGAAAAGTAAAATATCTCAAATGAAGCAACAGACTTTTCAGTCCTATTTAACATAAAGAATAACCTCCTGAAGTAACTGTTCAAGAAAACCCTGTATAAAAATGTTATTCTTCCCTAGCTGACGACTAATTAATAATCAACAAACTATTCTTTGCACTGTTTAATAATGATTCTAGGCGGAAAATGAAAAATAGCACCTAAGCAAAAAGGTAAAATCGGTGAAAATATTCAACGATAGTTGGTTTCTTTGCCAGATCTACACATATCGGAAGTATCGAGTAAGCATGAATTGCAAATAGTGAAAAACATAGCACATAACGGCTACAACATAAACAAGGAGAGGATCTTACAAAAAATTAGATGTTTCGTTATTTAGTTTGTAACTTAACCTTCTTGTTTGTATCCCTAATTAAGTAGGTAAATTAGTAATAAATACAGTAATTATAATAAGCCAAATAAAGTTAGTAAATTTTCCTTTTCCATTTCCGATCTTTATTACATTAGTCGGAGCATTATTGTATCATTGTTTTCTTTTTTATAAACTAACTGTTATAAAATGTTAATGAGTATGTAAACACAGCCAATGTCAAAAAACTGAAGAAAAAGACGCTGAAGATGAAGGATTAAACCAGCGAGAATAGAAGTTTTTCAAAGTGAAAGCTTATTTAAAAACTATTTTTTTAATTTCTTACAGATGTTCAACAGACACACATCGAATCGTGGATATGTAACCTAACCCGTCTCTAACTCTAACTACACCTACCTTGACCTAACTCTGGCCTTATCTAACCTTACCAAACCAGCCCCTAACAAACCGTCCCTAAGCTTAACCCTACCTAACCTAACCTCACCAGTTCCTAACGCCACCAAACAAATATAACCAGTCTCTTACACTAATTAACCTAACCTAACCCGTCTCGAGCCGTATTTAACATATCTTAACCAGTCCTTCCCCAACCAAACTTAATTCTAACTGTTGACGCCCGAGGAGCCTTTATTTTTGTTGTTTTCGGCTGACCAAGGTTCGCCTCGAGGCCCTGATTAACTCGCTGAGGCCCCATTGTTTTTATTTTTGCAAGCGATAACGCCGGTGTCTTCGGCCTTTGCCCAGGAATAAATCAGTCTCTCGCTTGCCTGGGTCAGCACAAGACGCACCTTCTACCACACCGATAATCGATCGTCATATCGATTTCCTCTGGACTCTCTACATCGATTTCGTCGATTCACCACCGTGTCGTTACATAACCGACCTCACGGACGTCAACTGTATCGTCATCCGGCTCTACAGGCACCTTCGTCGACGTGAAACCCAGCAGCAACCTTCAGGTCAACACCGCCGATTTCGTTTGTTTGAAGAAGCGAGTCTTCAACCCACCAAGTACCTTTTCATTTCGTCTTTTATTTTTTTTTTTTCGTAAAACCCTGGCCAGTAGATTGAATGTCAATTATTTGGATTAATAAGGAAGTCTCTTTTTTTTTACATTTTGTATAAATAAATTGTAAATATTAAGTTCGTTGTCAAAGTATTATCAATCACCCTTTCTTTTCCCCAAATCCCTCTTAAATATAATAAATATTTGCCACCTATTTAAAAAGAAAAAAAAACAACACAACAAAATTTAATTGTATCCCTTGAAACGGGTACGGAAGTTTGTGGGTCAATTAAGATCCGCCCTTCCCCGCAACACTAACCTTAACCAAACCTAACCAGTCCAACTGTAACTCTAACCCTAGCCCTACATAACCTAACCCGTTCCTGATAATTCACAACCTTAATTTACCCAATCCACTCAACGGTAACACAAAATCGATGAAGAGAAAAAAGTCACGGAAGAAATTGTTCATCCAGCTCAAAAATCTATGTTAATAAGTTAGGCTGAAGGTTTTAACCCAAAACGAACAAACTGCCGGTTTCTCACCTCGCAGACCTCAAGAAGCTTTTTTACGAGGGTATTTCAACTACAAAGTTATATGTACCCTCGGGATGCCGGTGTTTATGGACAAAAAAAACTTTTGTAAGTATGTCGGGTTTTACCTTACGGTGATGAACGCCTTGTCATCTCCTAAACTGTTGGGACCATCACTAAAGTTTCGATAATTAAAAACTAATTAGGTAAATTATCGATCGTAAACACACAAAAAAAGTTTTACTTTAAACAACGATAATGCGGGAACTATCTAGATACATGTAATAATTTTTTATTATTTAACCATTAACTGTAAATATTTTTGACAGCGAATATTTTTGTACCTATGATAATACGGTAGGCTAATATGCTTAAATGTACATACTTAGAAAGTTCACACTTTCTGTTTATCTTTTACAAAATGCTCAGTGGTGCAAGCTATATTTTATAATTACTTTCGAGCGTCATTTTGTTTGGATTTACTCCCTGGAAAACCCTCCTTCATGTCGCCAGGCGGAAAATTTATTGGACGCTTCCTTACTCTCTCCACTCAGCTACTTTTCCATCGCCCCTTTTTGATTTCATTACGAGCGGGGACCTGTTTTTGAACCCGACCACTTGCTATAAGTGGTCCAATTTAGAGGCACAACAATTTCATAAGGCACAGTGAAAAGAAAATTGAATTGTGTATTTTTACTATGGCCAATAACCCATAATCCGATTGGACAGCCCGACAGGGAAAAATCTTTCTTTATTCACGAGAATGTAAAACTCGATAAAAATAATTACTAAAGCAATCCTAATGTTAACTAAAACTGTGTTTTATTCAGACAGTCTGTACAGCAATACTAAACATAAGAAATTTAAACACTAATAATTTATAAACTTTGGTATGGTCCAATTTTACCATTGATAGCAGCAGAAATAATCCCTTTGAGGAGGTTGTGGAGGTTGAATGAAGGGCGTGAAATATTTTAATCTCGATTCTGAAGGCTTTTGTTTTACAAATTGTGAGGTTCTTGTTCGGTGAAATGCGCTTTCTATCCATCAAAGTGGTGTCTCCACACTTTAAAACCCCATTGATTGCTGTACCAAAGTAACTTTGGAAAGCAAAGATTCAAATTTCAATTAACCAAAAGAAAATGGGTTCATTGTATACGCTCGCATTATGTATGCGTTTAATCATACTCACTCTCATTTTGTATTCACCGTTGTTCTTAGGTTTTTAAGATCAATACATAAAAATGTATCCTTCTGTTCTGAGAGAGCACGCATACTAAAGGGCTTGCACAAACGAATCTCGTAGATAAAAGAGGAACTGCAACACTACTGACAGAACGAAAACCCTTCTGCAGAATTGTGAATACACATTATAGATTTATATAAACAAAAGTGGGTAAAAAGGAAAAAAGAGTAGAATTTTCTTATGATCATTAGATAATTTATGCATTCCCAGTTTGGAGCTAAAAGCGTACACATTGGTCCGAATGTCCGGAGCTGTTTTGGTCTGTCATGTCGGTGGTAAGTGAAGAGAACTCCTAATAATGGCAAGAAGTCGAAACGCGTGAGGCAGATCGAAAACAATGAAATTTCAAGTATTCTGTCATGTACGGTTATACGCATCTCTTTTACTTTAATTCCCTCCAGAATTTTGTGAAAACGTTCCCTTAAATCTGGTATTATTTCTACTGGCACGTTCAAAAGTTTTTGTACAAGAAAGTGTAAGGGTGGGAGGTCGAATCCTAAGTATGTGAGGCCTTATGTTGCGTATATGAATATATGAATGTAAAGAAAATGTTAAAAATACAGTGATGGACAAAATAAACGCACCACCCTTAAATTTTAATGTATTTACGTTTATTCATATTTTTTATATTAAAAAGATATTCTGTTGTAAAAATAAGACGTCTAAAAAGAAAACGTTTATTACCTAATTCTAAAAAAGCAATCATTGTTTAAAGAACAAAACAACAGAAAATTCAAAAACAAATAAAAACTTTTTGTTCCCCTTTATTACCGAGTATTTCCACCTCTGGCAAGAATCACGTTCGATAAATGCCTTTGCTTTCCTTGGAAAAAAATTGTGATGAAACCCTGAGGAATTCTTTATCAATCTATTAAGAACAGCCGTTTCAAAGTCTGCTGGGGGTGTTAGGGCCTGGCTTTTGCAGTCGTACTCGTCGCTTACGTGGTCCCAAATGTGTTCGCTTGGGTTCAAAATTGGATTTCGAGTTGGCCATACATTATCCTTAATTGACAAAACATTCTCACCAACGTGGGAGCATAAGTTACTACATGTTCTACGATTGTACTTGTAAGTACCTCTGAGGAGCTTGAAATCTTCTTCGCGCAACGACTAATTCGGTGCGAGCATCCAAGGAAATGCCACCCTAGAACATCAATGACGCACCATGGAATGTCACCTGAAGAACCACACAGCATGGGGCGTTTCTGCTGAACGTCTCCATAAAAAATAACTTTTATCTTTAGATTTGAGGCCAATTCCCACCTCATCTGTAAAAAGAATTCGTCCCAATGACCAATCTATAGGGCGATTTCTGAGCCGTGGTAAGGAGAGGTCCTGACCTAGTATGATGCCTTATCTGAACCCTTCCTATTGTAGAGTTATAATAATGTTATAACCCTGTCATACTCACTCAAATGCCAGATTAGAGCCATCAAAAATGGCTTAAGAATAAACATAATATTAAATGAAACCAAAGAAGGAAAAAGTTTAACTGAAAGCTATCATTAGACGTAGCATAATTCTACTTTTTGTACAAATGGGATACAGTTCAAAAGTAAGCAAAGGAAGAAAACAAAGCATTATTTACTGTTTATTTCGACTATGATAGCTCCTAATCACCTTAACTAATTGAAAAGATAATAGATTCAATTATAAACTAATAAATTGAGTTGTGCGTTAAATCTGTCTATTAGCGTCCAGCAAGATGTAATATAAAATCAGAGGTATATCAACAGCAACATCCCAACACCGTAAGAGAGAATGAAAATACCGGGTCAGCCTTTCACGGGAAGAATGCTGAGCATGTCTTCCAATCGGAATCCAAGGATGCTGGCTGTGATTGCTCAAAGAAGAGGATTAAACGCTTGACATGTCAAACCTAAAAACCCACTCTTCTCAGACAAAAATAATATAATCACAATTTGTCGAAAATAGTTATAAACCTTTTGCAAATTGATTCTGCTCACCGAAGCCAAGTCACGGGTGCAAAGCTTAGGGTTTTACTCCGGATCAATAAGGAATGTGACTGTTTTAAAGCTGTGGCCACTAGGGAAACGGGAAAATCGAGAAGGCGGAAGTGGTTTTAACCTGGGCAATGGCGAGAAGGCGGTGAGCTAATTATTAGTCTCTTAGGGCACGTCGGTCGTCTGTCACGTATGTCCCGCTCCACCACCAAACAAGAACCAGTTGATTAGATTTGCTTCTCCACCCGAAAACTGATTTGATTTATAAGCTGCTTTGGCCATCTTGGAATCCCCCCGGGGTGCTTCTTTATTGAATCCCGCCTTTTTGCCGATGAGAGCGTTTCCTTCATCTGAGGGGCAGGGGAAAATACGATTCACAAAAAATGTCGTGAATAAAAATTAGATCTAGAAACGAAAGAAAGAAAAATGACCTGCAATGGCTCTTCGCCAAGTCATTCATCAATCCTGATATTTTGTTGCCCTGACAAAGGGCAATCCTAATAAAGGAATAAAGTCTCGGATATTTGTTATCCTACTGAGAAAATACTCTAAAAAATTAAACATAACAATACAAATTTCAAATTTGGAAAACATTTAGAAGTTGACATACTTTTATCTCATTATACGTAAGGAAAATAAGAATGAAATTAGCAAGCCTCCCTCAAACTGTTTTTTTTTATGTCTCGGGTTCTCATTTATTTGTCAACAAGTTTATGCAATTACGTGTGCAGGGATGATTACTTATTTTTAATTTACTACTGTATTACTATTTTATTACTATTTTTACTATGTATTTGTAATTTAATTTAATTTTATGCTATTTTATATTTTATTTTATTTTATGATATTTTATTTTGTAAAATATGAAAAACCAGAATTCGCATCAACCCCAGTTTTGGGCGATACTAGATCAAAATGTTTGGTACTTGTCTGAATGCACTTTCCGATGATCCTTAGAAAATAAGCTATTTGCATTTTTCCCCTGCTCCTGATACTTACTCAAAATACATATTTTTTTTAAAAAAGAAAAAATGATTAGCATTTGTTCAACCAATCTTTAAAGCCGAAAAATACTAAGATTTGTGGCAAACAAAAAATCGACTAACAATAAGTAGCTCGGTCACAAGTTATGTATCATCTTCTTTGATACCATGTTATTGCTAGCAACAAAATACAATTTTGACTTAGTTACCATATATAAACAAATTGTATTCGTTTTTTGCATGCCTAAAACCTCCTAACAAATATTTGGGAATAGAAAAAACATTTCTGCAATAATTCCAAGTTCATCTGATTTTTCGAAAATCACAAATTACCTAAACTAACTAATTAACTAAAATAATTACTTCAATTGTTATGCAAAATATGGTTGAGTTGAAAAATTAGTGTTACGGGCGGAACTTGAACCCACGAGCTCGGGATCGTACCCTGACTCTTTATCCACTTATTGCTATAACTATCGTTACGTTGAAATTTTGTGACATTTCAATTTATTTCATAGTAACAACTTGGTGATGTATGCTTTATGATTGGTCCTATACTGCTTAAACAAAATTTTTTATGATCCAATAGCTTTGATCTCTTATCTTAACATCCTCCCTATTACAATAGAAAGATCAGAGTTTTGGATCCTAAAAAAGTTCGGAACAAAAATTTTAGTTTCCAGTGGATTGTTTTGAAAGTAAGCGTTAAGTACCTGTCTACACTTGTTTTCTAGTCTGTAGTACAAATACTCTTATATAGTTTAAAAAAATAAAATTCCTGGTTCCTTAAATTGAAAAACCTTTCTTTGTTGGCAAGAAAAAATAGATTTAATTTGTGTTAGTTGTTATGTTCTTGTAGTGTTAATAAATTGTCTGAAATTCGGATTAATTTGTATTACAAAAGGCACTTGATTGGTTTGTATTCAGGTCCGATCAAGACCTCTGGTCCCTGTTGTCTGTTAATTAGGATTCAGGGTTGGGCCCGTCTTTCTTGGGTGGTGAAACAAGCGTAACAAAATTTCGAACTCAGATAGCTCAAGTGGTAGAAGCGCCGGAGTACTGTTCCAGAAGTCGTGGGTTCGAGTCCCGCTCGTGACACTATTTTTCGGTTTAACCATACTTTCTTAATAATTAAGTCAATATTTTTTCTAACGATTTGGTTGAGATGATGATGAAAATACAGTGTGACGAAATGGATACGAACCCACGACCTTCGGCTCAATAAGCCGCTTCTTTTACTATTTGAGCTCTCGTGACTTATGGATTACAGATTGATTAACGTAACAATTAAAGTTCTAATGAATGAAATTAAATTTGCAACGAATTTACTTAAAATCCAAAGAGGTTATGAATTTTTAAATATAACAGCAGAACACACAAAATCTACCTCCCGGCGAATAGTTCCCACAAATATTCTTCTCTTTTTTTGGCATAAAAATGCGATTTTACGGCTTAAAACGGAACCAATGTAATTGTTTAAATCAATTGTTTACTTGCTTTTCTGAAAGGTATTTTCGTTGTTATAACATTTGCATACATCTAATCTCATAAAGCAAAATCCTTCATATTATTTCCTTATCCCAAATAATAAAAAAGAAGTTTCGAAAAGTATTTAAATTAGAGCTAAATTTCCTATTGGAAAGAAGGCACGGACTCGTGTCTAATATTTTTTGTCCTAATACAACTACAAAAAATTCATTCATTTATTCCACTTCTGTGTCTTCTCCTTGTTAGAGAAGAAAGGGGCTCAAATATGATTTATTTTGGAGACTTAGTTGTTAGATTTCAAATCAGAAATTCTAAAAATCCCATGACGTTAGATCGACCTTAGAAATATCCTGAATAGCACAGAAACCAATTTTACACTTTTGTTGAAAAGGTTAGGGTTCAATATGTCTGTTGAAAGCCAGCATTGATTCCTTAAAGTGACTAGTGGGCGATCGATTGCGTTAATTAGAATTTGCTTACACTCGGTCTGGCAGAAGGGGTCGTAGATCAACTATCAAATGGGGCAACCGCGGACCATTCATCCAAATGCATTTCTCCGTGCGTATAGGCCTATTTGGCACGTTGTATTTACCTTCTTTTGATAAATTTTTTCGCTTTTTCATTAAGGGCAGCAAGGGAAAGTAAGTAGGCAATGTCAAAACCCTAACGTTTGCCTAATTTGAAATAAGAAACATTACCAGGTCCTCTCCTAAATGAATAAAAGTCGAAACAGCATTAATAACAACAATTTTGTTTAAAGATATTATTTTATATCCGTTCCCCCTCGCTTGAATCCATGTACACTCTCTCTCTCTCTCTCTCTCTCTCTCTCTCTCTCTCTCTCCCTCTC
>CM077106.1:20668264-20694820 GCA_039619505.1 Cimex hemipterus | reverse complement strand
CTCTCTCCCTCTCTCCCTCTCTCCCTCTCTCCCTCTCTCCCTCTCTCACTCTCTCAACCTTTCTACCTCTCGCGTTATTTAGTTATTTATCTCTCTTACACTCTCTATTCTCTTTTTCTGTTTAACTATCTATTTCTCTTTCTTATATATAGTTAATTCAATTTACACCGTTAAACTAATCATTCAATTGAATCAATCATTCAATATGATATATATTTTCATTCATTCAATATCATATTTTCTCATTTTATCATCATTTCATTTACTTTAATTTAATGAAAAAGGCTTTAAGGGAAAAAAGGGAATGAGTCTATATATTTTTTCAAAAATACTTCTTTTACTACACCGCAACCTCTTAAGAACCCATAATTTTCGCTTTTGATTATTTATGACCAAGACGCAACAGGTGAAAGAATATCCTCCCTTAGGTCAACATTCCTCGATACGTATATCAGCGCACCTGAGACGTTAAAATCCGAAGCAATTAGTCGAGTCGGCAAGGTTCAGTAATAGATAAGCCTATCTTTTAGCGATAAGCTCCTATTTAGTAACTGCTGATCAAATGTAATGAACCGGCTTAATTTAATGGATTTTAGCGATGCCGTGCATTAACATGACCTTATTAAATCCAACCGTAATCCACGTTCCTGCGTTACTTGCTTGCGGGATCGAAATTTTATCTTAGTTCCACAAGAGTATGTTACGGGAGGAATATGCATTTTCTGATCAATAGAGCCAACCGAGTTCCATTGATTCTAGTTCGCGATAACCACTAAATTATTTTAAACCACTGATAATTCACAATTTAAACAACTATTAGACAGTAGTACGTATTTCTTCTGAAAAGTCTATATTATCTCCATTCGCATGCATTTTTCACAATGCCTGGTGCTTCAAAACGAACTGAGGTTTAAAGGAATTGCATTAGAGAAATTTGAGAGTACAACCTTTCTCGAACCGCTTTAATGGTAAACTAGTTGGAAATAATAAATTTTGAATAGAAGCATTCACTTTCTGCATTAGCTTATTTTCCCTGCGCAGCCTAAATCGATGGCCATTGTTGGCATCGTGCAAAAGCTCCCTGCCAGCAATTAGGACTCCATTCCGTCCCGGCTTTGTGTTCCATATCATTACAAAGGGCCCTTTGCTTAACAAGGGTAGCAATTTAAAATGGGACGTTGGAATTGGAAAAAATTGTAACTATACAGGGATTTGGGAGATAACATTGTCCCTGCCAGAACTTGACCAACTCAATTTGATCTCAGTTAATGTATTTGTACTATAAAAAAAAAAAAAAAAAAAAAAAAAAAAAAAAAAAAACCATGTTCAATTAAGATTTTATTACAAACTGCAATTTCCAAAAAACATTATTTTACGGATACACGATCCCATTGATGGGAGAAAATAATCAATATTATTTTACCGCTTCTTGACCCTAATAAAACCTCACTACCTACGCTTCAGAAAGGAGGTCGCGGGGCCGTTTCCGCTTAGGACGCCTTGGTGGGGATGGGTTCTTGGGAACTTGGTAAATTTTTGAAGAATTAATGTTTGCCGAAGTACAATTTTAAGGTCATTGTAGAGGGTAGCATTTGAGAAATAAAACATTTATAATTGATCTAAAGAAAAAGATGGTAGGTAGTAAGTTAGATTTTCGTCGATAGCTTGGATAGTAGATAGGAGGAGGAAGGATATAGAAGATTGGTCCGAGCACACTGCCCTGCACTACTCGCACTGCCAGGGAACAGAATTCTGAGTGATTTGATCCTTGTCCAGAAAGAACAGAAGGATTAAGCAGAGGGTAGTTGAACGCGCTTTAATTTATACAGGTGACCCTTGTGCCACACGCGGACAAATGCTTGTGTCACATCAAAAAATGCTTCTGTAGAATATTCTTTTAGCGCAAGAGTAGAGGATATACGGTCGAAATACTTGATGAACTGTGGAAGCGAAACCCAAACTGATGATCTGCGAAAAGATTAGTTGTGTTTAATTTGGCAAAAGTCTTTTGAGAAGATTTTTTTTTCAAAAACTTTGGATATGATGGGAAGTAAACTAATTGGACAATATGATGGGACTTTGAATATATTTGAATATATCCAAAGTAAGGGTAAATGGATAGTGAGAAATATGCAATTGTAAAGGTATGAGAAGAATATAATAGCTTTTGAGGAAATTGATAAAGAAGTGAGGACGTAATTAGAACAAACTCAGGAGCTTTGTGGTTCCGTTAGCGAGATAGGATATATTTGACATCAGCGGAATTGAGGGATTTACGAAAATTTTGCAATTTTTGAAAATTTCAAAATGAGCTTTTTGTTTTTTAAGAAACTCGCTAAGGATACGGATTTTTCAAGTCAGTTCTTTTGCACTTTTTATTATCAAGAAAAAAATACTTTCGCGTACCAACTCGTTCATTTTTCATGAAATTGTATTATCAAAAATGATAAAATGAAATAGATCCATAAATAAAGACGTCTCGAGGACGCCCACGCTTTGAAAAATCGCCCTTGATTTTTCGACAATATTCCCGCGAGTTGAATAATGTGGGAATCTTTACAGACGACGCTGTTGTAATATTTAAAGTAGGGCTGGAGACAGGCCAAAGCTTTCAACTTCGAGTGTCTCTCTCTTGGGAGCAAACATTTTAGATTCTCAGGATCCTCCCTGGAACCCTCGCAGTTCCGAAATAAAAACCAAATCAAAATGAAACAATTTGATGTTCACTGACTCCAAATAGGATTTTTGAACTTAATTTGCTTCCATATTGCATCTATTACAGATAAAAGAAAGCATAGGAAAAAAACATGGATTATGTCATGGTGAAAAGTGATTTATTGCATAGACCAGATGATGTATTGCTAGTCCCCTCAAAAAACAAAATCCGTAATATAATCCGCAGATCGCTATCGTTATTCATTGCTTGAAGGCAATTTAAATAAATCCGTAATAAAGATCTAACAGTAGCTACATAGTGCGAACAACTGAGTTTATACAAATGTCAAATTTTTAAGGTGGCTGCAAACGCATATTTTTTTTATAAATTGTTTTCACAATTACATGAAATAATTTTAAAGCTGAAAAGAATGGAAGAGTTTCATAAAGTGTTTATAAAGACTGGTAAGGTGTTTTCATTAACCAACTAAAATCATAAAGCTGAAGCTACGAAACGGGCAAAGAAAAACAATCATTATTTATTTAATCTCTTATTTTCTCCAACAACCTATACCATATAATATTAAAAGCTTTGGAATTTTGTAAACAAATCTACACAGTTACAATTATTTCCAAATCAGAAGGATTTTGACGATGATATTGCTGACAATATACAAACTACAGTTAACTTTTTCGTCACTTTAGAACAGCACTCACACTCCAAATATTAGCTTCAATTATGGCAGGATTTCTTATATAAGTCACCTAAAATTGTTAAGAAACATAGTTTACTTGACGTAAATAAAGGTCCAGGCTGGGACAATCTTCTTCCAATACCATCAAAACAGTTCCAAACTTTAACGTACCTCTCAAATTGTCCGCTGTCAGAAGGTGTATTCCCGTATTGTTCAAAAATAAATTGGTATCAATATTCAAATTCAGAAAACAATCTGATTTACGAAACTACAGACCAATCACCACTCAGTCATACCTAAATTATTCGAAAGTTGTGTACTCTATGTTTTACGAGGGACATGAATTTTTGGAGAAATGAAAAGTTGGCCAATTTTAATTTTTAGTGCGTACAGGGTAGGATCATTTTCCCGCACTCCAGATACATTCAATACACTTCCACTTCTCCTTAATTAAAAATCAAACTTCTATAATCAAAAGTAGATTAGACAGTGAAATAGAATTAAGTGAATTTTGTACAGATTCATTTCGATAATAATGAACAGTGAACTGTTGTATTGGTGTTTTTTGTATTAATACTACTTCTAATTAGCGATAAAGTACATATACATTTTTGTTTGAACATCATTGAAAGTTAAAGCATCCATTTTTTTAAATTCAAATATCACCAAATATACGCGCCAATCTAACCGTTCTTGGTGTAATTTTTATATTAAAAAATTTATAATCTAAAATTTGGTACGATTCTTTTGGGAAAAAGTTAATATTCAATTTCCTATAACTGAAACATTAAAAAAATGTTTAGACCACTTATTTTAGATTCTTAGTGAATTTCTGAAGGGTTTACCATATACATCTTTTTTCTATAACTTTCCTTATCGAGAGATATTGGTTTCAAATTGAAATAGAGGCACCGTGTATATTGAAGTGGCAATTCTTTCTCAAACGTCAACCCATTAATTGTACATAAGTTATTGCTCCTTGCACCGTCTTATTTTAGAACATGGTTTAAGTTATGTAGGAGTAATATTTGACATTCAAATTGTTCCATGTTCGTTACAAAGTTACAAACAAAGAAACTTTCTTATTGAAATGCAATAATAAGTAACTATTTATTCTAAATTGACAACATTGTCATTAATTTAAAAAAAACGTCTTAGCCTTAACTGTTAATTAAATATACCATTTCCACAAGAGTTGGCTGTTAGGCGCATTAACAGATCTCGCCCAACTAACCTTTAATAATGGTTGGGGATCTCGGCCTTTTGCCGAAATGATGTGAAGCCAGATGGATTTAACTCTTTCCACTCCAAGAAACCCAACTGAGCCAATTGCTAATAAGAAATACGATACTTGTACAAATAAGTTATTCACCGTTTATTATCGCGAATTCGTCTTTATTATAAAGACTATAACTATATAAGACTGTACGTAATAAGGAAACAAACAACAAAAAACCAAAAAATCTTTTAAGTAGCACTTGATTGTTTTATACATTTGTTCAAAAACACCACTGTTTGTCTGGTGGCTTAAACTTAGTAACTCTTCCCGATAAATACATTAGAAGAAGTACTGTGCGGTTGCTGAACTCGGCCCAAATCCAGTTATCGACTTTTTTAGACGGTAGGAGTAAGTTGCGGGCAATGAGGGAAAAGTTGTTGAACCGAACACCACGCCTCCGTTACAACCACTCCAAGCCCGCCGGATGAGAGGATTACAATCTCTTTTAAAAAGATGTAACCCTGTTGTATGTTTAATGTATAAAGCGACAACTATTTGCCTAATCGATGTAGATTTTGAATTCCTAAAACGTATTGGTAATAAACATTAAATCTAGTTCTTGAAGCAGAAATTAACACGGAGGTTCAGAATTGAAGTCAATTTTGAAATATAACTCCATATGAAAATTTATAAAACACGTTGAAGACAAAGCGAAAGAAAACCTTTGAGCTTCCAAAGATCAAAGAACCTCGAAATTTCAAATCGTAACCTTAATATGGTTCACTGGTTGATCCTTATTCTTCCATGTGACTGAACACTGACTCTAGAAAATACAACTGTTCCGAAAATTCTACATATCCGAGATAGCCAGGTAAGGTCATTAACTCACCTTTAGGTCCCATCTAATACAATAGTTCCTGATACCGTCCCGATGCCAAAAAGTTGTAAAGTAACCTTTAATGTAAGTGTCACGACATGAGGAGGGGAAAATAGTAGTAGTCAAAAGTTGCAATAAAAGCATTCTGTACCCAGAAATACAATTAAGCTCGATTTATACAATTACACGCATATTTATTGATTTACATAAGAACACTCATATGTACACACATACACACACGCACGCACGTTTACCGAGTTGTATCTGTAACATCTCGCAAATGTCAACAATTTCAGTTTGCTTGTAATTTAAGGCTAGTACACTCTGTCTACAAACAAATTGCCGATTTTATCTGTCGAGTGTTGCGGAACAAATCCAAGATGATCTAGAACGACTGTCACGCTTCCACAACTGCACCGCTCAGTAAAACTATTTCCGCGATAACATGACGAGGGAGATAGCAGCCTCCGGCTTTGCTGCTTGTTTGGTTTTGATCTTTTGAATGTTTATCAAAAAGGAAAATTAATCGTAAACGTTGGTGGACAAATAACGTTTTAGCAGACGGTCTTACATTTGGATTGATTCGTCTGGAAAAATTAAAATTAGAAGATAGTTCAGGTTTCAAAAATTTCACCCGACTAGCCACCGCGGAAAAGCTGCTACTTATACTTGGAAATCAAATATAAAAGCAAGTAACAACATCGGAGTAACCATTCAACGAAATGTTGCGCAACGTGTCTCACCTTTTCCATCTTAGCTGGGAGACCATAGACCTGGGATTTTTGTCTCAGGTAATTGCAGAACAATCGATTTTTTTCCCCGACTTGTCTAAAGTATAAAAACAAAAGTATCCCCAGGCTAGAGGCAGGAATCTCTGAACAGGAAACAACCGCTGCCGTGCTCAAGCATAATTCTCGTATTGGATGGCACGAGATGGCAATAATGAGGGAAACAGGCTGAAATTTCTACTCTGGGGAGAGGGAAAGCACAGGCCTGAAGAATATTCGGGAGTTCTTGAAAGAGGAAATTCTTTTTAATATTAAGCTGAGGAACTTAAAAAATTGTAGTCGCACATGGGGTGATGCCCGGTCCCTCTGATAATTAAAATATCAAAGAGAACGTAATAACGAACAGAAGTAGAAGTGTTCCCATGGTTTTTCAGCATTAGTATATAGGGCCATTTGAAAAGTTTAGTTTATTGTGAATCAAACATGGCAATGAAAGTTGCTTACAACTAATGGTGCATGGTAAATATTACACATTATAACTCTCTTCGTTCTTTTTAATTGTACAAATTTAAACCTATTTAATGTTAAATTATTAATATATTAAGTTGAATAAACGTCAATACTAGTTACTACAAGTAGAATTTCTAGTTAACAAATTTTTTGTTAAAAAAATTGGTGATGAAAACGCGCAAAAGTTGTTAAATCCTTGATTTCCGGCTCGAAGGAGGCTAAACCAGTATAACTTAACTGTTTTGCGGGACGTAATCTGATTTTTTTAACAGGCCTGTATGCTTCGATCAGAACTGAATTAGTAGAATTAAATTTAATATTTTTTTATTGACAAAATTTCTTCTTTTTAATACTTGTATAACCATCGTACAGAATAATTATTAATCAAAAACATCTACTATATGTGCGATACTATAGATAGTGTAATAGTTTTATCTCGTTTGTCAGTCACATTGCGGCATTTCACCATCTTTAGTAGTTAGTCGGGGCATTATTTTGTCAGTATTTACTTTTTTACTAAATTAACATATATAGTTAGAAAATGTGAAAGGATATATCGGTATCAACCACAGAAAATGACAGACTGAACAAGCAAGTACAGAAGTCTTTAAAATGATTGTTTTGTTTTTTTGTTTTTTTAATTTACCCCCACACAATTTTTTTAGATATCTTATAAATACTAGCAAAAACAGTCCTTAACTCTGCCTAACTAAACTTAACCCGTCTCCAACCCTAACCCCACCTAACCTACATTAAACTAAATCAACTTAACCTAACTTAACCTTACTCTAAGCCTACTTAACCTAAGCTACCCCGTCTTTATGTCTAAATGTAAGGTTGGTTGAAATGAAAAAGTTATTGCCACGAAAGGGATTCGAACCCACAATCTTCGTCTAAATACTACTTGATCTTTGTGACTTTCATTTCAACCACTAACTTACAAAAACATCTATTAATTGAATGAAGTTATTTGATCAATTGGACCACGAAATATATAAGGGATTTGTTTAAATTTAATCTTAACAGCCCTTCCCCCTACTTATCCTAGCCTAAACTAACCAGTCCCTAACCTAACCCAACGCATGCACACTCCACGGTAACGCTAAATATTGTAGATGACTTAACGCAAAAATTTGATATATCCAACCCAAAAACATATGTCCACAATAAAAAGATTCTGAAAAAGGGAATTAATTATATGATAATAGTTCTGTATTAACTGTATTTTTAATTGCTAGCAGATAGATAATATCTAACTACAAATTATGTAAATCACAACAAAAGTTGTATTAGTAGTTTCAGAAGGATTTAAATATTTTCAAGCAATCTAAAATCCATTGTCTAATTGCCGTTATATGTTTTATTTTTACACTCGTAGAAGAAAATTTGATGCTGAAAATCAAAAATTGTTTAAAAGGTGGCCGTTTTTACGCGCGACAGAGCACTTAAACTTATGCCTCTGAATTTTAGTTCATTTATCCAACGCTAAAAGGCGGAGGGAAATTCAATTTTTCCTCAGTCCTTCAGGGGAAAGTGGGGAAAAGTTTCAACCATTTTTGCCCAAAGGGAAATAACTGTAAACCCTTTGATTTCAAGTTAGCAGGTCTGTTAAATTCTCGACTACTTCAAAAGCGTCGCAGAGCTAAACGCTGTCCACCCTTCATTCTGTCGGCTCTCTCCTCGACCCACAGGAAGTCCCCGCCTCCTACTTTTCAATTTTGCAACTTCTCAACTCCTTCTTACATTATATGCCTTCTTTATTCAAAATAAAGTCGAAGTAACAAGTTATTAATTTAAGTTTTCTGAAGGTGCAATAAGCGATGGAATTAATTTAAAGTGGATTTTAAAATAGGTCAAACGATCCTCAATTTAAACAATATAAATTGTTTATTATTTAACAATATACTAGCAACGAAATTATAAATAAGCTTCAATACTCAGGTTGAAACGACAATAACCCAAAACATAATCCCGCTAGTCTGACTCAGAATATCTATTTTTATTTCGAACTATTGGAAACTTCTGAACTAATACAAAAAAAAACACCAAAACTACCAATTTATTTTATAAAATATCACATTCAACAAAACGCTTTGATTGTAGCGGGAGGCATTAACTTTTCCATCTTAACTCAAACCTTATATAAAAATTATAATTAATTGAATACAGCCAATTAATACTGCAAACATAAATGGATTTTGGATAAATGGACATTCTTGGATAAGTGGTGTAAAGTGATTCTGACCACTCGTCCGCAACACCCAATGGGTAGAGTTGAACGCAGCCCTCCTCTATGCCAGCTATTACTTTACTTTTTACAACTACTAGTGTTATTGTTTGAATTATTGAGAAAACTCAGAAGTAAGTGATTTTATATCACATATTTCTTAAATATCTGCAATTTTTGAAAAATTCCACGTTTGCTAGGTGAAAATGTTACGGAAATGCTTCTTTAATGGTTTAGAAAGCCTTTTAAAATCAGTCCCTGGTACGAAAAGAAAGCGTTTATATTAAAAATACTCCAATATAAAGTAAATAAGTAATAATAATAAAGTAAGTAAATTATTTTTATTATCCTATACCAACAAGTGTAGTATTTAGTGACAGTTAATTAAAGATTATTTGGAGATCGTGAGATGCGGTCTTGTGTGATGTAGGTTTAGAAAAAAATTCTTTATTATGCCAACGTTTAGATTTTTATTGAGATCATTTTCAGGACCAGGGATTTACAAACAGTGTTTGGATTATACAAACAGATGTTAGATGTGAAAATGAATTTATTCATTGATGTATCCAATATAGAATTTTAGATTTATTCAAAGTATTTGTACTCACATAGTGATCTCACGATGTCCAAATAACTTATACCAAAAATTGATTTTTTTTAAATTTGTTTGTGTAGGGACAATTTATTTTTTGTTTTTCTTTTCTTCTGTTTAACTCCGATTGATTTCAAATTTTTAAAGCATTATTTTTTCATGAAAATCAGTTTTTTTCTACGCATCGAAGTTTAAAATATTACCGAATTTGAGCAGTTTTTCAAGGCCATTTAGTTATTCAAAAAAGTCAAAAGTTTGCAATTAAAAAAAAACTCATTTTAAAAAATGTTACACTATCTTAATTAGCCCAGCGTAAAGTACTACAAATATGCAGGCAAAAGCAATTACAAATTATAATTTGTTAATGATTGAAGAAAACCTAAAATTGTGACAAAAATGTACACCTTTTTTTAGAAGATAAATAAATATACCTCTCTGGGGCTTTAATAAAAAAATAACTAGCCACCGTTGTTTGCCTAGTATATTTCTAGAAAACGAAGGAAGAATCGTTTCAATATGATGAAAGGTTTTGGCGGAAAGAGTACCGGAAGGTGAAAAATATAACTTCCAGTAACGATTTTCCGATCGATCTCAGACATTTCCCCTTGCCGCTCGATTTACGCAATAAAAATGTTACACCCCAATTCCTCTTGTAGTACTGAGTCTGTAGACGATGTTAATACCTTATAATATAACGTTTCTTGGTTATGACACTTGGGATTTTTCCCTCTCTAACGGTGGGAGCGGAAAAAGTAAGGATTCAACCTTTTCTACACGCCGACCTGTAATAGGTCTATTGTGGAAACCCTATGAGTTAGTTCATACGGTGGAAAGAGAGTCTTTTCCTACAGCACCAAACATTTTCCTCGGTGCCTATTTGCGTACTTCTCCACCTATTGCCTGCCGCAAAACTTTGCCTTGCGGAAGTGGTACGGTATGTGCTAGTATTTCTTATTCAAAGAGGATATATTCCATTATCTCTGAATTTTTTTGACAAAAAAATCCCCTCGCTTTGCCAATTTTCGTTAGGTGGAAGTTAAAAGGACTGATATAGGCTATAATTTTTCCAAATTTTGCTTGCTAGAGAGATCTTCACCATCCTTTTTGAGAGATTTATATATCTCTTTTGATGTCTCCTACCTTTTGATTTTGAACAATGCTTAAGTATTTTCCTTAAATGGACTTTTTGCCAGCTGCAACTTTAGCTTATTCTTTGGTGCGCCTATTAGTCATTCCTGTTCAACAAGTGAAGTCTGTCCCTTCTTTGGTAAGTTGGTCACCATACTCATTTCCTTCATGTCCCAGAAACCATTCATAACTTCGTTGTTTTCCAAGGGCCATTAGCCAACTTACGCCTTCCAGATTATACTGAACCGGCACTGGGTCGATTACTGAATCCGGCTTCGCGGGTTTGTTGAAATACTCAAACGCGTTTCGGTATTGCACCATCTTCAGTGAAGAACTCAGGAACCTACTTACGTCAAGCGGACCCAATAAGTGACGAGTCACGTTCGTCATGGGGTTACCGATTCGCAGATCAACACCTAGCATCTATTCCCAAAATATACTAGTTTGAAGCTAAAAAACTGAACTGTCCGTACAGCCGGACATAGAAATGAAAAGCGAAGCCATTTTATATAGCCTTTTACATTTATTCTCATCCCAAGCCAAATGGTACAGTTCTCGCCAATGAAAAAATGTTTTATTTTTCTCAAAAACCCGCTAATACACCTCCTGCATCCCGCTAATCCTCTCTAATCAACTCTGTCACCCCATTGTCCTTTTTTTGTTGACCAGTCCGGTTCGCCTCCGACTTGCCTCAGATTAATTAATATTATAGTCAAACTAAAATTAACTATCCTTATCCTTATAATGAAGGTTTAGTTGCATTATTAAAATTAATTAATCAAACAACATCACTTAACAGCATAACCTTTAGATTGTGCTATTTATCAACAATATATTTACAAAGCTGGACGTGACATGAAAAGAATCGTAAGGAAAAAATTAGATGCCCAAAGTGGATCATAATATCGCTCCAGATGTGGAGGTTGGTTTAGATCTAAACAAGAGCCCTAGGGACCAGGGGCTTTTGTGAATTACAGCCTAGAATCTCACCACGGCTTCGAACCTGATGTTTTATTCAGAGGCATCCGCGCGGTTAAATAAGCAAGAAAATTATTCAAAACCTCACCCCCTCCGCATTTCTATGGTGCACCGCGGCAAAAGAAAACTCCTCAAAGGGCCCTGCTTGAATTCATAAAGGAGATATATTTGATTAATAATTCTCCATTCCAATAAGGATCGAACAGGGAAAAAAACTGTTTTGAACGGAAGATTCACCGAATAAACGGCAGTAAAGGTCAGAAAAGGATTGGGGCCACTTCCCCATTTTCCCAAGGGGCTTTATAAATTTACTATCTCTTTCTTGCTTGGATCAGTGACCGACAGGTACTGTAATTTAATTATCTGTCATGGTATTTTCTCGCTATCCTCCTTCACATGAGCATATAGATTTATTTTTCCTTTTTTCAGAAATGAATGGAATGCTTCATCCAGCATTGAATTTTGCTGTCAACAAGAAAGTTTTGAACTTGTCAACATTTATTTTAATAACTATTAGCATCTTACTAATAATAATTAAGTTTTGTTCGGTCAGTTAGCATAGGGCTACTACCGATTTGCCTATCCCGCATGTGATTGATATTACGCCAGTGACTAACCCCTAATCATACTGCAAATAGATACAACTGAATAACATAGACTACTTTGAGGTTTCTGTATTTATCTTCTTCGCATATCGAATCAATTTCTTATTGTAGCCACTACTGTGCCTAAGAAGTTGTTTATTGTTGAACGTTCTTAGTTCCGATATCTCTGTGGTTCTTTGGCGAGGAGATACACATATGCTTTATCCGCAGGCGACTCAATCTGATTCTAGTTTCCCATTTCCTTCATGATCCACAATTTGACCGACGGTATTAATTCAGATAGTTTGTCAGTCATGGTGGTCTAACAGTTATACCCTTCTTTCTAACAGCTTTCAAGATAACTTTTCATATTCACTGGACTCACTCATATCATTCCTTGCTGTTCGTTTTAAAATGCAATACATTAGGTTGCATAATTATCAAATAACGAATTCCTCGAATCTCTAAAGGAACGAGTCTGAATATGATAAGAAAAAGCATTATAAAATGGTATGACCTCTCGCGATAGGTCTTTTAGAACTAATTTTCCACTGGACTGGAAGGTTTTGATACGACTTATACCCAGGTTTGCTTGGTTTTTGGTATCGCGGCAATTTTCGCCCTTTCCTGTAGCTTGGGAATGCAAAGATAATAATTATAATTGCTAACAACGATATTTGCAAAAGTAATGAGCCAACTTAAGATATTTCTTTTCAAAAGTTTGTAAATATCGTCAACAGGAAGTTATGCCGAAATAATTTTTGCTGGAAAAAGTGTATTCTTATATTTCAAAAATGCCAAAGCAAAATGAAAGTTTTAAACGACAGATTCGTCTTGACTGAAAAATATATTTATTAAAATAAAATAAAAAATACACAACTATTCTTAGAGGGAGCAGGTACTTTTCTAAACACCATAAATTTTCTTTGAAAGGCTTCAAAATCCGGTAAATGTGGAATCCTTTTTCACCGCATATTTTTCATGGTGCACACCTTGCCCTGAAACCTCCTTCGTTTTAAAGGGGAGTGAAATATCTAAGGGCAGACGTTCATCATCCTGTTCAAAAAGGGTGACAAGCCTTGCTACTTAAGATAACAGGGCAAGTAGCCGTATTAACCCTGTGCTCCTTTATCCAAATCCAAAAGGTAACTGAGCAAGTAAATTTTTATCAGGTTCGGACAAAGCTCTTTAAGGAAATAATGGGCAAACGCGAATCTGGGTGTTTCTTGACAACTGTGCTAAAGCCCCCGGCTCCAAAGGATTTGGGGAGAATGTTTTGTCGCAACTTTAAGAAAATAAATGTGGCCCCTAGGCCTTGTTTACACTTATTAAATGCTTATAAAAACTAATGGCAAAGACCACATTTATTCAAGCGGGTTGTCGTTTTAATTTATAACCTTTTCATATTCCTTTCAGTAATTAATTAATTATTTACTAAACATATTTGGTTTTAACACTGCAGTAATAATAAATTAAAGTTCAGAAATAAAAATTCTACTAGTTACAAAGCTAAATTACTGTAGCAGCCTGTACTGCTACTAAATTAAATGTGCTAACGAAATAAGTTTCATGTAAAACTATTTCAATTAACATAAATAATTATAAGGAATGATTTTTGAAAAGTTTAAACAATATTTAATGGGCATTTTTTTAACAGAATTCAACTTTCTATTTGTTCGTCATATTGAACATTAAAAAGGAAAAAAGTGCCAAAGAGTGGGAACGATAGGAAAACACCTTTAACAATGGCACCATCTTTTGGTTTTCAAATGTAATTAGAACACAAGAAGGTACATAAGCAGGTACATAGACTCAGAACCGATGGGAAAATACACCAATATCTTCCAAGCTGAAATCCGAGCATTCGAGAGAAGTACTCAGTTCAACTTGGCTAAACGAAACAAGAACATATCTATCATGTTGATGGCCAAGCACTAAGCTCAAATATCAATAGTTCAAACCAAATTAAACATATTAAGTACGTAGAACAATGTCAACAGGGTCCCAGGGCACATGGCAGTAGAAGGCTAACAGACGGCGGACACCCTTGAAAGAAAAGGAGCCGCTACACCGCAGAAACGAAGGCAAGTAGTTAGAATTTAAATAATCATTAACCATATATTATGATTGTCTTTATTCTAAAATATGTAGAGATTAGTGACCGTAATGAAGATAATCTTCATATAATTCAGTTCAAGATCGAAACGTTGACACGAGAAAGAAAATGTTTTTCTGGAACCTACATCACACCAGACTGCATCTCACGATATCTGATTAAGTTCTAAAATATGTTTAAAAATAAATGTATGAAATGTGTTTATGCGTCTAGCAGAATTACATTTTCTTATGTACACTTATTTCAGCAATATTCATCAACTGGTCATTACACTCCAGTAGAAAACCTATTAACAAATATTTCGTTCGACATTGTGCGGTCTTTTATCCTTAATTTTGAGACGGCCAATGCATTATATAAAGGTTCTTTGTCCGCTGGCAGTCCCTTTTATTATTGGCAATTCAGAGAACTGTTCCAACACAAAGGAGCATCCCTGAAATTAAAACCATTTGGTTTTAACAAATTAGATTATTTCAGTTAATGGTAATTTCTTATTGCAAATTTTAAACATAAACGACAAATGGATTTTCATTTATTACCCTTTAAAATTAGAAAATCATAATAGTCCGTTGCCTATATCTATAAAACCATACGTATAACGTAGTTTAAAAATTAAATTTATTACGTTTCGTTCAACGAATCGATTTTTTCAAGTTTTTCATTGAAATTAAACAACAACCTTTTGCTCAAATTAGAATATTTAGTAAACAATATAATTCAGTTCAAGATAATCAAGTACTAAAATTATATTAAGCTTTGCATATATCCGATTTTGTAAATTACAGTTAAGCATGAAATACACTTGCACATAAACTGAAGAAGAAGAAGTTTATAGAAGATCTATTTGACCGTTTAAAATTATATGATTGTAAATTATAGGAAGTATATTAAATACCTATCACTAATAACTAGTTAATTATATTACACAATATTAAATTCAATTATGTATATATAAAAAAGTTTCAAATGAAGTTATGAAAGAGGTTAGGAAGGTATTTTGGTGCACAATTACAATATTTTTTTTAAATACTGCTAGCAAGCTTGGTGTCAGTTAATGAGTGAACTTGTACATTTTGCCCAAGTGCCCATCAACTTTTTCACCACGCCCACAGTATTTTCTTCAGCCTTAAAATGATTCTCCCCCTTCAATCCCCGGGTTGACTTTGCAAATTGGGTTGCGTTCCTCACCCCGGCCCATTGTAAAGTAAGTTTTTTAACCGATTATAGCGATCCGCCGGTGCCTGTCAAACCGGAAAATAAAAAAGACCTATCGCGTTTTATAAACAAAACACCTATAAATCAAGACGAATCAAAGAATGAAAATGTGTAATCTAATTCCTATTTTTAACTATACTAAAATTTAGTCCAAACTACGGTTCATTGCATAATATTAGGAAACGATCTACAGTGTAACAAAATAAATAAAATGATAAAAATAATTGTTGATAGAGTACAATTAAAAAATGGAAAACGTGTAAAAAGGTGCATTTCATCAAATTTAGATTGGCAGAAACAAATTTATGCAATTAATGCAAATAAACAAAAAGGACATGCAAAAATTATTACACTAAAAATAACCTCAAATT
Organism: Cimex hemipterus; assembly: GCA_039619505.1. Classification (NCBI taxonomy): domain Eukaryota; kingdom Metazoa; phylum Arthropoda; class Insecta; order Hemiptera; family Cimicidae; genus Cimex; species Cimex hemipterus. The sequence goes on along the minus strand of CM077106.1, from coordinate 20,678,925 downwards.
CAAATGTAAAACTGTTAACCTACAATTACCCTCTCCCTCTCCCTCTCTCGTAATTGCAAACTAATCCAAATTCATTATAAATTTATCAAAATTAAATATGTTTTAATTAAATATATCGCAATGGTAAATTTCATATTTTAATCGTTTTTTAATTAAGTTGTTTATGCTATTAGCCTAGATAAAACAATTAATTCTTGCTTCGCGCGTTATTTCGCAAGAAAACTGTTTATTAATATAAATAATGTCCCAGTACAGCTATAAATAAAGGTAGAGTTCTGCAATAAAGTTGGATATAAATGGCACGGTACAAATCAAAAGCTTGGTTTACAAAAAAACGCATCCGATACAGAAAGCCGCTGTAAACAACCTGTTGGTGCAGAAAGCGTTCAGCTGAGTTGCAACATCTATTCTTCCTCAGAAAACACTTCCCACGGTTACCGTATCCCACGGATGACATATGTGAAACCCTTGTTGAAAATGGCCGAGAAAAATAAACGATAAAGGATTGTTTAGAGACAAGATGATCCCAGGGTTTGGTAGAGGCTTCATTGATTTCCCCTGGCCAGCCCCCTCCCAAAACAACCCCTACTGACGCCTCGAGTGTGACCCCTTGAGATGATCGAAACGAAATTCATTAATATTATTTATTACCTCTGACAGCTAATACCAATCAAACTAATCCAATCAGGATAACATTCATAAAAATAATTTAAGTTTCTTAAAAACCACTCAAATTGTACGCAGTTATAGTAAAAGCCCGACTGACAAAGAGACATACAGATCAACCAATAAGGATGGAAAAAAACCAACAAGAATTTAAAAACACCTGTGATACAATATCTTCTTCCTCGACACTTTCGTGCGTTTCAAAAACTTTTCTTACAATTTTCATTCCAATTAAAACTGAATCTTAAATACCTTCGCGTGTGATTCTACTTTCTAGCAGCCCTGAAGATGCACATGTGTGGCACAGGCGTAAAAGATAATCTTGGAGAATTTTTGGTTATATAAGTAGAATATACATAGGTACATTAAAACCAGACTGAACAATAACAATGTTTTTAAATTTTTATGAAGAAATCAGCTTAAATAAAAAAGTAAATCGATTTTAAGTGTTATAGTTTGTAAAACGATAATATGCACTATACAACCACGGACAGCTAGGCACTAAAAACTATTGTATTCCTTATATTCCATTTTCCCTATTTTCATGAAACGTCCATGAAACTATTATTTAATAAAAAAACATTTTCATATACATAGAATTACGAGGATACGCCCCATTAGAAATACGCATTGGTTTTTAGGTCAATTAATTCATTAATCGTGTAAATTTGAGTGATAAAAAAATTTACAACAAACTAAATTAAACCTTCAAAGTGTTAAATTAAAGTTGGGTTTAAAACCGAATTAACCATTGTATTCTACATCTCCTTCTTCATTATCTCTCAATAGTAAAATATGAAATTATTTTTTATACATTAAATCATTTTTTTCGTGATTAAAATAGAAGTCATTTTTACACGCACCATTTACCTAATGAACGTAATTTTTTATAAATTTTAAGAGAAGGCAATTAATAATCAAATAAAAACTGAATTTAAACTGTTTAGCACTTAATTTTCTTTTTTAATGAAACCTATTGTTGATTAAGATTTAATTACTTTTTTTAAATAAATTTATTTAAAACAAAGGTAACTACAATTGTAAATATGGGAAGAAACTTTTGGAGGAGCTTTTACCAGTAGAATAAATTAAGATAAAGTCACTGCTTTTTTCCTGCGTCGAAAATGCATAACCTCTTTTTTTATATAGAGAAAGCATAGAAGAGTCAAATTTAAACTAACAACCAATGCTTTTTTCCTACGTCTGTTTACAAATGTTTCACCATGTACACTTGGTGTCCCGTGAACAGAAGTCAACATTTTACAAAGCACGTCAAAATTGGCATAAAAGTCCCTATTGTCTAAAGTCTGATTTTCAATTCCAGATATTTCACTTTTATTATTCAATATTAATCCTACTGTAACTTTAAATGCACTGATGAGATTAATTTTTTTACCATTTTAATCAAACATAATCAACAATCAACAAAATCAGTTTGGAAATAAACTTTTATGTTTTCAAAGTGTTTGTCCAAAGTTTTGGAAAGATTTTCTTAGTTTTCTAAATACAAACCGTAAGTACAAATCTGCATTCACAGAAAATTTGCCTGTTTTAATGAGCTCTAAAAACATTTATTTAATTTCTCTAAGAGTTATTTCATCAATGTAAATTAACGTTTATTGCTCAAAATTTGATTTTTTGATTACGAACTATTTAAAAATATTAATTATTAGGATTTCATAAGTTCTCTTAACAAATTGATATCGTAATATAAATTAAACCCAAAAGACTCCGTAGATAAAATTTGGTATAAAAAAGCTTCTAAAAATTAAAGTTTATAATCAAAATGTTTGCCTTTTTCAAATACAGAGTTTATTATTTTCATATTTACAATAATATTATATTTTGTTTGCTTTAAAAGAATTATTCTCATAGAAATCTCAATGCCCTTTTTATTGGTGTAATCAAATTTACATTGGAATAAACATTTTGATGAGATACAGTGGAATTTGAATAAAATCTGTGAAAGGTTAAAGTTGTACAAAAAGTGAATGAAATACCACGAATAGAATTGAAAATCAGACTCGGGACAATAGGGACATTTAGTCCAATTTGACAAGCAGTATAACCTCCTGAAATATTGATTACTGTTTATGGGACACCTTGTATAGCAATGAAATTCAAATGACTTGAAAATAGGAAAACGTAAGTCTAGCTCAGTGTCCAACCATGTCCCTTGGTTAGAACTTATTTGCTAAGCAAGTACGTTAGTGTGTATTCTTAAGAAGTTATGAAAGTTTATGTAACATGAAAGGACGTGTACTTCGACAAAAAGAATTTGAACATCTACCCGGAATGTAAGGTTCCAAATAAGGCTCCTTATTGGTGATCTAACGGAGTACGTTTGACCGCAGTGACTGATTGCTTTTGAGATTTGAACAGATATAATCTATGGGCCCCGGTAGATCGAAGTACGACATTATAAATTAACAGTTTGTGAAATTGTAAAAGATGTAATTGATTGTTAAATTCCTGTCTTTTTAGTCTAGTTTAGGGGTTTCTTTTCAGTCTTTTATTTACTCTTCTGCAATTGGGATAAACACATTATTAAAACAGAAGTTGGAAATGTCCAAATGGCGCATGAGTGAATTTGATTGACATTATTCTCCATTTTTTGACCTATTGCTTGGATGTGGAAGGCAGCTACGTTTGGGTTTTGATATGAGAGAAGGATAAGTGGGTCGTTTAATAAAGAAATGTGTTAGGATTTAGAGGAATATCGGCAGTATAGGAGTATATAGGAGAGGAGCTAAGATGCTCCCTTGCGGTAGCCTAGCTCCAGCAAGAAAAAAAAAAAAGATTTGCACCTTCTCAGACATGACAATAATTATCAGACAGTTAGGATCGTAGTATCAGACAACAGGCTGATGAGAAGCCTTCAACTTGAAGAGAAGCCTAGGTACCAGACTTGATGAAATTTAAATTGAAGTTAAAATCTTTCAGTAAATCAAGTTTAACCTGATTTTTCAGCGTTTTTTAATATATCATTGATAACTTTTTGCTACACTAAACGACACAAATGATACATGTTTTGTTATCATCCAATTGAACTTTTTGGCAGTTCTGTTTCTTTTATTTATTTTATCACATACAATACAGGGTGTAGTGTAAATAATGATTTAAATAATCTAATCATTGGTCATTCAATTACAAGTATATCTATTAATTCATCCAATAAATGTTTAAATTGTCCAGCTACAGCAGCAGGCAATGATAAAAATCTATTGTCGCAATAAAAACAATGTTTGGATCATATAGTGAAATTATGCATATTGCGTCGGGGTTTCACTCTGGAGATCGGGTTAAAAATAACACGAGAGAAAGTCAGTCGGCTCGCGATAAAAAGCTCCAACTTTTTCCAATCGCCTCTCGACGTGACTTTTCTTGCTTACTCTGACTTTTCCTCTCCTCCACCAACAGGATTCTCAGAGAAAGTATTACATACCCCTTTTAATGCGGATCAAATAAAGTCTAGGCAGAAAGAAAAAGAAGAAACAAGAATCACCTTAAGTTTATTTTTAAAGAACAGAAAAATATTAAGCCCCTCGAGGATCAGAGCACACTCCTGTTGAAAAGGCAATTTAGCAAACTTATTGCTGTTTTATAAACAATTTATCATATATGATTTGAAAGAAAAAAAATTGTTGAACAATTTCTACGTTTAAAAGAACACAGTTTTTTGTCTAATCTAAAGTGTTCGTTTAAAAGGAGAATAAAACAAAGTGCTATTTTAAAGTTATAGAAACAGTGATCCCTTCATAATTTACAACGCTTCAGGATGAATCTCTTTCGCACTCTCGGCAAATTAGAAATAAACTTCAACGAAAACAAAGCCCGAGCGTGAAATGGAACACCGAAGGTTTTTTTTTAAGGGAGCAAAGAAAACTTTAGTCACACCCTTTTCCTTAAACCACCCGAGGATAAACTCCAGATCGAAGAAAAATCCACTGTTCCCTACCTTAGGAGTTAGTAATCCGACACGTAAACAAAAGATTTGGCCCTTAATAAATCAGGTTGTGCCCTAAAAAAACTCCATTCCAACGTTTACTCCTTAAAACCGGTGTGAGGATAATTGTGACATTTAATCTCTTGTCGATCGAATAATAATAAAAGTTATTATGTAAATATATGCTAAATGATTATTTTAATTAGTAAAGTAAAGAAAATTTTGAAGCATTTGGATATAGATACTCAGCTTTCGCGATGGTTGAAACTATCATGGCAAAAACTACGAATTAAATCTCTTCTAAATATAATGTTATTAAAACCACATTGCTTTAAAAAAATGTGGGTTTTTTCGAATTGGATAAATCTTTATAAACAATACAATAAAAGTAGAAAAACCCGTGTATCATACTGGCCTCTTTTTATTTCCACGCGTGTCTAGATTCGGCAAAACGTCTTCCATTGTTCGTTTCGTTATTGTCCGTCCTGGTCGGTCGATTGTTTAGTTTTCAATTGGTATCGGAAAAAAATTAATGGTCGCCAGCTAAGGGCGACGAATAACAACGTCTTGATTACAATACACAGTCACATAGCAAAACAAAATGCCAATCGTATTCATAAAACTGAACGAGTCAAGCCTAACAGACTAATGACATTTACATAATCAAAATTATACTTTTTATAATTTAATTATCCACCTTAAAAGGATGTTTAAAAAATATACCTTTTATTCCAAGGAAGTTAAATACGCTAATTTTAATTTATTTGTTAATTTATTACTTAATTTATTTGAATAATTAATTATATCTTGTAGTGTATGATCTAAGCTTGTTTATAACTATTCGGCATTCTCTATAAAGCCTTAGTTCAATTAATTCTGTAGCTTGGTTTCCGACCAATTTGAAATGCCTATCCTCGCGGTTTTGGTCTGTCAGAAGGGTTTCGCCCTTTCGCCGTTATTAGTGGTGGGCAGACCAAAATGGACAGAAACTATCAAGCTTGAGACTCATCATATCCTCGAGAGGAAATCTCACAATTCAATTAATCATTTCGAAAAGGAAAGACTTTTCGGGCGAAGTTCTCGTCATAGTGAAACTTATGATTTTTTAAATAATACAGCTTCAGGAAGAGTTCGTAAAATTATTAAACGGACTGGCCCACCACGTGGCGATGCTTTGACAATTTTAACAATGGAGATTTGTCTTTCCAGTGGAAGAAAACGTTTCCATGTTAAAACTATTCTATTACGAAAACAAAAAAGAAAAAAGAAGAAATTGAGAGGGAAGGGGTTTGAAGCCCCAAAACCTTTCAAGAGATGGGGTTAGTGAGAACATCAATGTATACCGTTGTACGCTCAAGGTATACTAAATGAAGTAGATGGAGGAGACCAAAGACAAGGTCAACAAGAAAATGAATATGATAAAAAAGGTTTATTGGTGCAATCCTGATACTAAGATCAAATGGCTTTTTTTTGTATTAAGGGGTTAGTATGAACAAAAATCCTCGCCTTTTTTGAAACTATAAAAAAATCATTCGTCAAGAGTTTGTTTCTTATGGATGTCCGTAAAAATTGTATACCAGGAAGAGAACTTCCAGCTGCACCAAGATAGAGTTAGATTTTCAGGTGAACGAACTCAGCGACTCCCACCATACAGGCCATACCTTGCTCCTGTCCTTGCCTTGTTTCGAACCAAGGCGGCCCTCTTTGTTCAAGTGGCAAAATGAACAAATTTGCGTGCTTGTATAACGATTTTTTTTTTTTTGTCATTCCAAGTAGCACATGGGATGGAGTAAATTTCTAAAAGTTGGATAAAAACAATTGACTATATTTGGATATTAATTTTATTTTGTAGTAAAAAATTAATTGCTGTTGTTGTAGAAAAACTGTTTGAAACAAATAAGTAATGTTAGATTTGTCACAATTATTCACATGGAGTTTCGTAAAATAGAAAGGGCTGTTTATACTCTTTCCCAAATAATTTAATACAAGTTGTTTTGTTTGTTTATTGTGACTATTATTAAAAGTTACGGAATATATTTTTCTGGTCTTTTTACACCCACTTTCTAGATTGTGCGAATATCACGCACGCTTCTGTTTCCGCACTCCTCCCCCTTGTCGACCACGGTAATAAATCTTTTTAATGCATTACCGTGAAGGATTGGTAGCGTTCCAGATTTCTCTTGGCTAGGGAAGTCGCAGGTCACGCAGAAAATTGAAAAACCAATGAATGAAATCCTCCACTTCGAGTTTAAATAATAAAGTATGTTTTTCTTTTTTAAACTAGCAGGTTTTCATAAATATATTAAAAATTAAAGTTGTACTTTCTTTCCTTTAAAATTACAGTGGTTTAAATAGTTAATGCGAAACTACTGCTACTCTCGTTTAAAGCGCTCAATTCATTAGCCCTCGATTTTAAAATTCACTTTATGTTCTTTAAAAACCATGAAGAATGTTTCTACAAAATCATGGCTTTTGAACAACCCATTCTTTTTAGGCATTTGAACATAAATTAGCTTTAGATCAATCCAAAAGCATTTGTCGACTTAACCAATAATAACCTAAAGTGGTTCTATATCAAATTATGATGGCTCTTCTGGTTCAAGAGGACCTCTTCTACTTTTTTAAAATTATTATTGCTGATTGTCCCATTATTTCAGAGTTCCGGATGTCTCTTTTTGGGAATTAGCAGGGTTTTGGGACGTGTTTGATTTTAATTCCCCGGATTTTTCAGGCCTGGTTGGTTTTACAAATAGTGCACCTGGAATAGTATATGATTTTATAAGGAGAGTCACATTATTTTTCAAGAGAAAATTTTGCAATTGCTTGATGCTATTTTTGAGACTGGAAAAGTCCCTCAAAACTTCAGCGAGTCTGTTTTATAGTTAGCCTGTTATTGTACAAAAATGGGTGTAAAGAAATAGTAACTATCGTGGAATCTAGTTTTCAGATACTATAACCAAATTGTTTATAAACAATCGAACGATCGAAAGAGAAAAATTGTTCGATGAATATCAGGTCTTAGAAAAGGATACAGTACAATATAATATCAGTAATTTAGTGAATATAATAGAAATAAAGACAATACGAAAACGTAGCAAAATGTTTTTTATATAGATTTTAAGTCTGCCTTGGACTCCCCTGTGCGGGAAGAAATTTATTATAAATTATTTAACCTGGGTGTTTCTAATAAATAATGAATTTAATATTATTAGACCACACAATGTGCTTTGTGGTCAAAGGAAGGTACAACTTCTTTCATCGAAACAAAAAGTGGTATAAAACAGGGATGTCTATTATCTCCTCTGGAGGTGGTACTTGGATTAGCAATCTGAGTACAAGATGCTTACTTGATGCAAATTACTTATTTTTCCAAGTGATACAGTTAAATTACAAAGCATGATAGATAAAATATACGAGTGTTGTGAAACCTCACAGTTAATTTAGATAAATCAAATGCTACTACTACTATTCCTTGAAAGGAGTAGGGAAATTATCTCAGAATGAACAATGGAGGTATAATGGGAAAGAACTCGAAATTGTTTCACCTTATAGCCAGGTGATGACACCACAATTGTTATTTAAACGATATTTGAGATTTATAAATATGTTATGTAAAGAGTTGTAAGATGGGAATAAGTTGTTTGTGGTCACATTTTTTTAATGATGATTACCCATAAGTGCAAAGTATTTGACAGTGTGCCTAAAGAAGTAATTTGTTATGCAGCAGAAGTATGGGGGATACAAAGAATATGATGAAGTCGAACCACTGCAATAATATTTTTTCAAAAAGAGTACTTCAGTTGCCTCGACGTTGCCCCGACAAAATTGAACACAGCCGATTAAAAAAAACTAATAATATTCATTGGCATTGACAAAGAAATATTGGTTCAAAAAAGTTAAAGATTTATGCAATACGTTCCGTTAAGATATATAAAAAGATTTACATGAATAAGGATAGAAAGTATATGCAAAGTTTTATAAATTATATAAAATTAAAATTTCGACTGACATTTTTAATAAAACGAAGTAACGCACGATTTCATCAAATGTATAAAGGTCAGGGGCAAATTTAAACAAATCAGCTAGAAGTGTAGGTAGGCATACAAGTTTATTATGTAATTACCATGTTGATGAGAATGTATATCATTTTGTTTGTGAATGTTCAATCCTAAACGAGTTTAAATATAAATGGATGGGATGTATAATAATATCAAGGATTACATGCATTGAATATTTGAATTGTAAGAAAAAGTGATCTGAGATAGTTAATTACAATATTAATACCCGTAAATATAGAAAATCATTAATAAATCAATTTAAATGACAGCAAGTAATAAATATTTTGTTAATAGATTTATTATTGAATTATTTTTTGCATGCTTACTGAACAAATAATTATTGAATTAATTAATAATTGTTATAATTTTAGTTAAGATTTGATGATAATATTTATTTAATATTTTTTATTAAAGTAAAATTTTTATTATTAAAATCATGTATATCACTTCCCCTGTTAAAAACTTGAATTTATATTTATGGAAATAAATAATATGTAAATAATGATCCTATCCCAGATTGCACAATTGTTAAAATATGATAGCTTATTAGATATTATGCTGGGTTTCAAATTGAATTAAGATTTATTACTACCATTATTCATCATTTTTATGTAAGGTATTGGTTGAAATGAAAACGTTAGTGTCTCCAGCAGGATTCGAACCCACGATCTTCGGTAAAATAGCCGCTGCTCTAACCACTTGAGCTAGCGTGACTACATCCGCTCGGACACCAACTCCACAACCGACCACATTTCTAATTTTGAATTTGAAAAAATGGCAAAAAGGAGGGCAAATTCTAAACGTAGCATAGAAGGAGGGCAAATATGGGAAGTTGGTGTAGGACCACGAAATATCCTCTACCAGATTATAAAATTGTTAAAGTATGAGAGCAGATTAGAGTTATAATTATTACTTATAATTGCAGTTGAGATTTATTATCGCCATTGTTGACAGTATTGTTTGGTATGCCTTGTTGAAAAATGGAATTAATGTTTTCAATAATAACTTATAGATAAATATGCTCCTAAATAAAATCATTAAATTGGTAAACATGATAATTTATTAAATATTAAGCCTCAACGTTGGGTTTTAAGTTATTTGCATTTAGCATTTAACTTTTTTTGTAAGATCTTTTGGAATGTAATAGCAATAGACACTTTTCTATTATATTCTACTGTTACGATCCTTGTCAATGTTGGGAGTGAGGTAAAGAAATTAGAAATCGTCTATGAAAAATTTAATTATTAGGCTATTTAAAATTGTTTTCCCCTGTTGATGGTCTTAAAATAGGCCCAAAGGTAAGCAGTAACAACTGAATTTTCTTTTTCATCAAGACCACACCTTAATACAAAGTATTCGTGAGTAGAAAAGTCGATACGTCTAACACTTAAAATAGATAAGAAGAAAATTAGGCGCTGGTCCATTGAATAAGATAATAGTCACTTTTGCCGAACTTTCGAAGATATATTTTCTCTTTCCTCAGGTCTTTATAACTCTTATCTACTATTATAATATATCATGTTGATTTGATCTAGACAACATTTGCATCCAAATAAAATAATCTTTAGAATATACTATCACAGGTTATACCAATAAAAAGTTTAAAAACACCAAAAGCTCAAACCGGCTGAAATATATACATGTTAAATTTTAAATCTTAAATGTTAGATAAGAGTTACTAAGCGGTGAGGAAGGGAAAATGTATCACGGAAGGTACGGCAAAAGGAGCTGTTGTCTCATTCAATTGACCAGGACCTGGTTTTTTCCGATCTGATCTATGGTCAATTCAATTCTCAACAACTAAAAATGGATTCTTTTGACCAATTCCGCCAATTGTAATCGCGTTCTTTTCATTTCCGTTCGTTTTTTTTTTTTTAATCTTTAATATGACAATTGTTTTCACATTACTTGCCATACTTATTACAAGAATCATTTACATTTTATTTTCTCATTTATTAAAAATAATATATTTTGATTAAAATATATTATTT
>CM077106.1:20650319-20667864 GCA_039619505.1 Cimex hemipterus | reverse complement strand
GTGGTGCGTTAATTTTGAGCAGGAGTTTATATATATATATATATATATATCGAAGTGGTGGGAAAAGTCTTCCCGAGTTCTGGTTCTTTAGACATCTCTTAGTCTGGGGGCCGTAACCTGTTTTATTGGCAATATCACTGCCAACTCCAAGTCGACTTAGCCAGGTCTCAATACCGCTCGGGTACGATTTCATTTCCCGTTTATTCCACGTCCCACCGTTCTCAAACGATCCCAAAAGGTGGAATATATGGCCGGATCATGACATCAATTTTATTAGGACTCTATTTATGCCTTTCCATTGTGATTTTTGTTACTAATTTTTTTATGGCCTACCAATCACTTACACGAATGGAACTATGTAAGATGATAAATTTAAGTATTGAACTAAAGACTGAAATCTTCAGATTTCTCAAGGATATCTTTCCAAAGTAAAAAACATAAACTATTCTGGAACAGCCTTTATTATTAAAACTAAACGAAAACTAAAACATTAACAAAATAAAATACATAATACAAAGAATTTTAAAAAATTATAAGCGTATTGGGAGGATGACTGTAATATGCAAAAAAATCAGGGTTTAGCTGATTCCATTTATTGATTTTCTCAAAACGGGTACTTTTTATGTATGTTAGGTTTTATTTCTTCACCATTTTCTTTCCTCTCCTTCTCAATAAGTCAAATTAGTTTATTTTTATTTTCAATAAAAATAAATCCTAATTGGCATAAGCAAAATGTTGCATTTGGTACGTTTTATGTGGCCGACAGAAAATTGGAACAACCCCCTAATCAAAATTCTACATTGGCAAATATTCCATCCAAAACCGAGAATCATTTATTTTTAAGGGAAATGACTCGATTGGCGAAGAGTTTCACCGCGTCGAGGTACGTGTGCGGCATCAGGTGTCTCCTGGGTCGTACGTGATCCTACGTTATGCATGCTGCCCCAGGCAATATCTACTTCAGACCAGAGATAAAAATATAGCACCATCCCAACCGTTCAACACCTATTCAATGTATTTCCAACGATTCGAATATGGAGGGGCGAATTGATGAAAATCGGCGGAAAACGATTGAAACGAAATAGATGAAATCCTAAAAGAAAGATTGTCGTCTTTATATAGGTTTCAGGACAGATTTTACACAGACTTCTCACGTATACCTTTTAGCCGTGTTAGTTAGCTGTTCAAATTTAATTTAAAAATGACAATTACACTACCTTAAAGAATGAGCACCAATGTTTTCCCTGATTTCAAAGACGGCGGGGTCGGGGTTGCTAAACCATATAATTTGAGCTAAAAGCCGTAATAACTTCAAAGATAAGATGGGAAATTAGCCTATTAAATACCTGCTGAATCCGACGGGGTGATGTAGCCAATTAAAGATGCACAACTCTGCATACGCGACGATTTGGTCATGATCTTGACGCGCACTGGAACATAAAAATCATATGCAATGAACGTAAAATAAAGATACATTAGGTAAAATAAAGATAATGTAGGTAAAATTCTTAAACGAGAGATGTTTAAAGTAGTTTTTAGTGGTGCGTGCTCACATAGAAACATCTTCCCAAAACCAAAAGACCCGTTCCGAATTATCAAACAGAATGGATATTTGACTATTCTAACTAACATCGAGTTCTTCTGGAAGCTGGGTCTCATATGCTTCATTTATAGGAGACAACTTCTTGCTTGGAGGTTGTAGGGATAACCTCAATGAATTGCACCAACACACCCTCCTAACAAAAATATCACTGAACCCTTATGGGACATGGTAAAGAGACAGGTTAGACATCGTTTGCTGCTTCCAACAAGTTTTGTAAAGGTCCATATTAGAGGTTGCAAAATGGGATTCAGTGTCCAAAGACGAAATCCAATGCCCAGTAGACTTAAGTAAGAAAAGTAATGAATTTTTAGGTAAATTTTAAATAACAAATTTTAGCCTATTACTAAATGATTTTCCGCTGTTTTTATTTACCTATTTATTCATTTCATTGCAGTTTAATGAGTCAAATGACCTAAAATTGAACAGTCAAGAGTATATAAAACGTACGTAATAATTTAGAATTTAAAAACTTAGTATTAGATAAAGAGAATAGATTACAACTAGATGATTGTTGCACTAGATAACAATAACACTTGTGGCCAAGGAAAAAATCAAACCCATAAAAATAAAATACAATTTAAAAAATATATATCTGTATATAAAAATAAACAAGGCTCAGCGAATCAATCTTTTAAATGTAGTAAAATCTTTTAAACCGACAAGGAGTCAGAGAAGGTTTCCACGACATCTCCAATCGATTAAGTGTGCCGAACTATCCAAGTGAAAAAAAAAGCATTCCCGCCCATAATTCGTCCTATGTTGGAGAACATAAAAATAGCTCACGGGGATACCAATACATGACAAGATTTCCGGGGATTCAAGCCTATTGTCACGTACGCCGAAGACAAAATCTTTCGTCTTCCAGAGAGTCCGGTTCAATAAAATCCAGTTTTACAGGGAGCTCATTACTGTGGTGCATATTCATTTTGAACAGCAAATATTTATTTGCAAATATTTATATTACACAGGAAAAGTGACACAAATCGAAAAATTGTAAAATGGATTAGTTAGTTCTCTTGAGTATTCGTGTTTTTGATGCTACAAGAAAAATGACTCAACTGTCCGGACTCTTGCAAGGTAGCAGTCACTTTTGGCGGGAACGTACTGTCAACATTCACGAAAAGATCCATTTCATAGTTCTGTTGAGCTGTAGAGCATCGTTGTGAGTATTTATCAAGAAAAGTGGCACATTCAAGTTATGTAAGTTTTTCTTGTTTAGTGAAGGATTTTATGTTTTTCACAACTGAACTTAAGATAGGCCCTGATTATGACTTTAAAATAAATCGAAACATTGGTAGTACCAACTGAAATTGCTTTTCTTCAGTAAGTGTCTAAGCCATCCAGTAAACTGACTTGCCCGAATGAGCAAGTTGGGTGAAAAAAATTTAGGTCGTCAGTTAATAGTGAAAGTCTAGAGTTGTTAATTACTGATTTGAATAAATCGCAAAAATAAGCTCTCCATAAATAAAATCGATTGCTAGTCATAATTATTGGAAAACATAATTGGACGATTGGGGTGAAATTCGGGATTACCTTTTGTGACCTCCTGGATGGGCAGTGCCACTCAAACGCGGTTAATTATATCAAAATGACGCGAACATAATGAAAGTCCAGCGCGTTTGGCGTATATACAAAACAAATCCCTACAAAACAAATAAATGCCCACTTTAGAAATCAACTCGGAAAACGCCCGGAGCCGCGATTTCTAAAAGGACCGGAACGAATCCTACAGGGATATGCGAACGAGCGAGAGGCGCATTTGCATCCGGAAAATTCAATTTCGAATAGGACAAATCCTTTGTGGACCGTCACAATCCATCGGGGATGACGCACACAATTTTCCACCTTCTGCCCGCGACATCTCTGTAATTGTATTTCCGACATACATGCGAATGAATGAATCACACTTTATTGCCAGTGTGATTTTTCAGGGAAGAAAGTCGTCCTCTAAAAACTCGTAAATATTTACATAATCAAGAATCCATAGTTACCTCTATACTGCGTAAATAGTAGTTTGTATCCCATTTAAATACTTTATACATTAAATCATGGAATATTTAATGACATAAACCAAACTGTTTTCCTCTGTTTAAGAAAATTGATTAACGTTAAAAACAAAAGTGACAGTCTTTTATTGAATTACGCATCTAAATAACGGGCAGGTATAAGGAACAAGGACTTAAATCAAGTTATGTTGAGGAAGTAATCCAAGGCGATTTACATAACAATATAATTGAATTAAACAGTCTCCGAATTATATGCCTGGTGCCAGATGTGAAACTAGGTGGTTAAAGTTCACCGACCAGGTTAGAAGAAATAGTACGCCACCGTGTCTAGTTTTAAAACAAACCTGTTTTAACAAAAATAACCAGAACCACTTTGTGATAAGCATTTTTCAACAAGCGGACACCATGTCCGTATTAAAAGAATCTCTTTGGAAAAAAAGAAAAGATAACCATTATATTTTATCGGTTGGGAAATGTTGAATTTCAAAACTGGGTTATTCTATTTGTAACCTTTACCGCTTTAGAAATTATGCAGGAACCTCAGAAATAGAGAGAATATAGAATTAGTATTAATTTTTATTTAACTATTTTAATGTTAGTACTATCGCGTCTTCCCAAGAACCGTGACATTGGCCAAGCAATAGTGAAATAAACTGTGCTCATCATATTAAGTGTTTAATTTAGGCGTCTCATCACTGGGGTGTCGATAAGCGTTGTGCCAATGCGCTACTTCGTATCCAACAGGAAGCATGTGAGAACATAGTAAAACATAATGTTTAACAATATTTCAAAATTTTGATGATACTACAACAATAGGTACTACTGTGCATACTACTCGTGTGCGAGCTAACGCCAATGTGTCCTAAATGCCTAGCAAAAATGAGGTTTTTTGTAAAATAGATTTTTCTCTTTGTTATGCGTGTAGTTCTAAGTACCATTCAATTTTTTTTTAATTTATGATCAGAAAATATGATGTAAGATCGGATTATATGAGATAAGATATAAAAAGTTACAAAAACAAAAATATATACAATTATTTGATATTTTTAGGCTAGATTACACTTAAAAATGCATAACTCCTTTAAATATTTTCCAAAATTAACTTTTATATACTCGTTAAAAAGAGGAATATTTCTTGTTTCATTCTATGGCAGAAAACGTGTAGATATTGTCATTACAAAGGAAAGAAATAAGTATGATAGTACAAAACGTCTCGAAGGTTTTTTTCAATTATTCATCCGGTTTTGATTTATTCATGGCGACCTTTGTTTCATTACGCGTATTTCATACCGTTCTGAAGCTCTCTAAAGTCTCCGGTTGGTGGGTGTAATCACTTTAAAGGTATCACCATTTTTGTGATGAAAATCAAAATCATTGTTACGTATAAAATTTGTAATTCCTCCAGATTTAAAATATGCAAAAACACGAAAAAATCAATATGCAATCAAATTTATATTGAAATACAAAACATAATGATTTTGTAATCAAGCGATATAGAACAGTAGGTTAAAAAAAATTCATCGAGAAATAAATTTTACAGTCGGTTTTGCATCCTGCACGAGCATAATTTTTTAGAGAAATCAAAAATAATTTGTCGATAAATTTATCTCGAACTTTTGCTTTCTGCATTGCCTTTGTTTTTTTCTAAAATCTTAAAAGTGGTGATATTTTTGAACAACTCCCACCAAACCTTAGGGCCTATCCTCGGGCTTAGGACCCGATAAACTACACTTAATCGCTTAAGTCTGGTCTCCGAAAATAAATCCGAATATAAAATGGAGAATGTTAAGAGTTTTTTATTGTATCATAATTTTTCTTACTTATATTAACATAAAAATCAAAAGTAGCTAATTAGCCTGAAAAAAACTCGACTTTCCAACGGTTGTAATGTTTTAGACATTGGGTAAAATCCAGAGAGGTTATGACTTTTTATTTGGAACACCGGACATCGTCATTTCTTGCTTGTAACTTTATATATATATATCTGATCTAAAACTTTCATTGAAATCCTTTTCCCCACGTCAACATGTTTGCTACGACTCGTAATGGAATAACCCAAGCTTTTTGCTATAGTCCAAAATAAATTCTTACTACTAAATTTTATTATTATGGTATGAGAGATACACCCAAGGTATTGTCACAGTCATCTGCAAGGCAGAAAAAAATAGTTCGAATAAATAGCAAAGTTTCGTGGCAAAAAAATTCGTAATTTAGAGAATGAAAAGGTCAGAGTTTGAGCGTAATGTTTGTGTTATGTGAATGTATTTATATATACTGAATAGCGTTAATAATGCAGACTTTTCTACTTGTTGAAGAAACAAATTTTGTGACATATTGTACATTTATTTGTAAAAATATTGGATGACATATATAATTATAAATTCCATAAGAACAATGTATATGAGTCTACTTCAGAATATTATAACTTTATAAGTTATGGTATTTATGTAGGTTGGAATTGATGTAATCAGCCTTTTTCTATTTATTTTTGTTCTAATTGCATTTCTATCCCGAATTATGGTATTTAATTTTTGGGTTGAACTTTATTTCGAAAAAAATTGTAATTTTACAAAAAAGAGTGTAACGACTAATTTTTTAAAAATAATGGGAGTTCATTGCAAGCCCTTAATTTTTTATATTTATGAATTTTTAAAATATTGAAAAATATCATTTTATGTATGGCAATAATATCTAAATGAAAAAATATAGAAATGAAATATGTACTATTTCTACTTTTATTATTTTATTGCATATTTCATATTCGTTGTTGGCCATTACGTGGAAAGCGTGTAATTTTCTGGCAACAAATAATAAAATAAATAAACAAAAGAATAAAAAAAAGAAGCAGGTTAGATTGAAAATGTAAAAGCAAGATAAAATTCAATTTGTTTAAATTTATATAAAGTTAATCTGGCCATTCTACCATTTTACATGTCGTTTGAATTTTCGAAAGCAACTAATCCATTTACGATATGCTCCCGGTTGAGCCAGTGTGGTATTTTGTAAACTATTTTTTCCTTAGATTTCCTTAGTGTTTCCAAATGTCCAAAAGAATTGAGAACGAAAGGATAAAAAGTGGTCAAAACAGAAGAAAATTCAGTGTCATCAAACGATTCCAACCGCGAAACCTTTAAAACAGACTAACGACTCGGCCTTTTTTTCTTATCTTTGGCATTTAAAAAGTATCAATTAATCTTTATCAATCACGAACGTGTAGTCATAAAACATTTTAATGCCTTCTAAACACGTTAGGGCATTTAGCATGGAAATATCCCAAAAGGACTCATTTCTTTTGCCTTCTTAACAGCCCCTAACTCATTTAACACAATACAATGTTGCGTGAATATACGAATCTCTCTACTTGTCATACTAATGTTAATATAAAATGACAATGAAATATTTTCTATTAAGTCATAGAGTATATCATTAATAATCAGCATAAAAAATAGTCTGGCAAAATTAAAGTTAGAACACTTTCACTAGGTGGCCCTCGGTGGAATTGACTCTAAGAACAAGTCATCCTAACACGATTAAGAATAGGCCATCGCAGATCCCCATGGACACTTAGTTTGAGCAAAAGCCCGGGTATGCGTCTGGCTCGATGTGTCCCACCTAATACGGTGTACGAAGCCACCCTATATGAGAATTCTGGTTGAACACGGCAGTGAGTATATGGGTACCCTGTTCCGATTCTTGGAAGAAAAAGGGTTGTTTTATTGTATAAAATTTCCGATCGTTTTGTGTCTCTTAATGAGTGTTGAAAGTGAATGTATTTACTGGAGTGGATGTGTAGTGGGAAGGGTGAGTACCCATGGACCCTCTATTAGGTTAGTTATACAATATATGTAGATGATGATGAAGGAATATCGAGTACTCTACAAACCTAACAAAGTGAATGGTATAAATGGTACTTAAAGGTAAGTGAGAGCGTGATGGATGTAGGAATTGATCGCGTTTGGGGGCTGAAATGACCTAGCAGTTGATAGCGCAACATCGGTGGCAGGACGGATAACACCAAGGACTGACCACTGACCGTCAACACCCTAGATGGGTGATTCTTGTATAAGTTACAAAAGCTGGGATTGTCTGTGGACATTCGAGAAGTGATATTATTAACTCTGTACACAAGGAACGTTTTGGCCTTATTATTTTTTTCTTTCAACCTACTAAGAGATTAAGAATCAAATAGTACATTTCACGTCGAGTTAAAGTTTATAGATTTACAAATTGTAACTATTAACCTTCTGGTTCTATTTGAATAATTTTATATGCGCTTTAATCAAAACAGAAATGTTTCAAGTCAGAAACAAAATCCTTCTTTGTTTAATTTAGTTAATAACCTTCTCCAAATGGTCGGAAAACTCGATGATTACGACAAAGTGAAAGTTCCCGAACAGGAATAATAAATCTATATTTTTAGCTTCAGTTACCGCCTTTTATTTATATAACTGGATTACATCATCTGATTGTATTTGATGTCATTAAAATCATCCGCAAATTGAAAAGAAATTACCAAATTTTTGGGCTGTTTTATAACACAAGTTTATTGTTGAAAACTGAAAGGTTTCGGCAAAATCAGTTTTGTAGCAAAACAGAACTTTCAACTTCGGTGGAAGCAAACAACTCAGTTGCTAATTTCTCTTCTCTTGAAATTAATCTCCCTGGCCTTCTTGTAAATGTCATTGAAACAAGCTCATAATCACTTTTATGAAGGTTGTGTGTGTGTGTGTGTGCGTTCGTCATTAGGTTGTAGTCAGTACTAAACGTGCCATATTTTATTGTAAAATATAACGATTTTGGTGAAAGATGTTATTTCACGCTACAGTTGCTTGAACAGCTATATAGTATAATAGTTTTAAAATTATGGTCAAATAAAACGAAATAGTTTTATTGAAGATCTCTCAACATCGAAAACTTTAATTAGCACAATAAAATTAATTAGATTGGAGTTTGTCTGTACTTGGTATTTTCTTACATGGAGGATACATTTTGAATGTAGTAAGTAGCCGTAAAATCGCAAGCAATGCTGACTAATTACCACACCAAAAATTAAATAATAAATCATTCTGTAATAATTTATCTATTACTGATCATTCAGTAAATATCATAAAGTTAGTACATTAGTACTATAGCAAACTGTGCAGTGATTGTCTGTTCGGATATGCATGAAAATATCTGAACAAAGCTTGTAACAATATATCCCTATTTCAATGAGAAAAAATCTCTAAGGTATTAATGTTGGAGCTGGTTGTCCAAATAAGAAGAAAACGTGGCATAGTTTCTGATGAAAAAGTCTTAATGCATTGCACATATTATCGCGAAAATTTATTTGAATATCTGAAAGAGGTTGCATATAACCTAATACAATGTGCATCTTCACAAGTTTCGTGTATTTTTAGCGAGTATGTTGGTTCAATGAGTTTAAACGAAAACAGACCGCTCAACAGAGTACCCAAATACCAAAGGTTTCCGGTATATGGTGTATGGTATATATGAAAAACGGCAGAATATTGAGTAACCCCAATCGCAACCTATGTGTTCAATTGTTTATAGTATAGTATGCATACACATGAGGATGAAAGATTTGACGAATGACTGCTTTTAACAGTGAGAATAATGATGGTAGTACAAGGTGTTATAGGATATAGGTTTTCCTAAGAACGATGATCAGTTACCTTCGAAACATAGAGTACCATGGTAGTCCCTCAACTGGTATACTTTTTCTGCGAATGATATATTGGAGCCAAAATTGATATGATTACATTCGAGGATAGTCCCAGTAAATAGCTAGAAGTTAAAAAAGTGAGCTGTATAATGCAGAAGTGAAGCAAGTGAAATAACGTCATGGTCGACTATGACCGAGCTGTTTGTCGTTGGGATAAATCAGCGTACAGGATATAGAAAGGAGAACACACCAGTACCTTACTTCTTATTACCACATCTTCCGTTATAATGTTAAAAAGTAATGGGTTCAAAACCGAGCCTTGTGGTATTCCCTACCTAGTTGGCTTTAAGTGTGCCTGTGCTTCAGTATTGTAAGCGTATACCTTTGGGAAAGGAAGAAAAACACGAAACATATACATAACTTATTACAACCATAAAATTAATGGGACAATTATTAAATTAACCCCATTCACCAAGCTGTTTTATTTATTATAAGATGTGGCATTCTTCTGTTTAATTAGTTTCTCTGTCCATAATTTAGAAGACAAGAGGGAAAGGATCTTTTTAATAATTTTGTAAATACAATGATGCACTCGAGACAACTGACAAAATACATTGTATCAGTTCGGTTAACATAGCGTTAACCTATTGTCATTAACATATTGAATTCTACGATAATTGTTCTAATCGGTTATTGCATCACTTGTCGATTATTATATTTATATTAATTTTTTTGATTCTGAATAGAAAAAATTATGAATGTCACTTACTAGACAGTACAGGCAAAGAAAGTACATTATAATTTTTATTATACTAATTAAATGGTTTATTGTTCGCAAAATTTCAATTTGATCCGAACTGTCTACTATTATTTGTAAAAGATACGCTGGTTCTCACTCAAACGTTTTAATAGCTTCGATGAAATCTAAATCATTTATATCCACTTTTCAGGGCACTTTTAATTAAACTTCTTTTGAGCTTTGTTTATTATAGGACTGACAATAGGGGCTGATAACGAGATACGAGTTTTAAGCTCTTTTCCATAAACTGTCTATTCAAAATAAATATGACTTTTTTGAACTATTTCCTTTACCATTTTTGTTTTCAGTCCAATTTGATTCCAGGATTATGTAACTATCGCGATTTCTTTATGTAAAATAGTACGAAAAAATTGTAAAACCTCCTATGCTTGGTGTTTCAGTCGTATTTTTAACACATCTGCTATCTTGATATCTGAAAAACCCATCGCTATTCCATTTTTATTTCTGAAAGATAACAAAAAGTTTCTCAGCCGTCCTAGCTTCTATAGTTATTCTACTTTTACTATGGTGAGACTGCCTCTTCGATTTTTACATACTATTTGGTTGAATTCTTCACTGTTCTGTACGTTTACATAACCAAACGAAATTAAATCATTCCGGTTTTTATGCGATAACATTTGATCAGATAACTCTAGAACGTTTACGTTTTTATTCATGCTTACTGCCATTTTTAAACGTGTTTGCTTAAATGATTTTGCATTATTCACCGGAGCAGATGGCGTCTGAATTTCTGAAGGCGTGTGTTAGTTCGTCGAATATGGTTACGTGAGTTAGCACATCTCGGCCCAATTCAAAAAATTTTGTCAACTCACCGACAATCTATAAACTCGACATTTGATCTAATTAGCCTGGTTGTATGTAAAATATAGTTCATGGGAAATAATTCACTGCCAATCTTAAAATAAGAGTAACATAAGGTTTAGAAATATAAGGTTTAATATCCAATATGTTCTCAGTACCCTAAACATATCTATTGCGAATTAACATTACTTCATGCCCAACCTATGGAAACAGGCCGTTTCTATTGGAATTGGGGCAATATCCTAATTTCTTTAGGTACCCAGTATGTTGATACCATATCCCGGCTAAGGAAACACAGACCCAGGATATGTTTTGAAGAGGTATCTTCTTTTCAGAGTCATTAATTTTTTTACTCGATATTCTTCCATCCTCCGTTACAAATAGAAACACTCCGTTACACTTACTAGTCTATTTTGGGGTCTAATGAATGCTTAATATTCTGGCATCGACTCTGTTGTACTACACACACTTTCACGCTTGTAAATACGAATACGAACAGTTAACACAAACTGTACCTATCTACACATTTTAATACATACAATTCTTCTTTGCTTAACTAACTACAATAAAAAAGGCATCTATATATAAAAAAGACTTATGTAAAAGTATAAAAAGTTGGGCTTTTAATAGAAAAAACAGTGATTTTCTCAACAACAAAAATTTAAAACAACGTATGTCTAAAACGAGTTGAATTGCATTTTTGCCTAGTTTCACCGCAATATTTCTTTTAAAGTTTGTACTTCTTTAGGATGGAACCTCTCTATATGTTAGTGTTTAGGTAAATTTAAAAAGCTTTTAGTTCCAGCAGATTTGCTTTATTTATGGAAGACGCTTGTCACTCACCTTGTGATCATCATCAGCCTTTGTTAAAACAAACTGTCCATTTTTTCCATATTTCTATTTTGTTTGGTTTTAACGAGGGCTGATGATGATCACAAGGTGAGTGAAACGCATTTTCCATAAATAAAGAAAATCTACTGGTATTAAAAGCTTTTGGAATTTGCCAAAACAATAACATGTAGTTTCAGGTTTTAAGACTTATCCCTTGCAACACACCCTGTATACAATAATAAAATTGCGAGCTATAAAAAAAACTATGTGTGCAGAAATACCCTGAATAGAAATAGGAATTCAAACGAAAATCGGAACAGTGGACAGACAGATTCTCTGCCGTACTCGAGCTCAAATCACATATCGAGAACCATTCCTACAAGTTCCCTATATGGAGCCAATAAATGACACTCTTCAGCTAAGTGTGAGCCATCTTTTTCTCTATGCAGGACGCCAAAATAGGTGTCCGTATGTCAACCGCGTATGGCCATTCTGAATCGGATTACGATTATCCTTCATCTGCCATAAGCTGTATGTATTGTTTTCTATTTTAGACCTACTAATTATTTAAGGTGTGCGGTACGCTCTGTCACTGAAAATTTCATTTTTAGCTTACTTCACGCTTCGAAGTACTTCCCAATGATCGCTGCTTAACATTTCCAACAGTGTCAAACCTCAACATTAATTATCAATCATAAATTATTATCAAAAATACTTTCTAGATTATAAAAACCTTGTAAGCTTTTCCAATGTTTTATTTTTTAGCAGATGCATTTCGAAGGTCTTTCCGCCTCAGTAATTTTTTATTTTGAATAAAAAGTGCACTGAGGAGGAGGCAGAAAGAGCTTCGAAATGTATTATCTAAAAAAATAAAACATTGGAAAAGCTTACAAGGTTTTTATAATCCAGATGAAAAATATGCAACAAAAATAGAAGCAAAAAACTTGTCTCTTCAATTTCTACTTAACAAGTTTACCATCTAAGTAACGAGGTGGCTAATACTAGTTTTATAAGTTCAGTAATTCAGGGACTTAAAATTTCATTAGTCTCAAATTTCTGCTAACGCAACATTACGTAAAATTATAAAAATTGATGTTAATAAACAGAAAAAATTGGGCTATATTTTTTATTAAAGTTTTGATTTTTTTAAGCATCACTTGTTGGTTTTTTTACTCATCATTATCCAAAATTATTCAACATTGACGAGTCGAAGTCCGTCTAATGCAAGGTAAGGATTTTTTATCAAACCGGGAGCCTTGTATGAGTTGAGGTCGGGATCGTGCATAAAAACCGCCTATATCCCGAGTTTTTCACACTTCGGGGCCATAAAGCTGAGTGAACAGGTATCACCACTCAGGACGATCAAGGATGTTCGTCAGGTGCCGTATCAGCACAACGGCCTTCGTTTGACTGGTAAGGAAATTCTCCAACAAAATAATAAAGAAATACGCAAGTCTGTCATACTTTATGGCAGTCCGTCCAATAAAAAGTTCAGACCCATCATTAGAGAATAAAAAATCCAGTCGTAACAAATGAGCGTTTGTGATTGGTGTTCTGAACGATCGTCGTTTTCGATATGATGATATTTATCTGGGGCCGAAAATGAAGTTCTATGTTGAAAAACGGCCCCTTTACCGGAATAATCTTTGATTTGTTTAAATATAGGTCGTTATTAAACTTTGTTTATCTTTTTTATTTCTAATGAAAGTCATCAACAAACATTCATTGATGCAATAAAACAATCAAAGCGTGATGACAGGAATGGAATTCCTCGACACAAGGTTGTCTGCTATGAAAACTGGTACTGAAGTTATTTAAATCCACGATGCTAATAATTTCAATTGTATTGTTAACAACTGAATATTAATGGCACTAGTGTACAGTTCATCATAAAAATTCCAATCCTCGTAAATACCATCTTTTATGACTACCGCTAAGTCATCGAAGAGTTTTATCTTCTAGAGATTTCTCAAACGTGCTTTACAACAAACTTAAACAATAACATTAAAAGAACGCCAATTAACTTAAAAATTTAATCAGTGTACTGGGTTTCCTTTTTATATGGCGCGGCTGAAGTTCTCTTCAACCAATGACACTATAAAAAATACTTATTTAATATCTTTTAGCCTTGTTTCATGTTTTCCATTTTTGGAGAAAAATTATATAGAGTACTTCAGGCCCAGGGCAACTTCCAAATTTCAAATACGACCCTATACAACTTGACTTTAAAGGATATTTTTACGCTGAAAGCAATGGTGTAATCGAATTTTAAATAACTCAAAAAATGGCAAAGTTTTGGCCAAAAGTTCGAAAAAAAACGGATTTCGTTTGATTCGTTGTTAATTCTAACGATTTGCTTCTTCACTAAAGTATACATTAATTGCTTTATTGTGTACATTTTGTAATTGTTTGTCAAAACCGCATTGAGGTGTCAGGGTGTATAGGGTCATTTGAAATGTTTACGTTGAACTAGGCTACTCTGTATAATTTTTATCCAAAAAAAGGTAAAGCTTTGAAAGTAGACTTAAAATAGTAATGTTTTATTATTATTTTTTATAACGCCATCGGTTCAAAAGAAATGAACTATACTTTTATTCTAAGGTTTTAATCTAAGAAATCCATCTCGTGACACTAGCTTTTTCAACTAAAGCAAGACTCTGTTTTTTAATACTACTATTCAAATAAAGCATTTCTCTTAATTCCACCTAAATATCGATAACGTTTACATACATGCAATAATGTTCTTTAATAGCTTTGGAAGTCGTTTCCCTATGAGCATTTGTCAGTTTATTTTTAGGCATGTTTAACTATTTGTTATGCATATGTTTGACCGACTTTTTCTTATTCGTCTTTCTGTATGTTTCATGGTGATTAATGTTTCTGTTGGATTGTTTTATAGGTGTGTATATATTTGATTATTTTTATTGGATGTTTTCGGTTTATGTATATGTCTAACTATTTCTGTGTGCTTCATTTTCTTTTTGTATGATTTATGGTGCGTTCTTATTTTATTATTAGTTAGTTAGGTTGTGGGTTTGTGTATATGTTTGGCTCTTTATGTGCGTTTGTGTCTTTTATGGTGATTAATGTTTGTGTAGATTGTTTTGAATGTGTGCTTCATGGTGCGTAATGATCGCGTTGTATCGTTTTGTATGTGTGTTTTCAATTCATTATTTGTAAGTGTTATTCTTTGTGTGTATAAGTTTAACTGGCTGTTTCTGTTTGTTTCGTAGTATTTCCTTGTGTTTTATGGTAGTTAATGGTTGTTTTAGATTTCTTGTTTGTATGTGTGTTTATATTTAGTTGTTGGTATTTTCTTGCTCAATCATGTTTCACTGTCTATGTGTATGTTTCATCGTTTTTAATGAATGTGTTTGATAGTTGCCTCATTTTGAGTACGTCTGATCATAACATGCTTTATTTTGTCGTAGCTTTAGTTAGAAATATAATTACTTTTTTGCAGACTCGTTTGTGATTAAGTTGACATTTATTAAACTAGTTAATTAAGCGCATTAGTGTGAACTTTTGGCAAAGGAAACAGGTTGAGCGGTAAAAATGACCCCTCAGATCTAATGCGATTTGAGTTTAGTGGATAAATTAGATCCAATTTTCTACAGAAATATAATAAAAAATAAATAAATTTAATATCGAAATATTTCAAGAGGCTTGGTATCAGCAATGTCCATTTGGCATCTGCATACTTACTGCCTTATTGCGTATCTATCGGTTTACACACAGAATTGTTGATTGTCGATTGGAATAAATCGTAGAACCATTATTACACAAGTGTGGGACAAGGTTTGATGCCTGACCGAAGAAGGAAGAGATAGATTAGAACTCCAACCGTCCCAAGATCATTGCCTTTCGACGATCCTTGTTGGGTGTCAACTAATGATCACACGACCTAATGGCCCATTGAATGGAAGAATATCCCAGCCTTATGAAATATTATCATTAAGCAGTGTCGTTACAATGTATTGTACGTAAACTAAATAATAGTTACTATTACATACACATTCTAGTACTATAAAACCGGACACTCGGTAAGTTTGAAATTGAACTGATTTTTTTAATTGTTATCCTAAAGAAAGTAAAAAGATTAGTAACAGAGTAACACTCTAAGAGGTAAACAACAAGTTATAAATGTTGCGTTTACGTTTTAACTCTATTAATCTTAAAACGTTTTTTACGAGGGTTTGCATAAGCAGAGGTTAAACGACCCTCGGGGTGCCCGTGATTCTTTTAAAAAGACCACCTTTAAGTATGTCGGGTTCGTACTCGGGTCCTTTGCCTTACAGTGATGAACGCAGAATCAACGCCTAACCCTTTCGGCCGTCAACGTGCCTAAATACCTTGTTCTTATGGAAAATAATTTTTTTGCCTTTAAATGTATAATATCTTGGTATCTTTAAGAAGAGTATTACAAGCAAATAAAAATAATAAAAAACTTAGTACAAAAAGAAGTCGGAAGTTATAAATCTTCCATTGTTCTTACAACGACATCACAAAAGCATTTATAAACGTCTACATTTCTATTCAGGATGATAAAACAATAACCGGCATTTGAAAGTGTAATAAAAGATATTTTCAGTTATAACCTGGTTTTTATTGCCCAGCGTCAAGGGGTAGAGTTGTGTAAAGCGGCAGTTGATAGTTTTGGGAGATGAAAGTCAACAAAACAACATTTATCCGAAGGCTGGCGACTAGATCATTTAAAAAGTCTTTTTCTTTTTCATAGGTTCAAAAAATTCTTTATATAAAACCTGTTGCTTCTTTATGATGACTTTACGATACATTATGAAACTCGTTGACGAGTTACAAAGCTATTGTGGCTCATTTTTTCTTATACTCTGGATTTCTTGAGATTTTCTTTTTTTAGGTTTTTGTATTGATCTATATCGTGATCTTCAGAGGAATATTATTTTGAAATAAAAACCTGACCGTTCTTTCATTTTAAAAAATACTTCGTACCATGTTAATTTTAAATAGAGGTTACTCTATAGTTTAAACATTGAACAACGGTTTGTATGGAAGTGAGTGTTGGTATACTAGTGTGTTGTGATGTGAATGCGATACCATCGGATTACCTATCGCGCGTCCTCCTCTGCTTATGCAAGCACTAGCATTTATTGGAACACATTGTTTTCCGTGAAAAAGTCTGTTTGTAGTAGTCAGCCCTAAACACCTGGCAAATGATTTAACCAATAGTCATTTCTGTACCCAGATGTAAAACCCACGGACATGTTGAACTTAATGCGACTTGAATCACCACATTCTCTCTTTCTCTCATTCCCAATTTAAAAACCATTGTTCACAGCGCAGGTAACAATAACGATAAATTGTACTAGTGTTAAAATATAATTTGACAGTGTTATATCCTAATTTAATTACACAGGAGAAAATTATAGGCATACAAACAAGACTGACTCAGCATCGTTATATAATATAATACAGCTTAATTAAAAGACCGGCTGTTATTTATTAATAAAACATGAACATAAATCAACAGTTTTATAACATAAAAACCAAAAAAGATTTAAAAATCGAAAGGATGTTTATGTATCGTCTTGATATTCTACAATTAGACTCTGCCTCTTTCTTTGTCAATGCCTTTCTTTGCAGAATCAAGCACACAGGAGATATAAAACAAGCAAAACAAAAATTAAACCAAAATTTATTGTTTCCTTCTTCTGTTCAGTGGGACTGTAGAACCTAAAATAAGTGAACGACTAATGAATTGGACTTTACAAATTATCTTGACATTAAAATGTAAACGTAAAAGGTTCTCTCTCTCTCTCTCTCTCTCTCTCTCTCTCTCT
>CM077106.1:20431164-20649919 GCA_039619505.1 Cimex hemipterus | reverse complement strand
CTCTCTCTCTCTCTCTCTCTCTCTCTCTCTCTCTCTCTCGCTCGCTCTCTCTCTCGCTCTCTAGATAGAGAAAAACATAGTGATGACGGTGTGAGATCTTTGGACTTTTTGTCCAGTACATGGTGAAATTTGGATAAGAAGGAACTGGTTATTTTTCAAAGTCCAGCAGACTTGCGCGTTTATTCCCTCCTTTAATTAAAATAATCTCTTTATAATGTAACGATTTGATTAGTAAAATCTTTAACCTTTTGTTAATAAATGTTATTAGATAGGTGTCTGGTTTCAGTTTTCGTTGACAATGTCGTTAACTATCCGACGGAAGATGTTCAAAGGAAGTGCCTCTAATCACAGCAAATATGTTTTTCACGAGAAAAAAGAAATTAACGTCATTTCTCACTTTGTATCTAATTGTTAAGTTTCACTACTCCCCTATATCCGACCCAATGGGGACAAAAGGACCGAAAACATTACAGGACTCGTCGAACGCCATTATCGGAGTACGCGTACCGGTAATTGAGCCTCGTGTGAGTGCCTGACATATTGACTTAATCGTGTATGGTTAACTTAATTGGGCGTAATTTAAGTAAATGAAAATGTCTATATATATATATATATATATATATATATATATATATATGGGGGGGTGTGAGACAAGCGAGACTAGACAGAACGAAATGACTGGCCTAGCCTAGCTGCAAGTTCATCAAATAAATACGGAATTACTAATAATGAAAGCTGTCACATTTTCTTTACTTCTATGTAGTTTTTATTATATGACAAAACATATATTTACATCAAACTTCTCTTAAATTTTGATATTTTTAAACATAATTTATACATACAAGGCAATAAAGATGTATTTTGGGGGGAAAATAAATTCGTGAGTCTACAAAGGTGTCACTTAAAACAAACGTTTAATTCAAGGCACTTAGCGGACTTTATTGGAAAGTTATCATCAAGCTAACTTGATTTTTTTTTTAAATCTGACCCTATACCCATTTCAATGTATCTTGAAAAATACTCACCTTGTGTTCGATATCCGATAATAAACGATAAAACACAAGACACTTAAAACACTCGCGAGAAGAGGACAGAATAAAGTAAAAAGGTTGACTAAAGAGATTCAACACCTCCCCACTTGAGAAGAGGGTCCTAAGTTGGAGACCCCTTCCCTAAGCGATGCCGACGAAGACCCGTGAAGAAATTTGAACGTTTTTCGACAACTCGGAATGAAAGACGACCTTAAGCCCGCTCGTATGCTAACTTAATACGGAATAGAATACATTTATTTTTCCTTGTCCCCCACAGAATCCTTGGGACGTCAATTATAGTATTGATTCAACGTATCCTTACAAGAAATGACAACTATTGACTTTCAATTAAGAGATGATCACGACGTCCTTACTAAATCGTAAATTTTACAATACGATAACTCATTGCCGATCCTTAATCCTAACGCAAAATACACAAATAGTCATAATTAACTAATAAAAGATAAACGTAGCATACACATAACGAGCCCAGTCAGTAATGACACTAAATTTAAATTCATATCACAAGTCCAAAAAGAAAATTAATTCGCATAAAACCCGAAATAATTATAGACTTCCAACACCTCAAACTCGCATTCCAAAAAACTAGTTAAACGCTCAATTTGAACTTCCTCTATACAGTCAAACAAGGAAAACAAACATATAACATAGCAATAACTTCACATTCATAGAATGTTTTATTTTTTAAATAAATAAATGTTTATAACGTCATATACATCCTCCTTCTTTCACTCTCTCTTTCTTATTCATTAACTCTCTATCCATACATCTATCTAACTATTATTTCTCACTTATTCTTTCTGTCTGTCACACTCGTTTATTATTTTAAGTTAAACGTACATACTGTTTACAATTTAAAAATATGTCAACGTCTCGTTTTATCTGTCTTTATTATATGAATCAAACAAAAAGCCAATATTTGTGTACATGCAATTTCCTCCCTGGCGGTCGACTGGAGGGGAAAACTATAATTTTTCTCTTTTTGGAATACTATTAGATTTATCGGCCTTCAAAAGATTCCTGGTGGTACACTAGAATCATACCATAATAAATATCTTATCTCTTTACAGATCAAATCGTTTATTTATTTCCAAACCCTAATCCGTATCGCGGCAGCGTGGGAAATTGGAGTACACGCTAATAACTTTCACAAATTATTACAATTACGTTTGATACGCTACTCGTGTAAAGTATGGCTGCGGATAAAAGGATGGCGGGCCACCCAACTGTTTATCATTCATAATATAATTATAAAACATATTGTACAATTACGTAATAAAAGTTAAATCATGTCCTGGATACTGGATTCCGAAATAACTTTGATAAATGTTGTGTCCCAAAATAGGCCGGATTGGACGAATTAGGAAGTTTTATATTTCCCAATCCGATTTGGGGCCGTGCAAAGACTGAATGGCAACAATGATGGCCTTTGTCCGATTTATATACGGGTGTCCCATCGGTTAGGTAACAAAAAGGTCCAGATCCTGTCATGAAAACGGCCGACTACTTCTACCGCCTTGAAGGTAAAAGATCTCTCATTTCGTATCGATAAATCAATCAATTATATGCTCCATTTTTTACGCTCAGGTCCTAATTTACAATACTGCCCGTACAAAAGAGAGATGGTAATTGTGTAATCAATAATTGAATACAGTTGAAAATTTAGACAATTCTTTGGGCAGGGTCAGTTCATTTTAAAAATCTGAACAGAAGAATTTTTTCAACTGGTACAATACGCGTTTATTGAATTTGAAGTTAACAAATGAAAGCACGGTTTATTTTATTTTCACTTTAAGAAAAGTGCCTACATCCGGCACCATCGAAGAACCCCACCTCCGAAGTTTGCTCTTAGCAATATAAAGAAAACGCATCTCATTTTATTAGCTTTACCACATTTTCATTCAGCTAAAATGTCACAGAAAAAAACCTTTGGACAGACATAATGAAGTCGTCTTTAATGAAGGAGGGTAAGACAAACAACATTTTTAACAATACCATGAATAGATCAATTTGTAATCATTGTCAGAGGATTTAAAAAACAAATATGTTTTGTTTGTTGATTCTTCTTCCTTTATGAAGATGAAATCAGTCGATGAGATGGTTGATAGTTATTCACACAACGGTATACAGAAAGATGGAAAAAACAAAGACCATACAAATTACAACAATGTGTCAAAACAGTAAGAAGACCGGATACATGTTATGTTATCCTGTTTTATTTCGCATTCATTGTTTAGTAACTGAATATAGAATAGAATAGTAAAAGGTTTTGAGTTAAAAGAAATTTTTAGAAGAATGATTAAGAATCGCACAGCTTTAAACATGATGGATTTAAAATTCAACTGTTCAGACTGTTGTACACTGAATCGATACACAAATAAAGGGGAAACTCAATACACAAATGAGAATTTTTGCCAAAAAGAAGAGATATCCACTTCTGCACAACAAAAGGCTGTATTTTTTAACATAGATGACATATCCTTCTTTATCTTACTTACAAGGGTTATGGACTTGGGATAATTTATTTGGTGATACTAGAAGATAGATACTAGCCATATATGCAAGCATTCTTGCCCATGTACCCGAGGAAAATAAAAAAAGTAGTTTGATACTTTTTGTATACAGATTTCAGTCTTTATGTACATACATTTCTATTCGTTTTACGTAGAATAATAAAATAATAAGATAGTAAAAAATGAGATTTAATATATAAAAAGTTATAAAAACCAAAAGACGCTTTCTGTTAGTAAGTCATAAAGCATTTTTTAAATAATTCAGTTTCGTTTTAACCATTACATAAGAACTATCATAGCAATAATCAAATAAACCTTGTGCCTAGATTTGCAAAATTTTGTTCGCCGATGCGCGGTGTTAAATAAAGCCTCCGGATTTTATTAAATGTCGACGATATTAAAACCATCAGAAAGCTTAATTTCTCTTCTTTGAAGCTCTCTCAACAACATTCAGTTGTTATGTCATTATAAGTGTGGATTATAGGATGAAATCATCAAACTAATCAATCTAACTTCAATTGTAATTTATTGACGGATACCAAATTTGTGCCATTTTGTGGAGTGTATTAAGCCCCTCGAAGAGAAAAAAATGCAGCTTTTCGAAGTTTTTGTGGGCATTGGATAAAATCCAAATAAGTTAAGAATTTTTAATTAAACACCTAACATCAGAGAACAAAAATTGCCCCGGTTGATACAGTGTAATAATATTTATTTTTGTTTGCTATAAAAATTCGTGTTTGAGCCTTAAAAGCTTTTAAAAGAGCGCAAAAGATTTATATTTTTCAATACAATTTTCCCTACTTTACTGGAAGCGTTTCTTTTGTTAATTCTCATTTAATCCGATCCACTATATTATTTTCTTATCCGTAAAAGAACAAATCGACTATATATGATAATGTATATAAAATGCAATCAAAACAAAGGTATAAAACCATATCTTTGATTTCATTACTTGAGATTTTTTCTCGGCTCCTAAAACCCATTGGCAAGAAAGTACGCTCTACTATTTTTCGACCTAGCATGACCAAGAAACGTTTAATTAAATCGGTGTCCCACGCAGCCTCCACCTGTTACCCATTTTTTTAACTGGACATATCCACCCAGCCTTATCCATCAGTATTTTGTGCCTCATAAAAATTTTTGTAAACAGGCTATGATTACTTTTGATGAAAAGCTTTTCAAATATATTAACAGTAAATAAGAGAAATTTTTATTAAAAAGTGCTCACTATAAAAGTCGGAAAAAGGAGAAAGTAATCCCTATTATGAGTGGCTTAGAGAGTATGGAAACCCCACTCGGTATCCTACCCTTATACATTCACGTACAAAACATGATTTTAGGAAGTACCAAAAGACTCCTGAAACCCGAAAAGGTTACCTTGAGGTTCCGGGACAGGAAGGGTTAGAAACTTGGTAGGAAACGAACAGGTAGATAACCCTCTCAGCCATGGGACCGAAAGTCCGAAACGACTACTAGGCGCATCGGAGAAAATGCCAAAGTTTCACCTGGAAAAATGGATAAAGAAAGAAAAACTTATGAACTGACAAAAGGACGAGATACGAGAGGCTGAGATTTTTAAAACCTCTCAACAAGGAAGCGAAGAGACCTCTCTAAAAGTATTGAATCAATAACATGTTTTTTAAAAACTTTAAAAATTGTTAAGGTAATATTAAGGTCTATTAAGCAATAGTTTATATTCAATGTTCATCATAAGGTAATTTTTGTTCTTACTTTCATATTTTATGGTAATTTCGTTAAGTCGTTAACTCTAAGCAATACAGCTTTTACTTCCACCACCAAAAAAGCCCCTTCGTTTCAATAATTTACTGGAAAAAAATTGATGGCCGATAAATGATGTGAGTGTAAGGAACAAGTCCGAGTGGAACACATTTTCGAAAACGAGGTGTTGCGTTGTCACTGAAGAAATCAACTCTATTTCCGCTATTAATGCTAGTCTTTTTTCCCTTTGTTAGCCTACGTTTAGCTAGTCGGGTTAGAAACAATGCTCGATGCAATAGACAGTTACATTGTAAAGAGGCGTTGAATAAAGGCCAGTTCATGGTAGTTTAACATAAGAAAGTTGTCTAGTGATCATCCTTTAAATCAGACATTTTTGTAATTGTTCAA
The DNA here is from genome assembly GCA_039619505.1 of Cimex hemipterus. Lineage (NCBI taxonomy): Eukaryota > Metazoa > Arthropoda > Insecta > Hemiptera > Cimicidae > Cimex > Cimex hemipterus. Next base: position 20,644,227 of record CM077106.1, on the reverse strand, counting down.
CGACTGTACGGCCAAAACGCTTACCGAATGATGTTTGTAGGGTTACTAGTTTTACCGATTAGAGTCTCTAGGCATGGCAGTAGCAACAAGTCTTTTTAAAACAAAAGGCCTTTAGTAGATATACATCTTGCTGTCAGATGCTCACTTAAGAAAATCGTTCTACGCTTGTTTCGAATCTCATTTGTTTTTACATGTAAAAAACAAAATAATAACCATGGTCAAAATGGTTCCATATTTCTACAATAGCCCTGAAAGTGCTCCGAGAGAAGTGAAACATCGGAAAATACTCATTTTTTTCTGACCGACTTCTCGACTAATCATTAACAGACGGCCGACAAAGCCAAAATAACATTCATGGATTAGCTTTTTTACTAGTAAAGATGGCCCAAAAAGAGACGTATACTGTACTCGGGGAATACAACGTTAAATGAATTATTTCTTTCTTTAAAAATTATTTTTAAATGGAACCTAGTACGGCGGATAAATCAAAAATAACAATCACGGTCAAAAGGATCTACAATATACTCCTGAGGCTATAAGTTTCCCAAAATTTTGGAAAATATAATACCAAATATACAAATATCTCTTTTCCTTCCATGACGGATTCCTTGGCTAAAAAACAACAAAACTATAACTTATTTGGGAATACTCCTCAAGAAATCGTAGGTTCTGTAGCCGTACAAAATACCATTTATAAATTTCAATTTCAATTGCCACCTTCTAAAACGGTATACGGCATTTTTGGAATTATCATAATTTCCGAAGACAAAGTATTGAAAATTTTTATATTTTTTAGAAAATTAAATTAGATTTACTAGCAAATTCATTTTTTAAAAAGCCTGGTTATTATTATTAATATTAATTTTTAAGTGCGTTTTAACGGCTAAGGTCATTTCAGGCCCTAACATCCAAACATTCTATTTTATGTTAGCTATATCTCTTCCGAGTGCTATAAAGCTCTGACTCCAAACATTCACTCGTAATCTAATTTATCCTATTGCCATCCAAGCCTTGATTTTCTTTTTTAAATTCTTAATTCGGATGGCCAAATTACATTAAATTTAATAAAATTATAAAATTTCTTTCTTTCTTTTTTTTAAATTAAAATTGTGAGTTTTTTCCATAAATTAAAATTTCCCCGTAGGCTTGTATAGCCTGGTTATTAACTGTAAATTTAAGAAAATTTTATTATTAGAAAATTAAATATTAAGTAGGTAGATAGTTTTAATAGATATTTCAAATTTTTTCAATTCATTTTAATTTATTTTGTTTTTTATTTTTTATTGTACCTATTTCTAAATTTATTTTCGGTTAAAAACTTTATACTTTTGTTTTACATGTTTGTAATTGGGAAACCGCAAAATAAATAAATAAATATATTTTTTCATCTTATAGCAACTACTGTTAGATAAAAATTTATATATTTGATCATGATGGGTTGTAAAAAAAATATTAAAAAGTTAATTTAATTAAAACATTCAACATTAAATTTGATTTTGGCGAAAATACGCAGACCACAAAAAATCAGTCATGTTGGACAAGTGTTTGAAAAAATTTATCGTTTAATTCATGGCATACACCATTCCTTGTTTAAGTCAAGTAGCCTTCAAATTTCACGTAAATGTTTTACTGCCAATTAATCTTTGGCCATTTGGCCAGTATAGTTGGGTAATTTTCGTACAAGATGACCTTTGTATTTCTTATTTATTGCTACGTCCTGTCACATTATTGACGTCAATATATTGTATGTAGTAAGTTTCCAGAGCCATCTGAAACAACGGACATTGTTTTCCTGACATTTTCTGAATTTATAGCAATATAAGTTGAGTGGCATTGTGGCGAAATAGAATGTGCTTAAATATAATTTGCGATATTTAATATTTGTCATCCCTAGATGGTCTTATTAATGATTTTTTGGCAAACAAAATATTCCATAATATCTAATATTTCCTCCTTTCACTCTATAACAATATCCTATTTCCCTATTAAATAAATATTATTAAATAAAGAATTAGAAGCACTTCAAAAAGTTTTAACTTATGTAAATATATCGATTATTCTATTACATCAATTATGCCGGGTAACATACAAAATAAACAGTTTTCCCATTAATATTCCAAAGTGGGCGTATGCAGAGCATGATTCGGATGTTCAGTAGACTGAATAAAAACATTGAATTTTAAACATCGCATCAAATGAATGCTATTTATCATCCTACACAAATGAAAAAGAAAGTGCACAAAAGTCAATAACCAATTATCAGATTCTAGTTTCATTCACATTTCCCAATTAGAAATAAAAAACTGACCGGGGGAAAAAAGAATTCGGCAGATAATAGCTGATAAGGCAATGCTGATAAGAGCCGGAGATAGAAGCTGTGCTACGTTCCGGATTTGAATCTTAAATTTTATGCTAATTTCTTTTTGTGGGATCTGCTTCAGGTAAATATTCATCGGAAGAAGACGGACTCCAACCCCCAGTCTAACGAACCCCTTAAAATCTCATCAGCTACCAATATAAACTATCATGACCTCATTGAAAGTGATAATCTAGGGCGATTGAGTCCTCTTAGCAGAAAAAATAAAATTTTGGAATATTTCTTCGCGTTGTCTGCGGAGGATAAACCTAAAATGTGGTCGTTACCGATCATTTTGTCGGTCCACCCTCGCTAGATTCCATTTTATATCTGTACGATTTCTGTGAAGTCAAATCTCTTTTGTAAGGGCATAACTGTTTGAGTGCGTGTATTAGTGTTACCTCTGTTAACTTGTGTCTATGAGATCTGAAGTGTTAAATGTGTTTTTCAAACAAAATGTTAATTAAATTTTAAAAATAAATTTTCAAGTCTTCACAGTTAATTTCCGTCCTTTTTGTACGTTGTGTAGTAGCTTCATCCTTGTCATTGCCCCTGATGTGCTTTGTATCTGTCTTTTATTTTTCGTCTGTCTGTCCGATGTATTTGTCTCTTTATTCTCATGTATGGAGTATATGCAATTTTTCTCAAGTTGGTTGATTTTTATCAAAACTTTGTCTTACAAGAATCTCTGATGGCCGAGCCACAGATTGAAATGAGACTCTTTTTATGTCGAAAAATGTTGGACTTTTGTTCGACCTTTCGATCCAATGAGCATTTTGGGTTGTTAGCAAAATCTTTATTAAATGATTTTCTGACCTTATTGGTGTGTAGGTAAGTTGTTATATACCATTCGATTTATTTTAATATGAAGGATAATAAAATTATATAGATGATTGTAATAAATGAGATTAGAAATATAAAAGGTTGCAAAAACAACAATACTCTTCCAGTAAAGTAAGCCAAAAGATTAGTTTTGAAAAAAAACAGATTCGCAATAATCACCTTTTAAAGCTCTGACGTACTATTTGCATAGCAAGCGAAAAATAGGAATTTTTGGACTAGATCAGTGACCAAGCGTTTTTCTTGTTAATAAGCCTAGAAGCCGAGAGAAAATTTCAAATAGTTACTACTTAATTGTCCAATTTTCCTCTGTATATATACATAAATATTGTAAGGCAAGGCATGTGGTCACGTGAAAAATTGCATATATGTCATAAAATGGAAATAAGGAGACAAATACAGACAGGACGAAAAGTAAAAGACCTAAAAATTAAGGTTAACTTTTTTTGTCACTCGCCCAGCCCCTATGGCAACATGTATTGAAATACGGAATTTGGCCTAGAAAAACAGCAAAATGAGTTTATTTTTTAGACAGAAAAATGTTGAAACTTGTTTTCTACACCTGAAAATAATCCTGTATTTAAATTTTTGAAAACATAACAAAATGTTATGGTTGTTTCCTCTCGTTCTTCTCTTTCTCGTCTCTAAATAATGATATCTTTTAAACAACGCCACACATCCAGGATACTTAAAAAAAATAGAACTTTCTAATCTACACGTTAAGGCACAAACTTCCCCCTCGTAAATGCATTAGAACTGGAGAATAAAATAAAATGTTTGAGAAGTTTTGTTTTATTTCAACCTTATTTTTCTCAGTTGTAATGGCATATAAACCGAAAGTTGTTGATATAGCTTCAAAGAAGGAAAAGAGTTCTTCTTTTCATAAGAATAAGATAGCTTTCCACTTAGAACTTAGAACTCCAGCTTAGAAAAGTAGCTTTCCAACGGTTTTAATACCGTCGACATTAGATAAAATCCGTAAGTTATGAATTTTTAAATGGAACACCGGACATCAGAGAAAACAAAACAATCCTGCATCTAGCACAGAACATTTTGTTTGATATGAAAATTTGAATTTAATGGCGTTAATGGCTTCAAAAAGCAAATGAAACATAAATACATTTTTCAAAAGCGATTTTTTTACTTCCTTCTTTTTTCCTTTCCTACTTTACCGGAAGTGTCTTTTTCTTTTCTTTACTTTTTATTTATCCTATCTCATTTAACACGACCCTCCTTATCAATTTCTAACCCTCGGTTAAAAAATCGACTGATATAGCACAGCAAAGGCATAAAATCATATTGTAAAGAAATGTACTTGAAATTTTATTCCCGACTCCTATGACAACCATTGGCAAGGAAAACGCTTGGACACTGGATGGCTATTTTGCTTTTACTATAAATGTCCGGATTTAAGAGCCTCAAAGGGTGCTTAAAACTAATTACATTTCTCAAAAACAATTTTTTGTCCTACCTTACTGGAAGCCTATTTTCGTTTTTCTAACTTTTTATATTCTTATCTCACCTAATATAATCCTCCATTTTCTTATCTCACTTTTTAAAAGAATCAATTTAGTAATCTTTAAATATATGTACAACAAAAGCAGAAAACTACTTTTAAAAAGCCAATGGAAATTGAGTTTTTCTCGGCTCAGGAAGCCCGTTGTCTTATATTTCGATGGAGAAAACCCAAAACATATTTCATTGAACTCAGTAGCGGAATCTCTGAGGTTCTCCTTGGTAAGTATTTATCGTGGTCTTGAGTCGTTTTAAATACTAATTTGTTGAATAGATTTGTTAGGCTGTACGTTTTTTCCTATATTTATGTGAAATGGTCCAATTAGTATCTTTATTTGTTATGTATTATGTTTGTTTTTATTATATATGTTTTGTATGCAGTGCTGCTATTTTGTGTCGGTGGCGGTGATGTGAGTCGTCGCTGTTAATTTGTTTTCTATTTCTACCGTGAATTGTATCTTTTTGTGTAAGATCTGTGGAGTTCAGATCTGTCAGTATGTGATTTATGTTATTACCTGACGTCTACTATGGCGGGATGTCATCAGCGTATCTCTGATGATGTGTTTTGCCATAATTTCAGGGAAGTATTTCTCTTCGAACCAAGCGGAGGATAGGCAGACCAAAATGATTTGTAACTACCAAATCAATATATTGCTCTATTTTAGTTTCAAAACACAAACTGTGAAAAAAAAATTCTTACGGTCTAGCCTAATCTCACTTCATACCATAAAACGACAAAGATTATTATTAATTTTTTCAGTATAACCCAAAACGAAGGGGGTTCAAAACCAGATGTTTTGTTGTCAAATTCTAGGCCTACAAGTATACCTTTTCGGAGGAAAAACGCGTTAGCAATTTTCAGATAACGTTCCACGCAGGCTGGAGGAAATTGAATTCAAAGTCAATTCTGCGTGGTGCATAGAGAATCTGTCGCCCTTCCCCCACCGACCTAAGTCACGGGACTTTCTCCACTTTTAGAACTCCACTTTTGTTTTTAATTTTAATAAAGATATTTATAATGTAACTTAATTTTTTTTTTTTAGCAATGAGTACATTGTTTTTCATACGATGGAAAAATCTTCAAAATTAAAACATATTTATAAATCAATTCTAAAGAATATTTAAAAATTGATTGATTTAAAATTTGAGAATTGTTTATTTTGTATGTAAAACACTTCACCGAGCCAAGCTTTATGGAACAACAATAATTACTCGAGTATTAAGAGAGAAAATAAACAAATACAAATCACGGAAAAAATTCAGTCTACACGTTCTCACAGTTAATAAGGATATTTGGCGTGTAAATGTATGGGTGTATGTATTGGTGTTTGTGGCTATTTTTAAAAAACGTCTTCATGACCCCTAACAAACACCTTACATAGTTTTTTTATGGGTTTATTGTTTCTTATGTGCTTATGGTTCGTTGTGTTTATATGCCTCCAGATATTTTTATTTGGTTCTGTATTTATATTTTTGGTGTCTTTTTTTTACATCACCCTACAGGAAATCAATATATTTCAGACGTAAATATTTTTTTCTAAAGGGGACTTTTTGAATTAGAGAAAATGCAATTATCATTGACATAGAATACTGAAATGAAATGTTTACCGCGTGTTCTTACACATTATTTGATTTCCAGTAAATCCCATGTCCTTTCTTGCTCATGCGTGCAAATTTGATTATGCGTTTAGCATATGATTATGTGTGTATACCACTATCCTTCAAGCCTAAGTCCAAACAATTGGGAAGCAACTCAACAACTTGAACAAAGAATACAATAGCAAGAACATAGCTATCATGTCAGCTAGCTAACCAGGAAGCTATCAGAGCACTAAGCCCAAACGTTATTTGACTAAAGCTGGTGCTGAATTGCAAACTAAATTAAATAATTTAGGTATGCAAAATAAAATTGCTCTCTGCTGTGTCCCAGGGCACCCAGAAGTAGAAGGAAACGAGAAAGTGACGCCCTTGCAAGGAAAAGAGCTGCTATACCACTGATAAGTCCTGAGCCCTTTTGTGATATTGGAAACATTGGAATTCACTTATTGGAAAGAAACAAACCAAGAACCTCACACTGAGTTTTGGAAGGAAAGGAACGACGGAATGCAACAAAGAATGCAGGAAAAAAGTTTGAATCCTAACAGGATTTATAAACTGCGGACTGAACAGACATTTGAGAAAGGTTGGTATAATCCAACACGGTACGTGCAGATTCTGCGATGAAGTAGAGGAGAAACCAACACCCTGCAAACAAACTATGGTACTACACTTGCCCGCAGGAGGAATTGTTTTGGATGTATTGGGTTGTCCGGAAAATAATGCAGGATTTTGGTATTAAACAAAAAAAAAGAAACTAGTTACTTTAAAGCAATGTTCTTTAATCAAAATAATTTCCCATACTCTCAATACATTTCTCCCAACGTGTTGGTAAGTTATTAATTCCGTCTGAGTAGAATTCAGAATTTTTAGAATTGATAAAGTCAATAAATGCATTTTCCAGTTCCGTTTGATTTTTGAATATTATGTGTTGTAAGTAACATAGTTGTAGAAGAATTAACATAACCCGTGTGTTATACAATCAGAACCCGAATACTACATCTACATTACATATTATTGTATATACATTATATACCATGTAATATTTGTGCCTGCGTTTTTTTGATTGTTTGTTTTTTACGAGGGTTCGCAACAGCAGAGGTCATATAAACCCTCAGGGTGCCGGAGATTTTGAAAAAAGCCCATTTGTAAGTGTGTGGACCATTACCTTCCAGCAATAAGCGCCCGTCTAGACCTAAACCGTTGCGGCCACCGACGCCCCCAATAAGAGTTCGGTTTAATAGAAGCAAATTTGCAACAATTGCAAATTTGGACAAATCTCTTTAGAAATAATCTTGCTCCTTATGAAGCCAAACTAACCTAGCTCTGTCGCGTGTTATGGCACCAAAATCTGGGCCTTCCAGGCTTACGTTTGGACAAATTCAAAGATTTTTTGTGAAGAAACTTCTCAAGCCGGGAACACGCTTATCCGATGCTACCCTGCTACCCGCGACCCCTTGCTGTAGGGTTCGCAACAACAAAGGTCCTAATAAACCCTCAGGGTGCCAGTGTTTTTGAAAAAAAAGCCCATTCGTAAGTATGTCGGGTTCAAATGCAGGGCCGCTGGATTCGAACCCGGGACCTTTACCTTACAGTGATTAGCGCCGTGTAAACGCCTAAACCGCTGCGGCCACCGACGCCCCTCCTGTGTTTATTGTCTATGTATGTATTGTCCGTGTGTGTATAATATGTGTTCGTTTTAAGGTGTAATATTTTTCGTGGGCACAGCTCCTGTAATCTGGAGAAAAAAATGTTTTATCCTGAAGGGACCGAAATCGATACTAATATTTTTTGTAAACACAAATGAAATAATTTTTAAGCATAAAGACTAATAAATAAAATATTAATATTTTAAACATTTATATTATAACAGACATGGTAGAAACTAGTCGCCAGGAAAACTATTTATATTTTTTCACTATCTAGCTTTCATTTGGAAAGGGAACAGATTTGAGGACGGCAATAATAGGAAAATGCACCTGTTTCGCTGTCTATTTACCAACACAACGTCCAAAATAAATATTTATTTACCCTGATAGTTCTGCAGACTCAAGAAGGGGATTCCGCTCTCATATCCGGCGGAGTGCAATTTTTTCCAAACTGATTCGTTTTTAGGAGTGTGGCACCACGGTTTACCGTCATCGGTAAACTGAATCGCCATATCTGCTGTTATTGGGACTCGGCCAATCTTCACATGCTCTAGAGGAACCGTATGCTCGGTACTAGCCAGAAAAGTTAATCATTCAGACCGAGGATATTAGGCCAAAACGGTATCGCCTCCTCCTCGATATTTTTTTGGACGTTGTACAATAACGCATATTTTTGAAGATTGTGCCCTCACCCTCTCGCAAACGAATACATTTAAGTACTGTTTTTAGTCTTCCTTTTAATATTTTATGTGTGTATTTTATTTTTATTTTTTGTATCAACGAATATAGACTGAGTTTTTTTATTGTGCGTATTAATTACAGATATAACATTCACAACGACAAAAACAAAATAAAACATAACAGCCTGCTTACAATTGACTCTACCTCAGAGTATTTGACATATCTCGGAATAATTGAAGATAATCCCCTCCATTCATGCTAATAAATTAAATTCACACACCACAATTAATTCACACTACCCCAGAGTATTCGATATTCCTTGAGTTAATTTGGAGTAAGCCCTTTCAATCATGCTAATAAATTGCATTTACACATTCATTCACACTACATCAGAGTACATTCCTCGGGATAAGCCTCTTCGTTCAAACTAATAAAATACATTTACTCATTCATTCACGTTAGCGCATAGTATTGATTCCTCGGGGAAATTGGGTATAAACTTTGTGATTCACCCTAACAACAAGCACACACCACAATCCATTTACACCACCCCAAAGTACTCGATATTCCTCAGGGGAAATTCGTCATAAGCCGCTTCATTTGTGCTAATGAATTAAATTCAAACATTCATCCATACCACCAAAGAGCACTCGATAATGCTTGGGGTAGTCCAGTCGTTCTAGTAAATAACAAATAGCACGTTCTTATATGGAAGTACAAAGAAAATACAAAGATACGACTAAAAATATTGTTGTGTTGGTTGGTGCTGTCGGATAATTTACTCCTACTCTTTAAAAAGAGCCTAGTTTGTAAATACATATGTCATTTTTATTTATTTTTTTTATTATATTTTTTTTATTTATAATTTTTTGTAATATATGTTTAGTTGTACCTTACTCTTCCTATGTACCCCTGAAATTAAATAAATAAACTTTTCCAATACATGCATGTATTAGTTTTCTGAATGGAGAAATATGATAAGACGAGATAGACAAAAAAAATATTGTTTTGGTTATTAATTGGTCTGCCTATCCTAGCTGTGATAATCTGTGTTCACTGGCAATTAATCTCTTAATTAGTTCTCAAATTATAAAATTATTGTTCCCCTAAAAGCCTTCTTAATGGATAAAAATTAGCAAAAGGATGTAATCTATGATGATTACAAACCAAGCATTGCATCATTGTATCACTCCTCTGACCCCTCTCTAACTACAGAAATGTTTACCAGTTTTGATGAGGGTTTGTAACATAAGCTTAGTCTAGCAACTCTAGAGTTTATCCATTTCTCCTTTTGTTTCATTTTTTGCCATTCTAAGATGTAGGATCCGCTGTTTGTTTTCGTCATCCCAATGTTCAGGGCCTATGATATAATATGATCTTACAGATCTTTCCTTTGCCTGTTCATCTGCCTTTTCATTCCCCAAAATTCCATTATGTCCTAGTACACAAGATGTCAACAGGTTGTTATGCTTTCCCAAGTTTTAGATATTTTGGATGTATTCACTGACTAATTTTGATTTAATTTTTTTACAATGCTTTAATGTCTGCATTGCTATTGTATCTTACTCTTATCTTAATCCACTGAATCGCTGATGAATTCAATACTCATATTCATTTTACAATTATGATATTAATGTCTCTTATAAATAAAAGTATGCATTTTCAGCTGATTTTAGTCATGATGCAAATCGAATCATACTCCTAGATCAGCCTCGAGAGGCCTAATGGAAGATCTGCTTTGAATGCTAATTAATGCTAAAACCTTGCTCAGCACAATTTGAATACTTGTCATTTATTGACCTTTCATATATGTATAGTGTGAATATACTTGTGATAAACAAATGTTGTAATAGACCTGTACAAACTGTTCTATAAAGATACTTTTATCGTTTAAAAAACTGTTTACGAAACTTTTATGCTTTATATGTATATATACTAGCTTTATAGACCAGTGTTGCTCAGGGAGATAATAAAATAATTGTCTTCAGCATAAGAAATATAAACCACTTTTTCACTCACAAACTACTTAGATTAAATATGTCTACAGATGTAAGATTTTTACAGGCAATTTTAATGTAGAGTTCAATATCTTCTTTAAGGTCTTTACAAGGTGAAAGAAGGACAAAAGTGTTGGAATCACCAACCTTTCAGCAACATTATATTGCTATCATCAGGGCTTTTACAAGAAAGAAGAGAAAATTTTTTCTCATTGGTTTAGGTTATGGTGCACATGGCCAGCATTCAGTTATATATGGTGAAACAACCCATTTCACTAGTATTCACACATTTACAAGTCCAACTGTTTTTGTTCTTACTAGCTATTATTGTCATTAAAACCAAATATTATCTCAGGGTATTATATTAATGACTAGAATTTAAAGCTTGTTTTAAATAATACATACAAAGGATTACAATTCAGATGAAACCCGAACACAGCATTGTCTCACCTAAGGCTGGATTGATACAATGGTGATTCCAACACTTTTGTCCTTCTTTCACCTTGTAAAGGCCTTAAAGAAGATATTGAACTGTACATTGATCTTCTGCAGTTCGATCTACAAACATCATTTTGGCAATCTTAATTTTCCTTGAAGACTCAGTCCCAGCCAAGGACTGTAACAAATTGTTGTGTCGGTCTTCAACGAAATTTGATAATGTCTGTAAAAAAACTTAAATATGTCAATCTGTAGATATATTTAAAATTGTTTTGCTCAGATGACAATGTTAAAATAGGTCGAAAGCTTGGCAGTAACAACTGATATTGCTTTCTTTTTCAAAACCATACTTTGATCCAGAGTCTATGTGGAAATAATTGTCCATGAGAAAACCATGAAGTCTCCAAATTCAATCCAAACAAAAGTAATGATTGACCTTATGATTTGTCTACCATAACTGCAAAAACCAGTTTAATATGAAATTGCAATCGTTTGAATTGGAAAGGTGCTTCTGTTGGTATCATCGTTATATGTCATACTAGCACATCATCTTTGAATTTTAGCATGAATATTAATATAATTTCAATTCATAATTCTTTTTATTTAAGATCTTGGTTAAGATGAAAAAGTTAGTATCACAAACAGGATTCAAACCCCACGACATTTGGTTCAATCACTGCTCTAACTAGATGAGCTATCGTGGATTCAATCCCCTCAGACCAACTCCTCATCTCAACCTCCAACAGATTGAATTCTCCCTCGCCATATTTTCAAATGTCGTGTAATCCGGATTCGATCCTCAGCAACTTACAAAGTGGCCAAGGGAAGTTGTTAGGCGAAGTAATTACTTCTTTAATAATTATATCCTATATATGTTTAACAGTCATCATTGATCCTATCCATTTAATTTAAAGTGAGTTCGGTAAAGCAATGTTTATTAATATTTTACATAACTTATCATTGTTCTTGTATAAAATGCATGCATATAAACATGTATAAATACCTGTAGAACAAAATCGGTTTTATAATCTTTTTCTTTTTGCACAAATTAACCGTTCACTCGGGGCACGTTTTTTATTCTGATGGTTTGGCGGTCGTTCTCCCACCTACACCACTGCTGCCTACAGTAAAGACACAACGGTGAAATTGGTATTTTTCTATCTTTACATCAACAAGACAAATTCTGTAGTTTTTGCAACTACAATGTATCAGTAATTTTTCAACTATTTCAGTTTAAGAAAAATTCAATAATTTTTTCAACTATAGAATGTCAGAATACTTTTTGCGTCTGTTGACCGTTACCGCCTCAAAAATTGAAACTTGAAAGACGCGGGAAGCGTGTAATTGTTGGAAAAATGGTATTATTTTGTGTAAATCCTTATGTCCCTTAATTGTAATACAATCGTTTTTACAATCTCTAAACAATTCCAGGATTAATAAGAATAAACTATGAGATTTTTGGCTAAATCGGTCAATTGAGTGTTAGCGCTTCGATATCGGAATTCCAAAAATATATATCATACCGGCAGCCGAAGGTCAGTCTGACAGCTGACTTCTGAGAAAATGTCGTAACAAATTCCTGAAATATTTCTTTTTTGTAAGTAGTGACGCCCATTTTTTGTTATATGCCGATTTTATATAGTCTCTAAACCAGGCCGGCACTAATAAAAAATTGTGTGAAAGTTTCATTGAAATTGGTTCGTCGATGGCCGTAACGGTTTAGGCTTTAACACGGTGCTCATCAATGTAAGGGTCCCGTGTTCCGACGTACAAATGGTGTATGTTTCAAAAACACCGTCAAAAAAGTTGCCTGGTTATTCTACAAAATATTATTTCATTAACATGTTAAGTGTTGTCTCATGCCAAAATCTGAGCTGAAAATTATTTTGTATTTTTTTTTTTTTTTTAATCTAATGATTTTACAATTTTATTTCTTCTTTAAGTTTACCTCTTACACATTGTTTTTTTTTATTATTATTAATTTAAAATAGGAAAATGTAGAATAAATGATACAATACGTTTTTTATATTAATTTATTACACAAAATGAAAAAAGCATTTCTCAGAGAACTAGAAATCCATGAAATTTTGATTCTGTTGGTATGGGTGCAAAAATACCAGTGAACTATAATCAAAATAAAACAAACATAGCAATACTAAGTTAGAAATATTAATTTTATTTAAGGGACCCCAGGGGTTGAGTGGTTAGGGGTCTTATAAGGCATCTGTCTCGTATTTTCCACAGTAGTCGTTGTGGAATCAAATCATACATCACATTCTTTTAATGGATTATAAACTGCTGAAAAATGAATAAGGATATTTGTAATTTATTCTTTATCGATTAATTTTAATTCAAATAACCGATTTATTCTTGATGGTTGGATAATACAAAATCGAAAATACCAACCAAGCAACTAACTGCACTGAAGGAAGCACGAACAGAGGCATTATATGTATCACCTATTCTCAGCAGACTCGTCAGTGCCTGCTATCAATATACAGACAGAAATGGGATTCATCTGTAAACCTAATAGCATTTCAATTGGTGCTATCTTCTAAGTGCTCGCTGCACCATATTCCCCTAAGTTTCTGGTGGTTGGCAGTAGAAGTAGATCATCGCAAAGAAGCGCACTTCTCAGATGATTCGTTTGTGTTGATAAAGACATTGTTAAAACATCTTATAATTCAGTTAGGATCTGGCAGGCACTATGAAATGGGGTTCAATCTTGCAGCAATGACAATATTTGGGCCTTCCTTAGCATCATAGCTGAGATCCACTATTAGACCTCCTATTGGCACTTCAGCGTATCAGAATTGCACTAAAGGCACACTCTATTATATACCAACTGCCTTTGCAATATCCACTTGCCTGTGACCTGAATGAATCATTCTCACAATATTATTGGTAACATTTTTGTCCAGCTAACAAGAATATTTTGGTTAATTTAATTAAAATTAATAAAATAAGAATAAGTTACACATCCTGATTCATTTTTGTGGTTTAGTATGAAAAATGCGTTGTAAAGCAGTTTGACCCCTTGCCATATGACACCCAACGGTTAATTGGACGTTATGCCCTCCTGATTATAATAGGAATTACTTTACTTAATTAATATACATTTTTAATTATGTATGAGGAAGTATACAGCATATAGTAAAAACAAGGGAGTGGAAAGAATAATTAACAAATTAACTTTTCTAAATATGTATTAAAAAAACAAATACACAATTTTTTATACAAGATTTTTTGTCAGTAAAAAAATTAATAAAAAGAATTTTGTGAAAGATCTTGTTTAAAAACAAATTATTTAACCAGTTTTAAAAATCTCAGTCTTAACAGCATCCTTTCATCAAACATATCTTGAAATAAATTCTTATAATGTAAATCACATTGTCATTCTAGTGTGTAATGTAATGAACAAACACCGGATCAATTCGGCACATAACAATATTCTAGCCTATATTTACATGGTAACTTTTTAAATTTAGTCACGCAGCTTTCTATAATTCAAGATTGTCAAAAAAATGTTGAAAAAGACATATTAAATATAACTTTTCCAAACAGAAACATTTTTAACTACTTTCTAAAGATTTTATTTTTTCCTCTAATAAATGAGCGTTTTTAAAACTGTTTTCTATAAACAAAAATATATATAACAAACTTTAGTAATATCACATCACAATATTATATTTGCATTTATGTACAAAAAGTAACGTAATAAAATATAGGAATGTACAAATGACTCCCTCTAAATTCCTTAATTTTCTACATCACCTTGCCTATACCTTTCCACTCTATCGACAACAGACTCTAAACTCACTTCTGTGTTGAAATTTTTATTCAGGTAGTACAGTTTGGTCCCCGATACATTGATGCAATCAAGAATGTGCCACTTTTCAAGGAGTTTGAGGCAATTCTTTATCGTCTCAGTAGAAAGTGATTCCCCTGGGGAAAAAAGAACACTTTAATCAACAGAATTAACAAAAGATTTGAACATTTTTCAGAGATAAAGATGTTGTGGACTGTGAGTTGATAAACTTGATCACCTTCAGCCATGCTAGCCTGCCTATAGGTTTTGCCTGTCAAATGTTTTGGCAGTTCGCCATCATCAGTGGTCGGTTTGTCTGTGACAGACAAAACCAGTAGGTTTAAGCGTAGTATGATTTAATGCAAATAAACTACATTTTTCACATAGCTTACATTATTTTAAACAATTATCATCTAGTAATAGTCAAAAGATTTGATTTTTAAGGTGTATAAATAAATTATTGTTAAACTTAATATATCAACTGCAGAGTACTGACACACATGAAAATCCACTTATATTCATTTAAAATGTATTTTATTGTTTGTGAACCAAGAATGATTGTGGCATAAGAAACTAGTTAATAAAATCCTAATTTGTATAATGTTTACAAGAAAAGTTCACTTACCACAAGTTAAAACTCCTAAATTGAGTTGTTTCCTTATAATGTTTAAAATTTCCTTTATAAGTTCTTTCTCGACCACTTGTTTTCCAATAAGCATATGTAGGTGAGAAAAAACACAAGAATAAGTATCCAAAATTGGACGAAGTAGAGCCCCATAATATTTTAACTTTGGTTCCGAGCGATTGACCTAAACAATAATAAAATTAAGTTAAAATTTTACAAGATTATATAATCGATATAAGTATATACTTTATAAAATGGACTAGCTGGGATGAAATCTTCATCTTCATCATCATCTATAATATCCAAACTTCTTGGTAGCCTCACTCCAGACTGAGATGTACTTTTCGTACTCTAAAAAGCCACCAATTATTATTAAAAATCCAACTACACTTTTTGTTCAACAACATCTACCTGCAACGATGTCACTATTTCATTAAGGGTAAAAACGTCCATAGTGTCAAAAATGGCATCATTGAGAGACTGGCAGGTTTTTGTGAATATGAATTCGAACTGAAGTATTTCACAGAGGTAAATAGAACAGTCGATGATTTTATCAAAAGAGATCATCTCTGTGGGTGAATTGGCAGAAAGGTACAGCAATGTTCGTCCTATAAAAGTTAATAAATATTACAAAACGGCACAACCATTCACTCTGGTGTAATATTTAATTATTTAATACATACCAATTATACCTTCCAAGGCAAAATGTGGAAGTAGTGTATTATTGTAATAAGCTAATTCAATGATATTGGGGAGAAGGGTAACTGGCTTTATGAATACATCTCCATCGGCCGTTTTCTCCCTATGAATTAAACCAGGCCCAAGCAGGTCAATCTAAAAATAAACAATTTACTTGAAAATAAATAATTGGAAATACTTTAAGTATTTACAAAACAAATGAATTGTTTGAAAAATATTTTACAAGGTTTAAATTAAATTGCCATCTAAAATGAAATGGTCGTGTTCTTACATCACCTCAATGTTTGAAAACAAATATTTTAGATGTAAATATAACTTTTTTTTTTTAATTTTAACTAAAGAAGTTCTTCTTGAACAAAATGTACTTATCAATGCAAAACACAAAAAAAGTCTTACCGCGTGTTCCAAAACATCTTTTGACTCCCCAGTAAATCCCATGTCCTTTCCTGTAGATATCAATTCATCCCTTAGCTTGTCTAAGGAGTAAGTTAGATCAGCAAGAGTCACCCCTTTTCGATGAATGTTCAGCAGAAGAAAAGCCAGGGCGTTTGTTGACATGACAGCAGTAGACTGGCTGCAATCTATTTAAAATATACGAGTTAGAATTTATTTTAATGCCATTTTTAATGTAAATTAACTACCATAAATTATGTGGCGTGCTATGCTGTCAACAAGTTGCCTCTGTTCTTCGATTACAATGTCAGTACCATAAAGGGAAGCTGAAGATGGCACGACATGTAAACTACCACCGGATGTTCTTATTTTGCCTTGGAAGGATCTCACAAGCTCCTTATGTGCAAAGTTTATTTTAAATATATTTGTACTGGACATTTTAAATGGTAAAATAATTTACTTACATGTAATGAAAATGGTTGGTTAATGTCGACTCGAACAATTCCATAGTGACTAGTAAGGGCTTTGTAAATACCTTTGATTGCAGTCATGAAACTCTCAGGTTGTTTCTCATCTCCCGTCTGCTCTCTGACAAACGAACCCTCAACAATTTTTTCATAATTTACACTGACAGGGACAAGCAAAGCATCTTCAAGAAGTCCATTTAGGTACGCATCGACAAATACAGAAAGAAGTCCACCTATTAAAAATAAATATCACAAGGCGAATCCTAAAAATTTAAATTAGCCATTAATGTAAATTTAAAATACCTTTTGGATTGCAAGGTTTTCCTGTTCTAGTTCTACCCCCTTCAATAAAAAATTCAAAATAGTGTCCAGCTTGTAGACACTGCGTCATGTATGTTTGTAAAATGGCTCGATAGACCTTGTCCTTCTTCCCTGAAACAGGATCTATCCTCCTTTTAATGTAGAAAGCCCCTAAACCTTGCAGGATCCGACTGAAAAATTCAATAAGTATCAGATACAGATAAACAATTGAAAATATCAGTCAGACATACCCAAAAATTGGAATTCTTAAGTTCTCTCCCGCTGCAACCAAAGGCGATCGGATGTTGTTGTTGCAAAGGGTGAATGTGACTGCAATGTAATCGATGTGGGATTTGTGCAGAGGGAGAAATATAAGCGGAAGCCCTGAAGCAGCAGCTTTCTTAAGCATGTGCAACTGTCCTTCAGGGATGGAAACGGATTTGAATAGTAAAGGAAGAGTTTTGTAAAATACCCACGATGATATTCTAAAAAAGCAAAACATACGCTTAAACCTTTATAAAAACTATTTTTAAAAACTCCCATACACACCTGATCACAAAATTTGAAAGCTTGGAATGCATTAAACGAAGAATTTTTTCTGCACGCTTCCTCTGTCTTTCAATAATGAGTGAAAGCCCCCTTTCATCAGTACATCCAAGTTCAGATGCAATAACTTTTGCTGCAGCTGTAATCGATTCTTTAACATTACTGTCTTCTAATACCTGATAAATAAACATCAACAGCTAATTACGAAAACAAATTATAAAACAAATAAAGCATTACCGTGCCAAAAATATATGGAAAATTGTAATGTTTGAATGTTAAACAGTGAAAGATAGTGGCAAAAGTTCCATTTAAAAAGCTGTAAGACCTCTTGTAGTCATCCAACCTCAAAACATTGACTATCGGAAGATTTTCTTGCTCTGGTAAGTTTTTCTGCAAATGAGCATAAGTTAACATTATATAAAAGGGAGACTTTTATCTACTGTATACAAACATAAAGTTTGTTAAAATGAAAATTTTAAATGTTCAAACATTATAATAATAATAATAATAATAATATAATAAAGAAGTAAATTTATTGAACTTTATACATTTTCATTTTTACATTTAATTTACAAAAGACAACGGACATTAGTTAGTCTGCCAAGTTCAAACATTATCAATCATGAAATAATGCAGAAGATTGATCATCCTAGTTTCTCAATGTTTTTGCCTAAGAGACGCATTTCATCACCTGAAGATAATCTCCAAACAAGTCAACACAATATTTTTTCTCTCTTTTAAATATTTATTTTACCCACAAATGACAATGATAGAGCTATATGAAATTGGTCATTTTGATATATAATAATAGAGTATGAGCTATCCTAACCATATAAATCCTTCATTTGACATGCTTCGAATAATGGCAAATAAACTGCTTTCAATCAGTAAACTAAAATGACAAGATTAAAAAAAATACCCGAAGAATAAAAAATACAAACAAGCAATATACATTGTTTTATTCATCAACAAATACATCATTTTCAATTTTTTTTTAAATATGTATAAAAATAATTGAAACTGTATATGCTGATCATTTTAATTAACAATTTAAAACAAATATATATAATGTAAACAAATTCAAAATTATTAAATGTAAGATCAAATTGTTAAAAAAATTCTGTATGGCAAAGAAATTTAAGCACAAGCTACTGCAAAAAATCCAAGCACTTTATTTTTTTTCCTTGTTGTAAAGCTAAAGAACAAAAAATCATATAAAATTTCCTTAGCGATAGAAGTCTTTAATAAAAATAACATGACATGTGAACTTTTATAATGAAAAACAATGTTTACTGATACTGAATTTGCAATCATCCTTTAAAAAAAATTTTTTTAAATGCCCTCCCACAAAAGGGGTTATCTTCTCAAATGAGTAGCATTAAGATAATGAGCATCACAACACTTATCCTAACAATAGATCAGTTGGGCGAAACCTGACCATGAAAATTCTTGATAAGTTTAAAATTTAGCAATAAAATGCACAATGGCTATAAAATAATCATACAAGATGATAATTATGATATAAAGAATTACAATTATGATGATTTAGTTCTCCCGTAACAAGAGCACTGACAATGCCCTCAGAGGCCTGACTAATAGAAGGGTCGTCCTCACCCAATTAAGGATAGGCCATGCAGGGATGGCACAAGGACAGACGTTTTTAGGTCAAAGCCCAAGTATGTGCCCAGCATGTAAAGAATCCCACTTAATTGAAAGGTGCAAATTCTGTTTTTTTTTTTTTTTTTTTTTTTTACAATTTGTAATATTATGACATTTTTGCAATTAAATATTGGCAGACTGGGGTCAGGCAGGGTTTGTCTTATCAGTCTAGCCACCGAGGTTAAGTTCCTGGGGCTATCGACAGCTAGTCATTTCAGCCCCTAATGCAATCTTTTCCTAAATCCAAACCCATTCACATTCTCACGCATTCTTAAATATTTTTTCCTTGTTTGCTTACATACCAATTATTTATCACCTATGTACCATTAACTCAGAGTGATAGAGTACACAATATTACTGCATCACTCTTTACACCTATCATATAACAAGCCTAATTGAGGGTTGATAGAGCATTCAACATCCCACTAAAGCTGGATTTACTGGCGAGCTGCAAGAAATGGTAGGCTCAACTCTGTATACACATGAATGTATGTACACGCATGTGCAGTTTTGAGGTTATATAAATCAATTAATTATCAATATTTATAATGATTTGATCTCAAAGGGCAGATAGTTTGTACAAAATCATCGGACAAGTTGATAAATTATGGCATTTCCCAAAACTTTAACTTTAGTTTAACTGAAACCATAATTATATAAAACTTATTTATGAGCATACATGACATACATTTCACACAATATGATCACATAAACAAATTGTATAGTATATAAAAGTTGTGATATAAACAACATAATTTTTTCTAAGTTTTCCCAAAAGATGGGTAATTTTAAACAAAATCAATAATAATGACAACATGAAGAAATTGTGAGACCTGTATTATGATCGAGTTTTGGTCTGCCTATCCTCACTGGATTAGTAAGTCATGTGTGTTTCGATATTTCACGAACTGCAAATTTGGGTTTAAAGTAATTGAGTTCAGAGAAGAAGTTGATTACTCAAAAATCACTGCAGATTGTGAGATAAAGATGGCAACTGGCAAACCAATCCTGTAAGGGTAGATAAACCAAAATGATAGGCAGTGGCTAAATTGTACAGCTTATTTTAAATGATCCGACAAGATGATTTTAACGACTTAAGTTATATTTGACTATTAAATATGGACAGTTTATGCAAATCAAAAATCATCACAATAAATGAAGACATTAGCAAGCAAGCTATATAGTTGAACTATAATTATGAATAATTTATAATGGTCTTGGTTAGTCAAGATTATAAATGGCATAAACAACTTGAGTACCAAATATAAATAAATCCTAGACAATATCATGGAGCAAGTTGGTAAATGATGGCATGAACCGTTTTTAATTATTGTTTATTACGAGTTATTACCAAAAAGGAAAAGAGGACACCACCTAAGAAAAGCCTTGAGACATAATGTAAGGAATGATCTAGTTTGGGGGTGACAGAGTGGAAAAGGAAGATGGAGGACTGATGTTTGTAGGAAAATCATATGAGGAGTTTCATCTTAAGACTTTAGAGCAGAATAAAAGTGTTATATATTATAAGACCAAGACATGGATAAATTGTGACTTGGATATAAATTAAGTTATACAAGGCCAAAACAGTTTTAGTTATTTAGAATCAGTTCTATTGAAGACCTCTTAAATAATTAAATAGGAATTTTCATATAGTGTTTTCATATACATATATATTTTTATGTGTTATAGATATCAATACCTATAAATATTCTCGATGAGAGAGAGACATGCTTGACAGCAAAATATGAAAAAGATTTAATCGTGAGAGATATTGCACTTGCCTGATAAACGTATCAGTTGTACGTATTATCTTTACAGCTTTAATTAAACTTTTGAGTATTTTTTTGCTTTTATTTATGATACGGTAGAAATACGATACCTGAAAAAAGTTCGAGTTACTGACCTCGCAGAGGCACCACTGCCTAAATCTGACCCCCATAGGCACCTGGTAAAAAGGGACGTCCTACCGAGAAAACGTAGGTATTCAACTTTGGAAATGCGGTTTAACAAAAGTAGTCAGAGCGTATATTTAGAAATCGCTCCCACCCCATGGATTTCTGAGGCACGTCCAATTTTACGATTTAACTTAGACCCAAAATTCTAATTTCTCGGAGGTCAAGGGTGCAGCGGATACGACGGGAGAATTTGGCCGTTCGAATATCTTTTTTAACTGCGAACTCAAACCTCTTGGCAATTCTCGTATGTATTGACAATTTTAATTAATCTTTGAAACGAAAGTCGAATTATTACATATTCATATTCCATATTGTGCGTTGATTACCGAAAAATGATCCTTTGCTTCTTCAGCACTTCAGCGATATTAAGTTATAAACGCACACTGAAAATGGTAGCTGAAAATGCGACAAGATGATCGAAAAACACGCTGCAGTTTCATGACCTTGCAAAACTCGCAAATTTGCATAATTATGTAAGTTCTCATTACAAAACAATACATCTGAATTATTACCATATAATCGCAAAAAACTTAAATCCTTAAGTTTGTTGTCGGTTTCATGCAATCTGTTTAAACTGAAGGTTTTTATTCTAGACAGAAAGAAAGAAAAAAAAGCAAGACAATAGAAGTCATCAATAAAAATGAAAACAACATAAACTTAAATCTGGTGGGGTTTCCTCGTACAGCATTTGCGCTCACTTCCTGGTTATTAATAGGGGCGAGGTTCTTTTACAAAAAGAAGGAGCTATCATGCCAAACTTTTGAATTTTTCGATTGGTACTTTTCAGGAGAAAAAAAACATTTTGGGTCCATAATTAGGGCTTTTGTTATTGGGACCGAGCCCTGTTCAGACTAGCCGAATAAATCAGAAGCATGTAGTACAAGGGGTCTGTCTGGTAGACATACCAGACCAGGTGATGTACACACGTGTGTACGTTAAGAAATATTCGAAAAATTTTGAATAGCAACACAAAGTGATGGTGTAGTTACGTAGTTTAGATAATTTATAATTGATATAATTATTAATAATTATACATGTAGATAAAAGCAGCTGAAGATGTCGAAAAGCGACTGATAGACCAAAGCAACTACGGCTGATCAAAACGTACAGAAATCGAATGTGAACGCGCTAGAAATTATCGAAATTCTATAGGTTCTTCACTACTACTTTTTAAAAAACAAAATTTTCTAACGAAAATAATTTCCTCTTCGCAACCGAAACAGGCGATTGGCGATGAATTATAATTTACTTAATAAATTATTAAAAAAGAAATAATTAAAAATTATCAAGGGGAGTTGATAAAGGGAATGAAAAAAAAATAAAAATAAATTTACTAGTTTCGTGGTCCGCTTGGCCAATTAATATCTCACGATTAATTAACGTTTTTAGTTGAGATAAAAAGTCAATGGCACGAGCGGGAAAATTCAAAAGGTGTAGTTGAGATGGGAAGTTAGTGTCCAAGTGGATCGAGGTCACGATTGCTCAAGTGCAGCGTAACTAGCCGAAGATCGTGGGTTCGAAACCCGCTCGTGCCACTGACTTTTTTATCTCAACTAAAAACCCTAATTAATTAAAACTAAAGTTCAAAATACACATTAAAACAAGACAAACTTTTAATTACCTATAATACTCATCACTCGTAATTATTTGAGCTATAACTAGACAATTTGGCGACGCTTTCCAGAAATCAGCATTCTATCAGGAGAGTGGTGCAAAGTATATCGGTTTGTAAAATAAGTCTTCACATTATCATTCATTATATTTATTACTCTTGTGTTTTGAAGCAATGTTTAATTTGATATTATTGTTTACAGTCTCTGAAAAGGGATCAGTTAAGGTATTTTTATTCGTCAGATTCGTTCGAGATCTCGAATGTTGACAAGGTGGCTTACTAATTTCAAATGGAGGAAAAGTAGAGAATTTCCGTCTTTTATTGCCGAAAAGGAAAAACCGCAGCGCGGACTGCTAGGAAAATGTGTAATGTGTATGGTGGTGAGTTGATGACGTTTTAGGAGAAAGCACTGTCCATAAGTGGTTCGCTCTGTTCAAAAGCAGAAATTTTGATTTGGAAGACACTGTATCGATCGTCCTTCAATCGGTGATGATGGTCAAATTCAAGTTTTTGTTAGAAATAACCCACATATCTTGTATAAGCGATTTAACGCTTTTTTGAGAAGTTGGATATATTTGTCAAAAAGATGTCAGTACTTCATATATTGACTGAGAGAATTTTTTTGACAACATCTCCCTCTTCAAACGAAATGTAAACGCCCCGTTTTTTAAAAGACCGATGATTGGCGATGAACGTTAATCTATTAAAATGTTCAGGGAAAAAATTACTGGGGACCCACCATTAACTACTCCAAAAGCCGGATTACATCAGAAGAAGGGAATGTTATGCATATTGAAAGGCATTTTATTTTGAGCCTCTCCCCCCCCCCCCATTAACAAACGTTAATACTAGTGTATATTGCACATAATCATCCAAGTTATAGTACCGTCTTCCAGAATCCACAGCATCTGAGTCAGCAAACTTCACTTCCATATAAATAGGGGGCTGAGGCGCTAGGGCCGACAGTCTTCCGTTAGTCTTCTATCACTCTTACTCTTAGTCTCATGCTAGACGCAGTGTTATGCTAGTTGTCGGCCGGTATACTTGTTGTATAAAATTGTATTCGTTATTATAAATAAAGTTTTTTTTGGACTTTTATTATAAAGGATTACATAACTTCCATCATTGGGATTTGAATTCCCCAGGGGATTCCAATTTGTGCCAGGATAATCTTTTCTTTTGTCTTTGTGTCTTTGCAGACGAGCTACAAATTGTCGAAATTTGGCCCGGATGTGATGAATCACTCATTCGCCTGAAATTGACCCTTCAGATTTTCACTTAATCCGGACTCCACCGATGGGGAAAACTTTACTTCACTTGAGGACTACAGAAAATACATAGACGACAAAACTTAAGAAGGTCGTGGAGGTTTGAATTACAAACTAACACGGAAATTGACAAGAAGTAGTGTAAAAAAATTGTTCTATCTCTTATTATTACTAATGTTTAAGAGCGTTTGAACGGCTAAGGTCATTTCATGCCCTAACATTTAAACTTTGTATCTTAGATTAGCTAATGCTTCTGAGTGATATAAAGCTGTGACTCAAAACATTTACTCATAAACTAATCTATCCTATTGCCATCCAAAGCTTTAATTTATCATTTTCATATCCTACATATTGAAAGGCTAAATGTACGCAAAAAAATTAATTATAAAATTTAGTCTTGTTCTTTAATTAGAATTAGAATTTTTGTTAATTTGTTGTAAGTGCTTTGACATAGAGGTATTTATGAATTTTTAAGATGTATGGGTCAACGAAAAATTTATTTTTGATGGCTTCGATACCACTCTCCATTCTCAGAACAAACAATACAATTACAAATTCCTTGCGACTCCTTTATAATTCTCACTGACCTTCTGATTGCATAAGTTTAACGTTTCGATCTATTATTGAGATCATCTTCAGGGCCTTTAAAAACTTTATAATTGGGAAAACTATTTAAAATTCGCAAGAATTCTGCCCTGATCATCAGATTTTCTTCAATAAGGTTTGTTTATTTAAATCTGTTTACAATTACTTGAAATTTTCATTAATTTACCAAAAAAACCGCTTAAAGATTTATTTACACCCCGGTACAACTATTTATTGGTCCGATAAATAATCCGAATAAATGAAAATATCTTTTAATCAAAGTGCACCATTTCCTAATTTTTTCATTTAGTTGTGCTATGGAAACAAGAGAACGAGAAGTAAAATTAGTCCAGTCAAAAAGATAAGACACTAAAAGACCAAAATCCGCAACCCGACCAAAAAACCTGAATTTAAACGTAGAAATAATTAACATCGATTATCTCTTTTGACACGAATATTTTCGTTTTGTTTCATACGTTTCTTCTTTCTGATTGATGTTTATTTTGATGTGTTTGTCTTATTCTATCATCCTAAAACACTTGTCATTGAATAAAAAATTAGGGATGGTACAACCATAGTAGAGATTTGATGTTATTCAGTCGTGCAAACACACATAATTTGCAAAATGAGATCGTTTTATGTCACACAAAATCAGACAAAATAAAATTCCGCCTCGTGTTACGGTGAAGACAATTGAAAAAATATGCAGTTGCTTTGACCTTATCACCACATAAATTATAAAAGCTATTCATCAAACTATTCATGGAATTAGAATTATTTATCTCGATGATGATTTATTTCATTTAACTAATAAATATTAAAGTAGTTCCGTCTGAATGTTAACTGCATTCAATATATTAGAAACTATCTATAAATTCATCAGCTCTATCGTTAATAAATTTTAAAAAAGAATACTTACTCTACTGGTAGGCGTACAGCTCTGGCAGCTCAGGCCGACAATTGGCCTCCGTTCAGTCTGTGTGACACCATTCCAAATTGATTCTTTTGTTTCAAAAAGTGCATTTTCGTATGAATTTATAGCCGAATTCTTCGATTTCATAACGTTTTCCCTTTTACGAAGCTGGTACTGAGTGAGTTGGTGGTGAAGGGAGGAAGAGCTTTGCTTCACGCCATTCCCAGAGCTTCCTTCGTAAGGTGAGGAACACGCTTCGTACAGCTTCGTCGACATGACGTCCAGCATGGCGCGTATCCTGAAAGAAAATCAAAATGAAAATCATGGCCAAATTTTTTGTCACGGGTCGAAAACATGGGCGTTTTAATTTTGCCGATTAGACGGCGAATCATGCGATGCGATATGGAATCAGCACTGACACCTGACCTCGATAATAAAACTGAGAGGAATCATATTTGATCGAACGGAAAAATTGTCGTATTTTTTATGGTATTACTGAGATCAGCACCAAAATGAACCCATTCAGACTTTTATTTATCTTTCAGCTCACGTTTATTCTAATTTATTTTCTTGAAATGTTTACATTTGATAATTGTGTGATAGCATGACTTCTTTGCGTGATCTGAGAAAAAACCTAATATCCAATTCAGTAATAATATGTGGAGGTAGAAAGAACGGTTTACCATTAGCAAACGGTATTGGCAAGCAGTTGGTGATTACATTTGGATGATAGTGAAGATTGTACAAAATTGATTATGTTCATATAACAATGAACTATGACAAGTACAAAAAATTTTTTAACGAGGTTTCGCAACAGCAGAGGTAATGTAAACACTCAGGATGCCGTTGTTTCTGAAAAAAGCCCATTTGTAAATGTGTGGACCATTACCTTCCAGCAATAAGCGCCGTGTCTAGGCCTAAACCGTTGCGGCCACCGACGCCCCCAATAAGAGTTCGGTTTAATAGAATCAAACTTTATTTCCCATCTTTGACATATCTGATGATGTGTGTATAACCCTGAAGATGATGAACTACGATAAAAACGAAAACGATTTATTTCCGATAATCACATCTGATGATGAGTGTATAACTCTGATGATGTATTTAAATATTAAAAGCTCATAAGAAAAAAAAACAATGTTGTAGATTTACACAATTTAATATATAAACCAAAGGAAGTCTTAACACAAACAAATTGCACTGCCACGTTTTCCGCCATTATGCCTTATGATAATGGTGGTGATGACAGTAATCATGTATCATCTGATGATACATATACAAATGAAAATCTCGTAGAAAAAAATACATTTTTAAAATGAATACATGGTGGACGAAAGTGACATACGCAAAATTTATTGCGAAGTTTTCATTTATTACGAACGATGTTTCTCCTGATGATGTATTGACATAAAAACGAAAAGCTCGTAATAAAAAGTAATATTATAGATTGAATATTTGAATACATCCGGAAGAAAGGACGATTTAACAGAAACAAACTGCATTGCCAAACCTTCGGGGATTACATCTGATAATGATGATAACTGTATAGTTCTGATGATAATAATCTAGAAAAATAAGAAAATCTGGTAAGAAAAAACAATACTATTGAGTATATAGTTGAATATATTATATATGAAAGGAAAGTTTAACACAAGCAAACATTCAGTGACCGAATCTTAAGATGATGATGGTAATAATTAATTGTATATCCCTGATTATATCCATATACAAACTAAAAGCTCGTTTATACTAGGTTCGAAAATACGGTTTAACAGAGAAAAAATTATTATTTGTCATATTGTCCTATTATTTAACAAATTTAACTCCTTTCTTTAGTATTGCTGCGAAATTTTGCATCGGCCTCGATCTGATATTCGATAATAAAGACAACAGACACCTTGAAAAGTATTCGTGAGCTACTGAAAAGTATACGTGGCCAGAGTAGTAGACCGGAATATAGAATGACTTAGTCCGTATGTGCCGCCCTCAAACAAAATTCATCTTTTAAAGTTAAAACTTAAATATAACACATATAACACACAAACGTAGTGAAATAGGTTTTATTTGTAAAATAAAATGTGTTGTAGAATTAATTAATGACCTACTTAATTACTGGGCTGATCAGAAATTTATGTCCATATTTTTCGTAAAATAAAAAATATTTTCATAACGTTACTAATCGTGTTCTTTTAGTAAATTTCGCTATGGAAGTAATCCGAAAGATTTTCGTTTTCAATAGAAGTGTTATTGAAATAATTCAGTAGAATTTAAAGCATAAACATGCACAAGCAACAATTACCGTCTCAACAAAAATTAATCAAAATTAATTGACTGAAATACATTTCAGACCTTGCGTTGTCACTATCCATGACTATTCTATTCGTTTAATTTTCCTTGATAATTTTATTTCAGGTCAAGTTGAGTAAAGATACTTGATTAGCCCCTAAGAAAAAATACATCAACTAATTATGGAATCTTATCATGACTTGTAAAGCCATGGCATAGTTAAGCAACTATCATAGTAAGTTGAGCCCGTCAATACGGACACACGCTTACGGATTTAGACTGGAGTGAGATTTACGTGCGGAACATAGGCGGCCAGGATTCAACAAGAAAAAAAAAACTTTTTCCACAAATTTGGCAAACCACCTTTGGTACAACCTTAACCATATAGCACGTCAAATTTCATAAATACCCTTTCGTTTTCATATTTATATACATATATAATAACATAATTAACTACAGATTCTGATAAGAGTTTACAAATCAAAGCGATTTATTAAAATATATTAATTACGATTAAACAAACAAAAACAGATCTTAAAGATTTATCGGTTTAAACGGTCGTGTTTAACGTATTTACAATTTTCACAGTTTTTACACATTTCAAGGATTATCCTGAATTTTTATAACTCTCTTATAATACTGTCGTCAACAAATATGTTTTGGTTTAGGTTAAAAGTTATAAACAAACTCAGTAAGGAACATTTATATTTCAGAGTTTATTAAGGGCTTTCTGGGGTTAATTTCGTCAAACCCAATACACTTGTCTTATATTTTTTGTAAAACACCTATAGTATTTTTTCTGCTCTCCTAGGTCCAATTACCAAGAACACTCGGGCATATTTGCAAAATTATTCGTTAAAACAATAATTCTATCCTAAGAATTTAAATTTGCCACATTGTAAAATTTATAAAAGTAAATGAATAATACATACGATCATGGCTAGAACCTATCAAAGCTAAAACAACAAAAAAATCCTTAAAAAATTATACTGTTGTTATCTCGGTTGTGTTTCTGAGTTCGTAACATTTGACAATTTTGAGATGGGATTAATAAATATATCAATTCACAATAAAGATAGTATTTCGCAAGAACCTAATCGATTTTCTAACAGGAAAGAAAAAATATAAAGATGAGTGCTTTCAATCAACATTTGATATTAGCTTTTATTTTATTTATTTATTTTTTGGCGCCTAGGTCCGTTGGACGGCACTTTAATATACGTCTTTCTAATTCTAATATTCTTTTGTTCTGATATCACTAAAAACGCGTCACTGATGACTGTAGGCCACCCCTTGATGGTAAAATGATTCTTGTGTTCTTATTTTGAATACAACCACCAAAAGAAAATTCTATTTATATTCTTTATCTTTCACACAATTTCTATGAATCTTTGGCTGTAGTTTCCAGACGTAAAATTAACGAAATTTAAAGATCAGTACAGGGGCGTCGGTGGCCGCTAAGTTTAGCCGTTGACACGGCGCTGAATACAGAAGGTAAAAGTCCCGGGTTCGAATCCAGCGACTCTGCATTCGAGCCCGACATACGTAAAGATTTATTTATTTCAAAAACACCGGCACCCTGGGTCTTTACATGAGCGCTGCTGTTGCGAACCCTCGTTAAAAAAAATCAGTAG
Source organism: Cimex hemipterus (assembly GCA_039619505.1). Taxonomy (NCBI): domain Eukaryota; kingdom Metazoa; phylum Arthropoda; class Insecta; order Hemiptera; family Cimicidae; genus Cimex; species Cimex hemipterus. Next base: position 20,614,405 of record CM077106.1, on the reverse strand, counting down.
CACCCTGCTGTTGAAGAAAACAAATTCAAAGCATTGGCCCAAGGATTTTTCTGCTCCCTCAACTTAATAGGTCGAATGGGTATTACAACGTAATAATTAAACACATTACATTAAAAATTATTAAACTGGTTCACCCATTAATAATGTTAATATTGTTATTTCTGTAGTTTTAACACTTTGGTTTGTGTCCTTTGTTTTTTATTGTTGAACCTAATTTAAATATTTCAATTTAATTCCGTTTGCATAATACTTAATATATGTTAACGAACGTGGAAATGCTCACTTAGTAACATAAGAGTGGTATACATTAAAATTTGACCGATGAAAAATAATCCGATTGAACAATGATCAATTTAAATATAAATAAGGATGAGGAAAGTTTGTTTACGACCTTTCCTGCTTTTAAAATCAAAAGTGTTTCATAACTAAAACATACGCGTTCTTTTGTGTTTTGTTTCAATAAGATATTACAATATTATTTTAATAAGATATATTATATTAGGTTTTGCCGGAGAAAAGCTCCGAATTCCAATGACAACCTACTAATCGACATCTGGGATCCGTCAGGCTTGCGGGCAGAACGAATGGATTACTTTTGTGTCCCAAGTAGGGAAGAAAAAACCGTTCAAACCAAAGGAAGGCACAGCCAAGAAAAACTTCGAACTATCTTGTGTCTATGTAAAAACTGACACGCTCTTCCTCTATCGCCTTGGAGAAAGTACATAAACTTGCAAAATCGGAAAATATTAGTCGGTCTATATTTGAACTTTTAACTAAAGTAAATAAATCACTTATTGCAACTGTTAGGATGCTTAGGTAAGCAGAACCTCATTACCTTGATAACCTGTTCTAATATCTCATTTCCTTGACTCAATGTAATAAATTTATTTTTTCTTCTCGAACTTAATTGTTTAGTCGCATTATTATTGAAATTAATTGATTTTGAAGTGCGTAAAAAATTTCAATAATGTGTTAACATTTATATCTAAGAATGAATGTAAAGTTTGGTAGTTACGTTCATTATCTTTTTCCCACTAATAAATTTAAAGTTTGACATGTGTAAAACAGTTTTTTTTAAGCGTGGAACAAAGAAATTAATAATTTTAATTTGCATAAACGTTTTATGAAATTATATACTTCTTACACTGTACAAGGCGAGATGATTGAACGCAAGAAGGAAAACTTGAAACAAAGGAGTACAAAATTAATGTGAGAAAAGTTTCTGGGTTTTTCCTGAAGAATAAATAAGCACCAATGAGAATTTAATATGGATGATTTTTGAAAATAGTTGTTTCGATAACGATAGGTCTATGCATATTTCCATATTTGAATGGTAGAGGAGGTAAAAAAAGTTTTTGCAAAATTTTTGACCAATACATATCAAAACCATAGAAGCGAACAAACCAACTTTACAAAGAAACCTACACAAAATTGAAGACTTTGAAGTTAATGATGGCGACTTTTTCACAATTAGGCCAATAAACATTAATTATCCACATGTGGTTGATTCCAGCCTAAAAATATAATTTAAGAAATCAGACAAATTTGAAAAACGAAAAACATTAAAAACGTGTCAAACAATAAAAATATTCTAGTGTTTTATTTAACTTCTCAAACCAATGCGTTTGTCTATTTCTGGCTATGCATTCCGGGTATCATCAGCCTGCCAGAAATAAACAAATTAATTGTTTATATAAGTTCATTAAAACAGTTAACTATACAAAGGTAGTTCATATTTGTATTGCTTTCCAATTCGCCTTATCCCACTATCATAAACAGTAATGAGGCTATATTTCGATCTATAATATAAGTTTAAATAATTAAAAAGTAGCAAGTAGAACAAATGAAACCTTGTAAGGATTTCTATGTCTAAAAAGTCGATTGAATTGGATTTTATTTAAAAATTTTAAAGCCCATTAAGGACAGATTTACAAAATAAACTGACCACCTTCCCCCCCCCACAAAATCGGCACAAACCCGGAAGAAAGTACCTGTATGCGCACTTGACGTGGGGGGAACGTTTTCTTGTTTTATGATTAAAATCTTCGACGTGGTGATAAATCGAAGATGGGAAAAAATTCACCTACTTTTACCTTCGCCATCTGATCGGCCTCATTTTCAACCGAAAACTGGAACGCAAAGAAATTCTGCACGCACTGGAGAAGGGGGCCGGCCGTTTTCCTAGTTGTAGGCTCGTGAAACTATGCGAGAAGGTCGAATGAAAGTGAAGTTGAAACTTATTCGAGAAGCATTAAAAGAAAAAAAATTGTTCGAATGAGTGGGGGTATAATTTGTGGCAAATATTTATTTACCAAAAGTTTATTTTTTCATTATTATTACTTATTTTTTCACAATCTACGATTAGTGCAATCAGAGTGGAGAAGCTATTCAGTGAGAGCTATTCCTCGTTTTAGCAATAAATTACTTTATTCTCCCTTTGAAAGCAGGTCATCGGGGCCACTGTCTTTTGAGACATCAAGGAGTGTTGTTAAGAAAACACTGAACGAAAATTGAAGGATTGAAGTAATGTTGATTTGGATGAAAATTAGATCTCATAACTCCTTTAATCCAAGATTTTAAGTACTTGTTGGAAGCATATAATAGGTCGTTAATGATAGGTATAGTATTTGATTGTAAGGTTCGATGATAGAGCTTGAAATGTTTAGTTGAATGTAAAGTCCATGTAAGTCTTTTGTTGGTCAAGGGGACTGTTGTCAAGTAAATGTTTACTTCTATGTTTTAGGTACGACCAAAAATAACGGACGAAATGGATTGAAGTTGTAAAAGACCGGAGGGAGAATGATTCGCCGGAAGATAAAGTTTTGGATTGAGACGTTTAGTTCAATGCGTGATTTTGTACAATACTACTCTAAGGAGGCACTCTACTAAGGATAGTCGAGCACAGGTTTCGATGAACTATGACGGGATTTGATAATAATACGGCGATCATCAACAAATGAGAATGTATATCATATCGACCGCCAGTATAGACCTTATATACCCTCGGGACTCTACCACGTGAAACTTCTCCATCGTCCCTATACAAAAGGAAAAGAAGGTCCAACTTGAACTTCATCCCAAAGCTTATTGTGGTCATTATAGCCGCATTAAAAAAGAATTGGAAGCTTGTGTGACGAAAGGACACAACTGCCGGGAATGCAAACCAGCAAGGAGGAACTCCCACTCAACAGGAAAGAATTAAAATGTACTTTAAAAATAAGTCTGGTGACCTTTATCGATTATTTCTAGAGAGACATGATACAACTGAACATATCCTATGAAACCTCCCAAAAATGGCTAGGAAAAGGGTATGAAACATGGGAAAACGCGGTCAGACCTTGATACCACTCCTGAGAAGACTTCTTTACTTCATAAAAGTGACGAAACCTTCCTTAGACCAGATGGTACACAACTGATCAAAGTTTAAGCGCTAAAGGTAGATAACCCTACTTCATATGGAAGGAAAACCATATCCAAAAGTATATATTTGCCAAATTTAATGTTTTAAAATGTATGTAAAACATAGGACGCCCATCAGCTTCCAAAGTACGTTCCTGATCCTCCTGATCATATCCTAAACTCAAAGGAAAGCCTGGGCCTGAGCGCTGGCGTGAGCAGGCGAAATAGTAAATAGATATGTAGATAGACAATGTATTTTTATTTACACCAAATATTTGTTTTATTTTAATCGGTTAATATTTTTTTAAGGTTACTTAGGTAATCAAGGCAAAGGAAGTGACCTTTAAATAACAATACAAATATTTTTTTAAGTAAAAAAAAAAAATTGTTTGGAACAAGATAACTATAATAAAATTTAGTTTTCCAGAAGTAATACAATGTAACATAAGTAAATTTTTAGTAACAGGTGAAAGATAAGTAGAATATGGACTTTATTTTTTGGCATATTTCTGATTGATCGTTGGCGATTGATGATTCGCCAAAATTCTCTTGCACCATAGGCAACAGAAATTTTCGAGAGTAACCGAACCACTTTCATTTCCCACTGATCCATACATTTCTAATCGCCGACACTTTCCTTGCTTAGGTGTCTCTTACGACAAAATAAAACATAAGCACGTTTAAGTACTTAAACTGTAAGGTTTGTTAGAATTTTATTGTTTTTAAATAGGCCGAAATTTGTATTTTCAAAATAAATTCGCGTGCCTTGTAACTGAGATATGTAATCGTGGGAATTGTTACTATCTGAATAAATAATGGCCAAATTACTGCTCATAAAGATTATTTAATTTGCCCTTTCCACTTATAAATTCACATTTTTGTTACTACCTTAAATTATTAAACTCCTAAGTCGAACGAGACAGTAATATAACAGCTGAATAAAGGAAAATAACTTTAATTAAAAAAATAAATAATTTGACAAAACCCTTAACGCGTTCACAGCTATTGTAAATATGGTAATGGGTTGATTTGTGCTTGTCCATCGACACGGCATTGTTGACCATGGTTAGTCCTCATGGTGGATTCTAACCGACCTCTTCCGGTAAAAGGCAAGCCCATAAAATAAAACCAAGCCCGAAAAACCAACGGGATGAAAGCGAAACCAATTTAAATTTAACAAGTATTTTTCCAAGAGGATTTTATCGCCGAGATAATTATTAAGATGGTGACTGGACCTGGTGACGCGATAACTTTGTTCTTTTATTATCTTCTTGTGAACCAGATATTTGACAATACCGAATGTACATACTTTCAGAGCAAACGTTTGGGCAAAAGACTCGTTGAAGATTACACGAGTCAAAGATTAAGAGTATCTATTGTATTATTAACAACAATGGCTACGATTAGATATAAAACTACCTTATGTTAACAGCAACAAAAAAATTCACTACCTGAGTAAATAATACTCAAGATTTTCTATCCGATTTGATCTTTGTCCCTCTCCACGATAAACGCACGTGCTTTACAGCAGAAGTACAGATGAACCCATTAATCATGTTGAAACATAACTGACAAATAGCGAACGCTTTGTAATAATCGATTAAAATAAAGAAATAAATCTTGTAAATATAAATGAACTTCCACTTATATTTATATAAACTAAACTGAAGCAAATATTTGTTTTTGTTTTTATAACAGTGATTTGTATTTACAATTCTGTGACCTCAGGGGTTATGAAGAAAAATCATTTTTCCGTATGAAAGAGACTGGTATTTAACCCCCCTTTTGTTAGGAAATCTACTAGGCCTTGTAAAACACTATCTATATTGCGAATTGATACATTACTTATCTTAAAATTAAGCATGTTTGTTTTTGTTTTTATAACAATTCCTTGTTTTTGCTGTTCTGTGACCTCAGGGAATATCAAATTTTATATGAAAGATCTCATTTCTATTTTCCCCTCTTATTAGGCAATCTACTAGGCCTTGCAAAACACTATCTTTATTGTGAATTGATATATTTATTAATCTCATCACAAAATTGTCAAGTGCTCGTGAACTCAGAGACACAACCGAGATAACAACAGTATAAATTTTTTAGTAGTTTCCTTTTAGTTTTGATAAGTTCTAGCCATGGACAATATAATCTATTATTCATATTCCTTTAATAAATTCTGCAATGTATGCGTAATTAAGATTAAAAAACTTAATTTACAAGAGATGACCGATTTTAATGAAAACTTTTTTATACGAAATCGAAATACACCGTCAGGCAAAAACTCCACCCAATTGATTTTTGGGTTTTCTCGATAAAATAAAATTCTGCCCTTAATTTGTCCAATTGTTTAGAGACGCCATTAGACATTTTGGAGACGCTGCACACCCTAGGGTAACAGAATCACAGCAGCATGACCGTTTTTGACTGAAAATTTTGCGAAACCGGCGCCGGTTGTTCAAGCGATTCATCAGCTCCAGGAAAAGGTCGAGGTGTCCAAATTTCTGAACGCCTGTCTCGAAGAAGATTAAATCAGTATGAAGTGATGGCTTTTCGCTCCGTAAGTGGACCGGAATTGACCAGAACGTATAGTTGCACGGCTCGCATTTGCTCGGAGCACAGCCTTGGTGGTTGGGTCTTTGGACGATGCCGTACCTTTTACAGATGAGTGTACATTTGCTTTCCAGATGGGCGTGAAAAGTGTGGAAAAGGCGAAATAAAAGGTACGAACCCTGGATTTTTCCCAAAGCCAACCCTCTAAACGTAGCTCAGTGACGGTGAGAAAGGGGAATTTCAATGGAGAGTCGCACAGAGTCTTCGACGATCACTCGCTATTTGGATGAAATTTAGAACACGTTGCCCAGCCTTGCTGAAATTAGCGTCCATCACTTCCTGATACACTCCACATCTTGAAAGAACTCTTGGTGAAAACCTCCAACAAAGAGACATTCCCAGACCCGTAGAAAATATGCCAAGGTTTCCTCGAGATGTAATTAAAGCGGAGGAAGTACGCGTTATTCAAATGTTATTTAAAAATATAAAACAAAAGTTAAACAAATTGTACCTGTCCGAATTTTTTCTAGCAATTTACATTTTTTTTACTTTCAGTTAAGTTTCAATTACTTAACATTAAAAAACGTGAAACTTTGATTAATACATAAAAATGTTTACAAATCAAGTTATATTACAGTGGGTAGAATTTTTTGCCTGTCAGTGTGTAGTAGACCAGTGTCCGAGCATTCTTGCTAATAATGGACCTACGAACAGAGAAAAAAATAATATTTTGGTTTTTAAAAATTACCAAAAATTGCGTTAACTAAGCTGCCACTGCTCACTATATTGTCAATCAATGTGAATGAAATTTTAAGGGTTGTTATATCATAAAAAATATTAGACACGCATATAGGGGTTTGACAAAAGGAAGCTCGTAAAAATGTTGTATGCGATTTGCATAGGTGTTTTAATTGTATTTTTTACCCTTGTGTGTGTGTGTGTGTGTTTTATTTTTGTTTTACGAGGATTCGCAACAGCAGAGGTCATATAAACCCTCAGGGTGCCGGCATTTTTGAAAAGAAAGCTCATTTGTAAGTATGCCGGGTTCGAATGCAGGGCCGCTGGATTCGAACCCGGGACCTTTACCTTACAGTGATGAGTGCCTTGTCAAAGACTGAAGCTTGCGGCCATCGACGCCCCCCTTTTACCCTTGTACATGTCAAAATCAGTCCCTGTAGGCCCGTAAAAAAATATTGTAAATAATTTAACATGTGTTTAACCATATTTTTCTGCATTTGCTTTGCACGTGTTTCAGTACTGCAATATTCCTGTCAGACGATTTTTTAAACTAGAACAGGAACTTAAAAAAACATAATTGTATTATATGATTTTACAGATACAAAAAGTCTCAAAAGCAAAAGGTGTCTACTTAACAGTTGGATTTTTTTTTAAACACAATTCACACCTTTGAACACTTTTTTGATAGTGTCCATCCTAATTGTCTGATCAAGTGGATTGTATGGATTTAAAATTAAAAGAAAACAAAATGAATTATAAAATAAAGGAGAAAAAAGACTCACCTCCGGTGACGATAGTCCAGCTACCACCTCAACTGAGGTAAAGGGGGATGTAAGGGAGAAAATGGTCGGCAAAGACAGGAAAAGTTTGGATGGGGACCTTCACCACGCTCATGTCTCAGGAACTTCACCAACCGGAGCGATGGCAACGATAAATGCATAAAGCGTAGACAATGAACGAAACAAAAGAAGCTTTAACCTGGATCACGACTTTATAAAAATTACAACTGCTAAACACGACGACACGACGAATTCAAGCCTTGATCTGGTCGACGACGAGGCCGGAAGCATGGCGGGTTTTCCGAAATCTTACCCCAGTAATCCTTATGGCGTAAACACTAATTTTGTGGAACTCCTAATATGTTGATGGGTAGGAAATAAATTGGCTTTTCCATAAAAGGCGTTTATTTCGCCAGAAGCGATTCGGTCTAATACACACCATCTAGGTGACTTTTTAAACTATTTGTTGGATTACATAGTTTTAAGTTTAAAAGTGGATATGGAGGGGACTAGGGACGAGGCGAGTAGTCTATCAAGAATTCGCCACGTACAAAGTCCAGATATCCACTTTTAAACTTATGACTACATATGTAACATACCCTTAAACTACTTTATTTATTTTTTAAAGTCACTGAAGATGCTCTATATTTTGCTAAAACGCTTCTGACGAAATAAACGTCTATTGTGGAAAAGGTAATTTATTTCCTACCTATCAACCTTTTAACATCCTTAAATAAAAATTATTAATTTAAATAAAAATTGTCATTTTTAAGATGAACAATTTTTCCAGCCGATGACATGTGCTCCCCTTATAACGTCTAACTCCTACAAATTTTATCCAATGTCTACAATATTACAGTCGATAGAAAACTGTATATCTCTCCTTTGAGCCTATATCTACAAACAATGGTTTTTATGGTATTATAAGTAATTAAAATAAGAACAAAATCAACAAAAAACTCGCTAAAAGTGTTAATTTATTTCTATATTCTAACAATCTAACTCATTTATGAAAGCAACCCTGCCGTTATATGGAATTTTATAGGGTTCTACACCAATGAAACGCTTGCGCTATCTTTGGAGACGTTTCAATATTATCATTATTTTTGTGATTTTCGAACAACAATGAGGTGTAACGGAAACATATTTTGATTTCACGAACAATTCGTATTGGAGGTTTTTTTTTTGGCGGGGGGAGGTGGAAGAAATTAATATCAACTTTGTTTCTTGATTTAAAAAAAATATTTTAGCCTATGTATCTAGTAGTCCCAATTGACCATATTAATTATCTCAACTAAAAACCTTAACTAACTGAAAGCTAACAATTTTTCAAGCGGGCCACGGAAACTAGTGAATTTTTTAGCCGATGGTGCCACGTCGGTATTCACATATCATATATATCAGTATTTAATATCCATTTATCCGAGCCTAACAAATAGATAACTTACTATAATTATCGTAAAAAATAACTTTTTGATTGGAATATATTTATTTTCTGGTAGGGGTGCGTGAAAGAAAACGTCAGGGAGACGGTGGGGCTTGAAGGGGATTTAGCCAGAGCATAAAAAAATTCATTGTTGAAAAACTTACTATGGTGATTCTGAACTACTATTTCCAAACCTAGAGACCAGCAAATTTCATAAAATGTGCTCCATTTGATATCCTTTTTAGTGGTGTAATTGATTTTTGAATTACTTTTTTCAAAGACGAAGAACAAACCCTGGTTGATGGTTGGTTCCGTTCTAAATGGAGAATCAACTGGCAAAGTTCGTTGTAACACACCCGAACACCCTGCATAAATTCCTAGTTGAAATCCCCTTAATAAAAATAAATAAATAAAAGATAATAAAATAAACTTTTAAAATGGTGGAAACGTTCCCGACCATTGTTCCAAATCCATCAAGCAGTTACTTTTAACTTTTTTTTGCAACTTTGTAAAATTTATTGAATTAAGAAGGGATTTCAATTAATTTAAGAAATTTTTTTTAATATGAAAAATCCGAACCTTGCATGCAGTAGCCAGTAGAAGAACGCGGCTATTACGGTGATCTGGACGTAACTCGCCGAATGGATTGTCGTCGTCAGTGCTGTTTCGAACTTGGGCCACATGATGTCCATACTCGAGTTCATCTGACTAAACAATAAAGGCACATACTGCGTCAAGACAACTGATGCCATGACTGATCCTAGGAGCACCCGATAAATGTGTTATGTAAACTTTCTTCAAAATCTCCCCTCCATTTGGCGCATGACACCTATCTTTATCAAATGATTTGGCGGGGTTTTTTTTCTTTTCAACACCGACATCCTGATCAGGAAAATGACACGATTATTTACAATCAAGTTCTATTTTATTTATTTATTTTTTTAAACAAACGATAAAAATTTGTCTAATTCGGGTTGAAGGAAAGAAACATTAATACTTTTAAAATATTTAAGCCTAAGCTGGTTCAATTTAAAAATTTGCCCTCAAGTTGGTGAACAATTAAATACAAAATCTCAAACACCTTCTCACAACGAGCAGAAATTTTGCTTGGCGATCTCATATTAAATTTATATTTGAATTTTATGCGAAACCCATAAAAATATCATATTTTCCAAACATATTTTCATAATTATTTACTATGTCTGTATGCTTTCTTCAATAGCTTACTTCCAGCCCATTTTAACAATGGCCCACTTTTTTAAAATACGTTTTTGAACATTTATATCGTGCAAAGAATAAAATAGAAATAAATAAATATAAAAACTTGATTATTTTTTCTTCCAATAAAGTTCAAGTTAAAGTAACTGTATAATTTATCATAATTTACAATTTATCATCCATATATTTTTTGTTTTAAGAAAACGTAGATAACGAAATCGTGCCAGTTTACATAACGTGAAATCGGATGATTTCCCTAGATCAAAATCTTTGATCTGAACCCAAAAGGTCAATAAATTTATCAAAAAAAAAAAAAAAAAAAAAAAAAAAAAAAAAAACTGTCATTTATTTTTCAATTTAGTCCAGCGATAAAACAAAAACTACCAGTCAACAAAAAAATTACAATTCATCTTTTAATCTACTGGATGCCCCCCATTAACTAATCTCCCTATGTTTACTTCTGAAAGTTGACGATTTGAAACATGCAACTGATATAACTGTCCCAACGCGTAAATTCGCGATAAGAGAAACAACAGGATACCTGGAAATCTCCGTGGGGTTTATTTTGGCTCTATTTATCCCCGGTCGATAAGAGTTCACTATTTCTTGAAAAGTTCAACCTGAATGGGACGAAAAGTGCGATCATTTCATAATCCATATATCCGTCCTTGGCGAAGATCCCTAATTGAGAAATTGCCGTCGGGTGGCGTGATTCTGACTTGAACACAGATTTGGCCCGACCACTTAAAAGTCAAATTCTCCTAAGAAAAGAAGACGGAATTGTGTGTGTGTATATGTATGTAGAAGGTGGCGCGCGCGCCCAATAACATAAAATCACACTGACAATCGAAAAGATCGAGAGTTATTTTATCTCCATTCCCCGGCATACGAAGCAATGTAAGAAGGCCGAGAAAATGTTTTAAAAAAGTGTGCTAAGTCCATTTGTAAGCTTTCTATACAATATTATGGTGAAAAACTGAATTAGGATGGTAATCAGGTTTTCAGTATTTAACAAACAAGATTGCTGCCTATCTTCATATTTATTCAAAATATACCCTCGAAGCTTGGAGGTGAAGACGACCATGTCCATTCATTTCGGTCTGCATATGAACAGATTATCATTGTTCAACATAGACGACGCAAAATTCATGCGTTGAATTCCGTTCTCTGCGAAAAGGGTATCCGGAAAAAGTCAACAAGCATGAAGACACACAAGACTAGAGCTGAAAAAATTCTGAAGATATACAAAAACGAAGAGATGATCCTACATCGGTATGGTCATCATTCGTATGGACTCTAATTGGTGGCCCAAAAAAAAACGAAGCTTTGTCAACCAAGACGACGGAAAAGTACGGTGGATGGATTAGAACGGTAACCAGGATGGAGAAAGACAGGCTACTTTCCACAGTGGATGCTGAGGACCGAGATTTATAACGGATGGGAGTCAGCAACCGATATAACATTGGAAACGCTGAGTAAATTTAGCTGTTTAATACTAGGAACAATTTGAGAATTATTATTAAATATCCCTTTGTGTTATCTCAAGACTGATTTAACTTAAAAAATGTTAATTATTTAATAGCCAAAATGATTGTTATAATTTAATTTTCCTATCTTATCTTCAAAGAATTACAATCAATATCAAATAATCACAGTCTTTGCGAAAAAAAAAAGATAAATGAAATTAATCAACTTAAGATTTCAACGTCTGCTAAAAAAATTTGTATTGAAAACTACATTTGGCACTGATTTTTTTTAAGAGTGAAATTAACCGTTAAACACAATAAATATAACCCCCCGCGTCAAAAGGAACCTTGATAATACTTGTTTTCACGTCCATCTTTGACAAATATGTCCAAACATAACCACAGATTTCACAATTAAAACATTGTCCTCTAAAAACGACTTGCTGCCAAACGGGCCTTCTATATATAGGACCAAATTCTACCGCATTCGGATTTACAAGGTTCACGGTCAGGATTTTCAAAGAAAAGAGATTACACCGATTGCAAACGATTTGTAAAGCTGATAATTATGATTGGGATTGAAAATCAATTGGGAAAACGGTATCTAGTTCCGCGAAAAAGAATTCAATACAACATCAAGAAAACAATTAAGAAGATAGTAGGTAAAAGTAAATGTTTTGAGCTCATTGATTTGTTCTAGAGTTTTTTAAAATTACAAAATAAAATGCCTAAAAACAAAATATCTGTTTGATCGAGATACTCAACACAGTTCGCCCGAAATAACCTCAACCACAAGGAACAAAACTTTCAAATTTCAATTATAACATTAAAAGACACTATAATTTTAAACATAAAAAGAACTATATATTAATTTATAAGGAATTTTAGATTTTTACCATTTTTTTGAGAAAGACAAAATATTTGGTTAAAATAGGAAACTGTAATACTCTAGGACGAATTAAAAAAATCCGTTTTGAAACTAGAAAGAACTTAAATTTTCGAATTAAAGCAAAACGAAAGCAAATTTTCAAGAGACTTTAAGCATTTTTCTGTGCTTTTTATTTTTTAAATAAATTCAAAAATCTATTTTGAATATCTATACTGATAACCCGAGAAATACTTTATCCCCTTCAAAGAACATATTTTTTCAATTGCAGAAAAAAGTGGTACATTTATTTATAAAAAATTCTTAATATTTTCAATTTCTTGAAACTGAAAGGTTTGACTAAGATAGAGAAATAAAATCACTAGAAACAAAATAGTCTTTTTGAACTTCAGTGATCCATGACACATACTTTGGAAGGGACCTAACTTAAAACTGACATAATTTTTAAATTGCACTAAAAAAATATATATACTTAAATTTTAAGAAGCAAGTAACAACATTTGGTAAAAATGATTGATCAACGTGTGTCTATTTATTTAAAAGCAATTTTTGGTTTTCGCATAATTGAGAAAGATAAACATTTTGGTTAAGACAGGAAAATAGATGAATGAAATATCTAAAAACAAAAGTTTGTTTGTAACATTCAGCGATCCGAATACCGGGCAAATGTTTTGGTAAAAATGACCCGACTCCCAAAGGAACTTAATTTTCAAATTGCAGCTAAAGTGTAACCAAAAACTACATTCAGAAGATTTTTCCATTTTTGAGAAGAACAAAAGATTTAGTTCAGGTAGGAAAAAACTATATAAAAGAACAAAAGATTTAGTTCAGGTAGGAAAAAACTATATACAAAACTATAGGCAAAATAATTAGTTTAACATATGAAAATGGTGTAATAATTTGTTTTCCAACCAAAAATTAGTTGGTACTATAACCAACAACCAAAATTGGTGCAAAATGTTATCCTTACTACTAGAGATCCGAAAAAAAATTCAAATCATTTATTTGGAATTTCAGAGTGCCCAAATTGTATAAATGTTCTATTTCACAAGTACCAAAAGTTTTGAAATGTCAAAATCATTCTCGTTCTTCTTGGACTGAAAGCCTCAAGGTCCAAATCGTACGAATATCAAAATTAGGCCGAAGCCGAGATAAAAAGGGATCAAAGGCTCAAATCAATTTCACAGCGAGATAACGACAGACAATTGATTTTACCGAAACCCTTTGCCACTTGTCATTCCGAAGTACCAAACGGATCGTCGATACTTACAATAAGAAGAATTGAAATAACCCTTGAGAATATATATTGTCCTATTGTGTTCGAAGGCGAATTGTGAATTTTATATAAGTTGGAGTTATATATTGCGTCTCCGTCTTGCTCAATGGACAATATTAAAAACAATGTTGAAATCGTTTTAAAACTTTAAAAAAAAAATCACATAAAATCTTTAAAACGATCTTGAAAACCGAAATTCTTTCAGGCTGAACTGAACTCCTTTTCTACAATGTACATTCGACATGCACTACTGGTTATTAAGTAGAATCCTACCTCTTTCGATGAAAGATCGTTGAACTTTCCTTTGAAAATATATTTTCTTTTAAAGTATGAACAAAATTTAATCAAAATTTAACGAAAAACATGCAAACAATGCGGCAAATTAAATCGCACACGCAGTGTTAATGCACACTTTCCTCTACTATCGGTTGAGATTAGTTTTGTTTGATTAGGTGATGAAACACAATTTTTTTAAAAAGAATAATCTCAAATTTGAAAAAAAAGGACTAGAAATGCGAGCTATTTAATCTATGCTGTTCCTACTGATTAGACCCAAAAATGATTAACCAATTGTCATGGTCTACGATTCTAGATTAAAACTATTAATAGCTCTTAAACAACGAGAATTTGTGCAAAACTGATAGCTTTCTTTGAAAATAAATTTAATTGCTTAAATTTGCTTGCTATTTTACGGCAAAGTTTCAAATTTAATGACTGCTCTATGAAAATATATTTATGGCTTTTTATTTGGAATTAAAATAGTCTAGATAACAATAAGATTTTGGACACGTATCCAACATTGGACTGACCATTTTATTATTCTATTGTAATTGACGAACTAACAGCAGAATTATAAATGATATTCTATTCATATGAAATGATATTTTAGAACTACAGAAATAAAATTTGCTCAAAACTACTTTTTATTACAAACTGTGTATCGCACGATCAATAATAACAATAAATGTATTCAAACCGAATTAATTCTTGTTCTGTTTTGTTTTTAGTTTTTCGTGTTACTTCCAATCTGCACAAAACAATATTTGCCGGATTCTTATTTAACCAACTGAAAAATTGTGTTAAATACGTTGTCATTGTAGACTTAATAATATTTGAAAAGAATAAATTCCTCATGATTAATATTTAACAAGGATGCCACATTGAACCGACAACTTCTTTCATGTTCTATTTTACAAAACCTTTGTATTAATGGGCACCGAGGAAAATTTATGGAAAAAATAAAGCTAGACGAGTATTAAGCACACAATTCACACAACTTAAATTCTTGAATGTTTTGACAAAATTCTCGACCCAGGACAATATAAATGACAGTTATTTTGTAATTTTCTTTTCAATTTTTTTTTTTTTTTGATAATTTAAACCTTGATCAAATCCAACACTCACCTTTACAGAAAGGAAAAGAAATAGCTCATCCTAACCGGAGCAAGACGTGATATAAGTGAGGAAAAAGATAATAGAGGCGACAAACGTTCTCGAGCTGCGGCTCTCGACTGAACGATAACATTAATAGCTGAGGCCCCCACTTTGAAAGGTGCAAAGAGGTGGTTGGTCCTCCTTCTATTTCCTGTTTTCAAACTTTTAAGATGATTAAATTTACATTGAAAATCAAAATGACAAATAGAGAGGTTTAAACATACGCGGATGATTTCTTATTAGACGAGGATTGAAAAATAAAAAATAAAAATGAACTGTTTACTCCCAATAAAAAAACCATAACCGTGATTTATGGACATATTTGATTATCGTATTAATCGGCTAACACTTTTCTAACAATAAGATAACACATTGATTAATTTTTTAAATAATATTGATCCTGTTTCAAGATCAAGTTAAATTCATTGCATGTTTTGAAAAATGTGCTTGACTTGCAGTACAAAAAAAATTGTTCTAAATCATTTTTAACTTCATTTATTCCAATCGTGAAAGATTTTTCAGTACTTTACTCTAGCCATCAGAGCCTTCTTATATATTTTTGCCTTTCACTCCAGCCCTTCGGTCTCGTTGGAGCAAAGCTCAATTACCAAAGCTTCCAAGAAAATTGAAATTTCTATTCGAACTTGAAATCATGTCGTTCATAAGCATGTTCAAAATACAAAACACCCTTTAAAAAATAATTCAACTTGTTTCAAGCTTGATCTCGCTTCTCCAGTGGTAATATAGAGTAGGTGGTAATATAGAGAACATCTGGACAGAAATCGGCGTTGTTCTCGTAGCTCTTGTTTTTTGTCTATGGAATTCTGTGTTTTTACTATAGGTGAGACCAGTGCTTTGAACACAGCTTGCCTATCGGAATGATCCAATTTTTTGTCTTCTACTCCATCCTTTCAGTATCTTTGGAACAAAACTCAATTGCCGAATTTTCCAAAGACATCTCCTTTCCACTTCTCATTCCTCTGCGAATGTCGGCATCGACCATGGGAATGCCCAATATCCAATAACATATCCTTTCTAAGTTCTACGTCCTTCTACTCACAACCATTCAGTCTCTTTAAAACAAAGCTCAATTCCCAAATTTTACAAGAGAAATACCGAATCCGGGTGCCGTGTAGACGGTAGAAGTCTGCATTGACTTGTAGTCCTTTCTCTCCTGTTGCCCTTTCACATACCATCTGCATTCTTCAAGAATTAACAAAGTTTATTTCTAAGTTTTAGTTGTTTCGTGATATAAACATAATGGCTTTTAGGAACATTATCTTAGGATGGTAACTGGAAGGTCTACGAACTTCTCACAGGCTTCGTGATAGTCAGACAGATGCACACCAGTTAGAAGCTTTTCTACTTCTTTCTGTGCGTTCCTTTCTTAAGATGAGATCAGTGTTTTGAGTACAGCTTGGTAGATGTTCTATTTTTTTGCCTTTTATTCCTAGCCTTGCATTCTCTTTGGAACAACACTTCATAGCGTCCAAGGATGGGCATGCCCAACACCCTGTATTACATCCTTTCAAAGTAAACCTTAGTTGTTTCGAGCCTGATCTTGCCTTAGAGAAGGTGTTTTCCCATGCTGTCCTTTTTGGTGCCATAATTCCTCTGCAAACTTGACTTCATGGCGTTCCTGAGGGGACGCCCAATATTACATTTTTCAAAGTTAATATTTAAGTGTTAGGTGTTTCGCTCATGTGTGCAGCTTCTAAAAGCCTGTGTGTCCAACTCGTCTTGCTTGCCCTAGGTGAATATGTATAGGTGGTAGATATAGTAACATTTCCAGGTCGACGTAGTTCTCCCAGCTCGGTTGATACTCTCTGTTTTCTCATCACATAATCTCCCTGATTATCATTGACGGCCAACGCTCTTGTATAAATTCCGATATAAGTAACCGGACAATTTGTACAATTGATTTTGTACATTACGTCAGATTTATTTATTGGTGTGGGATCTTTAATTTTGGCAAAAAATGTTTTATAATTTTTGAAAGCTATTTTGAAGTTATCGGACGAGAGAAATGTCTAATTTATACGATAGGCCGAGAATTAATGGCATGGAAATGTATGTTATTTGGTCTGTATTTGATAGATTTGATGTAGTATTATTAGTACAAGTGTATGGTGCTAGTGTTGAGATGTAGTTGTTTATTATTTTGTTAATTAAGAGTTTAGGGTAGAGAGTGTTATGAAGGATCTGTTTGTATATCTTTATGTTCTTGCGGTGAATTGATTCATGGCTTAGGGTAATAATTCTGTGAACTAACCCTTTGGCCGTGTTTGTTATTGTATGAAGAGGATGATGAGTTGTAAAGTTGAGGTAGCGATCTGAGTTTCTTGATTTTTGTACCAATCTTTGATATATATGAAATTTGGTAGTTTTATTACAAGTGTATCTAAAAATGGTATTGTTTTGTTGTTTTCGATTTCATGTGTAAATTATAGGCGTGGGTAAAAGCTATTAAATGTACCATTATAGTTTGAATTTGATCTGTGGGACCTGCTGTCAATATATCATCTACGTATTTAGTGAGGAAGGGTAATGTGACAGGAAGTCGAGGTATAACTGTGTTTAATAAATATGTCATAATCTGTCTGCAAGTATCGGGCCTAGATTGCTACCCATGGATATGCCAAACAGTTGTTTGTAAAATTGATTGTTTTATTAAAAATATGACATGTACGATGTTGGGTTGCTGCTCTCCTTGGGTTCGATATACATTTTTCAACCTTGCAAGGTGAGATTTCATTAAGAAAAAAATCCTAAAAAAATGTAAAAGTATGTCCTTGGAATCTTGGAAATAAGGCGACTTTGGTGAAATCCCCGAAAACTCTGATGGAAAAGTCATTGCACGGAACCACAATTATTTCAAAAGACCATGGGTTTTGTCATTTGTTATTCCTTAAGCGGCTATTGTGTACTCGGAAATTTTTCAATGGAAATTTTATCTTGCAGAAAATTAAATGTAGTTTGCGAAATAAAGGTCACATTTGTATTTTAATGGTGCTAAAGTTGAGAAATTCCGATTTTATTTAAAAAATTTGATTTTAGACAAAAATCGAAAAAATGTTAACATCTAGTCAAAGTCAGGATAGAAACCTCGTTCTGCTGGCACTAAACTAAATTTTATTTGGTGAATCTACCATGCCAGTTATGACATTTAATCCTGTATTAAGTAGAAGAAATGATTCATGAATGTTTATTACGTGGTTCGAAATAAGATACCAGAAGCTGTACTGCTCAAGAGCGATATCGGACGGCGGCAGCCTATCTGCTTTCTATAAGGAGCCAAGGAGAGCGTGAAACCCTTCCATTGTTGGGACACATCTAGCAATATCTATTTTACACGCCTGACACAAAATGAGGCCTGGGCCTAAAAGCCATTCGTGTATAATCTTACTCTAAGCACCTTAAGCTTAGTGAGAGCTTTTGCGACTTTAGTGGAGGTCATTTAGGTTTTATTGTACTTTTAGTTTTCTACCAATATCAGCCCTTTCAAGCCAAAGGTCATTGATGCAAAATGAACTGAAAAACAGCTATACAGGCTTATGTGTTGAACTTTTATTATAGCAAACATAAATGAGTATATCCAGAAGTAAAATATTAACACAAACAATGTTTAAAATACAAAAAAGTTTTTGGGTTGTTTTAAACCTTAACTAAAAAATATTTAAAACTGAGCTTATTCTGGCGAATGGATCTTATCTTATGATATGCATATAAGTATTAGTTTATAAGACAAAATAACTATTGAAAACTTACGGAATTACAAAACAGTAATAATAAATTAATATAAATGGAAGTCAGATTTCAAGATTTTTTCATCGAATTGTTTATTTACGATGATTTTTTGTATGGCTACATCAATTTAATAATTGCATTAAGCAAACCTAGAGACACTTGAAGTGATTTCAAGTAGAATCATGGTGTTTTTTCTCTGTTATATTAGATTTTATTATCAAATTGCAAGGTAACAGGCAACGTCAGTGGCCGTTTCGCAAACGTTGAATAAAATCAAGATCTACTTACTCAGATAATTCAAAAGATCGTCACTAACTGATGCCAATCGAACAGTAACAAAGTCTGGACAAGCACAATTTACAGTAATCCTTGATAAAACTTACAGAAAAAACTGTTAACTAAGTAAGCCACAATTCAGCAAGGCGCAAGCTTTAGGTATTGAAGGAGGTAACGGAAACAAACTGTTATCCAACGATATTGCAATTCTCTTTCCCGGAAGGGGAAGATCTTTAAGTACTCTTTCATCACAACGCGGCATCACTTAAAAGCAATAAGTCCTCAAAAAAAATATATTTTAAAAAATGAACGTAGAGCGGTAGTTTAGAAAGGTTATGACGTCTAAAAGGAAGCTTTTTGTATCGGCAATTTAACTAAAACCGAGTTCCTCAAGGGTCAGTTCTTGGACAGATTCTATTCAATAAATAACACCGATAGACAGAAAAAAAATTACCGTCTTTTTTTAAACAAATAATTAAACTCGTTAGTATTGTACATTTTACTGAGCTATGATTGATTATCTAATGTAAAATGTGTGATGTTTCTATTTCGATTACATTCATTAACGTTTCCATGCCATTATTCGTTTATAGATTGGAGATCAACGGTATTTTATACATTCATTAGAAATGTTCGAAAGCTAGAAGTGCCATGCCCAAAATTACACTCTTTAGAGTTTATTTCTAAGTTTTAATTTTTACGAGTCATAGATTGCTCTTCCTTTGTGGAGGTGTGATACTTAACACAGATATTCCCGTCGGCTTAATTTTTATTAATATATTCTTTGTCTACAAACTGATATAATGATATTTTTCCTTTCTTAACTTTCCTATACGTCTTTGCATGTAACAACTGACAGAAAGTTTACTTTCTCTACAAAGTCTCATTCTTCCATTAAGTACTCCAGAATGCCTACTACCAAGAGTAATGGACAGTGTTATCACTTTACCTCCAACTGTTAATGTTTTTTATTTATCTCTTAATAAGTTTAAACAAGACATCCGTAATCTCACATATAATAAGAAGTTAAGAATGTATGTCTTTGTATCATATTATGTTGAATTTTTATGTTATTCTGTCTGTTGATTATTTTATTCATTTTGCTAAATTATATATTAGAACATTTATAAGCATCGTGTATTTCGATATTGTTTAATTATATTAGAGATTTTATCTGTAAATTTAAAAAAAATTTGGATAACTTACTATGTAATCATTCGTATTTCTCATTCTAACGAGTAGCGGGTTTCGCTTAGCGCCATCTTCAGTGAAGAACTGAATTCCTACAGAATTTATGTCCTTACAATCACAATTCGCTTAATGCCGCTATTTAAATTTATGAGGCTTTTTAAAGATCAGTGATTTTTTAAATGAATTTAAAAAGTAATGGGAATATATTTTATAATAGTTAAAACAAAAATTTATACACATATCGATGTCTGTATGAATATTTAGGGTAAAGTGGCGGCAAATCCATAGCGGGACTGATAACTTTCGTGATATGGGAATTCGTTGTGTTGTCTTTTAGGAATTGATTCCGAACAGTACAAATGACAAGATAAAAAGTTCATATTTCGCCTCATGAAAATGCGACATTGCGATTATTCCCAACTTCTTCAGGAGTTTCAGAACGTCAATAACAAAATACCACCTGAAGATCCTCTCGGTGCATCCGATCTGAAACGACGTCAAATTTTCATCAAACAGTACTTCTCTTACGAAAGGTAAATATGGAAAAAATACAGACGAGCAGCATAACTTTTAAATGGTTCGGTATTTCCGTTTATCTATCTCTTAAAAACTACACCCTTGATAAGAAAGGGCATTAGGTTTAAAAATTATTAAACAGATGTTCGACGTGACCTAACCACTCATAGTTGTCTTGGTAAGGTCAGCAATAGCCCTGTTCCAAATGTGAAAAATTAAATTACGAAACCTATCATGACCCTGCTTCACCAAATTCATTCAATCTCTTCAACACTGAACTGTACACCATGGTTGGCCAGTTGCTTATCAAATTGTTCAGTTATGACAAGTCATCTAAGATGATCTGGCGACCCTGTCCAAATCGATCGCTGTTTTCCTTGAATTTAGGTCAAGGTATGCCAGTTCTCAAATCATCTTCGCAGGTCTAAGATCGGAGAAGGTGTGCTAAATTCGACAGACTCTACCTTTGTATTTACATGTTGGCCAAGCTGTATGCAATCTGATCCGGTATGACCTTGGAGTTAGGCATTCCCGAGAGGATTCATCCTTTCTTTTTAACTGACCGACAGTAGTAATTTTCAGGAATGACCTGAAATAGATTAATGAAAAATTTAGTTAGTTTTTCAAACTTGGGTACCAGACATAAAGCCTAAGAGAGAAATTTGAAATTAAAAGACAGATTCACCTTGGGGTTAAATCATAAAATAAAATGCTCATGACTCATGAAAGATCATGTACAATGTATTAAGCTAGAAAAATAGATAAAAATAAGGTAATAAGGAATGGCATATTTAAATATTCCATAGAAATATTTAGATGAACACATAAATAAGTAATTAAAAACAATACCATGTAAAAATTAGTAATGATGTGATTACAAAACTCTTTAATTTTCAAATGAAGAGACCTTGTCTTGCAGGAAGTCTATCAATTAAGGTCATTAAGTCTATCAAATACAGAGTACATGGCTGGATGGCAAAAACATGTGAATGAGGAGGCAAAAGACAGATGGCCCACCCCTCCAGACCTTACTATCATAAACCTGTCCTCTGATGCTAAAGAATAGATAATAAAAACGCGACAGCATCGATGGACTAGATCATCCAAGAAATTCTTGTGTATCTAGGGCATGATCAGTAGGTGGTCCCCAGAAAATCTAAACCACGGAAAAATATATGTCAGTTACTGGACATGGGACGACAGTTTTGTTTTGCTAATCAGAAACCCATCCACAGTTCAAGAACACAAAATGCTGAAAACCATTTGACAAAACGAACAGGGCAGGATGATTGAAAATGTCCAAAATAAGCCAATCAACTTGCAGACCTCAATAAAAATTTTCACAAGACTTTCAGCAACTAAAAATAGCAAAATGCTTCTGACCAACAGTTATGGCATAAATAATTACACATGGACATTTAATTGGATTAATGATAGCTTAAAAATTAATAAAAGTTTCAATGGCAGCTCATAAGAATCTCCTAAGTTGGTGTTGTAAGCCTGGGCTCAGACCACCTGCCAACAAAGCTAGGCTGTGATGATTATTCAGATTGATTGGGCAGAATAGAATTTGTTGGGTATTAAATCGATACTACAAACTCAATGCAACGTGAATATTATTTGCTGCCATTGATTGCATCACACCATACTTTCATACATACAAAAAACAATATATCTTATAAAATAAATGTTTCTTATATTCTTTTAAAACCAAAATGGCACCCAGAAACTATAGGTTCAAGCTCTATTCTTAAATTAAATTAAGTGGTGGCTTACTTGCTGTCTATAAGGAGCCATTATCTCTCTTATGTAGGATACATCTAACGCTTTTGCCTAGGGAACGTGTGTTTATTAGCACTGTATTAATTTACAAACAAGTGGAAGTGCACAACTTGCAGGCGTGCACAGCACCATTCTAGACTTCTGTTAGGGAGAAATAAGGGCCACATGAAGGACCTTTGCAAGTAAATAGGTAGTGTCATCTATCCAGGAGACCAGTATATACTCAGGATAGACTACACTGGTCATATGTCGGTATTATATGAGATAAAGATTTAATTTTATTGTACTTGAAACCATAGGTCTTAAAATTATGAATAGATGTTCATATTTTTTACATATTATATATATATATATACACATATATATGTGTATGTGTGTGAAGGAAATATATTCCTCGAATACTCAACTCCCTGACATCCCTGATCGCATTTTTAATATATATTAAATAATATCAAGAAATAATTTGAAGGTGTCAATAATTATATCAGGGACTCCTAAAACTTAATCATTAAACAACATAAGCATCGTAGTGTTATCTGAGAGGTGTTGAATTTGTAGCTTCATCGTCTCTGATCATCCCTGCTGTGCCAGTGAGAATAGGTGAACCAGGATTATCAGAGACAAGCTATACAGATCATATAATCTTATATCAAGTTGCAATTTTTATAATTTTTTTATCGAATATTTTAGCCATTCAAATGTGACAAGTTGTCAGATTTTGGAAGAAGACCTGAGAGGTTACTGTGACCTAATTGACAACAGGAATGGAATTAATAATTTTGCTCATGCAACACTCGGCCTTGTTGCTAATCTGAAGATCGGTAATTTCAATAAATCAAATCAATATAACCTTTATAAACAATTTTTTTTCTCTCTTATCAAATAAGTCAAATGTTAGTTAAACAATCTATATAAATATAAGGTACACAAAAAATCTAAACGTTATCCATCATTTTTGAAAACAGTTTTTGCTGTCATACATTTTCAATTATATTTTAAAACTTTAAGAATAAGAAGGTAGTAAATCAAATCTTTAAAAAAATTATAATTTAAACATTTTAATAATCTGTGACAAATATTTTAAGCTTACTTGTTGGTTATATATTATATTTTTCAACAACAACAAAAAATCTGATCTTTATTCTTTTAATAACAGATAGTTCATCATGGAAAAGCTCTCTAAAATTAAGCAGGCCCAAACTTGAAGATTTGTTGGTGCCTCTTCCTGGAGAGTGTTTCAACAACAAAAATGAGGGATGTGCAAATTTCACACCATCTGAATCTAAACTCAAGAAATCCTTTTCTACCACTCCATTGGCTGAACAGAAGCCTACGAATAACGAAGAATATCTCTCCACTCAAAAAAGTAATCTATTTGTATTTTTTCTTGGTATGTGTTTTAGTTTTATTAAATTTTTGTTTAATTTGAGAACAATTGAAAATAACATACCAAACTCAAGAACCTCTTGATTATTAAAAAAAAAAATATATATATATAAAATGATTAAAAGGTCATTGTTTGGACTGTTGTCCATGGCACTCAAAGGTTTGACAATATTTCACACAAAAGATGATTGTGCATCACAAATTCCTTATTAATTTACTTTGGATAAGCAAGAAACTGTAAAACTAACCAAAGTTAAATAATTCCAGGTTCAAGTGAAACTGGATTTATCCCAAAACAGCCCAAATTATATTCTTTGTATGGGCAAGAGTCTGTTAATCGTAATCAAAAACAATTCATCAGGCAAAATCAAGGTGATAATAAGCTTGTTTGTAAGTCAATACTTAATCACCGATATTACATTTTTAGATATATCGAAGTATTTTAATGGGAGGTCTTTGAGTGGCAGCAGCGAATTAGAAGATCCAAAGAGATTTGATATCGGAAGGACAAGCAGCCAAACGAAAAAAGTAAATAATTATTCTTGAACATTCGATGGAGATTTTCATCATCGCCTTTACAGGTGTATGGAAGGACGAGAACAGCCATTGATGATGATTTTGATGATGGCAGTACATCGAGAAAATACTTTGCTCGTACTGGTGGGAGATATAGAAAGAGGGGTAATCACAGTCCAGAAGAAACCCCTAATATGAATGTTGAAGATTGTTTCATGACTGCCAGAGAACAGTTGGTAAGTATTTAGCACAATACACAAGACTAATTATTGTTTAATATCTTGAAATTTTAGCTGCTGGAAAATCAAAAGAAAAGTGAAAATCATAAGCAAAATGAAGATAAGCTGAGTTACCAACCTGTTAACCCTGGTAAGAAGACTTTGGGAGGCAAGAGACCAATTAGAAAAGAATTTGTTCCTCCATTTAAAAATTCAAACCGGTAAAGAAATATTTTTCCAGATTTATTCCATCGATAAAGTGAGGATGTTTTATAGTGACATATTTTTTCTGTTAACAGAAATGACAGCTCACAATCTGAAGATAGCCAGAGCCAGGAAGAGGTAGATGAAAGATTGAAAAACATTGAACCACGGATGGTAGAGCTTATAAGAAATGAAATCATGGATCAAGGAACAAAGATTGGCTGGGACGATATTGCAGGTCTTCATTTTGCAAAATCTACTATTCAGGTATAGTAAGAGAGGAAATTTTTGTTACCACTAATAAGTAATTTTTTTTTTAAATCATAATAGGAAATAGTAGTCTGGCCTATGTTACGGCCAGATATTTTCACAGGCCTGAGACGGCCTCCAAAGGGGATTCTTTTATTTGGCCCTCCAGGAACGGGAAAAACCCTGATCGGTATTTAAAAATGCTCTTTAACAAAAAACCTTATATTTTATTTTTAATTTTGTTTTAAATAATAGGTAAATGTATTGCCTCCCAGTCAAATTCTACATTTTTCAGTATTAGTGCTTCTTCCCTGACATCAAAATGGATAGGAGAAGGTGAAAAAATGGTCAGGGCACTGTTCGCCGTAGCAAGGTTACTATTTAAATTATTTGTAAACTGTTTAGTTTAAATGTACAGGAAAACTTTCATCCCTTATGACTACAACGCGGATTCCTGTGCAATTACATATTTTTTTAAGCTACTCGGGACATCACAAAATCAAGTTATTTATCTATTTCCAGTCAAATGGTGTGTTTTAGTAAAGTTTATATTGCATGAAAGTGTAACTTTTAAGGTTGTGCATAAAATGGAATTTTTTGGGCTTTTTTGAGGGGGAGGGGGACAAGAATAATTTATGGAAGAAAAGAAATAGGAATTGAACTGGGAATTAAATTTTAAAAAATTGACCATTAAAATTCAGGGAATCTATTGCTTTAAACAAACTCCTCTATTTCATAATGCTATGAGCTTCATTAAATTTCAGTTAAATTTTAAGCATCCATACATTTTATTAAAAATGTAAAAAATTGGATGTACATGATAAATCTTCTAAAATCACAAAAACGGATTTTAAAAAAATTTGATTTTGGAAGAAAATCTATAATTGATGTTCGATGTACTGTACCACTAGTACTCCCCCCCCCCGCTAAATACTAAGGTCATTGCTGGCACCTTTATATGTTTCTCCCATTTTTCTTTGTTTCATTTCAATTCTTCAATCTCATTCCTACCGTCCAAACAGAGTTTTCCTTGTTGCTTGTTCCTACCATCTCACACATGGTTTGTTTAAAATACTTCAATATTTTGTACCTCACATCACACAGCAAATATATAATTATATAAACCAATTTGGCAGGCCTGTGCACTACTCGATATTCAGTCACATCCACAACCAGACATACCTCATCACTTTTCCTAATAAATACTGCATATACCAAGTGTGGTTAATTATATTTATCCATACGCATTTTTCAATTGGAAGTACCTAATAAGATTATCTTTGAAGTCACTGTTATGCTTAAGAACTATTTCCAGATTAGATGGTAGGTCACACCGTTCTCAGTACTTTCTTAACTTATAACATTCCTCTAATATGTGTCTCACCGTTACCGGGTTTCCACAGTGTTTTTGATTTCTACCCACTAAGAAGTGACCGTGAGATATGTGTGACTTATGTACTTATTACTTTTAAATTTTTGATCTAAAATTACTGAATTGTGTTTATTTGTAAACTAGGTTCTCACTACTACTACTACTAATTAAAAAAAAAGACTTCCACCAGAGACTTCCTGTCCAAAAATTATTATCGACAAATAATCAAAAAGAATGTGTAACAAATTTTTATCATTCCATGGTAGCTTCAAACATCCCTTTGTACAAAGATAATTTCCTTTTAAGTTTTTTTTGGAAAAATATTGCAGAAGAGAGTTCACTTAGAAAGAAGTTGTCAAAATTTTACTTTTAATGACTCCTTTTATGATTAAAAAAAAATATTTGCACTCATTCCACCAGGAAATGGTTCAGGCCTTGTATGACCCATGGACTGAACTTGCAAAATATTCCCTCAAGTTGTTCCTTTCTCCGAAAATTTAATCACACACTAGGGAACTTATTCTGCTTTTATTTTTAAAATTTAAAGAATTGATATTCTAGATTGATGGCAGTACACAATCTCTGACATAAAATCAATTTTGGCCGTTCATCAATTGTGTCTGACTCTTTTATACGGTCACAACTCACATATAGGACATTTTCCAATTGCCATTAAAACACTTGAGGAGAGAAATCTCGCTTTAAGCCACCAAATAAAAATCGTGAAAGATTTTGGAAAATCATTGGAAAAGGTTAAAATTAAAAGCGAAAAAGGAATTATAATTTATGATAGTTTGAACAGAACATTTTCTCAGCTGAAAAAGACCAAAACATTACTAAGTTGTTACAAAAATTGCCCTTTTATGGGTGCAGAAGTGAATGATCATTTTCTAATTGAAACATTTTTGACGAGAGAAAAAATTTAGAGATTTTTGGATAGATGACCCATACTCTTTACTCCCCAGAAATTGTGTCTGCATTGAATTAGTGTTGCATAATATTGAATAAAGAATCCCATCTTAAATATACTACTACTAAAATGCATGGATACTAAAATGCAACACCCCAGATTGCGATCCCACACGAAGACACACATTATCCCACACATTATCGCGGAGTTTTTTGAATGCAAGAAAATGAATTCCAGATGCAGCTCCGCAGCAAAGAGTCCGAACAAAGAATCCCAGTGCATACTAGGTTAAAAAAAAAAATGATGCTAATAAATTAGAATAATTTATACCCACTAAGAAAATATGGATTAATCTAAAAATAATAAATAATCTCTAGCTGAACGTACTGCATGCTTGAGAGAAACATTTTTATATTTCTTAAAACTAAGATTTTTAATCTCAGAGTTCACCAACCTTCTGTGGTTTTCATCGATGAAATTGATTCATTATTGAGCCAACGTAGCGATAGTGAGCACGAAAGCTCTCGAAGAATTAAAACTGAATTTTTAGTACAGCTTGTAAGTCTCCTTATGACTTGAATTATTTCAAATTTAATTTAAACTAATAATAATAATTAAAGGATGGCGCCACAACTGGTGAAGAGGATAGAATTTTGGTAATTGGTGCTACAAATAGGCCTCAAGAGCTTGATGAGGCCGCAAGAAGACGATTGGTGAAGCGGCTTTACATCCCACTACCTGATTTGGAAGTAAGTGTCTATACGAAATAACAGAAATGGATTCTCACTAATTTTTTTTTTTTCTTTTTCCAGGCCAGGAAACAACTTGTGTCCAATTTGATGAAAAACGAAAGGAACAGCTTAACAGAAGACACCATAATGGAGATCGCCACACTCACTGATGGCTATTCGGGTGCTGATGTCAAAAATGTATGCCAAGAGGCTTGTCTTGGTCCGATTAGAGCGATAGGACCAGCAATGATGTTCAATATATCAGCAGAACAGGTACTAGGCTTATTATCAAAACTGAAATAACGCTGATAATCTTCCATTCAAAGGTCAGGCCTGTACATGTGGACGATTTCAAAGCTGCTTTAAAACGTGTGAGATCGAGCGTTTCATCCAAAGATTTAACACAGTATATCATCTGGGATGAAACTTACGGGTCAGGTGGTGTATGAATTAATTCTCAGTTAAAAATTTATTTTTAAAATTATATGTACTGTATGCAACGTTTCATGATAGTTGCTATGTTTATATTAACCTTGTTGGATTTCAGTTAATTTTTCTTCTAAAAGAATTGTTTTATAGATTGTGAAAATGTTGAATAAAAGTTATGTTTTTTTAATTAATTATACTTTTTATCTAAGGCCTTGGTAGTGTCATGAGCTGGATTTGAACCCACAACTTGGGCTAATACGCCGCTTGATTTATAGTGACTTCGATTCACTCAAACATCAATTCCTTATCTCAACCTACAACCTTTTGAATTTTTCCTCCTTTTGTCATATTTTCAGTTTTCTTTTCCCCCAATCAAATATATGGTAGTTACAATAGCTTGAGACTGATATGTTGTAAAACAATAATTTATTCTTATAAATACACATTTTCTAAAAAGTTGGAAGAACATTGCCCATATGACATTTATACTTTTAATTTATGCTTTAAGCATAAATCGGCATATGTGTCAAAGTTATTCTTTTCTAGATTTAAAGGTTTTATTTGAAATGGTAAAATGAACAACTACTAATATGTTTATTTAATTCATTTCAACAGCAACAATGGAAAACTAAACAATAACAATGGATATTAGTTTTTCTTTCGAGCTTTGATTATATTGGCTATAAAAAATTCACCGGCTTTGTAAGAACTTCTGACTAATGGTCCACTTGCAGTATACAAAAACCCAAGTTTGCTACCTTCGTTTTCCCATTTTTTAAACTTTTCTGGGGTAACGTACTCGACAACTTTTAAGTGGCGTTTTGTGGGCTGCATATACTGCCCTAGAGTAAGGCAGTCGACGCCTGCAGCCCTCAAATCTTTCATAGTTCGCTCAACTTCTTCATCCGTCTCTCCGAGTCCCAACATTATTGAGGATTTGGTTATCAGGTCCGGTTTGAACTCTTTCGCGGAATTAAGGACAGAAAGGGTTTGTCTATATTTAGCACGCGGGTCTCGTACGAAAGGAGTGAGAGATTCGACAGTTTCGATATTATGTGCGAATACGTCTAATCCAGAATCGACGATGATTTTCACACAGTTCTGATCACCTCTGAAATCCGGGACGAGACATTCGACCATGATTTTCGAATTCTTTTTCTTTATCTGCCTGACGGTTTCAGCGAAATGGTTCGCCCCACCATCGGGAAGGTCATCCCTGTCGACGGAAGTGATCACGATGTAATCCAGGCCCCAAGACGATATGGCAGAGGCGGTGTTCTCAGGTTCCTTTGGATCAGGCGGTGGTGGATTTTTAGCTGTTTTGACAGAACAAAACCTACAACCTCTGGTGCATGTATCTCCGAGAACCATGATCGTCGCCGTAGCAGTCCCATGTTCTCCTCCGCCCCAACATTCTCCGATATTGGGGCATCTTGCTTCTTCGCAGACCGTATGCAGATTGAGGCCTCGTAGCTGGTCCTTGATCCTGGAAAAGTTCACACCCATCGGTATCTCCTTCTTCAACCATGGTGGAAGCCTCAGCCTGTCCTTTTCGCCCTTCTCCCTTTTCAATTTACCTTTTGAAAATTTTTAAGGAATAAAACCAGTGTCTAAGAGAATTACGGATTTCTACTGATAAGTTAATAAAGATTTTTTTCCTACCTTTATATGAACTCCAATCTTTTTCCTCGACTTCCCCTTTGATAAATTCTTCCAGGCCAGGGCCAGAGGCGATTTCCTTCATCTTCTCAGGAACGGCATGTTTGTACCTCCTGAGGCAGACCCGAGGAGACTCGATGATCCTTCGGGCGAACATACCCTGCCTCGATCCAGGACGAGGGATGTTGAAATTTCAAATGTCGCCCTTCAGAATCCAGATCAACATTGATAAGAAGTGATATCAAATGAGAGAAAAAAAACGATCAATTCGCACTACAAGAAAATCGCATAAAATCTTTTTTTAGCCTTGTTTAACCATTGTAATTTCGTGTTAAATATACTGATTCCTGCTTTTTTTTAAATTATGTATAACTATATTTGACATTAAAAAGATGAAAACGACTATTGATATAAATTTACAAAACAACGAGGAGCCATTGCATTTTCAAATCTTTGATAGATGATATAATCTAATTAGACAAAACAAAAATTGCATTTTTAATTAACAACGTTTTGTAATACATTAATTCTACAATAATATCGGGCATTGCCTTGAAATTAACGTAAAATTTTACTGTAATCGTTCGTAGCAAAGCACCAAAAAAATTACTTTTTATATAATACACAATGATACCTCAGAATTTATTTAACTCACTAAAACTTTATATTAATTATTGTAATTATTATTTTTAGATTTTAATTTTTTTTTGTAAATTGTGGGGAAAATTAAACTGCTCCTCGCCGGTTTGTAAAGGGCCAGAACCAGTACGCGATATGACATGCAATTGAAACCTCCCGACTGTGCAAACTTGCTGATTTCGGCTACATTTGCTAGTTTATAGTTTCAGAAATTAATCGGACCCGGTTCAAGACTGGGAGTTATGAAAAAACGTGCCTAAAGAGGAGAAACTCAAGATGCCAACGAGTTTGGAGGAGATTTTGAAAGAAGGAGACAGGATCCCGACGAGCGAGGAGATTGCCGAAGAGCTGACGAAAGATCTCGAGGCGGATTGCACCCTGGCTGAAAGGGCCCAGGCAGACGAACCTCAAGACACTCAAGAACCCGAGACCCAGGGGAAACCCAAAGACGACGACCTGATAGATGAGGACGAACTCAAGAAAAAAGACTCAGAATATTCCGAAGATGACAGGCAGGTTTGTACAACTTTCTTTAAAATTACATCAGTACTAATGAATTTTGAAGAGATTCATATACACTTTAAAGAAAACTCTCCAATAGCGCTAAAACTGTATTATCGTCATTTATAGGTCGTGAAATGCGGTCTGTGTGATGTAGGTTTAGAAAAAATTTCTTTATCATGCCAACATTTCGATCTTTATTGAGATCTTCAGGGCTCAGAGTGTGTGTTTTCTGTGCGATATGTCACTGTTGTGTTGAACCACCATCAATGACTATTCAGAACGCCATATCCCATTCTTATCATGAATGTTTGCATATGCAGGCAGCAAAGCAAAAAAAGCACATTCGGCCGGCTTATTATGGCAGTTGAGAGCCTGATGTGTCGCTTGTGGCATTGATAAAATGGATTTATCCACTTCATCCTGTTTTGTATTATTACTCTGCAGTATTTTATGGGGTTGAAAAGGATAAGTTTGAATGAGCCTGTGATGTTGCTTTCCACATATACAACAACCAAGATGAGAGTTGTATGAAGTTAAGTGTGTGGCAGTCTAGAAGTCAAAACATATTCTTCCTCGTGATTTCAGGAATGAAAAGTCAACGGCCACACTGTGATAGTTAAATTGGGAGCATTTGAACAATAAGTGTATTTGACTACCCTATGGGCATTTGAGCAGAGCAACATCCAACCCTTCGTCAAATCAAAATTCACAGGCAATGTGTAATGTTCATTTTTCAAGTGTTATGCCGATGGATAAATTCTATGAATTCTCGAAGAGTGAGAATGGGCTTGGACCCCCTTGGTTTGCCTTGAAATGTTGGTACATTAATGGTGCATTAATAATCTGAAAATGAAGGTGAGAACGATGTATCCTCCTTCGTCTTCCAACTTCATTTTTCTAAATGAAGTGATGTGCTCCAAAACCTTATCCATCATCTGATGCACGGAGCTCAAATTGTCTTTCAGTATAGGTTGGTAATTGAAAATTCAGTTGAGATTAGTTGCTTGCCAACGAAATGTTGGCACGATAAAGAAAATGTTTTCTAAACTTTCACCACACCAAACTGTGTCTCATGATCTCTAAATAATCAGTAATTAATAGTCACTAAATACTACACACTTTATTATGGTTAATAGATGCACAGATTCTTTCTATGCCAGTGATTTATCAATTAAGATGATAGACAAGGAAGCTTCGGACCTCCCAGGTAGTTGATAACATGACACCTAGGGTCAATCTGTTGTCGAAATTGTTTTTCTGGTCATTTACAATGTACAATTATTGGAGAATAAAACTATTATTAACTATGAAAATATTCCTTAGAAGGCATTGACTTCAGTATCGACAATGACATGGTTGTTTAGTGAAATTGTTTCAGTTCCCTTTTAATTTTCCAGCATATTATGACACATTTTTTTCATCGTGTTACTTTTTTCCAATTTTGTTTTCAGAAATACAAAAAGGAGGCAGAAACGTTAAAAATGAAGGGGAACGATCAATTCAAAGCCAAAGAATTCAAGGAAGCTGCTCTGACATACACACTAGCTTTGCGAACATGCCCATACAGTATTTCAAAAGACAGATCAGTACTCTATGCAAATAGAGCTGCAGCAAAAGTGAAATTGGTAATTCATTGCCTGAAACAAAAACAAATTATATAGATTTTTCTGTTTATTTATATTAAATATTTAATAGGGCCTAACTGAATCAGCAATAGAAGACTGTAGCAAAGCGTTAGAATTAGATGACCATTATTTAAAAGCATATTTAAGAAGAGCTCAGTTATATGAGGAGAGTGATAAACTAGATGAGGCATTAGCAGACTACAAAAAGATCCTTGAGTTTGATCCTACCAATAAAGATGCCTTAGAAGGAAATTTTGTAAGTGAAAGTTGCATATATTTAGACAAGTAATTAAGGTATTTATTAATTAATAATTATTGTAGAGGCTGCCACCTATTATCAATGAGAGGAATGAAAAACTCAAAACTGAAATGTTAGGTAAATACGGTTGATTTTTTTTTTTTTTTTTTTTTTTTTTTTTTTTCAATATATTAATTATATACAATAATTTTTTTTTTTTAAAGGAAAATTAAAGGACCTGGGAAACATGATTCTAAAACCATTCGGTCTTTCAACAAACAACTTTCAAATGGTTCAAGACCCAAACTCTGGCGGTTACTCGATTAATTTCAAAAAGTAACCCTTTTTTTTAATTTTTGTACATAAATAAATGTTAATGACATATTTATTTTTCTTTGTGTGTTGTTAAAAAAAATAATTAATTCAAAAGTAAATTTTCTTTTATAAATTGTACAGCTGTTGTCTGTTCACAAATTCTTTGATTTGAAATTCATGTATCAACATTTATACAACCATAACACTATTATTTACGTACACGTTTGAAATGGTCTAGCCGTGCGATAATCTATTGTGAACAAAATGGGTAGTACGAGAGATATGATTATCAGCTTTGTCGAAGGTTCATGTGAGGACAGGTAAAGTGTCAAGCATTGTTTATTTGTATTATATATTGGTCATATTAACATGGGTAATAATAAAAACATTATTAATTGTAAATACAATATACTTTATATTTTTGTTCGTTTTTGTTTATTCCTTTTATTTATTCCATCCATTTTTTAAAATATTTTTTTGTACATACTAAACAGTTTTAAACTATGGTAATTTGCTTGGTAATTAGAAATGCAACATCAACAAAAGCTGGATTAGTAGATAAAGTCTGGTTGATTTCCCGCCCTCCAGAGAGTCTGAATGCAAGACTGCCTTTGGTAAATTACAAACAGTAGAACTAATTTTTTCTTACTCAAAGACACATTTTTTCTCACACCTCCATTTCCAGGTTTCAGCCTTTAGATTAAACTTAGAAAGGCAAAAAGGCTATTCTGTAGAAGAAGAGATTAAGCCCAAAGTCAAATGGGACGACTTTTGCGCAGACTTACCACCAGACAGGGAAGGGGGCTGGTGCAACTGGTACAAAGTTGACGGGCCATGTGAAAAGTATGACAAGCAATTAGGTAAAGGTTCAGAAAAGACTTCATCCGAAAAAAACAGCAGATCTCTAAAGAAGAAAAACAAACCTGCTTGAGTTTGTTACATGTAACACACAGGATAATACACAATACATGTTCTATTTCTTACCATTTTGTATTAACTACACAAATAAATTTGTTTAAAAGTGAATTTTGTTTGTAATATCCGATTATTTTTATTACAAATTTATAGTAATTATTACATAGCTCTACATTCACATAAGAATAGTTACTATTGATTGGATGAAAATGATGGTTCTACTCACTTTTTTAAAAAATAATAATCCTGATATTTAGTACTAAATGCTCTTCACCAGACTGAAATGAATAAGTACATATACGTATAAAAGAGGTACTTATGGATGTCAGTCTGACAATAAATGTGTAGTGTTGAAATCTGGGTTACTGTGAAAAAACTATTCTGAATAGTACCATAGTTTTTCAACTAGTTACTTTATGTACTCATTTTGCATATTCGCATAAATTATTTCTATTGTATTCTTTTATTTAAATCAACACCTATTAAGGGTAAATCCTATTTGATGTCCAATGCTCTAGGAAGTTTGTAATTTTTATTGAATTTGAGCACTTTTTTTGAACACAGGGTGTTGAACCTGTAATTGGATTGCTTGCTGGACAAACATCATGTCATCATAAAGATGGTGAAATGCTAAAAACGCATCTGATAAATCAACCCAGCGTGGATAGGCGTACAAGATGATATAAGGATACAATTACTTTTCACTAGTCCTACAACAAATCAGGTGCAAGGTATATTTGGTACTGCAGGGCAAATGTGCATTTGAGAATTCGTCAAGTACATTGACTTAAAGCCCCTCCTGTAAGGTTCATTTTACTTTTGATGCTGACATTCTCTTCTTTTTTCTTTCATTTGTTCATTTACATTTAAAACATTGGTTTACTTTATTGTAGTTCTATACCAAAGAGGGGACATCGGTGGCTGCAATGGTTCAGGTGTTGGTACAGCACTCATCACTGTAAGGTGAAGGTACTGGGTTGAAATCCAGCAGCCCTGCCATTTGAACCCAACATACTTACAAATAGGCTTTACTCAAAAACACCAGCACCCTGAGGGTTTATATGACCTTCGCTGTTGCGAACCCTCATAAAGAAATTAAAAAACACAAGACTGTTTCTTTTACAAATTGGATTGAATAGGTATTTAAGATATTTTTTATTATTTGAAATACTGAATTAAAATATAAATGCAATAAAAAAAAACATGATTAGAAGAAAGTGGCACCGTGGGTGGGTCAGATCGGCAGAGAAGCTCTCGTGTATCAAGAGTACTGCAGCCCTCGGAGGCTCTGACTCATTAAAGAAAGGCCATGTGAGGACATATGGACACCTACTTTTGTACCGAAGTTCACATATGTGTCCAGCAATTAGAGAAAGATTGCTGACTTAATTGATGGCTGTCATGCTCCATACAAAAAGCCCATAGGAATGCCACTTGATATGAGAAATGTGCTTGTGCAGGGTTGTTTTATTGTATAAAGTACTGATAGTTTTGAGACCCTAGAGTTCGTTGAGAATGTATGAAATGACAGGCTCAACCCTGTATGTGCAAATATGTATGTACATGCATGTACAGATTTGGTCTTATATAAATTAATAATAACTGAATATAATACATTAAAGAGTTCATGTAAATCTTTTCATTATCATAAATAAGATAACGTCGATGATAAAATTCACGCAATTTGAAATGCATTCTAAAAAATAATAATATAACACTAAAATGTTATATAAAGGGTTAAAAGGTCAGACTAATATGTGATCTCTCTCTCTCTTTTTTTAAGGAGATTAAAACTCAAATAAACATCAAATGCAAATGTTTTGATCTTATTCCATTGATCCCAAATCAACCTTGTCACATATTCTCTTGCATTTTCACTGTTTTTTATTTTTCAGTTACCAAAATTTATGTTTTTGCTTTTTAATAAAAATGTAAATTTTACAACTTAAATTCGATTTTTTCCAATTAAAGATGAAAGTATTATATTTCAGAATCCAAGGGTAAAAAAAAAGGATGACTACTACAAACAGAAACATTGCTTTTTATAAGACTGTATTTATCGTAAAATATATATCATAACCAAATTGCTCGATTATATTAAACATTTGTAAAGACCAAGCTTGGTTTTTCAAGTTTTAACAAATTTGTTTGCATCGTTTCCTCCACTGAAGACTGTGATTTCACCATTGTTGCAATAATCGCCTTTACACAAGCATTTCACCTCTGTCTTTCCATCTTTCATAGGCGCTGAAGAACAACCGGCTTTTGCTGCTTCGACATCAGCACGGGTTGCACAACCCCTTCCAGTTAAAACAGCATCAGTGTTTCCACCTATTTTTTTTTTTTTTCCAATCAGTTACAATTTT
The DNA here is from genome assembly GCA_039619505.1 of Cimex hemipterus. Lineage (NCBI taxonomy): Eukaryota > Metazoa > Arthropoda > Insecta > Hemiptera > Cimicidae > Cimex > Cimex hemipterus. Next base: position 20,577,448 of record CM077106.1, on the reverse strand, counting down.
TATACTTTAGTTACAAAAATTGTCAGTCTTTCAATAACATCAATTTAGCGTTAATTAGTCTAATCTTACCAGACACTGGTTTCTGAATTGTGATGAGGCACCAGTCAGATGAACAGGTACTGTTTCTGCTCGTGTCCTGCCTCTTTTGCCAGCAATTTCCTTTTTTTCCAGATGAGATGCACCGATAGCAGTGTGTAGCTGTAACAAAATGGAATGTTAACATCTTAACATTTATTAAAACTAGCTGATTAATGTTTACCGAAAACAGAGCACACTGCAGATATGATGATGAGAGTGAACAATAACTGCACGGAGTTCTTCATGATTAACGACTGGCTGAAAAATGAAAATGTTTATCTAAAACTGCTTGGCTTATTGACCTATCAACGATACTGTTCTTTTTTTAAATTAATTAGCAAAGATCAAAGATTAAAACAAGATCCTACAAAATGGAGAACTTTTAATAAAAGCTAGTATAGTTTCAGTTTCCCACTCACTTTCCAACCTTCCTCGCTAAGATCAAAGAACGGAATGACTGTGGCCGTGAGACTTAATAAAGGAAACACCAATCCAGAAAATTTATTCCTATTAATTCACTCCCACTTTCTACTTTTGTATACTGCCAATTTTCTAAATTTATTAAAGAGATCGGGAGAATTGTTTCTTATTTAAAAAATTTAACATTTTTGTTATCAAGAAATCACACGATATCCACGATAAAATGTTTTGAAGTCGTTAGGGATATTAGGTGATTTTTAATTTTCAAAGTGCTTATATGATTTTATTTTGTAAATTATATTTTAAAATAAGAAAAATAGATCAGTAAACAAGAATTTATTAATCTTAGCAATGTTAGATTTGGTTTTAATTGAGTGAAAAACTTGGTCAAAGTAGAGTGGATATGGTTGAGCAAGTCTGACCTTCTCCTAATTGTTCGTAAATGCAAATGCTATGTCAAACTGGCTTTCCACTTCCTCCTATTTTGTTTTGCTTTTTCTCAACTTAAAAAGTTGTAAATTACAATATAAAACCTTTTTAATTTTCCGTGCAGACCATTATATTGTCTGAACAATTGGCACAAATTAATTAATGTACTTTGATTGACTCCTAGTTTTATTACAATATGTTCTGTTTAACCTTGGATATGTTGAAACCATACATAATCATTCAAATAAGAATGGGAATTGTTAATAGAATTGATATTGATGTGCACAATTGAATATATTTGAAAATAAAATATTTTTCAAATTTTATAACATGTGCTTTTATGAACACTGCTAAAAGATTTCTAATCCTCACATGTTTAAACACTAAGTTTTTTATTTGTAGAAAATATTCTGGCTTCTTTACTTTCAAAATTTTATGTGCAGTAGACTTCACTAACAGAATGCAGGTCCTATATTAAGAACAATTATTAAGAACATATATTTTGGAAACAAATTAGCACAATGTACAGAGACTGGGATACACAGGGAAGAAGTACGTACTGAAAGTTTCAAACTTTAGAATGTGTCTATCTATGTAGTTCTCTTTTGGCATTATTATAACATAGCAAGTCTTAGATTTCTTATAAATTTAATTAAGATTTTGTTTACAAAACATTACACATCCAATAATGGCACCATGACCGTATTCTTTAAAAGGAAATTATCTGCATTTAGTTTTATGATGACTTTATAAGCAATAAAATAATCCCCAATAACAAACAAAAATCTTCCAATTTGTTTATGCTGAAATTTTTAATTATATGTACTGAAAATTTATGTACTAATATATTGGTTCAGAGACACCCTGTATTAAGTCATACAGTAATACTTACATCGAGATGCTTGTTATTAAAAAAATACATTATTGAAATATTATACTTACAACTGGGGTAATATATAAGTGTAAAATGGAATTTTTGCTAATATGTTTTTCTTTTGTAAAGAGCAAGCTTTTTCACCGTGTAATTTGAGGTCAGGAAGGCGAAGAAATGAATATGAAAGACGAGCAGCAGGTTAAAACCTAAATCTAAAATGATCTAAATAAAATTATATATTATTATTATTAATTTTTAAGGGCGTTTATTACTATGATTTCTGTGTAGAACTCAAGAAAGAACTTACAAAGCAAAGGATGGTGTTTAATTCAAAAAATCAGTGCAGACCAGCTACAGCTGGTGTTGTGTTGGACATTCCTTCGACGGTCACTGGGCCAGATAGAGTGAAAATGGCAAGACAAAAATACAGTGTTGGTTCCAAAGTGCTCACCAAGAGTAAATCGATTCCGAGAGTAGGCACCGCAAATAGACAAACCAAAGGCAATACTTACCGTGGAAAGTTTTTACATCCAAAAGCGTCGAGCACAGTTATAGAAAGGTCAGTTAGATATAGGCCTGGAAGTGCATCTCATCGTACAACAAAGACTTCTTCTAGGACTTACCTGAGGCCTAAATCTGGATGTATCAAACCCAAAGCTGGTGCTTCGACATTGAAGTCTTGCGCTCCAAAAAAAACTGAGGGTTATCAACAGAACAGTTCAATGGCTGGTGGCACCAGTCCAAAGGCTTGCGAATCGCCTCGTAGGAGGGATGCTTCTCCGATTGAGCCAGCTCCTCCTTGTGAGCCGATCACCTACAGGCCTAAATCCCCAAGAAAGCCAGTGGAAGATTATCAACCCATGCCCGGTACAAGTACAGGACATTTTACTTACACAAGTAATATAAACCCCAAAAATTTATATTTTTTTTAAAGTTGCTGTCAGTTATATTAATGGGTTATTGCAGATTTTTCAATAAGTTCAGAAGACTTGTATGCACCTCCAAGTCCTCCTATACGTGTAACTTATCCTATGAAGGCAAAGACAGCCAAAAATCGATATGGAAAAACTGTTTATTGCCCAACATATAGTTGTAAATATTAAAGATTAATTTATTCCTTTTTATGAGTAAAAATTTTAACTGTAAATAAGTTTTTTGTTCCATTAATTATTTTTTTACATCTTTTATTTGTAGCAACAACAGGTCAAGTTCCGCAAACTTCTGATGACTCTAGAGATCATTGTAAACAAAAAAGTTAGTAACTAAATTAAAATGCACATATATTTTAATATTATAAATAAGAGAGTGATAACTCTAATAAAAAATTCTCAAGGGTTTGTTTTAATTAATGTCATTATTTAAAATATATTAACAATTTATCATGTTTTATAGAAAGAGATAAACATGAATATCCAGATGTTACATCAATCTTAGAGAGTTCTGATCCCTGTCAAAATCTTCCAATACCAGACGAGTTACTGCCAACACGAGAAGATTATGAACATCCTAGTAAGTTTTTTAATTATATATTATGTTAGCACATTGATAAGTGGACCACAATGGATGAGTGTTTAGGGCTTTCTTTTCACATCTGCCCCGCTAATGGTTCTGGGTTCAAAACCTGGCATAACCCATGTATTTTTAATGTCTGCACGATTTTATAATTATTTGGACGTTAGGCCCTCCTAAATAACGAATATTTTTTATTTTTTCATTAGCACATTGACATGCAGGACAAAAATATAAAAATTAAAAAACAAGTTCAGTAAGTCTCATGATTCAGAAGGATTTAACACCAACCTGTTGAGTGTTGCAAACAAGGGGGTCGAACCACTTTACAATTTTACAATTATAATTCAATGGGCTCCAGAACTGCAGAATATGAGTTCGGAGGAAAAATATATTTGTGATCTAGTATAATCATTGGTCGTTATTTCCTAATTTATCAACAAAGTAAAATTTAATTTCTGTGACAAATTTATATTTAATCAATAATGTGACCATTAAAAACTTTTGAAAGTTACTGTTATAAATAGGTTAACATTTTTTTAATAATTTAAATAAACATTATGAAATATGTCTGTGATATGATCAACCTACTGTTTGATCATCACTGATTATACTTTTCCGTCTCATATTGCTGAAAACTTTCAGAACCAAAAATTAATATACCCAGAATAAGCAAGAACATACAGATCAGGATTTACAATTTTATTAGAGCAATTTCATTATAACACATGTGTAATTTTTTTTAATGAAAAATATGTTTCACTTTTATACATGATACACTACATATTTAAAAATTGTATAGCTTTAACTACATAACAAATCCACAAATATACGCAAGGTAATGAATATGCAGTTTTTACTATTTTCTCTACACATAAAGCTTGTATGTTACATGCTGTTTTAATTTTTAACTTTTAAGTAATTTGTTATCTTAAAGGTGCTGCATTATCTAAATTGGAGAAGTTCTTTAAATTTATTGATAACGTCGAACAACAAATCGGGGAGCATGCTGTGAAGCACAACTACTCCTATGGATCTCTCTTAGAGTCTAACAAGGAAAAGGATTTTTCGGAATCAAATGTTTCTAATTACAGACAGGATTACCAAATTACACAATCTACTGTATCACAAGATTTAAACTGCCAAAAAGCCGTCAGACAGAAGACACAAAGTATGAAGAAAAGTAATGTACACCCAAGAGGGAAGACACAGATGGGTGTCAAAAGAGGCAACAGTTCAGTAAGAGGAATGCCGGTGGCGCGAGGAGGAACGAGAACTAAAGGTGGTAGACAGCCCACAGGAAGGGTTTGTTCAGAGCGCAATCAAAAAGGCAAAAGTTTCTCCTATAAAAGTAACTTGGAGAAAATAAAAGAAAGAAGTGTTGAACATGAAGAAAGAAAGTGCTTTGATCAAATCGGACGGCCTCCTCTGGCTAATCCCATAATCGAAACGGCCCAGCGAATGATAAATAAGATGATTCCTTGCCCTGTAGTGACTGATATCCGTTACACTATGCTGTACACCTGTTTGGAGTGGGCATTGTCGCAATGCCCTGATCAAAATAATGTTCCTCCTGAAACCAAAATGATCAATGCGATAATGGACTGGGAAGAAGAAGTGGAACGCCTTACAAAAGCAGGTATGAAAAATTAAAAAAATTACTTTGTTTTTTGGTACTATTTTTTTTTCTCCTTGTCACAGGGGAAAAGCCTGAAACGATAATAATAAGACCAGGAGAAATTGATCCTGCAAGTGTAACTGTTATCAATGTCCAAACACAAACTGAAGTCTGTCCTGTGCGCACGCCATCTCCTGTGTTTAGACCTCCAAGCCCTAGAGCTCAATATCAGTTGGATTCTAGGTTTGTACTCATTATTGTTCTAGAGAAATATCTCAACTTGTTACCACATTTTTTTAATATTAAATCATATGATTACAAACAGTACTAATTAATGATCAATTTTGGTATTAGATGACTTATATTAAAACTAAGTCATTTTTTAGTTAAAAATTAAAATACCATTAAAATAAACAAATCAAGCAATTCGTAAAAAAAGTATTCCCTCATATAAGTAAAAGAAAAAGTTTAAATAATGTCTTTTGACCCCAAAATAAATAAAAATTGTGTAATGATCCTATTTGATATAAACCGTTTTCAGGTATGCAGATCATTCGATATTGTCACCCGAATGCTCACCCCGAGAAATTCCCCCACTGGAAATGGATATGTGTCCACCTAGGCCGGAATTACACCAATATTCATATCAACCTCCTAAGGTGCGATCCAGGCCAAAACCCGAAATATTCCTCCGAAGAATGTAAGTATATGTTTTTAGACAATTATTAACAATTAACTAATCTCGTGTTGTAATTGACTAAAGGGCTCAATTAAGGGGAAGACGTGACGCATATGTGCAACAAGGGTAAGAAAAAAATTTTGCAAATGTATAATACCCGTATGACTAATAATAAATATGAATTACATTTCAGACTATTTGAATCTGATTCAACATCATCAGAATGGTAAGCATATTCTTATTCCTTGTTTAAGTATAAAGAAAATTTAGTTTAATTTGAAGTAAAACTATTCCAAATTATTTTCTTGATCTTGAAAACAATATTTTTTTTCAGCCCTGACCCATGCATGGAAGATAATGTATTAGATGATGACCTTGCCTGGCTTCGAAGGTAAATTGTTATATAAAAAAAAATTAAATTTTATTTCAAATTTTGGATTATCAATATTTATTTATGCCAAACTCTTAGAATTGAAGAAAATGACGACATTGAATTTGAGGTAGAAGTTGAAGATTTTGACGCACTGCCTGAACCAGAATTGCAGACTTTCCTCATTCCAGAGACAAGGTTTTTAATTTTTTTATTTATTTACTACTTAACTAAATATTTAATGAAATTGTCATTTTTTTTTTTTTTAAGGGTTATATCTGCTGTGCCTACGGCTGAAAACCCCCGAGTTGCAGAGCTTGATATGCAGAGTGTGCAAGTGATAAGAAATCCCGAGCAGTACATGGAACCACTTAATGAGAGTGTTTCCGCACAAGCATGTACAGCAGAAGTTTAGTCAGGTAAAAAAATATATATGTATATAAAGTAGATTAAAAATTTAGTAATTTTATTAAAACTATCCTTATTTTAGGAGTACAAGTCTTGTTTGTGTTACTGGAAGATGGCACAACACTCTGTTCCTATGCTTGTGTTTGTACTGCCATAACTTATCCTTTTAAACACATTTCTGTTCTATCAAGTGTCGTTCTTTTCCTATTGTACCAAATATATCAAACAAAAACACTTCCAACTAGCAAATAAAATAAACAAAGCTCACAAAAAGAAATTTTGTTTTTAATGTAAACATAGATGCAGTATGTTCTTAATATATAACCCAGGTAAGTTTACCTTATTACAAAGGACTTGCATGGAAAATAATGTGATCATAAAACAAGAAAATCGAGTTGTTTTTTATTTGCTACTAACAATGCATTTCGACCTGTGACATTTCAACCAGGTGAATTTTATTTTTAAGGTGTAGTTTTCTAAATATATATGTCACTTTCCAATTGATTTTCAAGTGACAATGTCAAGATTTAGTTTTCGGGATAAGGCCTAGGGTAAAAAAAAAATAAAAGAGCAGTGGGAGACAGTCGGTAGAGAGGTAAAGTGTGAATCCCGGGACAGGAGAGACATGAGAAGTGTGTGATCCTTAAAAAAGTGAGTACATATCCACCCTTGTTAGAAATGGTCTGGCTTTGCAAGAAATTACTATTTATTTAAATTTATAAAAATCTTAATTAATGTTTAAAAATTTAAAAGGAAATTTATTTATTGTAATTATTATTTTCTTGTGCATTTAATAATAAATCCTTCTTAATCTTTAATTAAATTATATTATAAAAAGGCACCTGATCGGCTGTATTCAGGTTCGATCAAGACCTCTGGGGCTCTGTTTTCCATAACCAGGAATCAGAGTTGGGCCCGTCTTGTCGAATTCGAGAACAGATCGTGACATATATAACAGTAATAAGTGATAACCCAAGGAAAGATAAAGCATGGATTACACATTTGCATTTTTCATGACTAACTTTATAAAGTTTGCAGATTTCAATTTGCTCAGATCCAAATCACATGGATTGATAAAGGCCGGGATAATTGTCTTTTCACGGATGAATATAAATTTGTACAGTACTACAACTGTTGATTAATAATGCTAGACCTAACAACACTAGACTCATAATTGAATTTTCGTAAGATCAAGAATATTCAAAGTCTGGATTGACCGGCCTGCTCATCAAATTTAAATCCCATTGAACATTCATGGAATCAACTTCAAAGAAGGATTTTATGATGGGATACCCTTCCAAAGGCTCTGGATAAAATGCAATCAGCACTTCTGGAGAATGAGAGCTTGTCACAAGAAAGCGTTAAAATTCTTATAAAGAGTATGCCTCATCGACAGGAATTAATATTCGAGGTGGACCAAAAAGATATTAGAATTACGAAAAAAATTAAATTACAAAAAGTAGCATGTATATCAATTTTTTCCTAGATTGAAACATCTATGTAAATTTTTTAATTTTTAAAAATGTTAAAATTAATTTCCTCGTCAATAATTAAAAATCATTAAAGAAAAATTAAGTCTTTTGTTGTATTTTTAATATTTCATTTCATTTGAAAATAAATATAAAAATAAAATACATATTATTTTTATTACATTTTGATATTATTTATGTTTGACATATTTTCATATAATGTATTATATTGTTTTATTTTAGGAATTTTGTGTTTTTTGTATATTTGTGATATTATTTACTTACGTGATAAAATTATTGTAATGGTCTTTAATGAAAGTTCTAAAGTTGTGGGACTTTGTTTTGGAAAAGGGAATTTTTTGGGGGATCCTTACAAAGTTTTATGTCTGCTGGAATTGCAGGAAAACCTCACTCGTGTGTTTACTGTTCTAAAATGTCAAACTGATAAACCCTGGGTACAGTAAGTATATCAAATATGGAAAAAATGGAAGGAAAAGGGAAATTGGGAAATCCGTACGACATTAATGGACAGTACTTCAATCCTGACATGTTCCTTCAAAGACTGCTTAAGGTACGTTAAAGTATGGGCTCATCCTTAAGGAAGATAAAGTATTCCTTCATTCAACTCCAGCCTTCCATACTGTGAAAATCTGTCATGCAGACATAATGTCAACCTAGAAAACATTAAAACAAGAACAAATTAAAATTCCTTTGATTTGTTTAAAGGATATGCAAAAGATAAGATTCCGTTATGCAGTTAAATTTGTTAGATTATTATATATTTTATATTATCTAGACTAAAATATCTGCAACCTATCCAGTAAATATGGATTGCAGGGAAGCATTTGTGAACTATTTTGTATGATTTTGATATCTGTTACTCCTGATGATTAAGCAAATACCATGTACATTACGATTACATAGTGAACAGGTCTCTCCATGGCTGGCAGTTCAGCTGCAGCAAATCCTTTCAGTCTAACAACCTGCGATGCGAAGTTATATGTAGCTGTGGCCCTGATCTGCACATTCCTGGCACGGGTGACCCAGTTACTCTAAAATCTAACCATTCTACGGCCCAGCAGCCTGCCACAAAAGAAGATACATCTTAAAATGGATCCTTAATGAGACCAAAACCTGGCGGAACAATACCATTGGGATGAGGCGCACGAAGAGATTCATAGAAGGACCATCTGCAAAAAGTTACAAAAGAATTACTGGAAGGCAACCGCAAACTGAACCGGGATTCTGGTTAGACTCCTGATACGACTCTGCCACTTAAGACGGCACATGCACCAGATAGGAGTACAGGCAGAAGAAACACTATGCAGATACTGCCAGGATGAGGAGTAGACAGCAGAATACATTTTATGTTTCTGTGTAGGTCCAGGTTCATGCAACTAAGATCAGAAAAACTACAACCAACATCGTACACCAAGGAGCTGCTGGCAAAGCTGTTGAGGCTGGTTAATATAAAAACAGGGGAGCACAACAGATCAATTCAGGTTGAGGTGAACCTTGTGGCTGCCTCTTTTATTCCCCTCCCCCCAAATGTGTCTCAACAATAATATGGCTTTAATATAGTTTAGACTAGAGTAAATGAATGGAGCAGGTATGGTCATTGCTTTCAGCTCATTGGCTAGTGGTTAGTCCTTCGGTTTTTTTCTTAAAGATTATTCTTAGTGACAATTAATTAAGGTTTTTAGTTGAGATGGAAAAAAGTTAATGGCATGAGAGGGATTTGAACCCACAACCTTCGGCTAGAAATGCTGTTGCTCTACCACTTGAGCTATCGTGACCTCGATCCACTTGAACATCAACTTCCCATCTCAACCCCAGCTTATGAGTCTCAACTAGAAACCTTAATTAATTGTCATGTGTTAATGGGACAAGTGGACCACAAAAATAGTGAATTGTTTGTTTTTTTAAATATTTTTCTGCATATGTTTCTCCTTGCCAAAATTGAATGTCTTAATTTACAATTCCTTGAAATGATAAATATACAATCACTATTACCATACAAATATCAGTGACATTTCTCAATCTGCTTAGTATAAAACAGATCGACAAGTTTTCTGCATATATAGTCAATATAATTATGCCAATTTTTTTAAGCTTATTATCTAGTACGAAACTAGAAATTTTTCAGTTTTGTTTTCAATCTCATAACTGATGAAGTGATTTTTATTCACATGTGTAGCTAGGAAGTTAGCGTCAAAATAACCATATTCTTCATTTATTTGTCAATTTTTTTTTATATTTTACTTACTTAAAAAATTAGTATTACCAGCAAGTTGGAAATGTTAAATATTCTTATCTGTACTATTTACAAAAGCTTTAAGTCATTTAAATATATCACAAAAATATAGGCCTAAGATTGATCCCTGAAGTACACTACTTGACTACTTCAAGACTAGAATAAATTTCAGTTGTTCGTGGTCTCGGGCCAAATGAAGCTGTATGTTGAGGTGAATTCTGGTTCTCTGAATTAGTGAAATGGCTATTTAATATTCTTCGAGCAGTTCATTCAGAACTTCCTAGAGCTAATGAATTGTTTATATATGCAATCAATATTTAAAAATTAATATAACATAATATTGTTATCTGTATTTCTACAGGAAAACGATTTGAGGGAAGTAATTGACAAAGAAGATATTATTGTCAAAGACACCCAAAGCTTACATTCTGACATGCAGACTTTGGTGTATGAAAATTACAATAAGTTTATATCAGCGACTGACACAATAAGAAAGGTACTGTATTGTATAGATTTAATAACTCACATTTTTAATAAATTGATTTTCAGATGAAAACTGATTTTAAACAAATGGAGGCCGAAATGGACTCTCTGGGCAAAAACATGGATTCGATAACACTTTTCTCTGGGCAAATTTCTAACACGCTTCATGTAAAATTACTTGAATTAATTATATTTCAAAGTATCAGGTTATAAATTAATTTTTTTTTTTAAATATAGGATACAAGGCAACAAATAGCGAAACTTTCAGCAACCCATTCCCTCTTGGAAAGGTTGCAGTTTCTCTTTAAGCTTCCTAACAAGTTGAAAATATTGATCGAGGAAGGATCATATTCCCAGGTGATTTACAAAATATATTTTAAAAAATATATATGGTCATTAAAATGAATTATAAATTATAACCAGGCCGTTCAAGATTATATGCAGACCCGGCATGTTCTGGATCACTATGCCCACTTGGAGTCTTTCAGTGGAATCAGAACGGATTGTTTGAGCATTATCGATCAACTTAAGGAAAAATTGCATGAACAATTCAAGAGTAAAGAAGTAATTTCAATTTCGTTGTTAGTATTGTACTAGTGCCTTGAAAGTTTTCCTTTTTAGGCGACACCAAAAGAATTGACGGAAAGTGTTGAGCTTCTTTTAAAATTGGATGAGCCTGTACAAAGTCTTTATTCTCAGTATTTAGAGCATGCAGCCTCGAGGCTCCACGATAACATTTTCATACTGGAATCTGAAAATACTGGCGATGTAAGTTTTAAAACGATAATGTTTATAAAGCAAATATATATTTTTGTAATTGTTTAAAGGATTTGGTGGATTTTGTTAATATTGCAAATAAAGGCTTTCTTTGTGAGCTCTGCCTTGTTGTGACGTCTTATAAGAATGTATTTATTTCCACCCCAGCTGATGGGTATGTATAATGTAAAACATTACTTTATGGTTGTTTATTTAGAATTTTTTTAGTACCAGTCATGAAGATGCTGAAGATGCAGGTCGAAGATTGAGTGAATTTATATTTGAGCAAATGGAAAAATTTTTAGAGTGTGTACGGGCACATGTTTTTGTCGATCTGGAACGATCAGACATTCCTATTTTAGTTCAGTCTTTAGATATATTCTACTCAAAGCTCTGCTCTGTTACCACCCTTTTTAATGATAATCAGTTTGCTATGTGAGTATTTCATTGAATTTATTATCTTAAAACCAAACTTGTAAATTAACAATTTTAGGAGGGGTATACAATTAATTATCGAGGTTGGAGAAAAACAAGCTGTTTCACAGAGAGAAACGCTCGAGGAAAAACTGAACGAGTTGATCCGCGGTGTGAGGCAGAGTGTGGCCCAAGGACAGACCGACATCAGTGAACTTTCTACAACTTTAGTACTGAACATCGTTGAGAGCGTGAAAGGTGTTTTAGGCCATTTCACCGTGGGTAATTAGTATTTTTCCAATTAGAAACTCTACTCAACATTAATGAAATTTTCAGCTATTCATTCAACCGGAACTTTCATTTGCGATTGACAAAAATTTCATTGCAAAGTTCTCTGCCCATTCAATGAGGAATACGTTGGTTATAAATTTCATGCATTATATTAATAAAACCGTTATGGGTTTTACAAAAAACCAGACACCTTCACTCTCTACTCTTCTTATTTTGGCCAGTGTCTGTTTAGAATTTTCGTCGACACACATCAATTATCTAGTAATTTTAATTTATTTTGTCGAATAACGCAATTTCTTATGATTTTCATGTATTTCTAGTTAAATCTTGTTGACGAGTGGTTTAACACAAAACCGACAGCACAAACTAACACTCAGAAAGAGGAATTGTGCAAGGAGATGCAAACAGATGCTCAAGAGCTAATCAATCATTATGTCAAGGTGCAAGGAAACATCATAAGCCGTGTCAGTCAGACTTCAAAATCCACTGGTTTAAAAGAAATAATTATTTTTTAATTTTTATTTATTGAAATTCAGATGGTTCGTAAATCAATCGAGACTCGAGATTGGGCCACTGGATCTGAGCCGAGGACAGTGAGGCCGGTCATGAAGAGAGTGATGGAAGAATTAGCTTCATCTGATTCAGCTGTTGGTTCTTTGTTTGAGGAAGGGGTTCAGCCAACAGAACCTGGTTCTGGTTCTCGCCACCACCACCATAGGTTTTTTTTTTTTACTAGTGTTACGAATTTCAAAATATAAATAATTGTACGTTTAATACAGGTCTGTCGGTCCTTCTGTTTGGTCACCGTCCACTGGCCATAGCTACACCCACAACCTCAACAAGATATTTTCAGATAAGATAGAAATATTCTCTCCAGTTGAACTGACCAAAGTTTCAGTTTTGACTGGTGTTATCAAAATTGGTTTAAAAGTATATGTTACAATTAGAAATACATATTTTCGTAAATTGATCTGTTCTTGTTGTTTCTTAGACCTTTTTAGAATGTGTGCGATTGAAAACATTTAGCAAATATGGATTACAGCAAATTCAGATTGACGTCCATTATTTGCAACTTTACCTCTGGAGATATGTTTCTGATGAAAAGTATTTTTTTTCTCTTTTTTTTTAATACTAGGTCAAATATTTACAATGTTTGTCTTTTTTTTTTTAGAATTGTTCATCTACTTCTTGATGAGATCCTGAGCAGTGCTATTAATAGATGTACAAACCCAGTTCTCATGGAACCAAGTGTAGTTGAAATCATTTGTGAAAGGGGTTAAAATCATGAATTAAACATTAATATTGTTTTTTTAAGACTTTTATGTATATAATTTCTTCAATAAAATTTATAATTTATTTTAGGTTTGGTTTTCCTTGCTTTCATTTGATACATTTTCAAGCCGAATGCATTGAAAAATTTAAAATGTTACAGCAATGAAAAAGAAGCCTGAATAGCTGGATAGTAGGCCTCGAGAATCACTGACCCCCGGTGTTGGCACCTAGGCCATCGGTCTTATCATGGGCTATCAATAGATAGGTCCTTTCATCTCCCAACGCAATCATTTTCCATATTCAATTTGATTCATCCTCTCACTCATTCTTAAATACATTATTTCTTATTTACATACCATTTACTCAGATTAGGTTGTGGAGTACTCAACATTCTTCCATCACCCTTGTTGACACCTACTATATAACACGTAATTAATGCTTCATGGGTACTTGATATTCTGCCATCAACCCTCTAATACTCCTCATTCATGTTAATAAATACTTTCACTCTGAACACACAAACAATGTCAACACTATATACAATAAAACAACCTTGTTTCCTCCAAGAATCAGGATACATACTCGCAGTCAAAGCAATTCTCGTATTGGGGGTATTCTTACATGGTGCCAAGGAATGGCAACCTTCTATTAAGTCCTTAAATCATATTCAAATTAGTTCAATTATACTTTTTATCTTTGGCCTTGGTTGGGATGAAAAGTATAATTAATCAAAATAATTAGTATGATTACTTATGTCCATTAAACTTATTTGTAATAATATATTAAAACTAGTACTAACTATATTTTTTAACACTCAGGGAAAAATTGCTAAGTAAAAACAAAAGAAAACTTTTCAGGCTTGCAATTTCAAAATTCAGACCTTTGGTACAAGCAGGATTTCTTGCAAGTGAATAAATATAACTTGCCAAAATGTTATGTATCATAACTTTAATAAATATTTTCTTCTTTTATAAAACAATTTTGATTATTCGATCAAATTGAATATTGTTGATTTCAAACAGTATAATTGCATCAATAGTCGTCAATGAAGACGTAGAAATTCATTCTACATTCTGTTGTAAGTATTTTTAAGTTTTATAAAAATGTAAAGTAAGAAAATAGCTTAAAATAATGTTTACTATACATAAATATACCTAAAAAAGATCACATTTATCATTGTTATTGTAAATTTTTAAATTGTAAGTGTAATTTTTATTATTAAACAGCAAATTAAAGCTTATTAAAATAAAAAAGACTTTACTTCATAATTAAATAATAGTATCTAAAATTATTCAATCAAAGAGAATCTTCTTGATTGCAAAACGTATAAAACAGAACTATAATCGGCATTTAAAACATAGAAATTATCACATCACTTTATGTCGGAGCAATTGATCTGTGTGGTAAATTGAAAGAACATCTTCGCCAATGTATTTTTAAGTATGTCATTATGTTTGCATGGGAGCGTGGACGTCATGGCCTCGCTATCTCAAAGGCAGTGGGTCTACTCTTCTATAACCAGAAGTTGTTAGTCCCTGTTCTTGTTCTTATTCTTACGTCAAAACCACAATCATTGTTCCTAGATTCTGTTCTGTTTTAGACGAGTATTATGCTTTTTTTCCAAGTCTGGGATCCGTCGATTTTCATTCCAAGCGGGCTAGAAATGGAATTCAGTTAGTCGTAACTATTGTTTTCACATGTATATACGTTTTATTTATTTGTTATTTTTACGAGGCGAGCAATATGAAGCCTGGAAAAGGTTTGGTAAGTGTTGTGTACAATCCTTTGTTGTTAGTACTTTGCCAAAAAAAAAAAATAAATAAATAAATAAATAATAATAATAATAATAATTTGATTTGAGTGTCTTTGCTTGTCGCTTAGGCTAATAATACAGGCCCGATGGACCTTGTAGCTCCAAGGCCTCCGCAGACACAACTGTGCATGAAAGTGTTTGTCCAAAGGGATTATGGAGATGGGACGACTGTGAAATTCCAGGCGTTGTTTCCACCAGAGCTGGAAGGAAAGGTAACTCGTATAAGTATGGGCAGATTGCAGAATTATTGTATGTGAAAGAAAAAAATGCAATGCCTTGTAACTTGTCTGTGCCCACTTTTTGCATATTATTTTCATTTGCTTATTTTCAGTATTCTTTATATGTTGTATTAGATAAGAGAAAAAATCGGCCTCTTTACGATCTGTGCTTCACAATCAGTATTGATCTATGAGTAGCACGGTTCTCAATTGTTGACTAGAGTTCTTCATTAAGCTTAATGTTTTTTTACCAGATCCCAAAGCTTTTTATAAAGATCTTATGTATATTCTTCAGGCCTGGGCTTTTCGTCTTGCAGAAGTAGTAATCTCAGCCTTTGGACCAATAGAGGACTTCTTCTTGGCCGTATCACAGGCTTGTTTTTGCCACTCGAAGTTCTACACATATGCCTACAGAATCTGCAGTGTCCAGTTCACACTCCAACTATTAAGTTAGAAAAGTAAAATAAAGCAATGTCTGACATAAAAGACAACCATTCAACAGTTGTGTGTCACTTCACAATTCATTTTTCATACATCAACCAAAAAATTATGCACTGGGATTCGAATGCAGAACTTCTAGTCTGGCTAATCGAACTCTCTAGCCCACCGGTTGCCAAACTTTTTTTGACACCCATATCATAATTTTTCTGCAGTGCCCCAAGTATTAATAAAAAGATATCTTATTGTGATAATAGATGTGTGTATGATAATAGAGTAATTCATTTCGATTAATAATTCATTTAGAAAAACATTGATATATATCTGACTTTCTTGCGAAGTTGAAAAACTTGCTGTTTGAATGCATTTAATAGCAACAATATAAAAGCATGTTTTTTCCCAATAATATCAATATTAACCTCAATAATAATAATAATAGACAATTGCAACTGTTTCGTTAACATTCATATTGAAATTGGATGGCCTTCCCCCTTCTCCTTTAAATATAAATGCATACTTAATTTTAGTGGTGAGCTTGTTTGTAACTTTACTTCTTGGCCCCACATCCTAGATTTAGTATTTCTATCGTTTCTGCAATGGTCTTTCAATGAACTTGCTCTGGGCTACATTCCCATTGAGTGGAGGACTTATTTTTAATCAGCCTGGCGAATCAACCTTTTTGGCAGTATACCACAAAAGGATTCAGGGCTAGTATGCCATCGAATTTCCCTCAGCCAGTTTATCAGTCTCTTCGTTGACCTTCTGTCCTAAGTGCCAGGGTAATTTTATTGTTTTCACTGCTATTCCAGCTCTTGCAATTTATAGTCCAGCCGGCAGTCTTCAATAATAGAGTTTGTGAGATTTCTTCCCATGAACTGCAGGATGGTGAACCTGTAGTTGATTACGGACTTGCCTAGTAGACCAAAATGATCAGAAACACCCGAACCACATCTATTTTTTTCATGTTTATGAATTTTTAATTTTTTTTTTTCCTTTGAAACGACATCTATTTATTTATAATTTGTGCTGATGTCTATGACCTAGATCGTCCTGTTCTGTTTTCAGCATTACACTATTTTCAGTTGTTGAATCTGTAAAGGTAGCAAAATTTGTCAGACAAAGCCGGTGATTACAGGCAGACCAGGATGTTCAGGATAGAATTAAATATTCTTAAATTGTTGACTTCTGACACTTGTTATATTTTTCAGTTGGACAGAGCAGCTTTTGAAAACACTGTAAGTCAGTTGAACGCATATTTTAGAGAAGCTGAAGAGGGTACTTGTTCGACATACTGTGAAGGATGTATGGCCTGTCTTACTGCTTATTTAATGTATATTTGTACCCAAACACATTATGAAAAGGTTTTTTTTAAATTATAATTTATTTATAATTATTATTAAAAATTAAACAAAATTTCACTTTCAGTGTCTGAGAAAAGTAGCAAAATTTGTACAGGAGCAAAATGAAAGGGTGTACAAGCCGAGAGGGCTTCTCCTCACCAATCCGGTTGACAGGGGTCTTCGAGTTGTATCCTTTCCATCTGTGATTTTTTTTTTACTAATTACAATAAAATTTAGAAGAAAAAAAAATTCTTTAATATCAATCACTGCAGATAGAGATATCGATTCTGGATCAACCGCTCGTGTCTAGGACGTGACTTTCTTTATCCGAATCAACTGAAGAATTCTTCATGTGATCTTCATTCCTCCCCGCTGTAAATGAAATGTTTCGCTTTTAATTACTTAAATATTCTCTCTCTTATCTGAAAATTTAGGAGATCCCTTGTTTTCCTTTAAATACCGAGTAGGTCTCTTCCATCGAACGGTATTTTTTAGTAAACAATTTTTGTTTAAGCCCCCCCCCCATCAGCCAAAATTTCACACTTTCCATATCGTCATGACTGATCAGTGATTTTCCATTAGGGCCTGTTTTGTACGATTTCCTCTAACAACAAATTTTGTATTGATATTTTCTTAATTAATTTAGAATTCCTTAGTTAATTTTAATAGTTTCTCTCTAATTTTATTATATTATAACTGTTAGAAGTACACCAGTATATTTTTTATGTTAAAGTTTTTTAATATATATATATTTGTTTTTTAAATTAACGATTTAACCAAATGTTTATATTAAATGTGTTTGATTCTCCCTGATCATTTTGGTCAGTCTTCCCCCTCCCATTGACACAGTAATAATTTAATTTCATGCTCATTAATCTTTTTTTATTATTTGGTGCAATAACTAAACTGTTAATTGTCTTAAAAAAAAAAAAAAAATTAAAAAAACCAGGCTCTGGATTTCCTTTTCATTCTGTAAATCAGATATGTTCTCAAATGACATACATACTTTATATTTGGAAAGACAATAAATGGTCTTAGGGTTATAAAAAGAAGAAAAGAAAGTTTATTACTAACTTTGGTGATCTGTGTTCTGCTTCCTTGTTTTGAACATCTATTTGTTGTATGTCATCGTTTTTTGTAATTATATTTGTGTAAATTATAGCGAAGGTGGAATATAATATTGTATACAGTTGATTCGGATTTGATTTAAATTTTGATTTTGAATTGATGAACTTTAAATTAACCTTAATTACACGATAGGAATTTTATTTTTTAAATTTGGTTGTAAATTTGGGTGATATTGTGTAAGATGTTTGAAGTATGTTTTATAAATTATTTATTTAGCAACAAATTGTAATTATTGAAAATATCATTGTTGACTATATTATAGATACTTTTGTTACAAATTATAACTGTAATAATTTATATACTGTGAAATTTAAGCAATTAAAAATAATTCCCTTTCTTCATGACCTTTTGCCTTAAACGTGTAAAATATTGAAAAGTTTAATACTAATTTTTTTTCGTTTTTGTAAATAAATATATTTTATATTGAAATTTGATTCCTCCTCTCCTTGTTTCTGGAATCCAAAAATAAAGTGTTACCACGAATTTTAACAATGTAGGGATTGTTTGTGTAGTTTTTTGAATAAACATAAATTATTTATGATATGGAAATGGGTATATTTTTTAAATTTTATTTTTGGTGTTAAAATTGAATGTATTGAACACTTTTTTAAAATCCTATTTTATCTCATTATTTCAAGGATAAAGGAAAGTGACAAACTTATAAAATTTAATATTTTTATTGTTAAAAAAAGTTTGATCAATCAGTACGAGATAAATAAAAATTAAGTACACGATAAAATCTTAGAACAATAATAGGCTGCTATGGCCCTAGAATTATTTACAGATTATTGACTTATCCTCTGTATTCAAATAATATATTGAAGTAAATTATTAATACAACATTCCATCAATTAAAATCAACCATTAATTTAAGGGAAGAACAATGTAACATTGCAAGCTGACTTTTTTTTTAAATTTAGAATTATATAAAATTTATACTATAACAGTCTTGCAACTCATTGCTCATGAAACGTTAGTAATGTTTAGGGTTTGACTGAACAGGGACATCCTGTAAAATTATCTAACTATAATAATTAAAATATTATTCTGTTCAATATTTTATAACAATTGCACATAATTGGCAGGGAAAAGACCGAAAGTCCCGTTGGGAGCGAGCCCCTGCCACCAGCCGGTGTCGATCTGGTCTATGTGCGTTATTATGTCTCCGGGGTCGAAGGAAATCTCAGTTTCATCCGCTGGAATTTTGGTAATGAGTTAAGATTTTGTTTTATATAAGTACATGCATACAATAAAATTACCAGCTTGATAGTCATAAAGGGCTTCAGCCTTGATTCCCAAATTGACAAATTCTTCCAGAAGCTCTGTCTCATTTAAAAACCCAGGGTCCAAATATGTATTTTGTTCATCTTCAGTTGTGGGATTTTGTTCAACTTTAGGTTCTTCTTTGGGTGGTTCCTCAACAACCTGCTAAAATAAAATTTTAGTTTACCACACTGTCGGCAGAAGACAAGAAATTTTATTTTTCAATGACATCTTTTAAATCATCAACAATGTTCCAAAGCTTTAAATTTTAAGTCTTAATTTTTGTCACAATTGATGTTTGACATTGAAAATTAAAATTGAAAAAGAGGAAATAAAAAAATTACTTTTTCGTTGTTCACACTAGTAGTTGTCGTCTGGGTTTCACTTAGTTTTTCCGTTGGATTTGGAGGATCACACGATTTCTTCTGAACATCTGAAACTTTATTCTTTTATTACTTCTTCATTCCAAAACTATGTACAATGTATACTACCATAGAAATTATTCTCTTTGACAGATGATCTTCTTGAGTTCATCTGTCCTGCAGATGTGTTTTTTTCAAATACAGCTCTGGCATCGAAATTTCTCTGTTTTATTATCTCTTCGGCCTCTTTTTGTATAGAATCTCTTTTGACTACTGTCCTTTCTGGACTTTCTCTCTTTCTCATCATTTCTTCCGCCTGAAGTGGAATAGGATGGAAGTGATTTATTGATATTATAAAATATAGTAATTAAAATATACCTCTTTTTCTTGCCTTTCCTTTTCTTCAAGTTTGGCTTGTTCTTTCCTTTTCCTTTCTTCCTCCAGCCTCTGTTTTTCCTCTTCTTCCTCCTTTTGCCAAAATTTATCCCTTTCTATGGCGTTTATCTCGTTTTTGGGTATCACCCTTTTATAAACAGTCCCCTGAAAAATTCACGAATAGATTCAAAAGTTTAGAAATATAAAAATAAGCTACGTACGACTGGCGTTGTTTGGCGGTCAGCATTGCCAATCCTTTCTTTAAAACTATAAGCGGACCCAGTCGACTTGACGACTTTTTCCATGACTACATCCTCCTCAACCTCCTCCTCATTCCTTGCGTTGATGGTCAAATGTGCCCCTGTTAATAAATTGCGCACATCCCTGATATGATTAGCACAAGTGCCTTTTCGAACCTGAGGTGCCCCTTCACCTTGCTACGGTCGAGTGAAAAACATAATTAAAATGTAAAATGCGACTTAAAAACAATTAATTTACCCAATTAATGAGAATACATTTTGAAAGACTTGTTTTCGGGTCCAGCACCTTCACAAAAGCATACATTATTTTACCACTATTCAACTCATCTTTCAGTTCTTCCAAACCTCCATCTAAAAACAGAAATCTGGATAAATACTGACATATTATGTGTTGAAGTGGTCTGTCAATGTCAGCAGGCTTACACGGATAAAAATTAATATGTAAACTGATTCCTTGTAACACACTTTATACAGTTATGAAGACTAAGCTTAATAATCTAAATAATACAGGTTTATGTATAGATATAGTTTTCTTTCTTACCTCCTTTTGATACGAATTGAAGATTGTTCGTCTGTCCTTCATACCCGAAAAGGGCCCTTAAAACGTCACAGGAAAATAAGTAAGGTACCGGAATAAGAGGGAAAGTTAGTTATAGCGTTAGGAGAATTGCGTACCAGTTCGTCTGGGTCTTGTCGTCCAAGACGTCCTTCCAACCGTTCACAATATCCACTTTGAACTTGTCGAGATTAACAGCCATTGCAGTGTTAAAAGCTCGCCCGGGCTGATTAACTCGTGGACAAAGGAAAAAAGCCGATTTTTCTAGATCGCCTTTAATTCAACGCCGGCTTGCATGCCCGTGAATGGAAATTAGAACGATTCCAGTGTACAAAATAACCCCCACCCTCGGTAGTGAGGTCCTTGCCTGACAGGTACAGCACCTAACGCTAACGCCCACGGCGAGATGGACCCTGACAATACTGACGACAACCACCTGACAAGCGATCAGACCGGTTATCTCGACACACTCTTAGACTGGTGAGAGGTTGCCACAGTCCACTTGAATATGTCAACTTTATTATAATAAATGAACCCAGATGAAACTTGCTTAATTATTTTAAGTAGTAGGACTCATTGTAATTGAAATATAAGTTAGAAAAAGCATTTTTAAAAATATTCAATTTGAAGATGTCAATAGTAAATTAGTTGACTACTCAAAATCAAGAAACATAACCATCAAATAATATTATATATGTTAATTGCAACTAAAGACTTAAACTACAACTACTGTATGGCAGCCATCCAAAATTGAATTAAATTAAAATTTGATTTTTACCCTCTTGTACTGTGTGTGGTGAAGCTACAAACACATCTGCTGAACCGCTG
The DNA here is from genome assembly GCA_039619505.1 of Cimex hemipterus. Taxonomy (NCBI): domain Eukaryota; kingdom Metazoa; phylum Arthropoda; class Insecta; order Hemiptera; family Cimicidae; genus Cimex; species Cimex hemipterus. The sequence goes on along the minus strand of CM077106.1, from coordinate 20,555,543 downwards.
AAACTTTAGCCTTTGAATAATTATCATGAATGGAGGAAGCTGAATTTTACCACTTGAGCAAACTATATTGAGGATGTTAAATCAATAGGGAAAAAGGCATGATTTATTGGCTGTAAATAGTTTAAGATCATCGACAAAAGGTGGAAATTTAGCATCAGAAAACAATAAAACATTCGTTAATAAAGAGAGGAAACAAAAGTGGACCAAGATGGAAGCCTTGAGATACACCTAAAAAAGCATGGAATTTGAAAGAATTATCATTTGCAACTGTGCATTTTTGTACTATTTTTTACACATAATCAGTGGACTTCATTCAGAAGTTCATTTACATTGTATGAAATTATGAATTTTAATTTAAGAAAAATCTTTCCTCACGTAAACCTTTGAATTAAATTTTAACTCAACATCTTTCCCATTAGAAATTGTTTTTTTCTCTTCTTAACTTCCAAACTTCCTGGACCAGATGGCATTCATCCACTACTTCTATGTGTATATTAACAATAAAGTTTTAAGAGTTCTCGTTTACTGGCTGATTTTAAGTAAGTGGAGTTATTAATTGTGTTATAATCCATTAATGCTTTGATCAGCAAGTGAATAGAAATGTGATGATAAACGGTGAAGTGAGTATGTTGTTCATGATAAGGAGTGAATCATCTACAGTGAGTAGGAACACTATTTTTATAAAGAAAGGCAATCTCAAATTTCCTTAAAGACCAATTCAGTCCCAACGATGCCAAGGACTGCAACAATTTTGCAAATCATCAGACGATTCTTTACATATCGCTTGTAAAATCAGTGCTTGAATACTATTTTGTGGTTTGGAATCGCTACACTGCAAAATCTATCTTGGCCATCAATCAGTGCAATTTAAATTTCTCAAAATTCTTGCCTATAAAATTTAGTAACTATCATCAATTATAAATAATTTGATTATAATAATTTAAACAGTACTTTAATTTACTTCCCTTAAAGATAGGTTGACTTTGCTCTGTTTAACTTACTCTTGTCAAAATAAAATTTAAAATAAAAGTTATAATAATGATAAAAGTGATCTTTTTTTAAAGGAATTTTTACATGAAACATTCTTTCATAATTTTTATTATTTAAATAAATTTTTTCCTTAGTTTTACTTTAGAATTTTTATATTTTATATATTTAAACATTTTTGTAAATTGGATTAATGTTATAAGATATATTAGCATTACTATTATTATCGTTAATATAAAGTGTTGAATGTATCATATACATAGAAATATTTTAAGTGCTGATTATTTATTTAATTTTTATGTTGTTTTTTTTATTAACCAAATTTACCTTGTGCATAAGTAAAATATATAAGTAAAGACTCTTTTAGATAAATAAGCTTTAATTTATCATAACAATCAAAATCACACATGCATAAAAATACATTTATAAAGATGTTATTAAATTTACTGCTCAGCTCATTTGTGCCAATATTTGGCGAATATTGATCTAATTATATTTTTTGTTATCAACAATATTCACTTTGTTCGAATAATTTTTAGACACTATTGTTTAATTACGAAATAAAGATAGTTTTGAAGTTAATAGTTTTGAATAAGCTTTAATTTATCATAATGATCAAAATTTCCCGTTCATTGACGAAGATTTTCTTTCAATTTACCACAAAGATCAATTATTTCAAGTTTAGTGTATTTTAGTATAATTTTTTTTTGTATATAGCATAGTTTAAGTTAAATTATCTTTCATTATTTTTATAACAACAAACTATTTTTCATACAAATTATTTAACTTCACTTCTGTACGTGCATGTTTGTTTCCATATTTAACTTTATATTATTTCTAATTAAAATTTTTACTGATAATATCCATATTTTTATGTAATTACTTTCAAATATTTTTTTTGTATAATATTTAAAAATATCCATTACAGTTTGTGGTCCTATTGACCAATTAACTTTTTTCAATTAATTAGTATTAAAATATGTAAGATTAATTTTCAATGGTAATGTAAAAATATTAATAACATAAAGGTGATCTTGTTGGGTACATTTATATGAAACTGTTTTTCAAGCTATTTCCTTATTTTAATAATAATAATAATTTTCTGAGTGTTGCTCTTATGTTGTCATATATTTGTATTGTATATTTAAACATTTTTGTGTAAATTTGATGAAAAAAAAATCGATTAAAGTTCGTAAAATATACTATCATACGTCTCTTTACACCAACCCCTCTCCTTAGAAATTATCTTTCTTGAGGCAAGTCCTTAAGGTGACGTTATCACCTTCCTTGAGGTTATTTCATCGGCGGTCAATTCGTTGGAATTAGGATTCGACGACGGGAGAATGTCATCTGGGCCGGATCTGGCGAACAAAGTGCCCAGGGTGCGGGAAGTGCTCAACGACCCTGGAAAGAGTCTGGCCGAAAGGTTCCGTGCCCTCTTTACGCTGAGGAACATCGGCGGCCCCGAGGCGGTCCAGGCGATCGGCGAATGTTTCAGCGATTCATCCGCACTCCTCAAACACGAGCTGGCCTACTGCCTGGGTCAGATGCAGGACAAAACGGCCATCCCGATTCTCGTCGGTGTACTCGAGGACAAGTCCGAAAACCCGATGGTTAGGCACGAAGCCGGTAACTAATCATAACATTGCAACTATTATAATTTTCTGTCTAGGTCTAAAAAAAGAAGAAATATTTGCTACTATATATTTATTTAAAAAAAAAAAAAAAAATAATGAGCATAAAATAAGGCTGTAATTATGCCTTGATAAAAAATACCCCAATAAATACTTTTTACTAAACTGCTCAAAAATGAATAGGTATATTTGTAATTATTCTGTAATATTGTTTTATTAATTTTAATTAAATTAATCAATATATTATTTTTAATTGGATAAAGCAGAATAGAAAACACAAAAAAATTAATCCTCTTTTTTTTTTTTAATAACAGATTTACTTGAGAATAGAAAACATGAAGATTACTTATTTCGTACCTTTTCTCGTCTTTTCTCCATTTTAAACCAGCCTGAGTTCCAGTTCAGTTTCTTCTGTTATCAGTATTCAGACAGAACGAAACTCATCAGTAAAACCAACATTTCAATAGTTGTTCTCTTCTGGGTGATTGCTGCACCATATTCTCCTGAGTTGCTTGTGGTGGGCTGTTGCTGTCGTCAAAGGAGCATGTGATGTGAGGCCAACTTTCCACATACGATTACGAATTGTTTGTGATGATCAAGGCTTTGCCAAAATATCTTGTATTACATTTACGAATTGGTGGGCACAATGGAAAGGGTTCTATCGGACAGCAGTTACAATATTTTCATCCTCACTTAGCATCGTAATATGCTGAGATCCACTACCAGTCCTCTTATTGGCACTTCCTGTCTCTCGGAATTAGGTAAAGCCTGGGAAACCGCGCTCTGAAAAACGTTGACTGCATCTGCAATATCCACTTGCCGGTAACCTCGATGGCTCATTATCACAATAATTTTTGCAAACTTTTGGTTCTAGATGATGTCTTTCCAAGGTTCAAGAGAATACAACTTGATTAAAATGTAGAAAAGGCGAGAAAAAGTGTTTCTTTACAAAATGTGATATAGTACTTAGTACTTTAATTTTATAATCAGTAAATGCATTTAAAATAATAAACCATGAAAAATAATGTATGGTGATGTTATGCAGTTAACATAAAGTGGCAGGAGGCCTTCAGGCTATGGATAAAATGCTAGCGTTGATAAAATTGCAAAAGTGCCAACAATTTCATTTGCACTAGCGGACAAAATTTATAATGCATCTTCATGTTTATTTTTCTTAAATAGTAAATAGAATTACGAGACCTCTGGCCTCTCCCTTGGTTGCTCTAGTCGGGCGTCATCGATTTCTTTGGTCATTACGGCGCCCTTACGTTCCCTAAAACTAGTCATTCTCGTACTCACTCATACAATAAATACATACAAACTCAATCCCACGTGCATATTCTCTGTCTATAATCCGAGTCAGAAGGTAGTGACATTCCGCTCCGACCTGGCTTAGCGGAGCAGTGGTGGAGCCTTGAAATAATATGCTGCACCACCACCTAGCATACTATTCTAACATAAACTAAATCTAAATTTTAACCTATGATATAAATACCCCACAATATACAACCCGTTATCCCAATATCTTTTAAAAGCCTAAAAAGTTTTTCCTTAAACTTGCTGCTATGCTCGAGCATTCTCCTATAATCAATGTTTGGTCTCTATATGGGGGCCAAGCTGTGACACTGTGATATCAATATCCCCTCCGGACTCCACCGGTTGACCGTTGGCTTGATGGACCCTACCTCGACAGTGGAGTCTGTCACTTGTCTAATTTCATTTTTCACTATTATCTTAGCGTCGTCAGGAAATTTTTCTTAAATAAATCTGTTTTCTATTTTCTTTTACCCAACTGACAAGAATATATCAGTTAATTAAATTAAAATTAATGGTATGAAATAAATTACAAATATCTCTATTTATTTTTGTGTAGTTTATCTATACTGATGGACAGATTTAACATACCACTCAATTTATTTAGTTTAAAATTGAATCTATTATATTAATACATTAGATACAGTTAATTAAAAGCTATCATGGTCAAAATAACGTAATAGAGATATTCCACAGTTAACCAATCCTGCCTTCACACAGTCACTTGTTATTTGATAATAATTTAATAGAAAAATGGAACCCGATTCGATTTCTGCTGAAAATGCTTTTGAACAGGTTGTTTTTATAGAAGTAATTGTTGGGATATAATTACTGTGTCCTCAGAGAGACATTGTATCATCCCCATTCTTTACCTATAAGCACGCCAGTGAGTTGCACCAAGAAATTTGACTAATCATGCCAGTTTCAGTGTTTTAATTTTTTCTATGGTTATGGACATTCCAAACCTCCTTTTATTAATAATAAACCATTTTAATTATCTTTGTAACGATCGTTGTTTTGTTATTGCAGGGGAAGCGTTAGGAGCGATTGGCTGCAGTAGTGTACTTGACCTCTTGGAAAAATACAGTAAAGACCCACAGTTGGAAATAGCGCAAACCTGCCAGTTAGCGATAGAAAGGATAAAAGGTTCAAATGAAAAACCTAATAATACAAATAGTAAATACCTCTCTGTCGATCCTGCTCCAGCAGAATCTATGAACGATATAGAAAAATTAACAGAAACTCTACTCAATGATAAAGAAAATCTTTACAAACGGTATAAAGCGATGTTCGCCCTGAGAAATATCAACAGTGAAGAAAGCATAAAAGCTCTTTGTCAAGGTGATTTTCTTGTACTAAACTTAATATGCAGAATTTGTACTAATTTGTTTTCTTTGAAGGTTTGAAAAAAGGTAGTGCCTTGTTTAGGCATGAAATTGCGTTTGTTCTCGGCCAAATGCAAGAAGTGTCTAGTGTGCCTTATTTAGTCGAATCGCTCGCTGATGAGAATGAAAACGAGATGGTGAGGCATGAATGTGCCGAAGCGCTCGGTTCAATCGCAACCGAAGACTGTGTGGAAGTGCTGAGAAAATATTTAAACGATAAAAGCCGTGTAGTGAGAGAAAGTTGTCTTGTCGCCCTGGACATCGCCGATTATGAAGAGTCCAATGATTTCCAATATGCAAACACCGCTCTCAAAGTATAAAATTATTTTGTAAATACAAAATTCATTTATTTACAATACATATTTACAATAAAAGATCTATAAATTATTTTTTGGCACATATTTATAATTTCAGTCAAGACTCAGAATATGAAACAAATACTGCATCACCTCCAACATTCACCAGACATTGGGCCTAGAAAGGAAAATATTTATGATAACAAAATTAATTTTAATTTCATTAAGAAATTTGTAGATTTTTAATTACTTGGTTTTTATGGGCATTGTTTGTCAAATGGCATTCAGACATAGTGTAAGAAACAAGAGCATTTCCTCCAATAGCTGTAACATGAGCTCGAACGATAGCCAGAACTTCTGCTATGAAGCCATGTACAAAAGCGCTAAGACCTGCCTTTAATTTGAAACAAATTATTCCATGATTACCACTAATACTAAAATATAAATTTTATTCTTGATATTCTAATTTGAATTGCGTTAACAGAGACACTTACTTCTCGAATGCATGAGCTTTCTCTTATGAAAAAGAAATTCAAGTTTCCAAGGTACGATATAATTTTCCCACCTGGTACGTAACAAAGGGGAGTCACATCGACACCGTATCGTTGCTCGCGAGGTGGTGTCTGAAATAAATTCTCCATTAGGAATACCGTTTGAAACTTTGAAATAAGTGCTTACATGAATTGACTTCCTGACAGGACGCATTATTGGTGTGCTTTTTGATGAGCTTTCTTCCTCAACTTTGTCCATTTTAGCTATGTTTTCCAAAGCTGAACATATTGATTAATTGATGCTCTTAATGTAACATTAGTAGTATTAGAGTAGTATTACCGATATCAATGTTCTGAAGATCGAAGCGTTTATCATTTTCAGCCAGTCCCACAGCCATACCGACCACGGATATTTGCAATTCGTCTTGTTGTGGTAAATCCACTTTGAAACGTACATTCACCAACGCACAGGGCGTCATAGCTCTTAATTTAAAATAAACACCCTAAAAATAACCAATTAAACAATATTTTTTTGGGTTTATAAAAGAAACAGTATTTACCTGAAGAAGCCGATGGAATTGTGACGAAATAGTCATCGAAGATGGAAGAGGGCACATTCTTGCCTTCCAAATTTGTGTAAACATTTGCAAGTTTCTAACTGGAGTGAGACCTACCACAAATGCTCCAGGAATGCCTTGTGTTGTGCTGATTAAATAACCATCCGGTGGTGTTCCTATTGGCCCAGAACAGCTAATGGAATCTGGCACCTTTAACATTAAATTACGTGTTATTTTGGTTTTATTTTTTTTAACAAGGGTATCCCAATGAAACCCTCAAGGTGCCACTGTTTGTGAACGAAAAAGCCCATATGTAAGTAAGTCAGTTTTGAATTAAGAGCTGCTGGATCTGAACTACAGTGATGAACATTGTAACATCTTAACCACCAAGTTATAACCACCGACACCCAGGAAAAATTGAATTATTTTAAAACATAAATAAGTGAACTATTTTACCTCAAGAAGGCATGTATCTTTGTTTCCGACTGATAAATCCAGTTCCCTTAATTGATCTTCTGAATCATCTTCATCAGAACTGACCAATTCGTTTTTCTAAATAAAAAAATAAATATGTATATAATAATAAAAGGTAAATTATTATACAGTGTCCTTTTTAGATGGCCCGGCTGAATTTCTCTAGAACCAATGATGCCATCAGAAATACACAAAATACACGTTTAATATTTTTAAGTTTAGTTTCAGATTTTTACCTTTTTTGGAGAACAATTATGCAGACTTTTACCTGTGGCCCAGTCCAACTACAAAATTTCAAATATGACCCTATTCATCCTGACATATAATTTTAAAGGGTTTTTTACCTTGTAAACAATGGTACTCAGATTCTAATTTGTCAAAAAAATGATTAAGGCAAAAATTTCAAAAAACAAAAAAAACATTTGGTTTGCTATTAATAATTAATATTAGATTAATAAATCACATTTCATGTTCGAACTGCCTGCCTTGTGAAGGTACAAAGATTTGCTCTTTTTAACCACTCTTCATCAGTGCTCAAAGGATAGAGTCAAGGGCGATGGATAGATAAAAATTTTCTATCCTTTGCCGCAGTTCTCCAACTGAAGTTGCTGGGTTATGATTGGCGTAGACGCTATTTTTTAAATGGCCCCACAGAAAACAGTCGTCAAATCTAAAAAGGACACCCTGCTACAGTATTGTGTAAGGGTTAACTTACATGATCAGAAGGAAATCTTGGTAAAGGAAGGGCCTCGAGAGTTATTCCAGTGCCAGTAGCGTGACCGACCAATACTCTTTCGCCCAAAGACAACTCCACTCGGAGACCAACAATGGCATTGGCTCCAACAGCACTCAACCTATGCATCAATTGTGTATGAAGCTCGTACTCTAAAAATGGTAATGCGTCCGACACTTCTTTGGCATTCAACTCTCCTTTGCAGTCTCTTTTATGGCGGCATACCAACGCTTGGACTAAACTGCCTTTCCCTTGTAAAGAAATACCATCAACTAATTCAGTCGTCGTCATTAAAATCTCACCAACTTTTCCTTTCCTGTAAAAAAAAAATAGACAAATTAGAAAAATAAATTTATATATATATTAAGAATAGTCCATATTTTGAAATATAAGAGTTTGTCCCTTACTTGCACTGAGCACATTTTGCAAATTTCATTCGAAAAGGATGGCTAATTTCATTGTAAGGCATGTGGTATACTTTACACCCATGTTCTTCTCCTTCAACCTAATACATTTTTAGCTTAAGAATTTCGTAATAAACAATTATATTAAGTGTGTGGATAAGTTTTTATCATTTTTTTTCTTTAACCTTATAAAGGAGACACATTATTACCTGCTAAGCCCTACAAGCTCTAAGGTGGAAAAAGCCCTAACGGAAGAAATTATTAAGAAAGGGATCCTAAAGTCAATCTAGACTAAACTTCATAAGACACGGAAGATAAAATTAATTTGAGACATTGCTTTCTGTATGCGATTTATGGTGATAACATGTGACAACAGTGGTCCTTTATAAAACGCCAAAGGACCGTTTTCAAGAAGTATACAATGCTGGTGTTGACATCAAGACCAGACCCCCCAAATAAGATCTTACTGTCTGTATGGCAGGCTACGATCAATTGGAGTAAAATTACCAACTTAGACTGACAGCAAACACCCTGATTTTTACTTGTTCTGCTCCCTAGAAAACCACTTAAGAGGTATGGGATTTTTGAACGAAAACCTTTTTTTTTTTTTTTTTTTTTTCTCCAGAAAACCAAAAACTTATGCACACACCCAATATTTATAAGTAACTTACTGATGTTGGATAATCGTATTCTTTTTGTGTTATAACAGCTGCAGTCCCACTCGCACTTAAAATGCAAACATCCTCACTATAAACAATATCAATTAATTACCCTTATAAATAAAGAATTTTAAAACACAAAAATACTAACCAAACTGTAGTATGCTCAGAATAACCGATAACGGCATTACACGAAAGAGCTCGTGCATGGGAACGGACTTCAAGTCTCAACTCTGTCCACCAAGAATCCCTAGTTTCAGCTTCATCTCCACCGAGCAATTTAACACCCCTTGCACTAACGACACCGGCTAAAAATTGAAATATTTTATCAAAATGACCGAGCAGTATGTTTCAATTTGGAAAAATACCTATGTGTTGTACAAAGCCCGGTGGATATTTTGTCATGGTGAGAAATGGATATTCGCCCATGTCGAGAGTATCCAAAGGGCGCTGTTGCGGCTGTATATGCAGTTTGTTGCTTACTTTTTCATTTATACTCAAACTGTTCCCTGCAAATAAATATTTTCAGTAAATATTATCAAAATTGGCCTACTTTTCAATTATCAAAAAATATCCATGGTATAAATAAATATGTATTACATAACTGAGAGCATACCGAACAGATATATTAAATAAATAAAAGAAACGGTTCATTATTTTTCAGTATTTTAATAAATGATTAGATAGAGAAAAGATTTATTGCTTAAATGGACATTCCTAGTAAACTAAAAGGTTAAAAAAAAAAGAAAACAGAAGCTAAGTTGTATACTTTAACGTGGGTCAGAACCAAAACGTGTTCTTGAGATTTTGTTTTTGACCCTAAAGGAAAACCACTTAAACTGAAAACATTTCTACTCTTATTTCCAAGTGCAACACCAATATACATATACTCCTAGTAGTGTAATGAAAAGAAAATAACATAATTCAAAAAGACCACAACAAAAATGGCATGAAAAAAGAATGAAATTAAGGAAACGCAGGCAGAGAACATTCAGAAAACGCATGAAATCTGATATTAACCACAAATTATAATCCTCCTAATCGATCCTTGATGTCCACATGCTTTTGGTGTTTCATGCACCACATTTAAAAAATGTACACTGATTAAAAAAATAAAAAAAATGTTTTATGTTTCAACAGTTTTTCTCTTTTTGTATTACCTTGTTACTGTTTGTTCCATGTTTTTAAAAATAAAATAAAAACAACATTTATTTCCGTGAGGTGTACTCACTTTTGTTATTGATCCCTAAGAAGCATTTTGGAAATACATAAACTGCATTAACTATTATACAAAAAAACTGACCACAATTTCATTAATATCTCTGAGGAATTCCAGCTTTTTTATTTATTTCCATTCATAAATTTTTCTGATAAATAATTAAACTTCTTACATACCTCTAGGAATGACATTCAAGTCAGAATCGGAAGACCGACGGCACAATTCCTTCTCACTTGATGACTTTTCATCATATACTTCTCTTTTGGTTTCGGAAAACAACCTAAAATAATAGAATTGTGTAAATTAGATATAGAAACAATTGGCAAATTGTAGAAGAAAAAAAACATACCCTAGTGTGGCTTTGGCATCAAGTGTAACTGCTGTTCCTAAACCTCTCACGACAACACCGCAATCTCCTTCAAGATCGAAACACTGTTTATAGCCTATGACAGCATTTGCACCTAGATCCAAAACCTAAAATGAATAAAAAAGGGTCATAAATAAATGCTGATTATTTCATTATTTATATTATACTTTAAGGCCAATTTTCCGTTTCACTTCACCGTTCAATTTAAAAAATAATGTCTGTCGGGCTTCATTCGTTGTTCTGGGAGTTCTGATCTTGTCAAGCCATTGGTATTCTGGATCATCGGCAAAGACTAGCTCTTCAACAAATCCATGGACGGTTTTCATACGATAGCCCTCCGGTATTACAGGGCCTTTAAATAGTATTTACAATGAAATTATAATTGTATTATTTAAAAAAAAAAGTTTGTCGTAAATAAAGTTTTACTGGAAAAGAATTGAACACCACAGGACGATTGCCGAAACTTATTGAAATCCTCAAATAACTCCAACTTCACCACTATGCTGACTTCACCTCTAATACCATGCATTGTGTCATACACGGGGAGCCATCCATTGATTGTAATACCTTTAAACAATAGCTATTATAAACAATACATATAAACACAAAATTCCAATGAAAAAAAAATTGAAAATAGTTTGCGCTCAATTCAAAATATAATTATTTCAATTCCTTTTATGTAAGGTCTTAGTCAAGATTAAAATGTTAGTGTCATGACTGGGATTCAAACCTATGACCTAGGCTCAACATGCCTTTGTTCTAACCACTTGAGCTATCATGACTTGATCCACTCGGATACCAACTCCTCATCTCAACCTTCAACCTTTTGAGTTTCTCCTCTTTTTGCTATTTTTCTTTTTTTTATTTATAAGAATAATTAATGGAAATAATTAATATGGTCAATTAGACAACTAAATGGATTAATCAAAATATAAAATTGTACCTTTTACATTATTCAATCCGGTGTTGTTGTCATGTGTGACTGAGAGTGAAGAAGGGATTAAAAGTGGATTCAGGTTCAAATAGACTTTGCCAATCGAATCGTTGGTCGTATAAGTGTCATAATCCATCAGCCGAATTTGTAAAGGCTCATCTTGTAATTCAGCGTCTTCTACCTAACACAAAGAAAAATATGAAAAATAAAATACCCTAAAGAGGAAAGTGTAAACAAAAATGGATTAATTTAGAGCAGTTGTAAACTTGCCAAAACACTTCCAAGCAAGATGCAAGCAAAGTGAATTATCATATGCAAGTATGATTTTACAAACTGATCTACTGGTAGTCAATCTGCATCCTGCTGTTTCTGACATTGTCTGCCTAATTCTAACAAACGAAAATGACAATTCTAAAATCAGTACTGTAGTAGGAGCCTCAGACAATATATTAGGCATGGATAAATCTGTTGTATAATATAAAATATATGGATTCAATACTAGTCGTCTAACTGTCAAGTTCAGTATATCATTTCAATCAGTTTTGATACTAGAAATCCAGGTATGACAATCATATAATTTGTTATTAAAAAAGATTAGGGGTAAGGCCAATTGGATATGATCAGAAGAATGAAGCCATCTGGAGTGTCCAGGGTAGTACAGACGTTCAGACAGTCAGTTATCATAGTAATTTGTCAGACTGTATGACCGCCGAATCAAACAATTTTTTCATATGAGATAAGATAGTGAAAAATAGGAGACTGGTTGTCGAAATATATTTATTAGTTGTAATTTGCATTTAGATTCCAAATCAAAAATCTATTGCACAATCCAAGTGCAGTCATCTGAAAGTTCTAGTAATCTATTCCAGAAGCTGTTTCAGAAAGTAGGAAATGTGTCACAAGTTGCCAGATTCGACTGTCATTTCATGCAAAAAGATTTAGACCGTAGGAATCATGTAGTGAGTCGTGTGAATGTCAGATCTGACAATCAGCTGTGAAATACAGCAAATCTTCTAGTTGTCTGATAAAGAACTGATAGTAGAAAATGTGCCACAAGTTGTCAACTCAGATCCAACTGTCAGATTTATGTCAAATCCAATACATTTCGTACAATCGGATCACTTAGGAGGAATCATGTAAACTGTCATATGAATAACAGATCTGACCATCCGCTATGAAATATAGCAGGTTGCCTAGTAGTCGGTTTCAGAATTTTACTTCTATCAATATGAAATGTGTCATAAGTTGTTTGTCTGCCAAACAAAACAAAAGTTGTGCACAATTAGTTCAGATTCAAGGAGACATGTGACTGGTCATCAGAACAGCAAATTCCAGTACAATTATTTCAGGATGTAATAGTAGTACAAGTGTAGACATTTCAGTAATTCATTTCAATTGGTTCTGATAGTAGGAATCAGACTGTCATGTGAATGTCAGATCTGACGACCAGCTGTGAAATGCAGCTGGCTGTCTGTTGATAAATCAAACAATCCATTGAATAATCCAATATGGGTAGCCAGCCAGTTAACTGTTGTCTCTAATACTTCACTTGAACCAGTCAGTAATGACAGTAGTGTCACCAGCTGTCGTATCACATAGTAGGAAATATGTAGCAGACCATCCGACAGTTAGATCCAACCAATCGCTATCAATCGTAGGTCATAGTATTGTTCTTAAGAATAAAATGTAAGATATTTAAAAACTAGCAGAATGCAACAGGCGTATTACCTCGAACTTGTACCATTCCGAATTCCACTGGGGGTTGAGGGATTTCCTGCATATCTCAGTCTTGTAGGAAGTCGCACCGAGTTTAATTTCAACGAAAGCGTCCGTCGTGTCCGAAGACCTGTCCATAACAGGGAGATTCCTCCCGGCGATGATCTTCACTTTTAACTTGCCGGGCATTTTAACGCGATTTCAGACTTACTGTCAGAGGCAAAGGGCATGGAAATCGGACTGGAAGGACCAACGAGCGCACAGACAGGAAACCAAACCACCCACTTTTATGTATATCGTGTTATGTACAGATCTATAAACACTTGGACTATTTACAAATGACAACCATACTCAACCTGTTCAACAGATAAAAAGGCATTTCTCGAATCAAAATTACAAATCGAATCGATATGTAATAAACCAAATTGAAATATTAAATGGTTAAACTCTTTAATAACATAAATTTTGATAATTACGTGTCTAAATGAAAAAAGCGAGAGAATAAGTGACAAAACTTATAACAGAAATTAAATCAAAAGAAAATCTTATTGTTTTCCAACAAAACATTTACACCCGCGCGCAATAATTTTAACCAGATTTATAAATTCAAAAAATATTTTTTCTTGTTATATTTCTAAGTAATTATATCAAAAAATTAATAAATTTCAGGTGAAAAGTATATTTTAGGAATATCGGACTGAAATGTCCTAAAATGATACTGGTCTTGAGTTCGGCCCAAAACCGTGAGGTAGCCCAGTCTGGAGGTTATATATCAACGTCAAAATTTAGAATTATAACTTATTTTCCACAAACATTAATTTATTATATTTATCCCTGATAAGTTTGTTTTTCATATTATTATTGTAGTGATGTCGGGAGCGGAGGATACAGATGCAAAAGGTAAGGGAACCTACCGTAAAGAGAAAAAAAATCTATTTGTATTGGTAAATTAAAAGTTTTTATTGCTTGTTCAGCATGCGATCCTGGTTGGAACGACCCACCTTACTTCAGTTACGAGCACACGAGTTACGAGCAAAAGAACAAGTCTGGAAAGTCACATTTGAACAAGAGGGTTGTTCATACTTTTTCAATGCCCATGGAGCGTTCCCAGTTCTCGGGGGATGGTCCTCCAACTAGCCCGGTCTTGCCTGATAAACCTCCTAAAGGAAAGTCAACTACACCACCTACCGAACAACCGGTTGACACCTTCGACGATGAAAAAGAAGACATCGAAGTTTCCCTGTCCGATACTTTGTACAATTTCCTAGCGGTTTTGGAAGACATTAGACAACAAAATGAGGTATAGTTAGGATAGCAATACAACCATATAAATTATCATAAAATAAAAACTCATAAAAATGATAAAAGATATTAAAAATGAACTACACTAAGGTACAAGAAAACTGGCCACCCTTATTTTTTTTAAATGTACACTATATTCATTTCCATTGTAAAACATTGTAATGAGGTCTGCGAGGTGATAAAACTACAGCTTTATCATCACCGATGATCCTAGTTTGTATTTTAATTGCCCGAATCTTTGCTTATTCATCTGTGACTTTTCATCCTGTGTTATGTCCTTTTAGAAGCTTTTAAGTGTTAGAAGTACAAGGGGCGTGTCAGCCAGTTGTTGTTACAGTTGGTCATTATGTTATGACTGGCAAGCAAATAAAGGACAAATGTGACTAATACATAAATTCAATGGAGCAAATGATGAAAAATCCAGAAGAACCATTATCTGTCAACAGTTCATCAGAGCTCCATGATCCAGGACAAGTGTGGATGGCTGGCACCACTTGCACACCTCTCCTAGGTATCTACCCTAGTACCAGAAGACCAATCTGGGAGGAATGTTACAGCTGGTGACTCTTTTAATGACATTGAGCACTATAGAACCCAGTGTCATGGCTATGTCTTATAGATGGATATCAAGAAAATGGAGGAAAACCTATCAACTGTTTTCAACTAATACATTGATTAAGCATTTACCTTTCGGAAGTCCAGCTTTTTTGAAACTACTCCAATGGCCGTATGTTTGGCTTTCTTCCCTATTTCATCTACTACCCTCTGACCTTACCATTTTGCATTTCTTGAGTTTTTCTTTGGATGGAATTCTTGAGCATCCAAGGAAGACATGGAATGTGTTGCTTTGACTTATCTTTATTGAACAAAAAGTTTAAAATTAATAAAAAACTAATACAATAAATTAAAAAATAGTACAAAAACTAGTTAATACAAAAATCTTTTCACAATTGTTTAATTACACACACAACTAACTAGCTACAAAAAATCTTCGAGTCTTCTCCCAACATATGTATATTGTATTGTTATATTCTATGAATATTTGGTGATTGTGAGATGCGCAGTCTCAACACAACACACACCACAGAAATCTACACAGAAAACACACACTTTGAGCCCTGAAGATGATCTCATAAAGATCTCAAGAAAACACTGGCACGACAAAGAAAATATTTTTCTAAACCTACATCACACCAGACTGAGATCCTTCTCACAATCTCCAAATAAATTTTTTTTAAAAGTTTGTGTCAAATCAACACAAATTTCAGGATTTATTATTGCAAAATTAATAACTGATTAATTATGCAATGCTATCTGGTGGTATCTGTACCACAAAAATTGCTTTTACTGTTATGAGTTATATAAAAAATTCAATTTCGAGAATGTTCTTGGTTCTATTGTCAAAGATATTAAAATTTTCAGATTTACTATTAGAAAATTAAGACATGCTTTTTGTGCAATGGCGATGAGACTTCATAGCTTTACAAATAAAGATATGAGAAAAAATGTGTTGAGTTCTACAGTAAAAGAAAATTGCAAGACTCACAATCCTGAAAGGCAAAATTAAGACAGTTGGAACCGTGTAAACTATTCAATAGTTTGCAAATCAAAACTTCATCAGTTTATATTGAAATATTCAAACAAAACTGATCAACTAAAATTGAATTGTGAGAATGTGCCTTTACAGTGTTCAGGTGACATTTGCTTTTCGTAGTATTAGTAGATAATTCTATAGCATTTTGAAATTACTATGGCACTTAAAATATAAAGTAATAATTGAAAGACAATTCATTAAGAAACATCATGAGGTGTCATCATTGCAAGGTGGTCTGCCAGATGTAATTTACTTCTTTGCCACATTTTTAAAATATCAATGTTAGGAAATAGCCACGCCCAAATACTCTACCCGTATTGGGCTAATAAGGGCATAAAAATATTAAGGGTGGCCACATTTTTACCACTAAGTGTATTAAAATGTATATTTAAAATAGTTCCTTATTTTTTTTTCCAATGACTGAATTAATTTAATTAAAAGGGACCGGCAAATGAATTTTAAAAGGTAAATAAAATATAGAATTTTTAAAAAACGTTTGACCAGTTCTAAATATTGTATTATTAATAATTAAATGTTTTCTGTGCACCATGTTTTTCTTAGAAATAATTGTTATTAAGTGGTTGTAAGGAAGTTGCTGCGTTTTCTAAGGTGGAAAAAAAGAGGGTATTTATATGTTTTACTATATCAACATATTATTTGCCCCAAACGGCATTAATAACAAATGTGACATTAAATTTGAAGCCTGCTTACCAAGGCTTTAAATACAAGAAATGTCATAGATGATTAACACCAAATACTTAAAAATCAGCCACGACATGTTTTGTCATACTTTATTACAAGTTTAAATTTAGGAAATAAAGACAACTTATACAAGAACCTGTTACATTGGCAGAGTTTTATTGTTTTTTGCTTTTTATTCCACACACTGTAACAATTTTTTTTTTTTTTCATTTAAACTGAAACAGTTCATGTACTAGAAGAATTACAAATACTGAACCAAATATTTCACGATTTTTAAAAAATTACAAAATCTTTTCTGGTAGTAATTATTATTTTTTATTTACTTTTTAATGGTTTAAAACAACCATTGTCACCTAGATCGATTTGTTATTAATCATGTAACTCACCAATTTCAGAAAGACAGTATTGAAATAAAAAAACGACTGGACATATTAGAGAAGATGTGGATCGATGGAAATTTTCCAAAAGACGTCCAGAAGAAAATCTATTCGATGTCAATAGGTGTTTATGTTTTTTTCAGTATTTTAAGTAGGATCAAATTTTAGGTCAAATCAAACAAGTGAAAAGAATCTTTGGTGGGCAGAGTAATTTATGCAAGCATACGATAGAAAGCAATGAAACGCAATAA
Organism: Cimex hemipterus; assembly: GCA_039619505.1. Taxonomy (NCBI): domain Eukaryota; kingdom Metazoa; phylum Arthropoda; class Insecta; order Hemiptera; family Cimicidae; genus Cimex; species Cimex hemipterus. The sequence continues at coordinate 20,538,147 of CM077106.1, read as the reverse complement.
CATAACACGTAACATGATGAAACATGCAAATGACATTTTTTAAAATAACATCACTCTTCAAACCAACATAATGATTACTGTAGTAGTATGACATAACAGGGGAACATACTTTGGTTTGTGGTTTGGAAGAAAGTCTGTATGGCATGGGAATTGATATGGTCATGGGCCACGGGTGTAGGCAAAGGGGCCTAATTTTGAGCACAACAGCCCTTGGCACCATCTTTCAAGATAGCCATAGAAATATGTGTACATGAAATATTAAAAATCTCATAGGTGTAACAATAATAATTGTTTCAGAAAGCGAGTCAGATTACCAGGCCTATGGGATCACCTCAAAAATTGTTTTAAACTGCCTACATTCTCTGAAAAAATTTGGATATTCAAATAGCCTAGTGTTAAGAGGGTCCATAATCATGAGGGAATTAGAGGCAGCAGCGAATATATTTGCTAAAAAAGGAGACTCAGAACAACTCATAGGTCCAATCTATTTTGTGGCATAAATCATAGCCATAAGAAACAACTTGAGCCGTACTGCTCTAAATGCTACACCACAGAGAATTCTCTGCCTCATAAAAGAAATGAAAATTTTACAGGAAATCCTTGATACGTTGACAGCGTCCTGTTTGGCATATTGGTAGCCCACGGTAGAACCAGATTTTTCATGTACAAAAGCTCCCTGTTACTTAAAAATTTGGACTTTTTACAAATTTATATGACGCAACAGTTATATTCCTGCAGAGCTAAATAAATGAAGTAGAGTACTTGTTTTGTATTCATTTGTTCAGTAAGGGTGTTTAGTCATTACACATTTCTACAAAATAACTGTTCCTTTATTTTACATGATTATACAAAATGGATAAATAATTAACAAAAATACACATACACAGAAAAGTGAATTAGTTTTCACAGAATAAACTAAAAAATTACAGGGGAATGGACAGACCATAGCTAATAATCCTTTTGTCCTTCTTGAGGCACCCTTAGAATTTTTAATGATTTCATTTAGAAGGTGAAGTGGAGGATAAGTTTAATGGGAGTCGTGCGTCCACACAACCAAAGGACAGTTGGCATGATGCAATGCATCTTATGCAGTCATGTTAAGTGCTAAAGGGGGGGAAAAAAAAGATTCCAAATGAGGAATAAGAATAGATAACTTTATTTGTTAAAGAACAGTACACTAAGAGAAAAAATAAGAAAAGGTATGTACTCTGCTCTCAAGTTACCACCCTTGTAGGTTTTGGCCTAAATCTGATCCTAATTTAACATCTTCAATATATTTTTTAAGCCGAGATTTAACCAATTGTTTTAGCCTTAACCGAAAAAAACGAAGAAGAAGTCAACAGGCTTCAAAGGGTTCTGATGGTCAATCACTCAAGGCTGTGCAGCAGTTGGATGGCTGGTATAAGAAAACTTATAAATGCAAATTTGAATCCATAATGTTTGAAATATTACAATTTTCTTCTTTTTAAAAATAAGTAACTACCACTGTAAATATATTTAGTAGCTCTTATTTATTTTATTGCCTTAAGAAAGAAAAAAAAATAATGTAAGGTGTTTTTAAAATTGTTTTTTTGTACATTTTGATAAATTTGATTATGATGATTTAAGAGGATCTGAAATAAGAAATGTATGTTATAAAAATGTATTTATTGTGGGAGGTTAAAATTTGTCTACTATCAAAAATAAAATAAAAGCTTGTAAACAACAAAAGAATTCTTATACAGGATTTCATTCTTGCTCCCCGTTTACTCCTAAATCCTTTTCTTTATTTTTCTTCTTCTTCTTCTTTTTCTTTGTGGTTTCTCCTTCGGCAACTTCTTCTGTGTTTTCCATTTGACTCAAGTTCATACTGTTTTCATTAACACCTAAAATCAAAAAACAAAATATTAAAGAAATCTTTTATAATCGGTAGAAAATAGTTAACTATTTTTAGTAGTAATTTAACCATTTTCTTTAAGTTTCCTCTTCTTGGCCTTCTTCTTTTCTTTTTTACTTGCTTTAATAACAGCCTCAATCTCTTGAGCAGCTTCTTTCATAACATCTAAATTCTTTTCGGGCTTTTCACCAGTAATATAAAATTTCAATCTGTCTTCCACTTGGGCTTTCAATTTCTCCCCGTAAATAGAAGTAGATACATCTGCAAGGGAAGTGTAATATTATTTCACGGACATTATTCAATATTGATTTGAACGACATACCTGAGAAGCAATCTATTCTAGAAGCAATAGTGCATTTGTTTGCAAGAAATCGAGATATCCTTCCTTTATTTTTTAATTCAGCTTTTGATATGAAGCTGGAATGGTACAGAAGACCGTACTTGGGAGTTTTTGTACTCCGAGCTTTCAGAGCCCTGAACAAGGCCTTCTCGGCTCCTAAGATCTGCACAGTACTGGCTGGAAACTTGGCTAAGTTTGTCAACGAGCCAGCATGAGAAATTAACCTTGCTCCGACCTGATCTCCAATCAACGTGGCAAGGTTGGGCGCAATGCCTTCCATCTTTGAATGCAAGTAGTTGCTCAGTTTTGTACGGTACTCAGAAAGTCCGATAACACGACTAGCAAACAATTCAATATTCAACAGGTCAACGGGTGATATGTCCATACCTGTTAAACCAAATAAATTATATAATTCTAATATTTTTTTTATTAATTTATATTGGACAAAAATGTAATGATAATTGAACAAACCCATAGAAGATTTTGAAGCATCATAAATGGCTTCAGCTTTGCTACGGTCCATAACAATTTCTTCAAGCTGATCAACTTTACTGTCGTCCAGCTCTTTCCGGTTTTTGATAAATTTGACACACTTGGCGTACAGGTACATTTCTGGGACAAGTTTTGCAAGTTCTGGGAAATGGTAGGAATACCATTCACGTATCCTCATGGCGAATATGTTAATATCCTTGTCAAGTTGGTCCAAGAGACAGATGCTCTGTATAATCATATTGTCATTTTTATGAATGTTGAACTTGACTTTCGCCCTGGAATAACTATGTCCGAGACCGAGTTGAGCAACGCTGGATGCTTCTTTTGAGAACCCTTTGACAAGGTTCGAAAAATGGTAACGGATGCCTCTAAGCACTTCAGGTACTACGCCAGTCGTCACACATGATATGCCGAGTGTCTCGCTAATAGTCGCCGCTAACTTTGGATCAGCGACTCCCAACTGAGACTTCTTTTTTTTAGGAACATTCTGTTCAAGGAAAAGCTGTAAATTCTCCGTCATAAGGCCTATTAACAACATTAAATAAATAAATAAACTGTACATAATCTATCTCACAAATTTTACCATACCTTCAGAAACACTGTTGATATTGTCAAGCGCTACAAGTGCAGACTTAAAGGCATGAAAACTGACGAGGCTAACAATCTGATTGAACCGTTTTAAATCGGTAACAGACTGCTCAACTTGCGATAAAAACATGCCTACTTCTTCAAATTCTCTTACGCAAAAGAGCCCGTAGCCAGCAGCATGCTCATACAAAACATATAGCTCGCTCTGTGGACCAAACAAAATTTACAATTATACATTGTTAACATGTAAAATGAACAAAACAAAAATATTAGCAGTGCAAAAACAAATAATAATAAATTTATGAGTTATGTTTCAAAAATTAAAAAAAAAAAAAAAAAAAATGAAATTTCATGTACATTTGTATATTTTTAATGCACGTATAATACTCCTGGATGAACTGTTCCTTTAATCTTTTAAAGGATTTACATGACTACTAATATTAAATTGTATCAGTCCATAGAGGATACATCTAATTTATCTAGTACAGTATGGGATCTCCTAAGGAGTAGTCTGGTATTGGGACATATACCAAAATGATGGAAGGAAATAAAGGTAATTATCTGACCCAAACCAGGTAAGGTCTCATATCAATCACCTACATCATATAGACCTGTAGGTATATCTTCTATATTCATACAAATTATAGAGAAAATTTTGGATAGATACATTAGGCAAGATCGGGAATTAATACAGCGATACGTCCCAATCAGCATACATGCTTACCAGGAAAATCACAGAAAACTGCATTGTACTCACATATAGGCAGGATCGAGAAATTTATTATTTATTTATTAAGAATAAATATAATTAATCGAAATACTGTCAATTAATACTACTAAACATATATACATTAATAGGGAAACATTTTGAAGTAAAAAAATAACTTCTCCCCCACAGACATGAGGAAATCTTAACGATTTAAAAATAAAATACTTTTATATTTTGAAAATTCGAGTTATACTCACGAGTACACCCAATATAATAGGAAAATACACAAAAGACAGATACAAACAAATAATAATCCTACAAACTTGTAAACATCACATTTAGCAGTGGAAAAACTGGCAATATCAGAATTAAAATCATTTTAATGCAGAGTACTCGTAGTATGTATTATTACATAAATGATAATCCTAAGTTGAAATAAAATTAAAGGAATTGAATGGTTAGCATAGTGAAACACTTTTGTTATTGCCCACCACGTGCCCACTAGGTACAGTTTAAAGCTAATAATTAATTAATTAATAACGTACCATTTTGAAACGGGTTTGGCTCCTCGGTTTATATAACAAACAATGCAATTAAACTCGTCGGATAATTTTTCATTAAGTTGAAAAAACTAATTACACGAAGAAACGTGGAACGCTAACATAGCCTCGCTGTGAAAGGAGTCGAGCTGCCGTGTTTAGCATTAAGTCGAACCTGTCGAAGACCAACTACCGAGCTGAGCTCTACAATCCGCATTAGGAAGTTGACACTTCCTGAAAATAGCTTTTTCCATAATGATTTTTATTTTTCATGAACCAAATATTAAAATATAAAATATAAGATTGAAAACGAGATTTTTTCGCATTTTGTTTTCATATTTGTAGAATCAATATTAATTATCTTAATTAGTTCAAATATAATGCTTTTTGATGATTGAATCGATCATCGATGGTAATCGAAGTTACGATTCAACGAGGTTACTGAAACCTTGTTATATTCATGCACCGTATAAACTAACTTTTCAAAAAAAAAATGAATTTACAACTGTAATACAGATAAATTAAACATGGTATTCCTTTCGATGTGTTTGTTGTCTGAAGTAAGTTTAAGTTTGAAATAAATTAACATTTTAATTTTTTTTTTAACGTAAATTTATAGTATTGAAACATGTCTGGTAAGGGTCAAGTTAACTGTTTATTCTCCTACAACTGGTGAATAATTGTAACACTTTAATTAATTTATCTTTTTGCTTATCCACTCATAAGATCCAAAAACCCTCCTGCCCAAGTACATGTCAGGTGCCATGCTTACTCGCTCCCTTTAAAGGAGTAAGAGTAAGCATGGCACTCCGTGACCAAACGTGTCACACTGAGCTATTTACAAGCAAGAAACGTATCTGGACTGTTGAGGAAGACATGATTCAATGTTGTATAAAATTTATATAGGTGACATGTGTCATATAATACTGAGTGGATAATGGGTCAGTTTATAAAAAAAAAAAGGTCTTGAAAAGTTCTCCATAACTTTTTTTTTAAAGTTTTTTTGTGCAAGCTTATTGTGTGAATTTTAGCTTGGTACTAGAGTGATACAGCTCAAAATTTGCACTACGTGTGGTGATGAAATAGTAAGTGAATGCACTGCCCAAAATTGGTTCAAATGGGTCATGTTCATAATTACAATTAGATTTATTGCCTAGTGTTCATGTTGGGGAGGAAAGTTGTCGGGTTGGTCATAGGTGTTGAAATAGGTGGTGGAAATCTGTAGTCAATTCTTTTGATTACAAATTCTTCAATGAAGACCTCTGAATTCAGACTCTGGACTTAGGTGGATAAATCAATGAATTCTCAAAGTCAGACTTTTATCATTCTGTTCTTCACTTTAACTCAGGTCCTGATTCTGACTCCATCTCAACTGAAATTCAGTCTTTGGTATTACCCCACTCTGGCTTTGCCAATAATTGGATCTGGTTATGAGCCTTGGACGACAGAGACCTCGCCTTGTAAGCCATGGATGAAGCAGCTATTTACGAAGCTGTAGACCCCTGGATACTAGTTGGCGAGGCCTCGGGTGTAGACACCAATATCATTTTTTTTAATATCAGCCAAATGATGTGTATTACCTGCCCAAAACATAATAATGAAATGATCTAAAAATAATATGTTGTATAGTCTTATTAATTGAACTGTATAGTTGTTATTTTGTTAAATTATCACAAAATTAATCTACATAATGTTGGATAACATTGCAGAAAGAAAGTTTAAATATGTTGTATAAGCCTTGTATTTCATAAATTTGAGTCTAACCAATTACATAACTTTTATTTTAAATATTTCAGTTAAAACATGGCTGAAAGAATTTCTAAAAAAAATTAATTATATAAGTACATATGTTCATGATTAATAATTATAATTATTTGGTGATCATGAAATGTGGTCTGGTGTGACCACCCATTAATAATTATTTAAATTTAATTTCATGGTATTTTTTCATAGAAAAGATTTTAATACACTTAAAAAGTAATTAATGAATGAGATAAGCAATTAATTAATTATATTATAGAAGCTGATTAGAAAGAGTAAACGAAAAATATTGGACAGCCTAAGAATATATGTTAAAGGTGGTTCTGGGGGATTTGGATTAAAAAAATATGGTGGCATTGGAGGGGCTGGAGGAGATGTAATTGCTAACGGTTTACAAGGTAAATTATTTTCTATAGATTGTTTGAATTTCAGTATTTAATTTGTAATTTAATTTGTTAAGATGCAACGTTTAAAGATATCCTTAAAAAAAACCGTTCCAAAAGGTTTATTGCGGGACATGGTGAGAATTCAAGTAGCAAACGGATTTTAGGAAAGAAAGGAAGCGATTTGACAATCCAAATTCCACTCGGTGTTACAGTTTATGATGAAGCAGGATGTAAAATTGGTAAATTTTACTACTTATTACATAAGTCCATCAGTTTATATAGTGATGGTTGTTTATTTTTGATCCATCTAGGAGAAGTAAATAAAGAAGGTGATAAAGTGCTTCTATCTGAAGGAGGTATCGGAGGTTGTCAGGAGACTGATTACTGCGGTAGGACTTCTGAAGGAAAAGTAGTGACGTTGGACCTTAAATTGATTGCTGACATAGGGCTTGTTGGTTTCCCTAATGCTGGGAAATCAACACTTCTTTCAATCTTGTCAAATTCAAAACCAAAAATTGCATCTTACCCTTGTAAGTTGTATAGATTTTTTTTTTTTCATCTAGGATTTCATTTTTGTAATGTTTGGTTTTAGTTACAACAATAGAACCAAACATAGGAGTAATTCAATACAACGATTTAAGAACAATAACTATGGCAGATCTTCCAGGCCTAATTGAAGGTGCTCATGCAAATATTGGGATGGGTTTTAAGTATGAACTTTTGTTCCTTATTTTGTTTATTTTATTTTATTTTTATTTATTTTTTAACTAAATATATTTAATTTTTTTAGGTTTTTAAAACATGTGGAACGAACAAAAATTCTATTGGTTGTCGTTGATGTGTCAGGCTTTAGACTTAGTGTGCATCATAATATTAGATCATGTCTAGAAACAATTATAATTTTAAACAAAGTAATGAGTAAAAAGAAATTTAGTTTTTATTTAGATATAACTGGTCAATAGTAAACAAGAGACTTTTTTATTTTTAGGAACTGGAATTATACAGGGAGGAGCTTCTGGCGAAACCTGCTGTCCTTGTAGTGAACAAAATGGACCTACCCCGAGCCAAGGAAACATTTCACACAATTGAAAAAAGAATTGGAAATTTAAAAGGTAGAAATTGTCATTTTTTGTTTGTTTTTTATCAGGCTTATTTTTTTTTTATTTATTTTTTTTTTCCAGATTGTTTCAATACCGTACCTGAAGAGTTGAGGCCAAAAGTTCCCTTCGAATTCCGAGATATAATCGGAATACAGGCTATTAACAAAGATGAAAATGAAATAAAAAAAGTCAAAGATATCCTTAGGAGGGCAATCGATGAAACTGAAATAGACAAAGAGTTAGATAAAGAATCCCAGTTATTTGAACTTATTGACAATAGATTGAAAATACATGGACCAAAACTTATGTAATATCTATACACATTTTATTATTGGAAATAAATAAATATTTTTTATAAATACATTATTTCATTTACAAATCTAAATTGATATCAATTGAAAACAAATACTGTGTTCTTAAAATTGTGTATGAGTTTAGAGAAAACTCTTACGTTTTTGAGAAAGACACTTTTATTTTCAAAAATACCCTTCCCACTTATTTATATAGACTTGATTATTAAAAACTCATTTAATGTTTACTGATTGCTGATTTATAAAGGCTCAAATCTGCACATGCATGTACATACAGCACACTTTTGTATACACACTCACAATCTACAAGCAACTCTTGCTTTTGATACTGACAATAAATTAGGGAAGGGCTCAAAAGAAAAAGAAAAAACTATTCCAAGCATTGGCGATCCAGGGACAGACCGCACTCTTAGCCATCTAGCTGCCAAGCTTGGGTCCATGGGCTATGAACTGGTAGATCATTTAATTTCTTATTTAATTCCTCAATCCAGACCAATTTACATTCTCAATTACTCTTCAATTCTTTCTTGTTTACATACATTGGCTCAGGGTGGTTGAGTACTTCCTTCCTTTGAGCAGTTCCTTCGTCAGTTTCAATACTCTCTTTCGGTACTCAATATTCTGCCATCGGGCCTGTCACAAAATACAGTCCTGCCAACAAATACATTCGCACACTGGACATACTCAGTGCTGTGCTCAAGCACCATTCCCATATGGGAACGAATTCTTACAAGTCAAGGAATTGCACCCTTCACTGAGATGGGACATAGGCAACTTTTCTCTGCAAGCCAAACTTTCTTTGCATGAATACCCCAAGGTTGCAGTAACCCTGTTGTATCGGAACCTCGCTTGCCATTGATGATTGTTTAACAATTAAAAAAAAATTACTTTGGCGCAAAAATAAATTGGGCTTATCATCGGGTGAGGATGAACCTCTTCTTCAAGTCAGGACCACCAAAGGCCACCTATGGACAGCGAACTGACTCATTAACACTGCCAGTTCTTCTATCATGGTTTTTTAAAATTTCATTTCTTGAGCTTCTTAAAAACTATTGCTATTTATAATTATTTTAATATTATCCTTCCGAATTAAGAATTTTAAAAAGAAAATTAAAGCCTGGATGGTAATAGGATAAATTAGATTACGAGTGAATGTTTGGAGTCAGAGCTTTATAGCACTCAGAAGGGATATATAGCTAACCTAAAATAGAATGTTTGGATGTTAGGCCGTGAAATGACCTTAGCTGTTAAACACGCCCCTAAAAATTAATAATTATTATTTTTATCATCCTGGACTGGTCCGTGCTTGTTTGGTTTCTTCAGTGATCAGCCAAATGTTATACCATTGTCCAAAAAAAAAAAAAAAAACTATGCGGGGTGGTCTAATGAAACAAATGCTCAAAAATTTTGTTACTATTAAATGACTAATTAAATTTATACCAAAGAAAACACGTTATTCTCTATAATGTAAAATTAATTAAAGTTTTAACATTTGTTTTGTTATTAAAATATACATAAACAAATTCACTTTTAAAAGAGTTATATTTCATCCCGTAATAATTATTGTAGCATTTTATAATTTGGAGGTCGTGAGGTGTGACGTCGGTTTTAGAAAAATATTGTCTTTATCGTGCCAACAACGACCTACAAATAATCATCAAGTAACAGTCACTAAAGACAACTCATAACATTTTATACTTTAAAAGAAATATATGCATTTTCATTGAATCTGTATGTTCATTGAATTAATTATTAATGCATTACATTATACAATGACCTTAATTATTAAAAAAATTCAAATAGAAAATTTATCATATATTTAAATTAAGAAACATAAAACAAATTTCTTTTCAATTCGTTGAGCGAATTTGTACTAGGTTAGTGAAAGTCCTTGTTAAATATAGTTCATAGGCAATAATGCTTTCACTTTCAACTATCCTAGGAATTTTCTTTCACCCAACATCATATCACACTTAATCCCTACTCCTTAATATTTCCAAAGCCGGCCAACCATCAGTAGGTCAGCCACCTGCTCTTCCTTCTCCCTCCTTGCATTTTTCAATCATCAATAGAAGCTTGCTTACAGATTTCATCCCCCCCTTCCATAAGGCTTAAACATAAGAACACCTTCACTAAGCCATAATCAGTCATTCATCATACAATCATAAGATCCTTCTCTATTGTCCATTCTTCTCACAGTAGCAAAACAAAGAATTGTGAGTACCTGCTAATTATTGTCATTGTTTACCAATTATATTTATCTATTATTTGTTTGTGTAAGACACAAATTCATATTTTATATGATCCAGACATGTCTATTAAACTCATATCTCTTTTAGAATTTTATGTATTGTAGAAGCTGAAAAATATTTATATTTGTTTATTTATTTGATCCTTTGTTTTATTCCACAACAACCATAACGAAAGATAACATTACTCTATAACAAGGACTGCTTAAATATATAATTTAATATAACACTAATTGTGTATACCAATAGTGGGTTTTTCTGTTTTATTTTTCACAAAAATAGTTTAAGTTTAATAAAAATTATTTTGAATATCATGTCCATTGCACATAATCACGCAGGACATTCATTGAATATCCTCAAATGCGTCTGATAGACCAAAACAATGCAGTAGGGAAACAGGATGATCAGAAATGATCAAAGTACACGTTTCCTTTTTGTAAGTGTAGCGTATAAGTTTGGAGACAAAATAAAACATCCCTTGCTTTATGAGAAGAGAGAGTTGATACTTTTTATGTTTTACAATACCTATAAAAATAGAATAGGAGCAGTTCTGTGTCTCTAACATGTATATGTTGTATTGTAGACTTTACAGATAGATTAGAACATTCAAATTATTGAATTTTATATTTTCTATGGTGGAAAATTCAACGATTTTCTAATTATTCAGAAATTGCGATATGCAGTCGGTGTGATGTAGGTTTCAGAAAAACATTTTCTTTATCGTGCCAACATTTCGATGTTTATTGAGATCATCTTCAAGGCCTGGGATTTACAAGCATTGTTTACATTTAACAAATACATGTAGGATGTAGAAAAAAGGGATTACAATGCAAAATATATATTTTGATATTCAATCAATGTATTTTTGCTCACTAAAAGTGTTTGCCTTCTGTGTAATTGTGCCCTTCCTGCATGTTGTGTTGAGAGTGCCAGTGAGATATTGCTGTTTTATGTTTATATACGTTCTTACATATATCCCAATTTTTTAAAAATCATCAACTAACTGTCACTACTCACCACACATTTTATTTTTTATTCATTTTTGCCACAGAATATAGACAATGTTTATACACTCCTTCTCATTTTACAAAATATAAAAACACCAACAAAATAGCGCAGGCCAACCATTGGAAATGGGAAAACACACCAGAAAGAAATTAAACAAAAATCGGCAAAAAGGATCAATATTTCTCAACGGCAAAATCAAACAAACATCTGTGGTATTAAAACTTTGTGGAATAGAAGTTTATTGCAAAATTCACAATTACTGAACATTGTATTTATGCGACAATTATGAGTAATACGTTTCTGTCCCTCCAAAATAGTATTGTTTATTTAGCTTTTGATTATATTTTAAATTTTAATCGTGTAAATGATTACAGTATTAAAATAAAAATACTTAATGGAGACCTCAGTGGTTAGTGCATCCCACTTGTCATGCTAGCAGTTATGAATCCTGGCAGAGCCCATGGCTTTTTAATTAATTATTATTATAATATAAAAAATGTGTTGTAAAGTGGTGTGACTCTCCTGTATTGCAGGAAACACTTTTTTTTTTTACTTTTTAAATTTCTTATTTAGTTATATTCATTATTTAATAAAGTTTTTGTAACTCTCTTTCAACTACTTACGTTAGGTCTTCATAGAAAATACCAGTTTATTTTTAAATAACCTGAATATAAATTTATTTTTCTTTTGAAAAATTAATTTTTTTTTGGCTATTTTAAGTTGTATCATACTTTTTATTAATATTCTTCCTTGATAACTGCGTTTTATTTGATAAAAAAGATACGGTGGGAAAAGAGAATTTTAATTGCATTCACTAATTCTCAGCAAGCTTTCTATTGGCCTCTGCCCTAAGACCAAACAATTGAAAAATTACTTAATTGCTATTACAACAGACAATAATGAAATTATACTTTTCTAAAGTAACTGCATGAAAAAAATAATGTAAATGGAATAAATTTTTGTCAAATATTATTGCTTTCGTATGCTAAATGATGCTGAAATATTTTGAACTTTTATTAATTTTATAAAAGGAACAAATATATGTCCTGTAAAACCAAAGTATAACATAGAAAATAATAATTCAAAATTAGGAATAATTTGCTATTTTAGCTTAATACTTTCTAACAGTAGGAAAAAAAATATTGCAAATAAAATATTGATTTTTGTTCAAATGAAAAAACAACAACATGCAATTATATTAAAGTACTTTGCAATGCTTATAAAAGAAACAAATTAATCTACTGACACCATGGCCTAAGCCGTTGGTGGATGAACTATAATATTGAACCAAAATTGATTGTGAAATATTGGTAAAAGGTTGGTGAGGTCATAGACCTCTAGTTTGGTCATTGCTGACCATCCCAGTGAATGGAAGTACGAATAGGAAAATCAGGGCGATCAGAGATGAAGCTTAGTGCTTTTATTTTACAAACATTAACGTTTAAAAACATAAATTAGGGGCTACAATGGATTAGGCATTGACATGGTGCTCATCACTGTAAGATAAATGTTCCAGTTATGACAAAACTTAAACGGGCTTTTTTTCAAAAACCAACGCCCTGAGGATTTATATGACCTCTGCTGTTGCGACCCCTCGTAAAAAATGTTATTAAAATATAACAATTTTTCAAAATGGTTCCAAAAATAGCATTTCATTAAAGTCAATATAAGGAAATATTTAATTGAAGAGTCAATCTCATAATTATACAAGTTTGAAAACATTTGTATTTTTAATTAAATTTGGCGTAAATAAAATACTTGACTTAATGTACAATTAATATAACTAGCAAAGTGAAATACTGAATTTATTGTTTCCAATAAATTTTTTTTTTTAAATACTATAAATTGGGTTTATAATCATTGTAGATGTTCATGCACATAAAAAATGAACATTTCATAATATATATTGTATATAAATACAGTCTTTACTTAATTTTAATTTGAGAAAGTAAATTTATTTCTTAAGCAATATAATGTTTTGGAAGTTAAAAGTTAAATATAAAGTATATTTTTGAAACAAACACAGTGGGATTTAGGGAAGTAAAAACAAATTAAAAAATTCCTCCGATGTTGCAAGTTTGGTTCTTGGTGACCTTGGTGATACCCCGCTACTTGAAAAACAGATTTCCTCCTCATGCTCCAACTCCCACCATAAAAAATTCAGTCTCTCCGTCTGTTAACAGTGCATGACCTTACTATACCCTCTCTCTCTTCAACCTTTTCTAGGGTATGTCACAGGCTAGTCTATTATCAGAGCTCTTGCAGTCTACTGTACTCATTCAGCTTCTTGGAGGACTGGTCGCGCTGCTCCTGTTTCTGCTTGCGGCACTTAAATTCTATGTGCAATACACGACAGGGGTTTGTAACAGTAATGCTAAAATGATTGGAAAGACAGTCATTGTCACTGGGGCGAATGGAGGTAATTTTTTTTACAAATTTTGAAATATTGGAATTTGAAATTATTTTTAAGTACATAATATACAAAATAAGCATTTTAAATTAAATCTAATAATTATTTGCTGTTAAGCTTTTTTTTTTTTTTTTACTGACCTTGAATTTGTTATGCATACTTAGTGTATTTACGACATTCTAAACAGCCAATATTATAATTTTTTAAGTTATTTTTACATATTTACTTTTAGTATAATAATAAAAATTCAAATTTTAAAAACGTCAATAATTTTACATTATATTTTAACATTTGAAATATATGCCAAAGTAGGAAACTAAGTTTCCCTTTAATTTTTTCCAAATATTTTCATTCTGGAGTTAACAGTTTATTTTAGTTTTAATAATATTATTAAAAGATTATATAATTGAATATTTTTTTCAAAAAATTAGGTATTGGATATGAGACAACGCTTGATTTGGCAAAACGAGGTGCAAGAGTTATAATGGCCTGTCGGAATTTAGAGGTTGCAGTTGTAGCTCGAGGTAAATTAATAAATAATTTATTTGTACAAACATATTTTAAATATTAAAACTGACTTATTCGTAAATTATTTTCCAAGTCACTACTGACAATTATTATCACCCATGCACTTGTGATGGTAGATGTAAACCCTCAACCCAAGAAGTGGATGAATTAAACGAAAAAGAATGAATGTAGAATTTTTTAAAAATATTGTAACGTTGCGACTAGTTTTGGCCATCTTCACGAATATTAATGATTACTAGCTGTAATAAGTTCATATCTGCATACGCAATACAAACACGCATGTGCAGAGTTAAGCCTATCACACCTTGCAACTTGCTGACAATTCGAGCTTTTGTGTAATTTACACTGGGTTGCTGGCAGTTCTCAGTCTTATCCAATCAGCCGCGATCCAGTGGTCCAACATGCTCTCTATATGGAGCCAAAGAATAGAATGTTTCAATTAGGTGCACATTGAGCAATTTTCTTCACTTGCCAGACACATAAGCGGACTTTGTCACAAAATTAAGTGTTCATGTGTCAATCTTGTATGGCCTATCCTTCATCGGGTGAGGATTACACTTCTTCTACAAGTCAGATCCTCAAGGGCCACTTATCAACAGGGAGCTCCTCAGTCAATCTGGCCCAACAACAGGGCCACTTTTTTGTAATCATGTTTTTCAAATAATATTGAGGGCTGGATCGTGGTGATTACATTCTTCAAGGAAATTTAAAATATATAACCAACATAAAATATTGAACTACAATAAAAACTAACATAACTTTTTATGAGAAAAATATTAAGTGTAACAATTTATAATAAATATTAATTTTTACGTCAGTTTGCTTCTTTTTTCAGATGAAATTGCAAGGAAGGCAAAAAATCAAAATATCGTCGTGCGTAAACTGGATTTGAGTAGTCTCAAATCAGTCAGGGAGTTTGCTGAAGAGATAAACAAGACTGAAGAGAGGCTCGATGTATTAATTCACAATGCAGGAATGGCAAACACATTTTCTAAACATGTCACCGACGAAGGTCTTGAAGTGACAATGGCCACCAATCAATACGGGCCATTTTTGCTTACACACCTTTTAATAGGTAATGCCAGCATGCATGATTTCCATTACATATTTATAAATTATTGGCTTTTAGATCTGTTGAAGAAATCCAAACCGAGCCGCATAATTGTAGTGGCGTCTGAATTGTACCGGCTGGCATCTGTCAACTTAGAAAATCCTAATCCTGTGAATAGCCTTCCAGCATACTTGTACTATGTCTCAAAGTATGCAAACATTTGGTTTACTCTCGAACTTGCGAAGCGCTTGGAAGGCACTGGTAAAGTGCATTAAATTTGTAAATAGATTTCAAATATTAAATTAATGCATTTTTAAGGAGTTTCAGCTAATTGCCTCCACCCGGGGATGATTGATTCAGGAATTTGGAGGAATGTCCCTTTCCCTCTCAATTTGCCAATCAAACTAATCGCTAAATTATTTTTCAAGGTTAGCTTATTAAGGTTAAAATTTCATTAAAAAAATTTTCATACTGCAATAATTTCTTTAGAATCCTGAACAAGGCGCACAGACTTCAGTCCATTTGGCAGTTTCCGATGAAGTCGACGGCATGAACGGCAAATATTTTATGGACTGCAGAGTATGTGTGAAATTTTAAATCGATCAATAACTGACAGCAATAAAAATTATTATTTTTAGGAGCACAATCTTTCATCGGGCGCAAAGGACATGGAAAAAGCGAAAAAATATTGGGAAATCTGCGAAGAGTTAGTTCAACTGAAGCCTACAGACCCAAGAATTTAACATATAAAATGGTGATTGAAATTTTAAATTTAAATTTATAACTACATGTAAGTTAATTTTAATTTTTTTTTTTTTTTTTTTTTGTTAAAACCAAATTTTATACATGTATTTTTTGTGTGAATTAGAGGCTTTCAAAACTAGACCCTTCTACATGTGATATTTAAATGTGTTAATATTTATATGGATTTATTTAGTGTCACAACCATTTAAAAAGATGTTCTATTTTTGAAATAAATAATAATAGTATAATTGAAACAGCAAAATTGATTTTCTTTGAGATCTTTTGTATTTCTAAATGAATTTTAATATAAATGATTGTAAATGTTATTTGTGCAATATTAAGATGTATAGTGTTAAGTAAAATTTAATGAATTTGGACTTTGTTAATAATTATTTTCTTTCCTTAATTTATTTGTAGGTAAATATAATAATATACTTTTATGGAGATGCTTTTGCCTCAGAAAATATAAATTAATCTAGTCTTTGCTACTGTCAAGAAAAAAATCTATTTTACCATATCCGACACAAAAATTTTCTAGTACATATACTTAAATGGTGAGTGAAGGTCCTCCAAGATAATAAACCTGTAGTTAGATTATCTTTTAAAAAAAAAAGAAAGAAAGAGATATAATAAATAAATAAATCTTTTAGCACTAGGCAGCCTCTTTGACTGCTTGACTGCAGAAGCACTCGATAGATGGCTTTATGTGCACGGTTAATCACAAGGCCTATGACCCATTACCCTCCTTAGAAAATCAGTTTGGTTGGGAAGATAGTAATAGAAAGGCCATAGATGAGAGTGTTCGGTGGTCTGAGATTAACAAAGAGCAGAGTATTATTGTTAGTGTGGATCATTTTTAACAGGATAGGATAGATTTGATTTTTTAACCATACTCACAATTTCAGTCCAAAAGTCCATGTAGGAGTTAGAAGAGCTTTTTTATTTTATTATTATTATTTTTTTTTTTTAATTTTAAATTGTAATTCCAAAACAAATGTTTACCAATTTTTATTTGGCTTGCACCCTGTAGTTTCATTAGCAGTCTGCTTGATTAAAGAAGAAAAATGATTAAATTAAGAGTTGACAAGATAGATACTTTCACTTACAACAAATAAAAAGGACTACATCAAAGATATCAATTTGTATGTGTACAAGCAGCGATTAAAACAGTCTGCCAGAGTGTTGCTGGCATTATAAAAAAAAACATGAAAGTTTAAAAAGAATATATATATATTTTAAAATTTAATTAATAAACTTACAAAAAATAACACAAAGTTCACAATAAAAAATAAGTAAAATAAAACAAGCAAAAAATACAAAATGCCTGACTGTGGAGAGCAAACCCGAGATGTACTGTGTCGTGCAGGAATGATAATTAAATTGCTTCTTATATAAAATTACCTTTGTTAAAATGAAATAATGTCGAAGAAAGATTAATTTATTTTCAAGGGATAGATAGAAGATCGAATGCGAAAAAGGCATTTATTTCAATTATATTGACATATTTTTTACAGAAACCTATGAAGATTATCTTTCCACTATGAGGAATTTTTCCATGAAGGAGAAAAATGGAAATTAGAATCCTTTATGTTAACGTTGACAAAAGCATGTTGTAAATTTAAATAAAATTGTGTACTTATTAAATTGCATTTAAAGAAGTGCCTCTTTGTTAAGTTCTTCATTTCAGTTTTGGAGCGTTGTTGTATGTCACAGATCGATACCTCGAAGTGCGGACTATGACACAGAAATACAAAATTAGGAATGTAACCTCGTGCGACTAGAACTTAGCGTTTAGGTCTCGGCCTCTGGCTGAGTTTTATATTTTAAATGGTTTGACGTTGAAAAATCCACGATGAAGTGTTATTACGAAGTCCTCGAAGTGGACGAAGATGCCAGCGACGAGGACATAAAGAAGTCATACCGGCGACTTGCCCTCAGATGGCACCCGGACAAAAATCTGGAGACGGCGGATGAGGCGAAAGAGATGTTCCAGCTGGTTCAGCAGGCGTACGACGTCCTCAGCGATCCACAAGAACGTTCTTGGTACGACAGGCACAAAGACTCAATACTTAAAGGTGGTCTGGGAGAGAATTACCAAGATGACAGCTTGAACGTGTACGCCTATTTCACCACTTCTTGCTATAAAGGGTTCAACGACGACGAGAACGGTTTTTACTCGGTGTACAATGAGGTGTTCAAGACTATCGCAGCTGAAGACTCGGAGTTCTGCACAGACGACTTCGAAATACCCGAATTCGGCGATTCGAAAAGCCCCTACTTAGAAGTTGTTCACCTCTTCTATTCCCACTGGCAGAGTTACTCGACGAAAAAGACATTTTCCTGGCTGGACGAGTACGACATAAGGCAAGCCCCGAACCGGAAGGTCGTAAGGCTTATGGAAAAAGAAAACAAAAAGATTAGAGATAAAGCAAGAAAAGAGCGTAATGAAGAGGTAAGAGCGTTGGTCAACTTTGTACGCAAAAGGGATAAAAGAGTACAAGAATATTCCAAACTGCTTGAACAGAAGTCCCTAGAAAACGAGAAAAAAGCAAATGAAATGAGAAAAAAACAAATATTAGAAAAAAATGAAAAAATGAAGAGCTATGTCGAATCGGACTGGTCCAAGTTTACTAATGTTCTTGATGAGTTGGAACAGATTGAATCGCAGTTGACAGTAGAGGATGAAGAGGAAGAATCCCTCTATTGCACTGCTTGTAATAAACTTTTTAAAACTACAAAAGCTTTTCACAATCATGAAAAATCAAAGAAACATCAGGAAAACTCAAAATTATTAATGCAAAACGGAGATGAGGATGAAGATGAGAACAATGATGATCTTCTTGACGGGGAAGAAGATTTAGATGATATTTCCATTTCCACAGAGGATGAGGAAATCAAAACAAAAAAGAAGAAGGAAAAGAAAAAGAAAGCGTTTATGCTTGAAGTTGACAACTCTGATGTCGATTTATCCCTTGAGGAAATAGAAAGGCAAAGGAATGAGAAAAAAACAGTAGAACCTGTTAAAAAACCTGCAAAAGTGAAGAAAAAAGACAAAGAAAAGAAGAAGGCAAAAGAAAAAGAAGAGAATACCGAAGAGGAGGTGAAGAAAAACCTTTGTGTGACGTGCAATGAAGAGTTCCCCTCGAAAAACACCCTTTTTAAACATTTAAAATCATCCGGGCATGCTGTGTATTTACCAGAAGCAACTGATAACAAAAAATCAAGCAAAAGTAAAAAGAAATAATTCGATTAGCCAATTTTTATTTAATTTCAAGTGACTGTGATGTGTAAAATATTAATATTAATAAATTGGAATAGACAAACAGAAAATACAAATACTTTTTCTGGCCTCATTATATCTTAATTTTGATAAAAATTCCACTGCTCTTTCTGACATTTAAAAAAGGCAAGTTTAAACATACATCATTGCCTAGAAGGTCTGAAAAATAAAAAATGACCAATTAAAAACCCTACGGTATCAAAATAAAATAAGTAGTTTTCTACTAAACTAATCTTTAAGACAATTTAAGAAAGATCAGCCCAGCGAGAATAGGCAGACCTGGGTGATAGTTAACAACCATATTACTGCAATCTAATTACCAAAAGAATACAACTGAATATGTATAGTCGTAAAGTCCATCTTGTATTTGCCAGCTATGTTACTGCTAGTGGTTCTATGTTCGAATCCTAACAGAGCCCATGATTTTTTAATGGATTGTAGTGTGAAAAATGTATTATAAAATTGTTTGACCCGCATCTGTGACATCCAACGAGCAGTTGGACAAGCCCTCCTGTTTGGCTAGAATTATAATAAGTATAATATATGTAAATATAATTAACTTACTTTTACAGAATAAAAGTCAAGGGTATTTGCCTGATTTATGTTAATATCAGATAGATTTTCTGCACCAGTTGATGGGATCAACAAAATCACTGAAAATAACACGTTTTTGCAAGGAATATTCTAAGATTTGGTATTCAAACTCTCATATTTATTCAAGATCATACTATTAATTACTTTGTCCCTGCAAAATCATCAACGGTTTCAATATCTGCTGTCTAATTATACAAAAATTTCACAAACAACAGAATATTTTTTCAGAAGATAATTTACACATTTAACAGAAACAGCACACTCCTGAAGCCAGTGGTGCTTGGTAGTTATTCATTTGGTTTACATTTAAGTTAATTTTTATTAATAAGGCTAAAAAAATTAAAAATAGTAGTGAGGTATGTAACGTGATGAACTTGTACCTTGATCATCCTACAGCTATCGCTGGTTTTATCTGTCAGACCTATTATATACAAAAAAGGAGATCATATGAATTCTGTAGGCCCTGAACCCTATGTGGCGGATGGCCTAGCATTTTGCCATAAAAAAGGAGAAATAAAAAAATGGTCCATTAATAACTCTAAAAGTCAAGAAGGGCCAAAGCAAGACTTGCGTCTGAAGAACTAAAACAATAATGATAAGAAAACTAGGATTGCATTGGGAATCACAGTTCATCACCCTATATACGTTAAAGAGAAATCAATCTGTGAAAAAATTCTAGCAAATTTTAATCTCCAGGCGACTGGCATACAGATTACACCAGACTTATTTTAACACTTTTGTTACAAATGTTGTTCTAGAAATAAGACGTCCTCGTATATGGGCGTGGTTCCAGAATGACCCATTTGACTCCTGAAAGAGCACTGGCCTATACCTCAAATCGTTATACAGACAGAAGAAACACTGAGCAGATACTGCCAAAAAGACCGCAGAACATATTTTATGTTTCTGTGGAGTTCTTCCTAAGTACAAATTCATGCAACAAGGAGGGGAAAATCCGCAAAATTCCTAGTAAATAGCTGCTTGCAAGGCTATGAAGGTTGATTTGTCTGCTTCATTTGTCCCTATCTAGAAGTATACAAGTAGTGCCTTTAAAGAACCGTGTTAAGATTGTTAAAAAAAACGTTCTTTACACAAAGCATATGCAAGTCTTTAGCAATTAATAGATAAGCGTTTGATAGTTATGGCTTAAAGATTCTCAAGGGCTTATGAGGTGAATAAAAATGACAACAGGGAAAATTGTCAACTACATAACCATTTTATTTAATAACAAATATTGTACAGAGGAGAAAACTAAATAAATACAAAAGGAAAGATAGGCGGTTCACCTCTCCACACTAGTTCTCGGTGATTCCTTCACTTGAGTTTGGTGAATAGAGTTTTGGCGACGCAATGGTCAACGCAGTGGACGAAGTCCATCAGTTCTTCGACGCAGGTCTCCGTCGTCTGTGATTTCGAGCTGACCCTGGCTGAGCATTCTTCCAATCTGTCTTTAAACGATTTGCAGTTCGGTTCGCAACTTTCCTTGAGAGTCACCTGAGGGTCGACCAATTCCTCGTCGTCGTCTGACTGGGCGCTAATCTTCGGCACGACTTTACCGAACAAACTGAAGCCGAACAGGGGCATTTTTTCGACTAGTTTTTATGACTTTTCTATTTTATTGTAATTCACTGAGGTGAATCGGTCAAAGGCTAGCCTCCGAAGGTTGGAAACGGAAATACAGATGTTATTTTAAGGTTTCACAGAAAAAAATGCTACCACCCGAACACCACAGTGCAGCCAAATGGAGCATAATTTTCTCCCATTTAACTTACTATTTTCGTCCAACTTTATGTTTAATCTAAGCAAAGTTATAAGAAAACATTCTATCGGTAATTATCTATCAGCACAAATGATCTTATATTTTATAGAAAAAATTATTTTTTACCATAATTGTTTAATATACATATTGTGGATTCCTTAACATTTTTTTTACACGTTCTTCATTCATCTCTATAATTAATGCATGTAAGTCAAGCCTGAAAGAGCTCAAAAGAAGACAAGAACCACCCTGGTGGAATAAAGAATCAGGGAGACTAAGGGTCAATACCAGTAGGGCATTTAACAAAGCAACAAGCAACTGGGGAGAGTATGAGGCTACTCATTTTATAGAATCAAACCATCCACGGAGCAAAAACGAAAACTTTCACTTGTGGAGAAATATCCTCAGTATCAACAGCATCTATACTACATAAAGCACTTGCAAAAGGCAGAGTAGATAGATATAAACACTGCCTTCAAGGAAACAAACAATGGATACACAGAAGATGCAAAGTAAAAAGCGATGCTATTCCTAATAACACATTTTTCTACTGGGATATGGATAGGGATGAAAGAAATAGCCATAAAGTTTTTTGCAGTAGACTTGCTTTTTTAGTAGATCTAGTTCTCTAGTTAGTTTTTTTTAATATATATATATATATATAATTTACTAGTCAGCTTCAGATTGTTAATCAACCAGCAGCTCCTTAGCGTAGGATTTTGCTTGTGGTTTTTCTTCTCGTACAAGAATCAATAAAGATCTTCAGAAAAACATAAAATGCTGTTTCCCCCTCTTCCTGGCAGTATCTGCACAGTACTTCTTCTGTCTGTACTTCTAATTGGTGTATGTGCCTTCTTAGATGGCAGTGCTCTGTCAGGAGTCCAACCAGAAGCCTGGCTTGTTTGCTGTTGTTTTCCTTTGTAAGTTTTGCATATGCCCTTCTATGAATCTCTTCACGTCCCTCATGTCTGTTCCAGTAGGTTTTGGCCTAAGGTTACATTTTTTGTAGCAAGATGCTAGGTCACAGAAGGGTTCCCTTCCTGGCTTCCACTTTGGCCAACATGCTAAGTTCAGACCATTGGTGTCACTTACTTCTACCAAGGTGTACCTAGGAAATAATCCCTAGGAAATACAAGAGCACACAAACATTGGAAGAAAGCAGCTGGGATATGCACTGAGAAAAAGAACCTTTGGGAAATTAATTTTTTTCATTACATAGCGCAGTGAGTAGATGGGATCCTTTCCATCTTGGTACAAAAAGGAGCAAAAATAATAACTCCCACACTGGTGTTTATATAGAAGCAACCTAGCCCATTCTGAACCTGATATAGAGCAAAACTAATGTTCATACCCAAAATGTTAGAAAAAACCCTATACTTCCCAAATCTAGACAATCAACCTAATATCTTTCTTACTAAAAGAACTTGAAAAGCTGATAGATAGCAATATAACAATGACAATGTTGGCAGACAAATCAGGAATGGGGCTGTTGTACTGCTTAAAGAACTTGAGCTTGGAATTCACACTATCAATATATAATGTACCTTAACAAAAGGTTTGTTCTCATTGATCTGGTGATACTCAAACAGTCTAGGCTCTGAGCAGAGCCAAGAATTGATGGGTGTTGCATTTCATTCATTAAAATCACCTCTTAATTTCAATCTGCTTGAAACTATGATTTTTCAATATTGAATATAGATGATAATCTCTTAATCTTATTATTAATGATAATTTCAGAGCTTTGGTATATTCCTCAAAAATTTGACTAAGAAAATGAGTCTATACTTTCATATTGGCTTTATACACGATTTTTAATATTGAAGTGTTAGATGTATCAACTTCTTTTTTACTAAATCAGCGGTCAATTGAACAGACTTTAAGTTGATTTTAATAAGTTCTGTTATAGTTAATATCCATGAATAATCTGAATCACGGTATGATCTTAATGAAGAAAAAACCTGTTATGTCAAGCTTTTCTTAGCAATGCTGGGACTTCAAAGAAATTAAAAATCGTCTATTAAAAACTTGATTAAGTAAATTTGTAGATATATTTAAGATTGTTTTGCCGTGATGATGAGCTTAAAAGAGGTCAAAAGCTTGGCAGTAACAGTACTGAATTTGCTTTTTCATCAAGGCCATCCCATGATCCATCATGGATATTAACTATAACAGAGCTTACTAAAATTAACTCAAAGATGATTCAAACCACCACTGATTTAGTACTTGCAACTAGAAAAAAATAAAAAAGTGCAGTGGTTATTAATTAGGAATGGTTAGGGCAGGTAAAACAGTACTTTCGGCATAAATTTATTTGATTTTATTGAAAATTATCACTTCTAAAAATCTCTTTAATACAATTATAAATTAATTTAATTCAAAACAAGATTCTAAAATAAGCTTATGTACATTTGTTTTATAATAATTTGTAAAATTATTAGGAAGGATTATTTACAAAAAAAAAATCTTTGGCTTAAATATTAACACTCACAAAAGTAACTGATTAATATTTTTAACTATAAACAACAGATAACAAGGTATAAAAACTAAATACAAAATTATTTCGCTGCTAATATGCAGAGAAAATAAAACATACACTTAATTAAAAAATAATCAATTTTAAGAAGTGAATCTGATAATGAGAAAAACAAATATTTTAAAGGCATGGATATAAAAACATTAAATTAAATATGTGAACTTTTCTCCTAACTTAATTTTTCTAATGATAATATTTATTTTTTATCTAATGATAAACTTCAAGGGTATCAATTTTTATTTATCTTGAAAGCTCTTGAGACGATTCTACAGGTTCATATAGTTGTGCCTCAGCAATGGAAGCTTCCATTGCTTTTATTATTGCTTGAATACGATTCTCATTTCCTCTCTCGAAGCTTTTTTCTTTGCTCTTTCCAGTGGATTTCTCTGTTTCACTAATTGTCTGGTAAATCTCTTCAGTCCGTCTAGGCACGAGATTGTAGTATGATGATTCAAGTTCTTCCTTTATATTTTCTTGCATCAAATTTTTATACAGCACCTCCTGCAATATAAATTTTTACAGGAATAAAATATTAATAATTACTCAAATTACACATACAAACATGTTGGTTTATTAAGTTTACCTGAGAAATCTTGTGATCAGGAATAATGTGATAAAATGAATCATTCATCGATTCGTATTCTTGTCTTGAATTCGGGGTGACTGGTCGGATTCTAGAATCTGGAGTGTCATAAAGTTCTTGAACCGGAGGTGGGGAAGACGGTAATGGTGGAGGGGGCGGTGGAAGCATACGCTTCCCACAATGCTCATTCACTGCTTCTATCCATGAGTTTAGTTCTTCTTTGTCTTGGACTATAAACTATATAAAACAAGTAAATCAAATAATAACAACGGTTTAAAGTACAAAACTTTACCTGATAAGTTTTATTTCCAGGTGAGAACAACTCTAAGACCAGGCCATTTTTACAGTTAGACTCTCTGGCTTGGTAGCCTTCTAATTTCAAAACAGAGTTGGGCCTTGTCTCACCCTGAGACGAGTAAAGTGAGAGCTTCTGCCCTATTAGCACTCCCCAACATTTCCTGGTCTGTCCCAACCATAGAAACCTTTCCTTTCGACCCAATTTACCACTTTTGACAACGCACGAGGTTGATGTAGGTTCAGACATTGCTTCATAACAATTTATATCTCCACCTGAATAATGAAAGCATAAAAAAATAATACTAATTAGCTCAAAGAATGATTAATTTAGTATAATTTAATATTATTTATTAATTTTTTCTTTCACATACAATGATACTCTTGAGTTATAAGTTGGTAAAATCAAACAAATTTTTTGTCAGTTTGAACTGAAAATTCTACTGGTGTAGTAGGCAGACCGAACGATCAAGCAAAAAGTTCAGTTACCTCACAACTGAATTTTTATTTTGAAGAATAAAGCAAATTGAAATTATTTATTCTATGTTTTTCGTACTTACTGGAATGTGTTGAGATAGAAGGTAATGTGGATGCTCGGCTCATGTCTAAGTAAGTTCCAGTATTGTGCAATGTGCTCATAACTGGTTTTGCAGGCATGTTAGTCGTTTGACTCAGTCTTATAAAAAGTTTCTGCCGAATTTCCTCAGCGTTTGGACTTAGTTTCTCACAGGATAGTGTTTCTCCCAGGTACACTCTCAACTCTAAATTAAAGAAAAAAAAAGAATTTATTTTTGGTTCATTTTTGAAATGGGTGATGAATAAGATTAAAATTGACAGTGGCAGATTTTTAAGATGATTTATGATGAAACTTATTAGTGCTTGCTGATTTATATGAGATCAACTCTGCATATACTTCACATAAATACACTTGTGTACACAGATAATTTATCTCTTCTCGCTGGCAATTCCAGATTTAGACTAATTTACGCATAATTAATTTAATACACGAGGTTTGGTCCACAACTAAGTGTCCACATGGTGAGTTCATTTGGGCTATTCTTAATCGGATAGGATGACCCGTTTTCTACTAGTCAGATTCTCCAAGGGCCGCATACTTTAAAGCTTCTGTGCCGATTCGGCTCACTGATGCTGCCGCATATTTTTAATCATGTTTTTAAGCATTTTTAGTGACAGAGGGGCAGAACATGGTGGTCCAAGGGTTGGGACATTCTCGCCTTAGCTACCTTGCTCAATAAATGCACATAATATTTCTAAGTGTACAGGTTAATAATTTTTATTCAAATATATGTATATTATATGAATACATTTGTCATGTTTATATGCTGTTAAATAATAAAATAATTAACTAACTATATAATTAATTATATAATTAACAAAACATACACAAAAGCCGCTTAAAAATTATTATTTGTGATTAACCAACAAAAACAGCCCTGGCCGCTCTCTATGTATAAATTTTCAATTTTTTTTTCTTTTTTTAAATTCAATTTTTCTATGTGAGCATCTTCAAAATAAAAATAGTAATAAATTATTTGTTGAAAAGTTTATGCAAGTTTTTCTGTTTGGATTAATAAACTAAGAACTAGGGGACTCAGGGTGTCTAAGTGGTTAGGGTATACAACTCGTGTTATCCATGTTAGTGGCCCTGAGTTTGAATCCCATCGTAACCCATGATTTTTTAATTGATCATATATAAAAAGTATTGTAAAGCGGTTTGATTCTTCGTCTGTGAAACCCAATAGGTAGTTGGACATTAAGCATTCCTGTAAGACAGTAATTACTTTATTTTTAAACCAAGATCTGATTAAAATGAAGCATAAATGGACAGAAAAAACTGGTGTGCTTAGTTTCTTTAATTTCTAATTTGTTCTGAAAAAATCCACAAAGTAAATTTATAAAAAATTGATTTTGTGTTTGTGGTTGTTCTTGATTATGAGTATTCATTTGTGTGAACGTAATTTGGGTAGTGAATTTTAATAAAAGCCTGAATTTTTCATTATTAAATTTATGTTTGCATGTATATTTATCAATACCAGTTTTATACAATCAAGAGATACAAATAATAAAAAAAGAGAAAATGTATAAAAAGATTATCAAGAAATAGCATCATAATGGAACAAATTTTGGCGTTACCACAATTTTAAACATTCAAAGAGTTCAAATTTATAAAAGTTAGTAAAAAGTTAAAAACAAACATAATATTGGCAAAAAATCGAAATTTTGCATTAAAACTTTTAAAACCGTTTATAGCAAGGTTATTTGTCAAAATTGCGTATTTTTCGGTACACCTTCACGTTGTACGTGCTGAATTTGCTGAAACGAAAATGCGCAACGAAAATAATCAACATCGTATAAAGTGTTTTAAAGTAGTGTGCAACCCCATTAGTTGGGACGCCATTGCGACAGAAGAGAAACATGGTACATAACGGTAGTTAGTGGCATGGGTTAGTTCGTTGCTAACTAAGAGAAAAACTAATGTTGCATTCCTAATTCTTTCAATTGGTCGTTGACCGCAAGTTTCAAAAACAATAACAAATTATTATATAAAGCTCTTTTTATCGGTTACACGAAGTAATAATTACAAACGTTTGAAACATTCTCAACTCTTTGTTATAACAGAAACATACCCTGATAAAAATATATTCGTATTCGTAAAATAATACAGTTTGGAATATGAAGAATTAGGAGGAATAAAAGAACCTTAAACATCTCCCACGGTTTAAATCATTTGACCTTGTCCATTTTAGAACAAAAGAGTTTTCCTCGGTTAATTAATAAAGGCCGTAGAAGAATAAGCTCTTGCATGGGTCATTGTATTTTTACCTGCATACAATTTTTCTCGGCGAATTTGTTCCAAATAAAAATTGTATTTAAACGAGACAAAAAAGTCAAACGACGTTTCTGTGCTGAGTTCGATAACCGAAAAAGGAAAGTTTTAATAAAACAGACGTTCTTCATGTAACTCGTATTTCTTCTTCTTTCATGGAGCCACTTTCACTGATCTCGGTATTTTTCACACCTATTACTTCCTCCTTTTTTTAATTTTTAAGGCCAAACTTTTTTTTTATTACTACTTGGGATTTACAAAGTGGATTTTGAGAAGCTCTTAAAGACGGAACCCCATAAAACTCACGTGGAAAAACAATGGGATAATTTTATTTCGAAACAGCGGAACAATGGGCTTAGACAAATCTTTTGAAACAGGAAGGGAACGATTGTAAAATTTAATTTAAAAACTATTCGATAGATGGCAGACAATTTTATTATTTTAATAATGGACAATACAATTTTTTTACCTTGGAAGCGACTTCCAAACTTATTTTACGATTGTTTTGATCTTCAGCGCGTCCGTCTTTTGAAACGTAGAGGTCATAAGCTCTATTGCAAGGAGTCTTAAGAATTTAACGAATTAAAATTTGAAAAACGCACTATCTAAACCTGACGTTGAAGCTAAAGCTCGCCTTTCAAACTGATGAGCAAAAATGTCGAAATCCGGATCATTGATAAACAACTTAATGTGAGAAGGAACTATCTTTTTAAAAAAGGGCCTTGCACTTTGGTCGATCCATATCATTTTGGCCTGCATACCATCGCCGTATTGACAGGCCAAACTACAGGTTCATCACCCCGCAAAACCCCACAAGGAGCTACTTTTCTCGCCTACTTTTTAAATAGACGATGAGAAAGTTATGGTGTGTATTCTGTACGATATTAACAAGTAATAATTCAAAATTATTCATCCGATGGGTTGTTGAAAGCTGTTTTCTTGCATGAAAGGAATTGCTTTTCTTTTACTTTTCACTGCACAATTAATCTGTTGTACGATACCAGTATGCATAATGTTTTATCTTTAATAAGAAGATATGGAAAATTTAGAACGACTGGCTCTTTTCAATCCAGAAAGTTCTATAAAATATAGCACAAAACAAACTCTCCATTAATTCGTAAAATAAAAAGATTCAAACTATTTAGAAAAATCAAACAAGGATCAAATAATAATGCTTTGTATAACTATGATAGAGAAGCATAAACTGCATCATTTTCATAGAGACAAATTTTATAAGTGTCCAAAGACAAAGGCTGTGAATTATTGTGGACTTTCTTAGTCCTGGGGCAGATATGTAGACTGGAAGTAAACCCCCGTTCTCTTCATTTCCTCCATTTGGTCCTAATTGAAAGGGTCAATCGTCCCCGACACCGTTAATTCGACCAATTTGTGAAAGGAGAAGAAAGAAGTGGTGTAAAAAGAGCGCGCTTTTTTTTTCTTTTTCCTTCTTAAACCGTCTACCAACCGCGGCTTCGGGCTTATTACTGAAACGGAAAAGAATTCGATGAACGGACCGGGTGACGTTAGCTTAGGTAAGGCCGAGCGGATTATAAACAAAAACAATGAGTCAACCCAGCATAATGGAGGCACAATCAACTTATCGCTGTATATCCTGAATTATAAGATTTGCTGAAGTACAAGGAGAAATTCTCGATAAAATTGATATTCAACCGAGAATACCAACCATTACTTGTTTATTGCGTTGATAATTGCTGAATTCAAACGCTCAACCAACAGTCTGAACTTCTAAAAAGCTAAAAGGTTTTTGTGTAAAAGATCGAACTTTTTGTGATGTTTTGCCTTTTTCATTATTTTTAATACACGCAAACTATATCATTTTTTTTATGATTTTCAGAGCTCGTGAGAGGCGGACAGGTGAGACGTAGATTGTAGAAAAACATTTCCTTTATCGTGCTAACGTTTCGATCTTTATTAAGATCATCTTCAGTGACTTGTTTTGTCTGCATTTCAACAAAAAGTTTCTCTCTATAGCCGATGCAAGTTTCTTCTCATTGTTGGCGATGTCCTTCATAACACTCTTTGCTTGGTGCCACATGAAGTTGAAATTTCTCCATAGAATCCCATGTTCTGTTTGTCACTATAATTTTTCCATATGCGATTTTTAGTGGTAACAAGAAAACGAAAAAAACATACATATATATAGTGACAATCTAATATGAAACACTTGATAGAAGTCACCCATTTATTGACATTCCCTTACATTGAGTCACTCAATCTCTCAAAAGATCTCTCTCTCGGCCGAGACATCTGTTGGGCTAATCCACTAGGATAATGGTTTAAACTTTTGTGGAAATTTTTGTTTCGTTAATAATGTCAATTACAAATGGGATTAGAAGGTCGTTTAGGAACTTAGGTTAGGAATAGGAACTTTCGA
Source organism: Cimex hemipterus (assembly GCA_039619505.1). Taxonomy (NCBI): domain Eukaryota; kingdom Metazoa; phylum Arthropoda; class Insecta; order Hemiptera; family Cimicidae; genus Cimex; species Cimex hemipterus. The sequence continues at coordinate 20,507,769 of CM077106.1, read as the reverse complement.
TTGAGTTTATTGAATTTTTGTAGAATTAGATGTTTTCGTTGAAACCCAACCTTCAATTCCGTCCATATTGGTCACAGGAGGGTCATGTAGTAAATGGTGTGTTAAAGTTAGATATGTGGCCAACTAATCTAATGAGAAATTTGTAGCCTCTGCCTTTCCACTCCTTTGGATTCCGCGCTAGTCTTTTGTCAATTGCCCCAGATAGTGGACAATATCTAAGATCGGAATGGGTTTAATTAAATAGACCGTAGGACATGTGGATTTTCGGAGTTTAAATTTCCGCTGGTTGTTTAGCCAGAGTAGGATCAGGGTTAGATAAAAGGATAGCCTGCAAAAGAACATATTGTATCGTTAAGGAAAACAGGCAGGTCGGCTGTGAATATTGTGAATACGAAGAGACCGTGTATGCCGCCCTGAGGGACACCCGCTTTAATGGAAAGAAGAAGAGACAGTCCTCGGAGGGATGCGACGGTACCGGTCTGTCAGATAGGATTTTAATATTATATCCATTAGATTTCGTGGTCCGATTGTCCGAAAAACATTAATTAGTCTTTATGTAAGGTATTGATTGGGATTTAAAAAAAGGCAAATAGGAGGGAAAATTCGAAAACTTGGGTTGAGATGGTAAGTTGGTGTCCGAGTAGATCGAAGTCACAATCAAGGGGAATCACTAGCCGAAGGTAGTGGGTTCGAATCCCGCTATGACACTGGCTTTTTCATCTCAACCAATGCCTTACAAAAGAGAAATTAATTAAATATATTTTTAATCAAATTAACCAAAGGTGTATAAAAGAAAGGAACCATTTGTGTTTTAACAGCAAACCAGAGTTAAAAGCACCAAATAACCTAAACGAACGACGATTTAAATCGAATTTATATTTGGATCTAATAATTTAATAAAAGAACGTTGTCTAATCATAAGGACTGTATCTTTAATCCAAATTATTTAGGAATCGTGAGATGCGGTCTGGTGTGATGTAGGTTTCAGAAAAACATTCTGTTAATCGTGCTACGTTTCGAACTTTATTGCGATCATCTTCAGGGCTTTGTTTTAACATCGTATGATACAAAGTCATTGACACTGACTCACCAAATGTATGAATACTTTTACATTAGAAATTTTAACATATAATTTTATTGTGTATTTAAAAAAGTCTCAGTTTCGGATAAGAACAATCCTAAAAATGATGAAGTTGGGGTGAATATGTTGATTCTCTTTTTGTAAATATATGTTTTTGAAAAGTGTAATTATTTACAAAAAATGAAAAACATTCGTTTTCTTAAAACAATATTCATTGTAATTTAGACTTTGCATAATATTTATCAATTGGTCGATTATCAACGTTTTGTTCCATTTTTGTTCAATCTTTCGATACAAACTGGAAAGGATAAACTTAACAACTTTAGGGCCTTATATGATCCATTTACTCTACCCGTTGCACAGTTTTCTCTTTTCAGTATGTTTTATATGTTTAAAGATTATTATTGTTTGTTTGCCGTGTTAAACACGAGTAAAAAAACGTCCCCGAATAGGACATACGCTTCGACACGAAGTCGTCCCATTTGAGTACGACGAGGTCAAGGAAAGTAAGCGACGAGTGAGCAAAAGGAATGAAAATTAATCGTATGCATGTCAAGGATTTGAAACTTGCTGTATTTTGACAAGCTTTGCCCGTTTAGTAAAATCCACCCGGGCAGAAGAAACCGCATGACTTGAGTGGAAGCCAAAAGGGTTTTTTACTGAGTCAAATTTTATTTTCGGTTGAGTCGAGAAAAAGAACCTCGGTAATTTAAACTAGCAAATTTATAATTTAAAAAAACGAATTTGTAGGTTTAAACAAGTTTGTAATAAGAGTGTGCACATACTGAAACTTCTACATAGGCATTTTATTTTATAATTTTAGTAAAATTGTTGTTTTATTACGTAATCTTTTGTTATTAACTAGTCTAATGAATTATATTTTTAATCGTTGGATCCAAAGTAATTGAAAGGTTTTTTGATAAAGAGCGATTCCGATTCAGTGACAATCTTTCTTCCATAAGAGCACTAATGGATGGTTGTGCTATCTTCCCTACTCGTTCAACTTTTATGCATATGCACTAATTATTTTTTATGTCGTGGTACTGCATTGCATTTGTACAGTCCTCGGGGCAAGGTTCTGTATGTAAATTTTGTTTGTGTTTACAAATTCCAAACCATCGAAAATAGACGAATGTCTGAATGTCGACGTGTTGGTCCCTTCGTTTCCTTTTTACCGGGGCCGAACTACCGCTTCAATCGTAATTATAGTTCACATCGGGAAGAAGAAAAAAAAAAGTACTCAACGTTGGTCTTCTGATTTTCCAAAAATAGACGGGCGTTAGGTCAATGGTTAAAAGGGGTTTTAAACGGGTTTAAAAGGCTAATTTGGATAAACGCCAATTTCAACCTTAGACGATAATTTTGGAATATTATGGAAATCAAATGATTCAGTTCTACATTAAAATACGCACGCTCCACCATAACGCACAACAAACATGCACGCAGAAGTTAAAGGAAATGGGACCTGGTAGAATTTGATAATTTCCTGCTTATTTTCGACATTCATCTTTCTTCTTCACATACTCACTTTCTTACACATTCACTCATTCATTCATCACTCAAAATCTCTCGCACTACCGCTCTTACACATTCACTCATTCATCGTTCATAAGAGATCTCTCTTCTCTCTCCCACTAACCAACTCACTCACTCTCTTACATGCATTCATCGATTCATCACACACACACACACACACACACACACACACACACACACCAAATAGGTCCGCACAAACAAACAAATACAAATAATAAGTATACACAAATTATATGGCAGGCAATTGATTGATCTTTCTCTCCTTTCTCTCTCACTCTCTCTCTCTCTCTCTCTCTCTCTCTCACTCACTCACTCTCATTCTTCCTTTCTTCAGCACACACACTCCGGCGGCCTATGGTTTACAAAGTGTTCCTTGAATGCCTTCTCTATGCGGAACAGCCTGTTGATCAAGACATCAAGATTTATTCTGTAAAGTGAAGGACATCCTGTTCATTACACACTTTTTACGCAAATCCTTTATATAGATGATAGATATTTTAAGAGTTCAGGCGTTCGATGGAGTAGCGTTCTATTCCCGTTCCTATACACGGTATACACCTATCCGTTTTCATTCTGACACTACAATTTTCACAATTCCTGATGGCACTGCCAAATCATCATCAAATCCCGTCAAAGCTCAACGAAACCAACATGTTCGTCTTTATTCGTTAGGACAGTGCAAGTGGTTTTATACACCTTTAAATCCAAAAGGAATTTATCCTTGGAGCATTATTCTCTGTCCAGGGTTTACAATTGTAACGCTTTCCAATGGAAACTTTGTCCTTTATCTTAGGATGATCAAACGACTCACCTGGAACCCTCATACTACTAATTAAACCTCTTACTTGACGAGATATCCGAATTATTCCTAGCCAACAAAAGACATCTATACCACCATGCTAAAAATTACGTGATTGAAATGTGGGGATTCAACTAAACCTTTCAAACTAAATCCTTGCTAATCCATGCTAAGGTCTATTGTTAACTACAATTTCGTTTCTAACAGTGCTCAAACATCCTTTTTATTAGACTTTGCGAGATTGTTAAAAAAAATCACCCAAAACTGTAATCACACTGTAATTCACATACCACGCAACTTCCTCCCAGCCACTTCCTGACAATATTCACTACTTCCTCATAAGACCACGACCTTTTTTGAGAGATTGATTAAAAGAGTTTACTTTTAAAACGTCTGCTTCTCGAATCGTGTATTTTTGGTGGTTTTTGTCATTAATGTTACTAATTGCGCTAAGATTGGATGTTTTTTAGTAATGTAGCCCCCCCACTGGAATGTCGGATAAATTTGTCTCGTCGTATATTGGCAAATGAAAATATCATTTTGATAAAGTTCTCGAATTTCATATTGAATGTCTGAATTTCTGAAAAAAAGAAGACATCTTACAGAATTTCCCATCAGACAATCGGAATCCCTTCATTCGCCCGTCCCCCGTCGGTATAATTTGAATGGAATGAAAGTGAAAATCTCTGTGAATCTTCTCTATTGTTTTATTTGTTTTTAACTTGAAATCCAAGTGAAAAAGAAAGTGAAGGGCGACTTTCCTCTTCCTCAAACATATAATCCACACCGGGCAGTTCATTTCACAGCCAATAATCAGTAGCAGAGAATTTTTTTTCTCTATTCCCCCGTTGAAAATTGGGGAAAGCTACACGGGCGCAGTACCATCACTTCTGATCACATTGAAGCCAAGTTATATTACAAAAATTATATTCTTGAGGCAATCAACACCAGGGATAATAGTTAACCTTGGCACATCCGTTTATTATTACATCTTTAAACGCTCTACACTTTAAATATAATATAATATTATTTTGTTTTATTTATCAAATAGATTATTATATATTATTATAATTTTATTTAACAAATAAATTTATTGGACGAAACGCACTGAAGGTCCAATATTATCGTCGATTGATCAATGGCTCAATTTGGAAATGGATTACTGTCTGTCATCCAGTCATAAACTTAAACGCTTCCTACCCACTCTTCATTATCTTATCCTGAAATGCTATCTGACCGACCGCTGCTTCAGAGTGAGGTGCGGCAACTATTTCCTCAAAATCAACCGATACAAGCCGGCGTCCGACAAGGGAACATTTTTGGTCTCATTCTTTACATCATCTATACTGCCGACCTACCTGCACACCCCGATACTATCATTTCCTAACTCGAATCCTATCCAAGCGACCGCCAACGAAGTCCTTGAGACTGGGGCATAAAGTGAAGGACAAGAATGAAGAAAAATGTTTTCAGCGCTCATTGACATTGAAAAAGTCTTGCCCTCCTCTGTACACCAATAACAAAGAGAAACGGTCTTCAATCTTCAATCATGCCAAAAACTTAGGTTTATCAAGACACACAGGAATCCCCACGCAAGACTTAAAAATTCCTAGGACAGAAATCCGGCTTGTCCGTCAAGACCGTCTTAAAAGATTTACTGCGACAACTTTGGCATAAGGCGTGGTACTGCCAAGCGGATCATCCAGCTCATCCCATTCTTCCACTCAACAGTCCTCAAACAAATCCTCAAAGCTCCATATTACGTCCATCCTAACCGTTCGACAACACTCTACAAATTCCCATCCTTAAAACCCATAAAGTCGCCTTATCGGCGGTGGTCTCAAGACCTTGCCCCTTAATCTCTCGTGTTCTCCGGGTGTAATGTTGTGTTTGTGTTGTGGCCATGGTAAAAAGTACTATGATCCCATTTCTAATATGCACAAATATGAATATGCTACGAATAATAATGTAAAAATTATTACGTACAAAAAATTCAAATAAGTACTGAGATCAAGTCAAGTACATCTTCTTGTCTTTGAAATGTTTCAATAATTTTTTTTTTTTTTTTTTTTTTTAATTACTGTCAGTTGAATTTTTTCTTTAAACTTGCTATATTTTAAACTTTTGAATGGTTAAGATATTTGATGAATTGTCATGAAATTATTTTAGATAGGACAAAACATGTCATAAAATCCACATTGCAATTGTGTAAGTTCGATAATTATGGATGAATTAATGTGTTTTAACTTGAATAATAATAATAATAGATACATCAGGTTAATCTTTTCTTAATGTGACAATTATTTCAAAGTACTTCAATTATTTTTCATAAAACGGTACATGTACAGTAAGAGACGTGTTATTATGTTATTTAGAGCATGGCTCGTTGACAATGTCACATCCTGAGATGATTATTTTAACTGTAATTTAGTCGTTGTTTGAAAAAAACGGTCTTTCTTTAAAAAAACCAAGGAAGATGCTAAATCCAGGGCGAACAACTTTACATGACAGGAATTGTAATAGTCTTTGACATTTCTCTTTAAGTCTGCTGTTTGGCTGTGTTGTGCTTTTTGGCGAGTTTAGTTGTAAAGAAAGATTGCGAAGGGGGTAAAGATATCCTTACAATTTTAACAAAAATTCCTTCAAACAACCTGTTAGGGTGTCTGTATTTTTAAGAATTCACTGAAGAAGGATGAAGCAAGAAGAAGAAATTGTTTAAAACTTATGTAAGGATTAGAGTAAGTGACCGCACGTAAAACCACAAATTTAACGGACATTATTATGATGTTAAAAGATATTGCAAGACGTCTTTTCATCATTCCGTGCTCCAGATATATTGACAGGATGCTTAAGAAAATTGACAGCCACGCCCTCGAAAATTTTGTAATTTTCCCTAAGAAGAATCATGAAAGGAAATCCATACCCGTGAGGAGGTCCTTTAATTCCATAACGTACATCTTTCTTCCTTTGGTATTTCACACACGATTTATTTCGTCACGCGTAATTTCGAATTCGAGTCATGGACGGTGTAGTCTCTTCTTCGGTGCCACCGAGCTTCTTACTGGAATGAAGCCGTGTATTTTTACAATCGAGACCAAACGCCCCACCTCTGTGTTCCCCCTTCTGTACCTCGTACTTTCCTTTCGTTCTACCGAGCCAAAAGACGATTTTTTTCATTATGAAATAAACCGATTAAAAGCCTACAAAAATAGCCAAAACTACAATTTATGTACCATTAATAGATTGAATATGAAAAATGTTCACTTATTGCTTAATACAATAAAAGGCACTTATTAGTTTAGTCGTAGGATTTTTTTTTAAATCTCAAGTACCACTCAAAACTCGTGCCATAATAAAGATATAATATTTATATATATATTGAATTGAAAAAGGTATTAATTAATTAAGGTTCTTGGCAAAAATATGGAAAACAAATATTTATTTTTAACACATTCATACAAATAATTATTTCAAACTAGAATAAAACGTGAAAGCACAGCATTGCAATGCTTAATGTGATTGCCTGGTTTGCCAGACTCGAAACCCCCGATGTGTATTGGATTGCAAAACTATCGACAACATGGATCTTCCATCCCATGTTGATGTGTGTGTAGCTGTTGTAATAAACTATATCTGGCCAAGTGGAGTTTGGCGTTACTTCTAGGATCGCTACTTCCCCTTAAACAAAAAGTTTATTATTACGTGTTGCTTAAGTTGTACCTAACTGTAAAATACCTGGTTCGCAGGTGACAGTAAGTGATTTGTTGAATTTCCTAAAAGTTGGAAAATCGTCATCCAACCTCCGATCGACTCCGTTGTGTCTTGCAAGGCAAAGAGGCCCAACTAGAAACAAAATTTTTTGGTCACAATCTGAGTTTTGTTAAGCTTTATTCATGAAATTACCGGTTGTGGGTCTTGGCTGTCCTCTGAGAGTGTACTGAACTCCTGCTAAAATTCTTATGTTTCTATTTGATTCTTCAGTTCTTCTTTCCAAACCTCCATGCGGCTCATCAGTTATAATTAAGGGGTTATAGAGCTCCGCACTGTGAGGGTTGTTTCCGCCAAATATTCTAATAGCGTATGTAAAACCTCGTCTCATCCATATTTCTGGGATGAGCAACCCATTGATGTACCAAGATAGACCTGGGGAGGGCATGCCGGTTATTCCCTGGTATCCTCGTTTCCCCCCTGAGGGTCCGAGTGTCGCGGTGAAAACCCTCAGACCCTTGTCAATTATTTTCGGACGGTCCCAAGGTTCCAAGATTTCCTTGTCGTTTGTTGCGAAAGGAAAACAATTATCGTGTGTCTTTCCGAACTCGACGACAGCTGAACTTCTGGGGTAGATGTCATGAAATGAAGGTTCCTGGTTTGCATCCAATTTTCCAATTGCCCAAACTAAATGAGTTTTCCCTTCGGTCCTGTAATCCTTATCTCCTGGGTCAGCTAAATTAATATTGAATAAACAAATATTAATATTTTCTCAGTTATTCTTCTCTACTAGACTTCTCAAACTTTTTGTCTATTGGACCCCTTTCACATAACAAAATGCAGGGCAAGATCTTGATTTCAGCCACCGATCCATATTAGAAAGAATAACTGATCAATGATAATGACAGAAACAGGTAATACACTTGTGAGAGAAATTGAGCTTGAATCACATATTGAAGTAGCAAAAGTTTTTTGTGTACAACATTAGAAAAATCTAGGGTGTTTCAGAAGCAGCAGTTTCCAGTAATGAAGGAACCTAGTATCAACAATAAAATTCCTAGGAAACCGATCAATCTTCCAGTCTAGTCCCTTCTGCCTCACTTACCTTGCATATTTTGCAAAAATAAACGTAGAATAAAATAAATAAAAATAAAAATTTTAATTTTAGTACACATTTATTACTTTTTTAATTTTATTTATAATCTCTCTCATCACCTCAATAGTCTCGCCCAAGCCTTGTCCTACAGAACCCATCCCTACAATCCCACAAGGCATCTCAAGAGGAAATAGCTCACAACCTACTTTCTGAGGAGTAGGTGGTAAGGTTTATTAGTGAAGTGAAATATGAGAATAATATTGATTATTTGTTCCCAGTAACGCATAAATGTAAATAGCTATGTTCATCAAATTATATTGTAAACAAATATTTCAGATTGAAATAAAATAAAATAATTCTTTAATTCTACGTTTATTTTTGTAAATATTAATTTTTCTTGAACTTCACCACAGAACCCAGTTTGGGAAGTCCCAGCCTAGATCATCCTGGTCTCCTTATTCTTGTTCATTTAATTTTGACAATTTGTTGACAAATTCAGGCTAAACCAGATCAGGATAATCTGAGGAGAATGAACCATAAATCCCCCATGTTTCAAAATCTAATAAAACAAATGATACCTTGTTGAGTTTTGCAAGGCAATAGACCTGTATTTTTGTCATGCTTAATCATCTGCTTAAGCTCACCAAAGTAGCAAGAATAAGCAGATCATAAATGATTGTATTGTTATGACGTTATGAAATGTCATACTGACCTGATTTCAAATTTCTCCTAAATGTTATTATATTTATACCATCTTCTCTAGAAGATGTATGATGCTGGTTGTCATCCATACCACCAACCAGGCTGTCTTTGCAAACTCCTTTATACTGTCCCAAAACTTTCACGCACTAGAATTTCATACAACTTATGTTAAATTTTTATATGATTTATATACAAAATTGTAACTCATCATCATTTCATTTCAGATTATTGAAAAAAAAAAAAAAAAAAAGGGTAAAATATTACTGGCGAATTTGCTGTTATATTATAGTCTATGGCATATCCTCTGTATCCGTCTATATATGCCACAGTCACATCGGCACCTAGCATTTGCAATTTGTGATTTGAACCACTTTGGCCAAATGCAATATATTCATCTTCCTCTGGAATCAACAAAAACACAAATTTAAACAAAAATATACAAGCGGTTTCACTGAGAGAAATAACAACGATATTTTACACCTCTTTCTGTTTTTCCTATTTTTTCTGATCATCAGAAGAGATTTTTTCTGCATACAAAAAAAGTTCATATACTATATTTTATAAATAAAATTGGTGACAGAATTGAGTTCTTTTTGTGTGTGTATTTCATAGTAAACAGTCCACTATTGTAAATTTTTCACTTTTTGATCATTAATATCTACTATCTTCACCTTTTTGAAAATGGTTTCACAGCTTTTTTTACAGTTCTTACAAAACCATAATTTTATCTTTTGTTATCATTTTCCATATAGATATAATTTATTCATTCTTATTGCAATGGACATAGAGTAATTTCAGCCTCTTTCAATGAGCAAAAGCAAAATGTTTTTCCTTTGTATTTTAAATGTAATTCATTCTTTATTTTTTATATTTTGGATGATTTTTTTTTAAGTAAAAGGGTACTCCTGCTCTTAATTTCTTAGAAAAAACTTTTGCTAAAATATTATTTTACCTAATTTTTTTGTATTTAAAAAAAATTTTTCAACAAATTTTGTAATATTTTTAGAATAGCCTTATGTCTAGTTTAAAACTGAAATACATATTATAAATATTACCACCATCAGTAATAAAATATATTTACCAACTCGTCCTGCTAATTGAATTGTAATTTGTGGCCCAAATACTTCCCAACTAGCTTGTAGGTTTTTATGCAATTGAATACAATTAGGCAGTGCATTTTTATGACTCTGCAAACAATTACAACAATTAAAAAAGAAATTTAAATAGTATTATTTTTTTACTTACCGATATTTTTACCAGACTTGGAGGGACGTTAGGACTATCAGGGATGAGCACAGCACCATAATTCTGTTTGTCTTCAATGTCATACACACTGAACCAGTCTATGTCAAAAATAGTGAGATCTCCTGGTAGTTCTAGTCTTATTGTCTCTGTAGAGTACAATCGTAGTGGCTCGAGACTAAATAAAATAAAGTAGTTGAATTTGCGATATTGCTAAAAATATGCTTAAGACTCACTATCCGTATTCATCAGGAACTTTGTAGCCTTTAGTTGAAGGCTGAGGTCCGACCCCGACCCAAAAATAAGTATCTAGAAAAAGAATTTAAAAAATACAGCACACAATTAAAAATACACTTAAGTGACAAAAATACTTTTTCCGGCTCCATTATATGTGAAATCTGGAATCAATATTGTTTTAGCATCGAGGATCTGTATAGGTCCTGAAGAGACACCATGGGATCTACGACTGAGCTGGCCGATAGTTTGTGTAGCTGGTGGTTCAAATTCCTCTGCCATATAAACATCACCGAATGCATTCTATAATCATTTGTAAAAACCAATTAATAACTGACAACATCTGTCGATTTTTTTAAAGAATAAACAATTACTTGACTTGACAGGTCATAAATGGCAAACCATTTTATATCTGTTAATTTCTTCTTTTCTGGAAGAACAAGGGTGAAGTCTTTATTGAGGTATCTATCTAGAACATTTGTTCTGGAAATGAAAATAATAATATATGAACATACAATACAACCATACATTTGCAATGAATGTTTTAAACATTTTTTTTTTTTTTTTATGCTGTGTTTAAATTATCAATGTGCTCTCGTACTTTCCATGCTGATCTGGCACAATGAATCCTTGAGGCCCTGGACGATTCGTCGCTCCAGCCCAAAAGAAAGTGTCTGCGCCGTTTCCATCATAGCTAAAGCCAGTCAGGAGAAGTGTGAATTCATCGACTGCATAAACATCCCCTGCCACCTGATGATGGTACGAGTTCAATTTACCTATCAATTTCCCTTTATATTCTTCACAATTGGTCAGACCTGAAAAATCATATTGCCATATAATTTTTTTTTTCTTTTCTTCAAAATAATCTCTGAATATGCATTGAAGAAAATTATTTCATACCCACATACATTTCTATAAATCATAATGATCAATAATAAATCGATAAATTTTTGTGCTTTATATTGGTGTATTATTGTATATATTTTAAATTTATTTATTTATTTACATAAATTAATGTTATTGCTTATCATGTACAGTTTAAGTTTTCATTTGGCATTGATTTATTTATGAGATATTTTGTTGAGATCTACAAGAAACTATTTGTTTATTAAATTTATAGAGGGAAGCTTCATTGATTGATTAAAAATGGTTGATTAATTCATCAAATATAATCCCCTCGGGCCCTCTGGCCATAGAAGTTAAGGCATTGACATGGCAGCTCATCGCTGTAATGTAAAAGTCCTGGGTTCGAATCCAGCGGCCCTGTCATACTTACAACACCCTCGGAAGAAAAATAAAGCCCTCAACCAAAGAAAATAACTCAAATAAATAGCTTGATCTTTTCCTGGTCTTCTTTCTTACTAGTTTTGCCTGTCAGATGGTTCGCCATCTTGGTCTGTGCGTTTTTCACGTGCTTATGTCCTTTTTTGTACAATTTTGCCCTATGTAAGTTAGTCTTTCTTATTTTTTGTTATTATTGATAAATTGACGCACATAGCAATCGCTAAAGGCTGTGAAATCTTAACAATTGACTAATTAAACCAGTGGAATAAGCAGATCAGGATGAAATGTGTTTATGCTTTATGCATACATTTTTTATATAAATCATAAATAAAGTATTATTTTGTATATGTCTTGTAAAAAATGAGAAAGTATTAAATTCAAATGACTAAACGTATTTATAAACTACTCAAATAATTCATTAATGTTACCAGTAATTGGCCGTTTTGTTAAAAAGATCTGGATAATAAGCAGGAAAGTAATAAATTATATCAAAGTATAAGTTGTCAGAAAGTCGATTTTGTTGGGTTCTGTGTGCATACATGTGTCTGTGGCTGTTGTTTAAGTATATGTGATGAATGTCAAATGCCCAATTCGTTGAAACATAAAAAAGACCTTAATATATAAAAATAGTCCAATAATTTGACCAATTTTTCATATTTGGCCATTTAAAAAGCGGTAGATTTCTTGTTAATAGTATTAGACTGCCAGGTGTTTAACGCGAAAAACAATTTTATTCAAAAGACCCTAAAAACAAATAAGAACGCTTTCCTTACTGAAGAAATCTGGATGTACGAAAAATATTCCAAAATAGGTGAATTTTCGAAAAGAATACACTAAAATCCAGGTGATTTCAATTCCTAAGGAAGGTAGCACACTTCTGTTTAGAGCGTGCGTGACGGTCTACTTTTCATGGTAACAGATACTATAATTTTTTTCGGATTTTATACTTCATTTAAATATAAAAATAAACCCTTAATAAAATTTCCTTCTATGATTAGTTGTATCTTCTTTTAAGTACCGGACTTCCAGACGGCCTCCTGATGAACAATGGAAAAAGACCGAGGAAAAAAAAGAGTAGAAACAATGGCCCTTTCGACACTTGGGTTTCTCATCTCGCAAACACAAAGGACTTTTATTTCTTTCTTCTGCCTTTTTTATCTTCAGCTATCGAAAGTTTTAATTAAACCGACACGATAAATAAAATTTTAAAAAATCGTGCAACCGCCTATTTTACCATTTTTCTGCCCAGTTCAGCTAGGAAATGTCAAGGGCCTTTATTAAGCGGATATAGAATATTATGAGATAATCCAACTTCTGGTCCAGTTGCAAGGCCTAACGGCAATTCTGAGGTCATGCGATCAAGGATTTTCGCAATTTACCCTTTGGAAATTTAGAGGAAAAATGGATCGATTCGACAGACACGACTATTCCGTGTCGTTTTATCTATCTTGGAGATAAAGATTTTCACCAGCATTTTATAAAAATTGACAAATCTTATGACTCATTTCAAAAGGATAAAACAAGATTAACTCACCTACTGTAATTAAATTCTTTTTATGAGTTAATTATTTTAAAAAATTGTCATATTTTAACAAGGCAGTTATTAAAATGAACTTTATTATTGTAGTTTTTGTAATTTAGAAATTTGCATGCTTGGCGAAGAACCTGTGTGGCCTCGGATTGTAATCAAAAATATTATTATATATGAAAAAATGTACACGTTTTCCCGAAGGTTGTAAGCAAATTGTGTTAAAAAATAAAGTTGCACGCTATTAATTGGAAATTCTTTTGAAGCTACACGCAATTTTAGTAGTAAAATATTGGCAAATTGTAGTTTTATTTTAAAGAAAATTATCTCGAGATCACTTTCATTTCTGTACCAATGAGTTGGTACGAATTATTGTAATTAGAATGTGGAATGCTGTTGTCACGCTTTCGCGAATAAATTATTCTATATTTCTCACTTTTGAACAACATCCTGATTCGAAAATAATTAAATGTTTTGACCCCTGGATAATGTGATTCATTATTGGAATGGATTTCAAAATGGGAAATACGCTAATCTTTCCGTAGTTAGTACGGTAGTTCCGTGAAGAAAGTGGGCAAAATTTGGGCAGGCTATTTTGCCAACTATAACCGTGCGAATTTTAAAAACCCATCCGCGTACAATAAAAAAATGATAAACTATGTAATATACTAAACTATCTATAAATTTTTGTAATAGTAAATCAATACTTAAATTAATTTTACAAAATCCTGCGTTCTTGAAACTTGTTAAGATGTAATATAACGTTTTTAAATTTAAATTGTGAGAAAGTGCAATTATAAAAATTAAAAGTTTTACTTACTTATGACTAAGATAACGATGAAAATAAGCATTGTAAGTAAAAGTTTTTTTTTAAATACTTTGTCACTCCATTTTATTGAAACTTTGCTCTAGGAAGAACTTTGATAAACCCTAACTGTACATTGAAAAGGACTAGAATGGAACTATTTTATCGTGAAGAAAGAAGAAATGAAAGAAGAAAACTAGTTCTTTTCATGGATTTGGCATTCAGTTCGTTTGAAGTATCCACTGAAAGCCAACTGGACTTTCTCTTCTCCCTCTTTCCTTTCTGTCCTGTTGGGCCCCTCCATGCTTTTTCCTTCTCCTTCTACAGCCTTCGGTAATCGGATTCTTTCTCCCACTACGCGATTTTTATTCCTTTTTCTTTCTTCTTTCGTTTCAGTTTGAATATGAAGTGTAGGAGCCGATTCCGACTCCTTTCATCGCATTGGCCTTCCAATTTTTCTTTTCTTTTTTGAAGTTTTCGCCGCCGTTACATTCTCGGTGTACAAAGATGACTTCTAAAATATTTACAAGGGTCTTAGTTTTTATTTAAAGTTTCCCGCCAATTTCATAATTTTGCGAAAAATCTCTCAATACATATAAACCTCTCTTGATTAAATAATTAATGTTTTAACTAAATGTTACGTTTAATTAAACCAGGCTGCAAGTAAAAAGATTTTTTTTAAATTATACTGGAAGTATAATATTAATAAGTTAAGTGGATTTTGTTCACACACACGCACACAAAACAAAGCAAACTAAGGTTGAGTAACTGGCTGCAGTAAAAGCTCTATAGTTATTATAGCTGCTTCCAAAATGAGGACTATTCAAAGGTTCCTTTATCTGCTATTAAGAGACAGCTGAATCAACGCAGAATGGCTAAATAGGAAGAAATATGGAGTAACTCAATCCAGGATAACTGGTCAGGGTTTTTTTTCCATCAGTCTTCTGTCACATACAGATGAGCCACCTGTACTGCAGGATGACAGGACACTGAAAAATGATAGAATATCTTTGTTGTTTCAATATTATCCCCTGAAGTTCTTGAAGTCAAGCATCGTTTCCGACTGTGGGCCATCTTCTCTTGAAGTGCAGCTGCAGGACTTCCATTGTTGTAGCAAAGGGTGACTACTTTTGCCACCCCCAACAAAATCGTGCTTGTTGGAAATTGAAGTGCTGCCATTTACATGAAGTTGGTGTCAAGAATAATAGCATACTTGTACAACTAATACTGTACATCATTGTAAATAATATTTAAGAATTAACAAATCATGGTCATTTTTAAATACTATTTTCATTATTATTATTATTAAGAGTTATTATAATATTAAGAGCAAAACAAAAGAGACCTTAGTATTTCTTTTGTTGTAAATATGTTTTATAATTTGTAATTAAGTTATTTTTGTCTTTAATTCATACAATACTTAATGTAGTGGGCCTGATGTATAATAAAAATAAAAAATAGCTTTCAATTAATTAATCTTTGTATAAAACTAAAGTCTCGAACCCACCTTTTTTTTCTGAATTTTGAAAAAGTAATTATTTTTATACTTCGAACATAATAGCTTATAAAAAACAGTGTTAAGAAAAAAGTAATCGTGAAATTTGGTAATTAGGTCTATCTGGTGTAGTTTTATTATCTCTCATCATCCTGGTCACTCATTTGGTCTGGTCTCATGTTGTCAAAAATGTATTTTTATATATTGTAAAATATGAGTTAAAGAACCACTGAAGAAACGAGACATTGAAACATGTCTGACCAATATATTTTAAATGGTGGTTGTTGATTTTGTAAAGGTCTGAAGATTTTGTCTCAAAACTGTTAGTAAAATTTTTTCCTCTTGGTAATGTAGGAGTGCCAGTATAGAGGAGAAAGTGATACAAAGTCAATTGAAAAGATTGACCTGTATAATCATAACAGGAACAACATACATGGTGAACTGCCACAATGGAAGTAACACCAGGTCTTCCACCTCATTATTGATAATAGACTGACCCAGACCTAAGAGAAAGCCACTTCAAGAACCTAGAAGAAAAACTCAATTTGATCTTTACTAATAATTGTAAAAACCAGAGATCTTCAGAAGATTAAAATTTAAAATGAAAGTCTGAATATTGTACACAGATATATCCAGAATGGGAAAAAGTAAAAGCAAGAGTAAAAGTACTTAATCCCTTCTAAGTAAAACTATGTCAGATAATGGGATGATAAGAGACTGCATGCTCAAAATGGAACTAATCATAGATAGGGAAAGAAATGACCACACACTGGATTCACCAGGTGTAAAACAATAAAAAAAACCTGAACATCAATAAAAACAAAAATCCACTTCTCTCTCAGAAAATAAGAGTTAAGGCCTTTATATTGGCCATTGCTCATTTTAATGCCACCTAATAAATAAATAAAAGTATGTCTTTGTGAGTGCAAAGCATAGGCTAGAAAAAGATTCAACCTCTTCAGAAAAATTGACCCTCAAAGAAATAAGCAAATAGGAACCCTA
Organism: Cimex hemipterus; assembly: GCA_039619505.1. Classification (NCBI taxonomy): domain Eukaryota; kingdom Metazoa; phylum Arthropoda; class Insecta; order Hemiptera; family Cimicidae; genus Cimex; species Cimex hemipterus. The sequence continues at coordinate 20,491,257 of CM077106.1, read as the reverse complement.
TAAAGTAGAAAACTATCTTAACAGTCACACCTTTTTTGAAATACAGAAGGGACAATTTCACAATAGAACTTTTATGTTGCATTGAAGGAAAAACAGAACAACCAATGACCCCTAAAGAGTGAAAAATAAAAAGAAGAAGCCAGTAAAGAAAGTATGTTTATTATACGTATGTACCCAAGATATTTCTAATGCCTGGGAAAAAGTAATTAAGTGGCCCTAAAGTACAGGTAGAAAAACAATTCGGCATAGTGATATATTTGCATAAAAATTGCAGCACTCATGCCCATAAGACAAGAATAGTAAAGCCCAGCAAACAATCAAAAATGTTTATAAACAGTACAGGCAGAAAGACAAAAGTTAAGTAAATCCCTATCTGAAATTGTAAACCTCTTCACTAACCTTTGCACATTAAAAAGTAAAAAATGTGCAAAATCAGTAAACCACTTTACAATACATTCTTCATACCTTTATCAATTAAAAAGGCATAAGATATAACTGGATTCAAATCCAGAAGTACTAGTGTGGCAAATACGAGTGGATACCATAACCGATCCGCAGTTCTCCCATGGTACAGTAATCCATAAAATTCCTAAACATTGAAATACCACCTCAAAAAATGTGCATAGCTAAGAGAGATAAAAAGAAACGTAAGAATTGGAAAATATTATATGTAAATTTTAAAGGTTTATTTAAAATTAAAAACAGCCATTTTGGAAAGACTTAATGTAATTATAAAAATAGAACTTGGTAAGTTGTTCAACTTTCCAAGTTATGGATATAAAGTAGGGTCATTATAAAATTAAATTAGATTATAGTTATCAGGTAAATATTTAAATGTTAAGAAGCTACAGATGCAAAAATCTTGATTTTAAGTTACAAAAAGTTAAATGACTATTTTAAATATTTTATATGTATTAAAACCTTGATGTAAGACAAGTTGCTATTTAATGTCAAATTTTAGTTATGTTCTGCTTTTCCACAATTTTTTAGAATATACACTATCCTTGTAAACGTTACAAATAGATGTATAATTGAAATGTTTAATAATATGTAATATTGGTTAATTTATTCTGCAATCTTGACATCACGGACTGTCACCAGGGGGCCTTGTTGGTTCCACGTGTTTTGCCCATATACAAGGTCCTTCAGCCTTGCTATAGTTGTAGCTTATGCTTATCTACAGTTATACTTCACACTTCACAGTTAACAGTTTGCAGTGGCAGGTTACTGATGGTTGACGAACTGCAAATGTTTGTTTTACAAATCTGAAACGTATTTGGACACGTAGTGAAAATGAGTTAAAAGTGGAGAGTGCCAGGGAAAATGAGCCAAACCTACTCAACCAACTATAACGTACTAGCTACACCCACGGCTCTTTATACACTCTTCTACTTTATTGTTTCGATATGCTTCGTCCTGCGGACGAGGGAATTTGTGTTTGCCGGGTTGACAGTGGAAAATCTTTTCGACTTCTTCCTCAAAAATGAAGACATCGACTTTATTGGCTATCATGCTAAGAGGACAGTCGTCACTCTTTGCCTTCATTCCTTACTCCCTTTAGGTGAGTCGTTACAAGGAGAAACATATTCAGAATGTAACAAAAAAAGTCATAGTTTTATGAAAATGTCCTTGAACTTTGGAAAAACATTTCCTCTGGGCTTTTTTCTATTTTCCTGGCCCCCATGCTGAAATGTAATGAGGTCACTTATTGGGTCTGACTTCACTCGTTGGTTTGTGGCATTACTCAAATTGAATGAAGGTGAAGATCAAACTCGCCCCGTTCTGCATGAGTTAGCCAACTCACAGACCAACACCCATCATCAACTCTAACTGGGTACAGCTAATAGCTTTATCTGGTAAACATTACTCTATTTAAAAGTATTTAATTCCCATAGGCAGCGATAATAAATAAAATCAAAGTTCCTCACTGAAGCTGGTGAAGCCGAAACACAATTCAACAAACCTATTAGAGAAGAAAGTGACTGTTCAGCATACTAGACCAATACCCATCAATTCTTTTCCTTCCCATTACAACTATTAATTCATACACAAATTTAGTTAATGCCTTTTTAGCTTATAATTAAATTATAAAAAATTATACCTTTTAAAAAAAATGACCGTTCCAAAGTCAATTTGTTTACAGGTTATTTAGGTGGTGCTGCACTATTTGCTGACAAGAATCTGCTGTACCAGGACAATATTTGGTTCACAGCATTTTTCCTTTTCAGCATTGTATTCCCATCATTGACATTTACCACTGCATACTATTGGACGGTGAACGAGTTCAACAATCATCCGATTGTTAAGACCCTTAAGCAATTCTGTGACAACCGCACGTCATGGAAAGCCATTGCGGCTCATATCGCTCGCGAATACCGAAGGTACTATTTATATTGCTTAATAATTAAGCAGTCTGCTCATGATCCTCTCTTGCAGAGTGGACAAGATAAATCTTCAGACGAGCACAGTCTGCAGGGTCGTTGTGACAGATAACTGGATTATTAAAATTTCCCCTTACTCTTTGGACATCGCGCACCAAAGAGATTCAGTTTTGGTCTTGTGCACGACCGATACCCATGTATTATCTCATGAAGGCAATGGTTCTGTGCAATATGTCAATATTGAAGTAAAATCGACAAGACCTGGAATCAATTCATTTTTTATAAGGTAACCCATTTTTTTAACAAGGCTGTCAGTTAAGAATATTCATGTAAATGTATATATATTTTTTTAGATGTAATGCATTAGAATTCAATAATATACAGAATCGGATTCAGATACCAATTTCTATTATAGAAGGAATTAAATTTCACAAAACAAAGATTGAACACTTTTTGGATGTTTTCAAGGAAACTGTAGAAAAAAATCCACCCTACAGCCCTCCACCACAGGTAAACTTTATTTCCGATATCTATCTCAGTATAAACATTTTATTATTATTATTTTAGCAAGAATTGGAAAATTGCATTGGATGCATGGTGGCTCAACCTGCGGTCAAATTGGTTAAATGCTGCAAAACTCCAGAACCTTGCACAAACTGTTACTGCAGGCCTCTTTGGTGTCTTGATTGCATGGGGAAATGGTAATTACCTGAAATTATTGCATAAATCTTCCTGGTCTATCTGACATGTTGAGGTGTTTAACTTCTACTATCAAAAATTACGCAAGCCAATTACTAAATACGTTGAAACGCAATGTATCCGACTGTCAAAACCAAGTAGAACAGGCGGACCAGGAAGATCATTGACAATCCAACTACCACAATAGCTCACAATAAAATCCTTATTAGGTTTGCCACTCGCCAAGAACAGGATCATCCAGAAACCTGGCTCTCTTCCGTATGCACCTGTCCCGTTTGCCGATCAATATTCTGTGTCCTCGATGTATGCCCGATTAAGTTCCAACATGAAAATCAAAGTGAAACTTAAAAAAGAAATTTAAACTTCTTACATCTCTACACAATTCTGTGGCCTTTTTGCTACTTTGTTTTAATTCAAATCAATCTCATAAATTGTTAAATTGGTTTAACACAACTTACTTATATGTAATTATCTTATTGATCATGAAATGATACTTTTTTTATCACCCATAAAATATCTTATTGGATAAAGGTATAAATTTATTGTAACCCTCACATTACCAAACAATATAAGAAACCAAATCAAAGAAAAAAACAGTATATATTAGTTTTTAATAAAAACAAATAAAATATTTTTTGAAAGAATTTATTTTGTTTTTTGATAGTTAATACTTGAATAATGAGGTTTAAAAAATTAATATCATATAAAAGAAAATATTTATTTTCAAACTGCTGATTTTGACAAATTAATTTTGTGTTTGCCTGCAACTGCAGGGACATTGTTTAATAACGTCTTTTTATCATATTTGAAATTACTATCTATCCATATTTGCCGTAAATCTGTTAATACTTTTCCTACGGATTTCCCTTGAGGGACACCTTCGTTTTTTAGATCGACTCCGCTTACAGGAAACTTTGGAATCTGCCAACATTGAAATTCCGAGAGAAGATCTAGGTTGCACTTGTATTTAAAAAATTCTATGAGTTGTTTTGACAGCTTGTCACTTTTCCCTGACGCTTTCAAGACCATCTCCTGGTAGTAATGAAGTTCATTTGGGGTATCGCGTTCTTGTACGATCAACATTGACAACTCCTGTTCAAAAAGTGAAAGCCTGCACCTTTTGTGAAAATTAAATACGTCCTCCTCGTTGCACAGCAGGCTTGATATCAATGAGATTGGATGAAGATTAAGATGTTTACCCATTTCGTACACTGTTATCATTTCTGATACGTTGGGCTTCTCAGGCAGCCCAATATATTTGTGAACACCCACTTGGATCATTTTCTGTACAATCGGTGATACAAAGTTTCCTGAAAGGATTTTTGAAACTTCTTGCCAAATCCTTTCTCCACTTATCTTTTCGAGTCCTGCAACATTTTCGCTTATTGCTTTTATGGTCTCTTCATTGTGATCATTTGGTAGCTCTGCTATACGGCCATAGAAACGAAAATACCTGAGGTTATAATACGATTATTTAACTTCAATTATAATAACATAATTTCAATTACCTCAAAATCCTAAGATAATCCTCTTGAATCCGTTTACGAGGATCACCAACAAAAACAACCCTCCTTTTCAATAAATCGTCATATCCGTTAAAGTAATCATACAGCGTTCCATCGACACCAAGAAACATTGAATTAATTGTTAGATCTCGGCGATTGGCATCTAACTCCCAATCCTTTGTGAACTGTACTTCAGCGTGACGCCCATCAGTAACCATATCTACTCTAAGGGTTGTTATTTCAAAGTTTTCATCACAAATCCTGGCCGTTATTGTTCCTTTAAAAAACAAAACATAATTTACTTACAAATACCTTTTAGTCACTAATCAAGCCACCGTAACCTTAAGAAGAAGCTTTAAAAATCCACTGAAGAGATTGACTATTCAAAAATTTATTTACAAAATTCAATTTTAAACATAAGTTATATAAGTATAATACAAGTTAAAGTAACATTAATTAATAGTTTGAATTTAGTGTGTTCGATTATTTTCCATTCTTTCTGGAATGATTTTATTTAACTTTCTGTTTGTCTGTGCATGAAGATAAAATCAAAATACTGTATTCTTTTTGACAGGTTTATCTTCATTGAATTTTTCAATCCCATGTGAATTCCTCATGAAATTAGTGACAACCTTATTATGCCTGACAGATGCACGAATGTTTTATTTAAAACGGACATTATACAAGGTATTAATTGTTTAAAAAAATTATTGTGTCCAATGAAAAAAATTATGGAATTAAAGCCTTTTATTTTCTTGTTTTTTAACATCTCTTAATTAAATTTTCTTTCAGTAAAAAGCAATAATTTTTAATAAATTTTAATGCAATTTATAACTAAAATAAAGTAAAAATAAAAAAAGTAATAAAAGTAAATACTACAAAATTGGCAATACGCCTATTCATTTTTGAGAAGTTTAGTGCAGACTCACAGAAAGTTTAATAAAAATATTCAAATATTTTTAACTTACCTATAATCCTTTAAAACAGACCAAATACTGTAAAATGTAATGGAGGATTGTCTAAGAGATAATTAAAAAATATTAAGGGTGGCCACTTTTTTTTTTGCCTCTCAGAGTATAAATGATTTTTCTTCAAAATCAAAATGTAATGTAGGATTTCTATAACGTGTGATATTTAGTGACGATCAATTAATGATTATTTGATAATCATGAGATGAAATATGGTGTGACGTAGGTTTTAGAAAAACATTTTATCGTGCCAACGATTCAATCTTTATTGAGATCAACTTCAGAGTTGAAAGTAAGTGTTTTCTTTTGAGTGTTGAGAATGTCCTGAACACAACACTGACACATCTACACAGAAAACTTGAGCCCTGAAGATGATCTCAATAAATATTGAAACGAATCACGATAAAGAAAACGTTTTTTCTGTACCTACATCATACCAGACTGCATCTCATAATCTTCAAATAATAATTTCTATAATCCATTATAATTAGTGATCTCAGTGACCAAATTAGTTATTTCAATTAATCAAACATTTTAGGTAAAGTTTTGGTAGTAAATTTTATAATTTTAGTCGACAGTAGAAACATTGTCATACCATGTTTTTCCCCTTTCATGTTGATCATCCTAATTTCTTCCCTGTTGAAGAAAGTCTTCATCTGGTCCGGAGTGGCGGTTGAAGCAAAATCAACATCTTTTGGAGCGATGCCGAGAAGAAGATCACGAACAGCACCGCCTGCGATCCTAATCTCGAAGCCGTTTTTGTCGAAAATTTCGACCAACTTTTTGAAACCGCCCGTAAAAAGGGATTTGAACTCTTCAGAATTCACTTTCATAGTGAACAAAGAACGTATGACCGGCTTGCTTTTCAACACGTTTCTTAATAAACCTGGTAAAATCCTGAAATAACAACAGACTTTAAATTGGACAATAGAAGACCACACTTTTGGTTGACCTTCTTACATAGCCAGTCGAAGGAAACAAAGGCCGGGATCTTAACCGATGCGATAACAAAAAATTAAAGAAAATTTCAAAATATAATAACAGAAGGCTTTTTACTGTTAAAAACCCATCGATAAACCGTAATCGATGCAACTATTCAATCTGATTATAAAATATCATCTAATAATTACTGACGTTTTGAATAATGTTCCAACAGTTTATATATCGTTCATAAAATATTTCAGATTATACTATCATCTGTTAACATATCTTACGTTATTTATTATGGATAGGGTAAAAGAGGCTGCCAACTCTTCCTGACGAGATATATTGTTTTTCTATGTATTTTTATAACTCATGGGCTAGCTTCATGTTGTTAGTTGACCTCCCTAGTCGATAGAATTATCAGCGGACAGCGGCTCCATGTAGGATTTTGCGAGTTTTTTTCTCCTAGTTGCAAAAAACTACACTTACGTACACCCCTCCCAAAAACAGAATATGTTCTGCAGTTTCTCTTTCTTCTGTCAGTACTCCTGAGTCCTGGCCAGTACAGGTGGCAACGTCAAGAGTCTAATGTGTCATTATAGAACAACAATCATATACGAGGAAGGGAGATTTGCACAACACGTGTAACAAAAGTATTGACATGGCTGGTGTAATCTGTACACCAGCTGCTTGGAAAATCAAATTTTCTAGTTTTTCACCGTTGATTTCTCTTGAAGATCGGCAGGGTGATAATGGTTTCTTAATTTCTAATCACCTTAATTTGCTTATCATTACTGTTTAGTCTTTCATTCGTTTCAGCTTTTAGCCATCTTTAGTAATTGACCTATGTATTATTTAATCGTATGTCTTTTTTTTTAAATTGTCTTGGTGTACTTATCAGTAGTTGGTCTTTGTTATTTTATCATATGCGTCCAATTGATAGTTTGTGAATCAGGCTTATTTTTAAATTTTCATTTCAGTTTCTAGGTGACGAAACAGTAATTTGGATGTTACAAATCATCTTAGTCTAAGGTTGTTATATCTTTCATAGTTCATACCATAGCCTTGCCTGTGGCTCCTTAGTTGTTGTTTTTCCTCTCCTAGTTGTAAGATTGTCTATACCTTCACAAAAACTTCCTCATATTCTTCTGGCAATGTCTGCACAGTATCTCTTCTGTGTCTTTTCCTGTGTGGCACATGTGCCTTTTTAGGTAGCAGTGCCCTGTCAAGAGTCAAACAATCCTAGTCCAGTTGGAGATGCATTCATGTAATTCTTTTGTAAGTTTTGCAGATGACACTTTTATGAAACTCTTCTCAAACCTCATTCCTTGGGTATTGTTCGACCTGGTTTTGAACACATTGAGGATCCATTTTTGCATGTTACTTTTTTTGTGGCAACATGCCGCAATAGGGTTCAGAGCCGAGAAAATTTATATTGAATCTTTTTGTGGTCATTTCCACTTTCTCATAGCCTCTATTCCCCGAATGCCCAAGGACTCATTGCAGGATCAAATCATTTGCATCATTGATTTCTGCGTGAGCTTCTGAACAGTAACATGCATTTTGTGCCTTCCTGCTGCATTCCAGTCAGAGAAGATGGTCGTTCAGAAATATGTTCCTAGCCTTATCCTTTAGTCAGTTTTTCTAGACTTTGGCTTTTCCAGTGCTTCGTCCTCAATCCAATTATCCAGTTCCAACTTAATCACCCATTGCGGTGGAATCAGTTAGGGTTCTGTCCCATGAGTGAAAGCTTCCCCTTTTGTTTGGCTAGTTGGTGACACTGTTAATCATCTGTGTAACAAACTATTAAAGTATTAATCGTATAATAAAAAATATGTTACACAACAAATTACAGTAATAGGTATATTTTTATTCAACAAATTAATTGCAACAGTTGTCATGTTTTGTTATAAATTTATCTTTAACTTTTTTTAAATCTAGCATGCATGAAGTTTAATTAATTAGCCTGGAATTGGAAGTTTTGTAACAATATTAAATATATTTATGATAGAAGATGATGTATGCTCAAAGGGGCACTTCTGTGGTGAAGGAATGCACAATATCAATGATCCTCAGAAAGAAGGATAAAAATAAAATGAGGGTATAATGGAACCCACTAATTGTGCACAAACAATCCAACAAACTTTAGAAGGAAAGAGGTAACATAATGTATTAAAGAAGCAGGAAAAACAATTCTGACAGCATTCTCATCAGGACACTAGACTAAAGAGGACTCTGAAGAAGAGAAGCGAAAACCAACACAGCACGTGCAGATTTCATACACCTACTAAGTACTAACAAACTGTGATGTTAGTATGTTACACTTGCCCACATGAGGAAGTGTGTGGGACGTACGTCCTAATAGTACTAATAAAGTAATTAGTATTATTTAATAGTAATAATACTTCTACTAACAAAGTTCCTTGATGGGCAAGGAATAAACGGTGTCTTTTAAGCATAAAACGGGGTAACAATAATATAATTTTAGGGCGTTTACACACCCCAATGATACGTCTATCTATGCTCAGGAAGAAATCTAGCCAATCTAGGGTACACGGATTGTTGATGTACTCAATTTCTTGAACAATAAGAAAATTGGATATCGTTCTCAATTTTCAGGAAATTTGAAATTATATTGTTTTAAATTGTTAAAAATAATTGTTTCTCAATAATAATTAAAGGATTTTATTATGTGAAATTGTGGGCGTATTTCGATCAGTGTGCTTTCGGCTTTCATTTGACGTAACCTGTGTTTCGTTAAGTTGGAATTCCGTCAGCTGTTACTTGTCGTCGTCCGACCGTCAAATCCAACCTCCGTAGAGATTTCACCCTCGTCTAGGCCGTAGTTATTTTTTTGTTTTGTTTTCTTTTTTTACCTTTTTTTCCTTCTCGGACTTTTTGTTCTTCTTCTCGCCGGTGAGATTTGCCTGTTTTCGCCTCTGTTCGAACAGGAATTCATACCGTGGGGGTTTTTCGTTCCTGGTGGCCTCTTAGCCAACAAGCCCGCTTTTTAAATGTTCCCGGATTCGAAGGACGTCGGAAACTCTTGATATTCCCAGATTTGCCTTGTACCCCGATACGAAAACTGCGAAAATGTGGAAAGTGAGGGAGCTAGCGGACCGAGTGTAAGTATATAATATTTATATTTTATAATAATTCTAATCAAAAACAAAATATGTTTTAACAAACACGGAAGACTTAGTAAAAGGTGTTTTGATTTTGCAAGCACTCGCTCTTTATTAAAACCCTAAATTAACATCACCAAAGACCATAAATACGATAAATAAACGATATTTTCAATTTATTTTATAGAAAGTTATATTTCTTTGTATATACATTATATCATAGTGGCCTAACATTGCCATATTGTGCATAAATAACGTGCACCAAAATTTATTTTTGTGTTTAGGTTTGAATAACAAGTGATTCAAAGGTGAAAAACATACAATTCATTTGGTATTATAATCAACTATGTAAATTGTTCTATTGTTCTTGGCAGTAGTTAAAATTCTATTTTATGTGTTGAGTATTTCTTGTTGTGTGTGTTCACCTAATACACTGCTGCCGTAATCCGAACTGAACGATCTTTATCTGATAAGTGAAGCACCTGTAACATGATATCTCTCTTGATCATGCCTGGTCTTGTGTTTTCAGTTGGTCCGTTTGCTATTTTGTCAATCTGGTTTTTTTTATGAAAGTTTAGAAAACTTGAATGACCAGACGGTTGCCAGTTCGCAAAACAACCTCAAAGTCAAATTAAAAATTCATGCAGGGCTTGGCAGACCATAGAATGGAAGATCAGTATGATTGGAGGCGGTCAAGCAACAGGAAAATATGTTTCTCCATTTTTTGTTCAAGAGTTTTTTTTCTCTCTTTTTGAACAATGTGTTGATTGCAAAAGGAGGAGAATTTTTTCTTCCAGCTATATTTAATACAGAATTATGTACTATAATTATTTATTTAAACAATGCTCATTATGGTGAGGTCTGAAAAATCATGATCTGACAGATTCAGTTCCTTCTATGAGTTATTTAATCAGTCTTCTTTCTCCTTTATTAAAAGTTTGGAAAATATGAAAGGTTTTCTTTGCTAGTATTTTTCCTCCTTCCAGAGGCAATTAAGCAAAGGAAAAATTATTTCACTATTTATGCTTCATTTTGTTCAGAGAAATTCAGTGTGTGCAATGGGGGGTGACCCCCACTTATATAATAATGAATTATTCACAATAATTATGTTTTTAAACATAAAATCATGGCTCTGTAAGGAAATTGCTCATGATCAACCTGTACTGAAAAAAACAAACACATCCTAACCAGTAAAAACTGTTAAAAGCGCATAGCACCTTGGCAGACAGTGCAAAGAATGGAAGATCAGTATGATCGGAGGCAATCAAGTGAAAGGAAAATTTGTGTCTTTATTTTTTGTCATTTTTTTTCTATCTTGAAGAATTCCTTGTGTGCATTGAGGGGTGGAGAGGTCACCTCCCACCAGTAATAATGAATTTTTAACAATAATTATTTATTTCATTTGTTTTTAAAGAAACATTGTGATGAGGTCTGCAAGGACCTGTATCTGAAACTCGATTTCATCCTGGCCTGTCTTTTTTTATATCACAAATACATACAAATGAATGAAAGGTCAGTGTGGGGGTAAGCAATCAAGCAAAAGGAATATTTGTTTGTTTCTCTATTTTTGGTTCAAGAATTATTTACTACCTATATATAAAGGGGTTGTTTACAATTTTTTTTCTGCAATAAACATTTGGTAAGGTCTTGAATCTGTAACTTGTGTTACTAATTATCCTGATCTGCCTGTTTTCGTTGGTTGTCTCCGGCAGTCCACAATTTTGTAATTTTTAGTGTTTGTATATATATTTTTCCTCTCTCTCTTTTTCCATCTCCCATTTATAACTAAATAATGTGAAGAGTGTTTGTTAATATGTGTGTTGTTAATAATTTATTTTGCAATTATCATCTTTATAATATTAATAACTATTTTGGTAAGGGCTACAAGGTCAAATATATCAAATATTAGAAAAATGAAAAAGAAAACTTGAATGAATCTTTCAAAAATAAAATAGTTGCATTCAAATGAATGAAGTGGAGTTAGCATAAAAAACATTCAAATTTGTGGTTTAAATGTTCAAGGTTTTAGCTCTTGACAGGGTTTCACAACATTTTCAACCTGTTCTACACAATTATCATTGAATCAAATGATCAAAAATAGTGATAAGACATTTTAAAAGTATAAAAAATCCCATAAAAAAGATTAACTTGCAATAAATGTTTTTAATTTTAGAGCAAACAGAAAATTAAAGATAACATATCATGAGATTATCACACAACAAATAACAGGAATTATACATTTCTATACAGTATTAAATTAATATAGAAAATTGGATTAAATTTGTCAAAACTTTAGTTATACATTGTTTATATCCTGATCATCCTGGTCTGCATTTTCAGATGCAGATGTACTTAGTCATTTCAGAAACCATTTTTAATATATCTGTATTCTGAATATTAAAAACGCATATTTTAGTTATTCAAATAAATAATAATTTTATTTTAATTTATTATACTTCTTATCTAAAATCTTGATTGAGATGAAAAAGTTGTGTCAAGAGCGGGATTCGAACCCGCAACCTTCAGCATAATTATATAATTTTATTTCAAGAAAGGGCAGTACAACAAATTTATTATTATTGCTATTAATTATTATTATTTTTATTAGACTGTGAGATGTAGTGATAAGATAAACCTGTGAAAGATCCGATAACTATAAAATTGTATATATAATAGATTATCTGTATGATCTACTTAGCAATTAACTAAGTAGATAATACAAAGTGTTATATTAAAGATAAATATAAAATCGGTACAATTAATGAAATGGTAAATTTTAAAAACGAATGTTTTGAATTATTGAACAAACAGAATATCAAAGATGATTTGAAAAAAAAAATAACTTCACTAATAGTCAATATTTTTTATTTCATGTTAAGAGATAATAAAGCAACTATACATACCTTGACATAATATCTCATAATTGAACACATTCAATCATTTAGGAAAATAAATATCATGTTACCTACTGTTTACACTCTAAAAAAATTTCTGTTTTATATTTAAGGACCAATGTTGTTATGAACTATACAGAAGTAGAGGCTAAAGTTAGAGAAGCTACCAATGATGATGCTTGGGGTCCCACAGGTAAAGGGAAAAAAATTGATACACTTTTTATATGAACAATGAATGGAATTTTAATTAAATCTGAAATTCTAGGTGCATTGATGTTGGAAATTGCTCAAGCCACGTTCACATTTGAGCATTTTCCCGAAGTGATGACAATGCTTTGGAAACGTATGCTTCAAGACAATAAAAAAAATTGGAGAAGGACTTACAAAGTAATATTTTAAAAACCAGTATGTTTAAAATTTAAAATACTTATTAATTAACCATCTCTCTTTTTTTGTTATTTACAGAGTTTACTTTTATTAAATTATCTAGTGAGAAATGGATCTGAAAGAGTTGTTACCTCTTCAAGAGAACATATTTATGATTTAAGAGGCTTAGAAAATTATGTTTATGTAGATGAATTTGGTAAAGATCAAGGGATCAATATTAGGTGAGAAAAACGGTTAGTTTATTTGAGACAAGTTAACAATTTACGATCTTTGTATTAGGCACAAAGTAAAAGAGTTGATAGATTTTATTCAAGACGATGATAAACTTAGAGAAGAGAGGAAAAAAGCTAAGAAAAACAAAGATAAATACGTTGGACTTTCTAGTGATGCAATGGGATTGAAAGGCATTGGTAATTAATTTTTATTTAATTAGTTTTGTATTGCAAGGGATTCACTGTGTTGAATTTTTATTTTCTCCACAGGTGATAGGTGGGATGGTGGTAAATGGGGAAAGGAAGAGTATGATTGGGCAGACTCAGATAAAAGAAAAGATGAATTTGACAACAGGTATGTTGTGAGAAAATTTTTATATTAAATTACAAAATGTTAAAACAATATTTTGACTTCAAAAAAGTGATGAGGGCGAGCGTTATGATTCAGAAGGTGAAACACCAATGCCTCGAGCAAAAGAATATAGGGATTCTGAAAAAATAGACGAACCTAAATCACTTGATGACATAAGAAAGTGGTATATGACAAATCATCCTAAGCAAATGCCAACTAATTCTCCGTCACCTCCGCCACAACAGCTTCTCCATTCAAGCGGTAGCAGTAGCAGTAGCCCGGCAAAAAAATTAAGTCCTGTTAAAAAGATTGATCTAGGAGCTGCTGTTAATTACGGAAAGGTAGGAAGACGATTAAATTGATTTTTTTTTTTTTTTTTTTCAATTTTTACCTCATGTTTATTTTTTCAGTCTGAAACAACGACAGAACCTAAATCAAAATCAACAATCGAAGATGTCCTTGGTGATGATCTGTTTAACCCTAGGCAAGATCAAACAGCAGACAACGAATTTGGAGATTTCACAAATGCCTTCCCTGTTTCAACAGATTCAAATCAAGCCAACCCTCTGAGATCTTTAACGTAATTAAAAAATATTTTTTATTGTAATTAATAACTCATTTTATTTGTATTCTACTGAAATTTAATAGAAATCCAGTGCAGACGGAAAAAGATGATTTTGCCGATTTTACGTCTGCCTTCTCAAATGAGCAAGTTTTAAATAAATCCAGCCTTGAAACAACTCATTCACAGCCAGTGTCATTAGTAAACGGCACTACTTGTTAGTATTTTATGTTAAATTTGTATTTTTCGTCTCTTTGATTTAACTTTTTCAATTATTTATTTTTCTAGTTGAAAATAAAGCTCAGTCAAATGCCGATCTTTTGCTTGGGCTGAGTGTCAGTCAGACTTTGAGTACATCTACATCACCAGCGTTTGGCTTATTAGACTCTCAACCCCAGTCCCTTCCCGCAGCTATGAATCCGTTGGATTTCTCTGCACCACCTTTAGGTATGTTATCTTGTTCTTATTCTTATTCTGTCACTTCAGTCCTTATCTTCTTCTCATGTAAATACTTTTAGAGAGGGAAGATTTTTGTTCTTTTGTAAACATTGCAGTTAAGGAGTGCGAGCTCAAGAAGATTGGACCCAAGTGGTTGGAAGGGATGAAAGCTTGTCAAAACCTGGATGAAGCAAAAGTCTTTCTAGTCGATATTCTAGAATTTTTGCCTGGCCCTTTAACTGAACAGAAGCTAATTGGTTTAGATCTAGAATGTTTTGACTCAGAAACAGTTTCCTCATTTTACAATAGAGTTTTGAATATTGTTTTAAATCTAAGTGGTTTCAATGAAAATGATATGGTTTTGAAGTTATTCGTATGTGAGGGAGGGTCTTCCTCGATGTTTGGTACATCAATGGGCATTTTATTAGACCATTTTAAAATAACACCAAGATTGTGCAAAAAATCCGATGTTATCCTTGATCTGTTATTTAAACTGGTCTATTCAGAAGCATTTGTGAGTTGCTTGTGTCTGCAGTGTTTAAAAGAAAACAGCACTGTGGATTTAGTATCTTGGGAAAAATTGGTGAGAGTTTTGACAAATCTACCGGAAAAAATTTTGAATATCGATTCTAATGTTGCAACATTTTCTAAAACTAATTTTTCAAGAATTTTATATTCTCATTTAAATATAATCATGGATTTATTATACAATACTGGAAATTATACAAGTATAGATACTAGGCCACTCGCTGTGTTTTTCAGTAGACTTATTTTTAATTTTCAAGATGATGAATCTGTTGAAGTGTTTATAAGATCGATGACTAAATCATCAGAGGAAAAGTATGATTTTGATGTTTATTTCAGTATGGTTTTGCAAAATATTGAAACTTCATCTGTTGAAAAGGCTGCATTGGCAATCTTGAAGTTTTCCAACAATCCTGTAAAACTTTTAAGCCAAGACCTTTTGAAACTTGAAAATTGGAATTATGTAATTTGTAAAAAAATTATTTTTTATACTTACCATTCTAATGATGTTATATCGTCAAATTTGATAAAAACATTAATGGGTTTTAGTATGTTGAAAAACATTTTACTTGAGCTAACAGGAATATGGTCGGACAAATCGGCATTAATTCATACTTCATATGAACAACATTTGTATATTACAAAATTAATGCTTCTCTCTATTAAGCTGATAAAAGATGACATTAATGAAGATGTTAATTTTAAAAGTTCATTAATATCAAATTTGTTGAGAGGTGTACCTGTACATTTAGAATCAACCGTGGATAACATTAGGGCAATTGGAATGATAACTGCCGAAATCATGCTTTCCAATATTAAAATTGAATCCAAAGAAAAATTGGAGTTTGATTACAGTGGGATGAAACCGAGCCAAGACGAAGTGATTAAATATCTGAAAGAATTAGATTTTGTCACAAACAATGTTGAATGTAAAAAACAAAGTTTCACAGAAATAATAGTAAAAAATGAGAAACATGTTGAACCTAGTTCTGAAGCATCTACAAACAATCAGCTCATCGATGATGAATTTGAACCTTATGATGTTTCAAACGATGTTAAATTGTCTGTATATAAACGACCAAAATACCTCCGTGATCTTATTGAAGGCCTTGGGGAGACAAAGGATCACGAAATATTTGTAGAAAGTCTTAAGTCAGCAGAAGAATTAATATATAAACAGTTACCAAATGATGATGTTTCTCTTGCTATCCAGTTAAGCCAGATACTTTTGTGCTTACAACAGAATTTCCACTGTGACAATTTTGAAGATATGAAGTTCAAAGCTTCTGTTGCAGTACTCCTTGTTTATCCACAAGAAATAGCGGAATACTTATGTGCCCAGTTTCACGCAGAAGTAGGAAAATACTCCATATCTCACAAACTATTTGTTTTACAAGTTTTATCAACAGGGGCCATTGAGCTGTCCAAGCCGAAAATTGACGCCACAGGGAATTCTGAGGAGAATAAATTAAGGTCAAGAATAATCGGTAAAACTAGAAAAATATCCAGTCCGACTGTAATTCTCAAAGGGAGTGCAAACCGTTTTGTTAAATGTGCTGGGAGTTTCTTTTTTCCGTTGATTCGAGGCGATGGCGGTTTTAAAGTTCTATACCGACCAACTCAAGACAGTCACGATGACACTACACTTCTCTTAGTATCACTTTTAAAAACACTCTCAGTGATTTTAGTGAGTGCAGTGAATATTTCCATAGCAAACAAGATGGGCCGTGAACTACTCGAATCGACTTGGAATTTGAGGTACCATTCTGAACCAAAAGTGAGAGAAGCGATTATTTCTTGCATTTTAGCCGCTGCACTCATCCTACCGTCTGATATGGACTACTTCGAAGATCTGACCGAAGCTAAAATGTGGTTAGTCGACATAGCGAACAAAGAGGTCGAAAAATCAAACCAAGTGTTTGCAGCACAAACCGCCATTTATATAGACAATAAATTTAATTTGGAAAATCTGATTTAGTCTGTTAAATTTTTATTTTAATTTTATTTATTTATTTTTTTAAATTGAACTGCTGAAGATAAATATAATTTTAAGTTCTACAAAGTCTACTGTTTTTTTTATTTATTTCTCAACATTATTTCTACTTTTAAGGATGGTTTCTTTTGACACAGAAAATTGTTTAAATTTCAAGACAGTTTATCAGTAGTAATTAGCAGTAGGTGACCACAATGTCGATGCCACAACAGTAAAGACTCTGTTAAAATGCAGGTGTTGGAGACAGCGGAATCTTAAAGCCCATGAACACCACAACTTCTACTGGAGCTCTAAATAAACCACCTACTACACAGGTTTAATTAAAAGTCTAAGTAAACAACAAGAATCAATGTTGACGTTTGTACGATGTTTTAGGTTGGAAATACTTGGAGTAATACAGGTAACCTAAATATAGATTTAGAAGGATTGAGCCTTACTAATAAGACTGGACGCGCTAAAACAGTACAATCACCTTCGATAAACCAGATGTCAAATCCAATGTCACCTACAACGGGTAATTGTGTTAATAATTTGAAAGTGTATTACCCTAATGTTATATGTTCTTGTTTTTAGGCTCTGCAATGTTTGGAGGAACAAACCGAGGGTTTCAATCTCCACCTAATAAGACACCGTCTCAAGGTTTCATGTTTCAAGACTTTACCAGCTTTAAATGACTAACATCATAACTGGCACTAAGTTTGTCACCTGTATGAGATTCATATGGCTCAATTTTACGTATTTATAGAAAACAAGGAATGAAAAAATCCTATTTGGAAAAAAAAATGTACATAATTAACATTGCGCTATTTGATCTTCCAGTCACACATGAAATGTTGATTTTCATTGCAAATATATATTGTTAAGAAATTACGATCGCATGTTGTTTTGTAAGTTATTTCAAGAAGTGTATATAACGTCATGATTGTCCATCATTCCTTGAACAAAATTCCTTTTATTTATCTTACAACGTTAGATTTATAATTGATTATATTAGCAATAATTCAGTATTAAAATAATTTGTTTCTGTTATTAAATGTGTATAATTTCTTAATTATTGTTAATGTTTTTATTTAGTTTATCTTTTTGAAAAAGTTTTTAACACTTCAAGAAATTATAATAGTATGTAAAAACCATTTAGTTTAATTTTAGCTGGCTACACAAGCGAATTAACATAAAGTAATCTAAGAGCTCATAATCAGTCATATAAACCAATATTACCAATGACGACTTACTAATCATTGCACCTTTTATTTTTAGGTTCTATCATAGTGATGATCAAATATTAAAAATCTTAATTGCAACTTTGGTTTAGTTTATTAATTAATCATTTAATGAAATTTGTTGCATTTTATATAAAAAAAATAAAACGAGAAATTATTTTTATTTTGTTTCAATGGTGAAATTGTTAATAAAACTGGTGGTGGTCGAGTTCATTCCTGTTTTATATGTATGTTGTATAATTACAGAATATATAAATATATATCTCCTTTTATTTTCAGTTTACATATTCATTTATTATTTGTTTATTTTTGCTAAATGAAATTATTTAGAATGTTGGACAATATCAAGTCCAAATACTTAGCCAATTTAATTGATTAAATGTGTCAAATTAAATATTTTTGGGGCACAGTATTATTCCTATCTTTTTTTTTTTTTTTTTTTGTTTGTTTAATAGACAACAGGTCTTGAAAGTAGAGTAATTTTTAATAAATAATTTGTAAGTACACATGCATGTATGAAAATGCAATAAAGCCAAATTTTTTGGTATACAAAATAAAATAACAGTAAAGTAAGGGTGTCAGTGGCCACAAAAGTTTAAGCTTTGACTCGTACTCATCGCAGTAAAGGTCCTGGATTGGCCCTTTATTTGAACTTAACATACAAATGGGCTTTTATCAAAAACACCAACAACTTGATACAATCTCTTAGTCAAAATACCCTCGTTAAATAAATTGTAAAAAAAAGGCTAACTGTTAAGGTTTAGCCTGCCCATTGTTGTAAGGTAAAGGTCTCAGGGTTTGAGTCCAGTTGCCTTGCATTTCATTTTGAACACATATCCTTTTTTCAAACATGCGGCCTCCTGGGGAGTTGATATTTCTTCTGTTCTGATTCTATTATTGGGCCAAGATCGGATATTTTGCTCCCTGTGTCTTATTTGACAAATATTTTGGGTATTTACCTTTCACAGCTTTAAAAAAAGTGCAAATAGACCATTCAATAGAACTTCATATTCAATAGGCTTCATGGTCTGGTAACCTTGTCTTAATTTCTTTAAGAAAGACTACATCATAAATGTCAAATGGAGTGCATTGTATCATCACCTTTCTTGAGCGAACAAAACATAAATTAATAGAGGATTTATTTTAGGTATAAGTTTGTACATGTTATGCAGAAAAAAAATCTATAATAATAAAAAAATTGTCTGTATGGCTTCATCAATATAGAGGGCTCATTTGACAAAATGTAATATGCTATCGCTGTCATATGCTTTGATTATACAATGTTAGACACCATGCCAATTAGCCAAAAAATATAACTCGAGAACGAAAAGCTTACAATATGCTAATGAGAGGATGCTTCCAAGGAGCAGTATTATCACCAACCTTACTGTTTCTGGTAGTGGATGACTTCCTACATAACCTAAACATAATGAGGTTTGAAACAAACAACATTGTTATTATAAATAAACTCTGGTCAGACTAATGAAAAAGTCTTAAATTTAACTTTAAAAGAAAAATTGCAAAACAGAGATAAAATTGGAAAGTTGGGTTGAGATGGGAAGTTAGTGTTTGAGTGGATCAAAGTCACGATAGCTCAAGTGGTATAGTAGCGGCGTATTTAGCTAAGATCATGGGTTCAAATCCCACACATGACACTGACTTTTTTATCTCAACCAATACTTTACGTAAAGAATAAGTTATTTGGTCAATCAGACCGGAAATCTAATGTACTTAATTTAACACTAGTTTGTAAAAAGATAAGGAGCTAAATATTAACACCTCAAAAGTAATAACTGTACCATTCACCAGGAAAAAGAAGCTTAATCTTGCAAATTTAACAAATTTTCATATCCTGTGTTATAAACAAGTAAAGAGAAATTTCAATATCTTGAATAGCCAGGTGGCATCAGTGGCCACAATGGTTAAGGCATTGACTCGGCATATCATCACAATAAGGTAAAGGTCTCACATTTGAACCTGACACAAATGAAGCAACGACACCACGAAGTTTCATACCTCACAGTTGAATTCCCCACATCAAAAAGTGCACAAAGTTCATTCTGGTCATAAAAAACATAATGTCTCTTATGATACAAACTATATTAAACACTGTCAAATATGTATATAATTTCTTTCAAAGCAATTTATAAGCTGGTCTGTAGTCCTATTGGAGTAAAATACACCTTCTGTTAAACGGATTAAGGAATAATAATTGGGCAGAGCCCGACACAGTTCATAAAAGATGGTACATTTTTAATAAAGAAGATGAAAAATGAATATTTAATTCAGGCATAAGCAGACTTCTAGATCAAATTTCTTTCTTCTCAGAAGACTTTTGTCTGGTTACTTTTTATTTATTTGTAAATAAAGAAAGAGAAAGAAAATGCATATTTAAATGTAATCTTGTTTTTCTTTTTTATTTTGTTTCAATAATAAAAACTAATCATAAAAAAGTATATCGCACTACTTATGAATTATGTATATCACATAGATCCTTGTTAATAAATAACGGATCAAAATAAATTTCTCTCACTCTCTCTCTCTCTCTCCCAATTTTCTTTTTTTTCTAATAATTGAATTGGAATGTGTTCAAGAACTGTTTAAATATTAAATTAAATTGAACATGATAATAAAATTTTAAACAAAAGAAAACAATGGGACTAAAACATTCAAGATTGGAAGACTAAAACTTACGTACAAAAGAAAAAATTGGCAGTGTAAAAAATCTGTGAGCTATTTACAAAAGAAATAAAACAGTTTAAAACTGATGTCATTAAAAAAGTTACATATTAGTAAATTAAAAATGTGATTTTTTTATAATATATACAAAAATGATTATATGCAAGAATCAGGATGTTGGCTAGAAACTGTTTTCCGTGACTTTCCTTTTGTATCACCTTTAACTGCTTCAATACTGACTTTGCGAGGATTCCCAAGCGTAACAAGAGCAGATGCAATTGCCAATCCAGCTTTGAACAAACAAGAACAATATGATTATTATTTAACAAACAAAAAAAGCAACAGAAACTTTATGTGTATATTGAGTTGTGTGCATAAGGTTTTTTTTTTTCCAATTTCGACTTCCTTCCTTATAAAGGCCATTATTACCTGCAAGCCCAGTTAGTTCTAGGTTGGTAAATTCCTATCGAATGAGGCAACTGAGATGGGGTAGTTGAGTCAGTATAGAGTGAACTGTGACACATATGACATGGAAGCAAATAAAATTCATTTTAGGCATTGCTCGCTAGTTGCTGGCAGTTTGATCTTGGTCATAGAGCAGCAAATGTCCATTAAAATTTATGTAGAATTTAAAATGACAGTGGTTCCGATATTTTCATAAAGGCCAGCATCATTGTGAAATATAAGCTTAAAAGCGTTTGTTTTCATTATTAGAAATACAGTTACAGTCCTCGGCATCTGTCTTCAAAGAATTTTGAGATCGCTTGTAAAAACTTAAATATGTCTATCATAAGTATATTTACGGTTGTTTTGCCCTGAATGACCTTTAAATGGTCAAAAGCTTGGCAGTAGGAACTAAATTTGTTTTCTTCTATCATATCCTTAATCCAGTATTCATAAGCTTAAAAGTGACATCCTATTAGAGGACAAATTAACTATAGCAGATTATCAGAGAGATTTCATGTACATCATACAACGATAGAAAGAAGAATCTGATCTCTGGGTTATGCTATGAACTTCTGGTACAACGAAGACTGTGCATAGCTTGTGTCAATGCTGAGAGAAAAACATTTTTACAAAAAGAGAATATGCACAATGTTGGCAACATGTTACAGAAAATGATTTAAATTGTGTTTAAGATTGAAAACTAAATAAATTATTGAAAGTTTGACTTTGTTATAAAAAGCAAAAAACCTTATGCCCACATCCAATATTCATAGTACCTTAGAAAGTTGAGACTTTACCTGATTGTCCATATGGAGTAAACGCTCCTCCACCGGTTGGAAGTCTGACTAGAAGTGAAAGAACGGCTGCACGATTGCCAATGCAAGGCTCAAGAGCAATTGGGCTTGGACACTCCTTAAAAATAAGCACAAATAAATTCTGACCCACATGTACAATTACAAGGGATCGTTATTACCTTTTTTGCAGGAGAAGGAGAAGTTGGAGTGTTGTCATTGGATGACTTATTTCTTTTTTCAATTTCAACTAATACTTGAGAAAAGGGGCGACTAGCCATCTGTTCCATTTCAACAAACATACGCTGCCGCCTTCTATACAAGTCATACTTTTGTTTTATTTTCCATAAAAATATGGCTACCAAGAGTAACAAAAGGAAACAAGAAGAAAATGTTATAAAGAACTGTTGTAAATTTAATTTAGGATATTGTGAGAATGAAATCTGAATCCATAGAGGCGGCTGGAAGTCATAAACGTAAACATAAAATGTTGTCAATGACACATTTTCAACTTTGCCAAACTTGTGATCGTTTTTGTTAAAACGAGTCCTGAAGTTAGAACAGTTGTGATTAGATACAAATGGCTTTTCAGGCTGATTCACTGAAAATATTATGACATGTCAATAAGTAAAATTATGCAAATTATTGTATTAACTTGATTTATTAACCTGCTTTTATGGTTATGTTCATTTTAGCCATAACTGAACATGTTATACTAAAATCAGCATCAACATCTGCTTTTGTAGGCTCATTTTTAAAATTGATCTGTGTATAATGTCTATCATCTTTTTTCGATAAGTTAAAAGTAAATTGGTAGTCTATTGTCAGATCATCTAAAATAAACAATGAATCAAAAATTTATTATAAGGCAATGTAGGCAAAAATAACTTACAAAAACATGAGCCATGATTGGTAGGATCACCATGATAATGATTTGGACCATCACATTTTTCACAATGGTCTCCAACAATTCCTTTTGTCGTGCAATAACATTTTCCAGTATCAGGCACGCACAAAGTGCCATGATTGTTACATTCACAGGCTAAAAGTTAACATTTTGATGTAGCTTCAAATACTTCAAGTGGAAATATGTAACTTACGAGTACAGTTCCCTCCATTAACCGGGTAGCCGTAATATCCAGGAATACATGTTTCACAATGTTCTCCGTATGTGAGATTCGCACAGGGTTGAATGCATACGCTGCTGTTGTTAGCACATGTACTGTGACCATTGCATTGGCAACCTTTCAGGACAATAGGTTATTTTGAACAACAAAATTACACTTACTGAGATTAAAATGTGTTCAATATAAATCTTACTTGGGCAATGTGTGAAGTACCAATGGTTTTTAGGACAAGTTGGAGGAGGATTATTACCCCCAGGTAAGCAAATACCTTTTCCTGTTCCTGTACCATCATCACACCAACCGCATTCTGGAGCATCTCTACATTCTGAGCACCATTTATGAGAAGTGCAAGCGGATTCACCTACGTATTATAACTTGTTAATTAGGTAAACGTATGCATACTTCTTTTTTAATATATATAAATAATGATTAGATGGATAACCTGGTGTGAGAGGGCAGCGACTCCTCTGAGTTGACCATTCTCGACATTGACCGTAAGGGAAAGAAGCAGTATAAGCATTTTTATCAACACATCTTTGTTCATTGTGACACCAAATGCACTCCTCCTGGGTGCAATTTAAGCATGAAGTTAATTCGCTGCAACTAGGCGCACAGTGACTAACTGATTCCTATAATTTATTTAAAAGCAAAAGTGTTTTAATTATATTGTGTTGTAATAACAGCAAATCAAATTTACTCGATTCACTTTTGGAGTTACCGTATTATTAGCTAAGCATTGGTTATAAGTCTTCCAATGACAGTTTGGCTGCACAATACACGTTTGACAACTGTGATGGATTGGACAATTAGAGCCTTCTTCAACCAGACATTCTGAGCTTAATGTTACTGCCTATATTATCACAACAAAAACCAAAACATTACCGACTGGGGAAAAAAATCAATTGTGTTTACATACCCTAACTGTGTTGTACGCAGTAGCATGTGGGGGTATCGGTTGTTTGCAAACATTATCATGTGTACAACTGTTTAAAAGGGGACACCACCCACAACCCAAGGATGTATGAACACATGATATACAATCAGTCAGCTGGTTGCAAGTTAACATATTAGCTGCAACTGTGGATCTACGTTCCGGTGGGCATCGACTGTAAAAATTAATTTTTATTATGGTTATAATGTGATTTTAGACTCACAAAACACTTACTCATAATAACTTTCATCTGGATCAAAATTAGGATTGACAAGAACCTCCTTGGATATATCAAGAACTGAAAAACATTTTGACTCTTTTCTGTCCCATATGCATTTAATACCTGGCCTAGTGTTTAAACAAGCTATCATCGTGGTCAGGCTTTTACAGTTTCCTCCTGTATATCTAAAATTTATTGGTTTTTAATTAATTGGGAATTAACTCTTTGTTTATGGCAAAAAGAAAGAAAAAATACTTGAGGATATCATTGAGCATTTGTCCATCAAATCCCCCATATATATACAATGAATCTGAAAAAACTGCAGCAGAATGACCAAATCTCGCTAGATCAGCGGTTAAAGCCGAGGGAACATGAAGAGGTGACCAAGAGTCACATATGACATCATAAGCGAGTGCTTCAGCCGAATAGCACTTAGCACCCTGGGATTGCGATGTGTCGTTATGTGTATTACCACCAAATACAATCATTAGACCATTAAGAAATGTGCCAGTGTGTAAAAAGCGTGCTGAAGGGCCATTGCTCAACAAAGTCCTAAAACACAAATTAATTTTTTTATAAAATAAACTATAAAATTCAGTTTTGTGTTACATGAACTCTAAATATAAAATCATACCATGTATGGGAGTCAGGCTCATAGGAATACAGTCGATTAGAAAGAAGGGGAGTGGCAGGTGATTCTGATATGAAGCCACCATACACGTAGATTTTTTCAGTGAGAGAATCCCAAGCACTAGAGTGCCCATAGCCTGCTTTCACAGGGAACCCTTTCGTCTTGACTATGCTCCATTCTCGAGTACCAAAATGGTACTCCTGCACAGTGTTCAAATAACCATATATAGGAGAATGGCCAAATATTACAACCATTCTCTCCAATTTCCGTTTACCCATTACAAGTGTAGCTGTATGTCCTGCCGACTTTAATGGACCTGGAAATTTTCAAAAGAGAAACAATTTCTGATTTAAAAAAACAATAAATTGATAAGTTGAATTAAAATCAACACTTTTATAAAAATAGAAAACCTCATTGCAACACTTAATAAAACATGATTTTGTTCCAGCTAATTAATTAATTTTAAACTAAACTAAAACTCCAGTATAATGATAAGAAAAGCTGAGCAAAGTCTACAGCTTTTTTTAAACTGCCAAATTTTGCTTGTTTCAAAATTTATTTATTTGGAGGATGGGAAAATCAATCATTGATAATTTGATTCTGGATACAAATTTTTATGTTCATTCAATTACACTTAGGACATTGCAAGACGAAAAGATAAGATGCATCAAAAATATTTTTCCGGTATTTACATTATATTTAATTAAACTTTGGTATTTTAATGGTCAGTAAAACCAACAGATGAATAAAATGCCTACCACAGAGGGATGTTGTGTTGCATGGTTCAGCCCGTACAGTGATGTTCTCCCACGACTTAGCACTGACATCAAAAGCCCAGAGTTCATTGCAAACCACTCCACCATTTTTAACCCCTCCATAAATATAAATCTTGTCCTGTAATTATAATAAAAAAATTACAGTGGGGAATCAAATTACAATTTTTGAAAACAGTCACTAACATGCATTCGTTTTAAACAAAAGTTAAATGTGGATAAGTACTTTCTCATGATAATTTAAATATTACACTTTATTAGTCATTAATTTAAACATATTGTTAATTATATTTCAATGTTACCAGACTGTATGAATATGTTATATAATAAAATATACCCAAAAAATAAAAAATAAACAAACTTGTAACTTTTCTGTAGATCCAGGTTAATACAACAAAATACAACTTTAATGATCACAGGGAAATCTATTTTTTTGTTTTTTCTTTTTTAAATATCAATTGCCAAATGTAGCAAATTTTGTTTTCTTTTTTATCAAAAACATTGTAAACATAATTATTTTACTTACTCCAAAAATAACTGCTGAATGTCCATATCTAGGAGTAGGTGCTGTCTTACTGTCCATGTGATTGGTTTCCCATACATTTCCTAAAAACATTATGATACAAGATTATCTTAATAATTTTTAACAATTTTTCTAAACTGTAGTACATACCAGTAAAATCATACGTGTATATCATGTCGGAGGTGTTGTAAGACTCCCCTCCAATAATGTGGAGGGAATCTCGCCAAACGACAGCAGTGTGCGATGCTGAACCTTTTGGGAGACTCCCTCTGGGAGTGACAACCTCCCAATACCCATGATCGGCAACTTGCGAACAGTCTTCACCGCGATACTTCGGATTACACTCACATTTGTGTTTGTCGGCTTGACACCTCCCGTTTGAGAAAGAGCAATTATTTGGGCATATTTTAGTATCACAGGCTTCACCAGTGTAAAAAGCATCACAAGTGCAAACCCCTTCAAGACAAACACCATTCCCAGAACAATTTTCACTTGAAATCCTACTGGGGCAGGAATTCAACCTGGAACATTTTTTTTCCCCACTAGAATATTTTCTTCTAGAGAAATTAAAATGTGACAATTTTGAAAAACTCTATAAACTTGTTATTTATCTGCTAGGAAAATAGATTAATGGTATCTACTTCCTCTATGAATATTTTTGCTGACAACCATTAATTTTTTTATCATCATGATCATTTCAGACAATTTTTTTCTTTCATAATATCAGATTAAAAGGGTTTTTATTTTTAACAAATATTTGTCAAAAATCTACAAATCAAACATTCATGTTTATGCATTTACATTACAAAGAAAAACTTGCAATTGTTATGTTACATAATAAATGAATAAATAATTTTAAAAATTAGTTCATGGATAAATAATTTATAATTATTCTAAAACGTCCATAATTACCTATATGATATGTTGAAACCTGACATGTTATAAGCGACATCGCTATAAAAATGTATAAGTGCATATCCTGAGTTGGCTACTATTTCTGGAATCCTTCTAATTTTGTAATCACCTTTATACATTAAACCACTGTGAAACAAAAAGAAAATACATTAAAAAAAAAAGATTACTTTCAAGTTACATAATTACAATTTTAAAATGATAATATAAAAATGTAATTATCATATTGTTTTGCAATATTGGCAAACAAAAATAGAACAGTTCTACTTTTATCGTACACTTTGGATTTTCTACAATGAAAACAGGGAAATTATTATTATTTTTAAATGCTGAGGCATGACATTTAAGAAACCTCAGGTGAACAACGCTAAAAAAAGTAAAATAAAAATTTAAATACAACAAAATTTATTTAAAAAAAAAATTACATATGGGATACAAAATACTTTTTTTTTACTAACCAGTACTGTGAGTAAAATTAACTTTTTTCACTTCCATTGTTCACTCCTCACTTCTGTCAGTTATAAACGCAAAACTAAACTAATTTAGCAACACATGCAAAGTGTCCAAATTGAACTTATCTGACTATTAATTTGTAGCTGTTTTTCCTTAATTGGAACCCTAGTTGAGAGTCATTAAAGTTGTTTGTTATTCAACAATAGAAACATTTGGTATCATACAAAAAATTAAAAAGAGAGGCTCGTAAATGTCCCTTGCCTAAGTAAAATATATATCATTCTACTACTTTTTCCTACTTTTCAAATGACAAATGATTGGCAAGTTGTAAATAATTAATAAACTGAGTCAAGGATGAAACTGTTTAAATCAATTTGTAATTATAATCGTTATTTCTATACAGAAAGTTTTTTATAAGTGGAAAATAAGAACAATTTTTTTTGCACCGAGATTCAGCTGGATACTGAGGCAGAGACAACCAGAGGCTGAATACAGTCAGTCCTCGGGGTTTAGCACCTAGTCATGACATACGGTGCAAATGAGAGAAAAAAAAACGAAAAAGTTGGTTTCCTTAAGTTTGCCTATTTTAATTTTATATTTTATAGATTTGCTTTATTTATTTATTTATTAAAATAATTATAAGTATACCATTTTTATTTTCAACTTATTAATGTAATTTATATAATTTTATTTTACCTTATTTTTCATTGTATGATTCACTATTCCCAAAAATAGTACGACACCCGATTTTTTATATATATTTTTTTAAATATCAAACCCAGAACAAACTTCTTCATCAAGCTTCAGGCACCCATAATTATCTTTGGCCTGTTGTCACAGAACCAGTGACAGGTTTTAATAAGTCATACAACACAGCCAAGTGGGCCTTTGTTGTACAAAGTTTCCATTGTAAGACAAATACAGACTGAACAGACTATTGTACGACTTTATTATAAACAAACAGGAAACTAATAGAATTATATAAGTCCACAATAAGTTAATGAAAAACAAAGTAGTAACTGGAAAATCTAAATTGATAAATTTGGCTAAAAATCATATTAAACTAAAATTCAAATAATAAAAACAATAAGCTAAAATGTACTTTTAACCAACTTGTTTCATTGATTGCTATAACAAACAAGGGAATAAATCTAACTTTTTTTTTTTTTTAAATGATATATTAACCAACTTACCTATAAACAGCTAAAAGGGGAGAATGGACTGAATCGCCATCATAAATGTAAAGGTGGTCCCACCCACACTCTGTAGCAAACTCCTCAATATGAAGACGAATGGAAGAGTTTGGGACCGCGCTTCCATCAATGAGCCAAGAGCATTTTACGTCTATCGAATAGTTACCGATGCCATCGTGAATGTAACCACTAGTGCCTGATAATCTGTAAAACAAAGGAAACAAAACTGTAACAAAATGAATCAACCATGTACAGTAGAACAATTTTTTAACCAAACTAAAGAGAGTGAAGGCGTTTCTAATAACACTATTTTTCATATAATCCATGGAAGCTGTTGGCATGCGGTAAACAGTGTAAAAAAAATTCCAATTCAAACTGAATGATACATGTATTTTACATACAATATGAACTTCAATTTAGTCAAAATGTATATAAGAGAAAAATAATTTCAATAAATTTTTCATGATTTAGCTTCTTTGCCTTGCATTTCGGCACTTAAAAGTGTATTCATGAAATTTAAATTTAGATTTTGGCCTCTGTTGAAATCCTAACATCATAATTAGTGGCTAGTTAACCAGGTCTCAGTTAAACCCAGTTCAGTTACAAAGGGTTTAACTGTACTTTACACATCATTTTATACTGTAATTATTATTATAGTATATTTTTTGTAAATTAAATTTCATTTGCCTATTCTTACAAATTTTGGCATCTACCAAAATAAAATAAGATCAAACTGCAGGTTCATCACAGTGTGTGACAATTTACAAAAATTTGTAAGTTTGCACTCTGAGTGCCTGGTTTGTCTAATTAAGCTGTTTTGTCTATATGGGTGTTCCAGCGTTGTGCCATCAATATAACTAAGTCTGTCGGGTACAAGTTGCAGGAGGCTTAAAAATTTAAATGTTTGTTTATTAGAAAGGTGAACAATAAATATGAACTATGCAGTGTCAATTCGGCTGGAAAGAAAAAAAAACCATAATCTGTTGTTTCAATCTTCATTTTATACAGCTTGATCATTTTTGATCATTCTGATCTGCCTAATAAAGTTTTTTGTCATTAGATCTGCTTTTTCCTGCCTTCAGTAGTTGGCCTGTCAAGTACAATCAATCGAGGTTTATTGCTCACATGACATAGCACAATTTATACAGCTTATCATCTCTGATCCTCCTGAGCTGTGCAATATCAATGGTTTTAGCCGCCAAACATATCTCATTCACTAACTTTAATGTTTGATACATTCCCAATCATTTTATAAAATAAACTTATCATCTTCATTGAAGATTAAAGAAGCTGACAATGTGTCTGACAAACTAAATCAATTAAAACAAGACGACAAAAATAAATAGAAAGGACAAAACTAAATGTTTATCAACCTGCAGACCCCAAGGGAAATATCAAAAATTATATTGTGTCAATTTGGCCAGAAAGCAAGTAAAAATAGATTCTGCTGCTTAAACTATTGTTTTGTATAGCTTGATCATCTCCAAACACATTGAGCAGTCTAATCCTGTTGTTACTAAGATAATCATAATATTTATTTTTTGAACAAGTTTCTCAGTAATTTAATATGAAAAGATCTTAAAGAAATTTAATCTGAAGAATTCTATCACCCTGGTCTGCTTAATTAAGAAGTTTTATATGTTAGATTATCCAACATTTTGCCATTTTTAGTAGTTGGTCAAACAGGTTAACGATGATCAGATACAGATACTACTTATATAAATTGATTTAAAAAATTACACCAATGAAAAGGAATTATAATTATGACAATTAGGCTGGAAAATAAGTTAAAACTTGTCCTCTTGTTTCAATTATGATTTTATACAGCTTGCATGATCATACAGAGTTCCCTGATATCAACGGTTTTGCCTGTCAGGCACATTCCAGCATCACACCAACTTCAGCGTTTGATTTTGAATACAACAAATATCAAACATCTGCGGTTAATTATGAGGTGTAATGAATATTTATGGATAAAATAAACGCACCAATCTTAAATTTTAATGTATTTAGTTTTATTCATATTTTGCAAACAAATAAGAGGTTTAAAAAATCTAAATTAAAAATATTTAAATTTAAAAAGAAAATTGTATTACCCAATTCTTAAAAAATAAATAAATAAATAAACTTTTTGTCCCCTTTACTACCAAGTATTTACACTTCTGGTATGAATCATGTTGGTTAAATGCCTTTGCATTCCTTGGAAAAGATTTCTGAGTAATTCTTTCCTATTCATCAAGATTAACAGTTTCCAACTTTTTTAGGGTGTTAGGACCTGGGTTTAGCTGAAGTATTTGTAGCTCAAGTAGGTCCAAAATTTATACAATTGGGTTCAAATCTGAACTTCGTGCTGGTCACACCAATCACTCAAGTCCAACCTCATTCAGGTAGTGCTTTATGCTATGCATGCTAGGGCCTGGCAATATCCTGCGTAAGCAAGAATCTCTCACAAACATGGGGAAGATACTATAAGATGAGTAGGATATAGGAAAAGTACAAGGGCAATACTTCATATTCTTTGATTATGTCTTATAAATACATCTGTGATGTTTGAGATCTTCCTCACGTGCGCATCAAAAAAAAAAAAAAAAAAAAAGTTTTACGACTCTCACCACATCTATAAAGAGAACTCGTCCTCAATCTTTCTATGTTCAATTCATCGTAGAGCACATTCGTGAGAATTGAAGCTGGGACATTTTCTGAGGTGTGGTAAAAACAGGTCTACGAGCTAGGTCCCGGAATCTGAGATTATTTTCATTGAGTTTTCTTCTTATATTCTCGAGGAAATCAAAATATTTCTGACTTGATATTTGACATCAGATTTCTTCTCCCATTTCCTGTAATGCTGCAGTTTTGTAAGGCTGATAACAAACGAATCTATCATTTCTCCCATCTGTAGACCTACATCGATCAAGCACCGAAGAACCTTTCTTATTGTTGAGTAATTTACTATCTGTCTTCACTAATAATGTTATGACCCTGACACTATCACACCCTTAAATGCCTGACTTGAGCCATTGTAAAGGTTTAAGAATAAGAATAATATCAAGTGAAATCAATGAAGGAAACGATAAACTCAAAGTGATTTTTAGGCATAGTAGAATGAAAAGGCAGTGCTACTTTTTGCGCAAATTGGACTAATCAGTTCAAAAGTAAATAAAAGAAGTAAACAAGGTATTATTTATTAGAAAGATAATGGATTTAATTTTAAACTAAATAAATTGAGTGGTGTTATTTTTGTACATTGGTATAATTTTCAAAAACCTGTTTGAAACTGTCTGAAAAGTTGTATGTTATTCTTACAGGATTATCGCCTAACAGCATTCTTATATCAAATTTGTGTGTCTTTTAAAAATCTGATTTTACATTTTGATTATGCATTTGTATTGCTCGGTCAACGTTAATTCCAACCAGTTATGTTTATTTGGTGTAATTTCTTAATCCTTTTTTTCTCTGCTTATCAGTCTCTGTGACGACGATTTCATGTAAAGGAAAGCTCAAATACATAACACAGCAGATCAAAGTTCAAAACCTCCAAAGAATCCAGAAACGACCAATGATAAACATGAATCCTACTAAAAGTTTTTTTTTCTAAAATTTACAAAAAGCATACAATTCTCCTCTCAACACGAGACAAAGCCGAATAATGGGAATTTATCAGTTTAAAATAAATAAACAAACAGTATAAAAATACCTTAATCGTCAGACTGACACGATAAGAATATTAATTAGTATTAAAAATACATTAAAATAAAAAAGTAACAACGAAACGGGCGAAAGAAATGGGGACTAAAAATAAACTAATAACAAACTATCAGGTCAGAAAGAGTTCGAGACTGGAATAACTGGCGAGCAAGGTATAATGCGAATGTGCT
The DNA here is from genome assembly GCA_039619505.1 of Cimex hemipterus. Taxonomy (NCBI): domain Eukaryota; kingdom Metazoa; phylum Arthropoda; class Insecta; order Hemiptera; family Cimicidae; genus Cimex; species Cimex hemipterus. The sequence goes on along the minus strand of CM077106.1, from coordinate 20,458,517 downwards.
CCGGGTACACATAAAACCGAGCCATTTGAAAATAATACGATTAAAAAAGGAATAAATCATAAATGAGTATGTAGAATATATTGTTTGTTGTTTATTTTTTCTAAGTGTAAAGTTGAAAATCTAAAGGTGCGGGATACTGACTTGACTTTTCCAGTACACCACTGACAGGAAGCTCCTCTCCAGCCGTCAAAACAAACACAAGTACCGTTTACACATTCACCGTTAATACAACGAACATCCGAACATTTAGAACTTAAAGCTAGATTTATAAAAAACGAATAATAAAACGTCACTACAACGAGAAATATGCGGAACTTATTGAATTTCCGTCTGTACTTGGATTTGAAAAATAATAAAAACATTTGGACAAAATTTGACATCTTTCCACGGTCATTTCCGCGAATGGACTGCCTGCCTAGGGCATCGAAAGCTTAAGCTTTTTAGTTAGGATTGACGTCACGGTCCCAAGCGACGGGCGACCTTATCGATAACGAGGAAAACTGGCTGGCCAATTTTCAAGAGGTTTGTCAAACATTATTTTCCATTCGGTGATAAACAAATTTGGAAGCACAATTACAACATACAACAATTTAACACCTAAAATGGTTATTTATCCTAAAGAAATACGACCCTAGCGGTAGTGTCATCTACTGATAAGTAGGAGACTCGTTTCAAACACAAATAAACCCCTAAACAAAATTCTAAAAAATTTTAATCTTTTCTAAAGCAAAGAGATAAATGTTTTCTTTATGATAACGAAAAGCCATAGAAAAAGACAAGGTTGACACAAATATTCAGCTCATTGCTCTGCCATTGAACAAGATTACAAAAAACTTTTAAGAATCGAGGGCACTGTTAATAGTTGGCCTCCTAATAACTTCAGATATTCTCAACATTTTTCATATATCATTGCTGCATATATATATTTAGCCCACCGTCATTGAAATTACAATAGACAAAATTAAATAAGACATAGCAACTTCATCAGTCTAAATCAGCAGAGAAGCTCTTGAGTACTAACGGCACACCGGCACAGGTGCTGAACAGTCATTCTCCTCCTTATCAAAATAGGTCATACATGACTGACGTATGCCACAGAGCTGAATATTCTTCTTCCAATAGAATTTGATGCAAATCTCAATTTCGGACTTTTCTTTAAAATAATTTAATTATATTATCTAACTTTACATGTAAGCATTAAATACATGATTATATTATAGTGCGAAATATTTTTTCCTGTAAATTGATTTGATAGATTCGTTAGATAAAATTATATTAACTTATATCTAGTAAATAAAAGTAAATAATCAATAATAATATGCATATAATTTTCTATATTGTCAAACTTATAGTTATACATATTATAAATTTGCATGTAATTAAACAAAATTATTATTTTAATTAAGTACTTATTACATAATTTACTTTTTGAATGAAAAGGTTATTTGTGTTATTTAACATAAAAGTACAAGTTTTTAAATTTTGGCGACGAGGAAGTCTTAGGTCGTCCTTAATGTTTTCAGAGAGCACTTATCAGCGCTACAGTCACTCACAAACGGCACTCACCAGATATCTGGATTCTGGCATTTATACTAGATCGTTTTTTTCCAAGTGAACAGTGCTTTGTTTTAACAAATCAAAATTCCTTACCAGTCGATGGCTTTGAATCAGGCTTAGAAAACAAGCCAATCCGTGCTTAATTCTACATACTAAAATGAAAAGAGTTATCGTATTCAAGAATGGAAGTGATGTCGATGGGAAAGTATGTTTTCAATTTCATTTTCAAAATTGATTACAATCCTCTCATTCGAGCGTTTATCTAGGTCCTTCTGGTCACCCATTCATTAGACGAGCTGCTTAAGGCTGCTGGGCAAAAATTCGGCATCTCTGCTAAAAAGATATTCACTCAGAAAGGGGGTGAAATTGACGACATCAAATTGATAAGGTGCATTTTTCAAAAATTTTCTATAATATATTTATCTACTGTATTTATTAACTTAGGTTTATGTACAAACCTGACACTGCAATGTTTTCGTTTAGTCATCAAATTTTGCCAACATGCCTATTTAATTTTACGCTTATCAAATTCTATCTCTAAACTGAGTATATGGTAACATTTCTACAAAACCTTTTTATTCTATTGTACAAAGCCTTCTATACAATTAGATTAGACTGGAGAAGGAATGGCTATGGCATATACCTTGCAGCCAGTATGGGTCTAGTGTGCATTTCCAGTGTTGTCTAGAGCCTTATTAAGCTTAAACATTTTTATCAGATCTCAAAGCTTTTTAAAGGATTCCTGGGCATTTCCTTCATACCCAGACTTTTTCTCTTCCTGGAGTAGGAATCTCAACCTATTTTAAGCCTTGACACCAACCAGGTCATATTCCACTTGTTTTTATTTCTGGTTGCTGCACAGGCTTGTTTCTGCTTTTTTTCATCTATTATTCTAGTGTTAACACATTAGGTTTACTTCTTCCAATAGTTTCTGTGATGAACTTTTGACTCTTTTTTGCACTCCTTTTTTTTACAATGGATACAAGGAACTGGAGTTGGTTCCCCTGAATACTGCAGCTGTACAGCTTATTGTAATTTATTCCTGTTTCCATTTTTTGTGACCTTACGACACACTTATGAATTAAGACCTTAGTGTGCCAGTGTTCTATCGAAGTAACTCATTCAGGATCACTGAGATCTGATCCCACCCCAGACTTCCCATTTCTTAGAGAGGCGGCCTGAAGAGCACTCATGGAAGGCAAAAAAGATTTGGGATCTAGAAAAAGCCTCAAGCTTAATGATTAGCACAAGATATCAATGAAGATGCACCATAGGCTTATAGTGATGTTCATGTTGTAAAAGGCTCGAGACTCATCTAATCATCTGTAAGCAATCTTCAGAGGCTCACCTTGCAAACCTCACACATAGCTGATTTTCTATTCTAATAATATTGATTATATTATTTTTCACCATTTACCTACCTATTTGTTCATACTCACTGAGCGAGGTAGCCAATGGCTTTGACAGGTTAACTGCGGACACTTGTGGAATGGTGCATTGAACTGGTTCAAAAAGTATTTTTCTAGAGTGAAACAAAATGGCAGTCATGACAGCAAGAATTGGGATGCCCAGTCAATCTTACACCCATCGATGTAAAATCCTAAATAAATATTATAAAATGTGTATAGTAGCATCATAGGTCCTGACAGATTTTGTGGTTGATCTGCCTCACCTGATTCTAAATTGGATAGACAAGAGTGATCAAAGTGTTGTTTCAAGGTAAATCTTATGACAGGTAGAAAAAGGCTGCTCAACGTATGCCATCTAAAGGATGGCCTCATGTTTTTTTTAGCATAACAGGCATTCCTAGCTAATTGGGAAAAAAATAGTCAATATTTTCATCTCTTGAATGAATGAATGTATTTATTAGCATTAATGTAGTCTAAGAGTGAAATATACCATTTAGAGCACCTTTATAATTTCTCACACAACTTATAAACATAGTGTACAGGGAAATAGAAGATTATCTAAAGAATTGAGTGAACCGTCATCCTACAGATTTTATGTACATAAGAATGTACTCAAAAATTTGTATTAACTTTTTAATTACTTTTATCAGCATCTTCTTAGTTATATAATTACTTAATTAATTATACACAATTTTTTAAAAATGAAAAATTTGTACCAGACAGGATTTGATCCTATGGCTTTTAGATAAATATGTCACTGCTTTATCACCATCATCCAGGCCACAAACTTTCTGTTTTGACTCCCTATTTATTGGGTGATCACAGTCATGGCAGTTCAAGTGGTAGAGCATTGGCACGTTTAGCTGAAAGCCGTGGGTTCAAATCCTGCCTGTAACAAAATGTTTCATTTTGAGAAAATTGTGTATAACTAATTGAGTAATCAAGAATTGTGAATACTTATAAAACTGTATCAGTAGGCCTTAGAACCTAACTTCAATGAGTAAAATGGACAACACTAAGGTCCATAATCATGGTCTACCTTGCGGAGAGGTGATTCTCATGTTTCACCAATTAAACTATGATTCTAATTAACCGTTTAATATACTGTAATAGAAAAGACTACAATACAAATGTTATGGATGTATATTTAACAGGATAGGATGCTGTTTTAAAAAAATTGTAATTAATTGACCATAACAATTATTTTTGAATTATGAAATTTATGTTTTTCTTGTTGATATTCTTGAGAGGCAATGGCTTATTTTTTTTAGGGACGATGATATTCTTTATGTATCTGGTGGCGAGGGTTTCATTTCTCAAGTTGATTCCGTCAACAGCAAACTCAATAGCCTTTCACTCCAGCAAGAATCCTCAAATGCTGCCATCATTGCGGCAACAGTTGAAATGAAAAAGGAGAACAAACATCCTGGACATTGGATTACGCTGAATGTCGGAGGAAAGTATTTTACAACATCAAGAAGTACACTCGTCAGCAAAGAGCCGAACTCTATGTTGGCCAGGATGTTCGCAGAAAGGGAATCCGGGTATTTCATGAGCCCGAGCAATGTCGACGAAAAAGGAGCATATCTCATTGACCGCAGCCCGACATATTTTGAACCTATATTAAACTACTTGAGGAATGGACAGCTTGTATTTGATAACAACGTTAATCCTGAAGGCATTCTTGAAGAAGCTCGTTTTTTCGGAATCGATTCTGTAATTCCACACCTAGAAAGCCTTGTATCTGCTGGACAACAGACGAGAGACAATCTTCCTTTAACAAGAAGAGATGTAATAAACGCCTTGATCAAGACATCATTCAACACTGAACTGAGATTCCAAGGTGTCAATCTGGCTGGATCTGATCTTTCAAGATTAGATCTCAGATTCATCAATTTCAAAGTACATATTTTCATAATTTTAATTTTAATTTTTTTTTAATGTTAATTTCTTTTTTTTAGTTTGCATGTTTACATGGATGCCGAATGGTGGGTGCAAACTTGAGCTATTGCTGTCTGGAACGAGCTGATCTGTCTCATGCAGTACTGGAAGGAGCACAACTTTTAGGAGTGAAAATGCTTTGTGCCAACTTGGAAGGTGCTAATCTAAGAGCCTGCAATTTTGAAGACCCAACAGGAACAAGAGCAAACATGGAAGGTAAATACTAAAATAAAATCTTACTTTACATCAAATAATTATTTTTAATTTTTTTCAGGTGTCAATTTGAAAGGAGCAAATTTGGAAAGCAGCAATATGGCTGGTGTGAATTTGAGAGTAGCTAATCTAAAAGGGGCTAATCTTCAAAATTGTGACCTACGTGCAGCAGTTCTTGCTGGCGCAGATTTACAGGTATTTTTTCCCCCTTTTATACCAATTATTTTATAACAACCGTAAAAAAAGGACAAAGTTATCAAAACTGCTACTTGATTTTAGAACTGTGACCTTTCGGGCAGTGATCTACAAGAGGCGAATTTGCGCGGAGCTAATCTCAAAGACGCTTCCCTCGAGTTAATGCTGACTCCTCTCCATATGTCACAGACTATTCGTTAATACCCTTTCCCTCTTCAATGGGAAATACATTTATGTGTCAAGTGAATAATAATAATTTTGGAAATGTATACATTTTACTTCCTATTTATATTGATTTGGCTGTGTCATATATAATTTATGAATTTTTGTGATAATAGTATGTATTTATATAATTGTACTTATTTATCGTTGGCTAAATATCTAATTTGAGTTTATATATATTTTTTGGTGGGGAGGGTATGGTATGGAAAGTTTTATTTTTTGCTGATACTGTGATTATGGTGTCTTTTTTTTTAATTAGCCTTACTGCTAATTGGTTTTTAACCATTCAATTTATGTAAATTATTATGCATTTGATTTTGAGACAAATAAAATTGAATTTATGCTTAAAGTAGAAAAGTAATGTAAACGATACATTAAAAATGGATTGATTCATTATTGATCTGAGATTTAGATTATAATTGATTATCATGCATGTGAATTCACTGCAAATAAACACAGACATGTACTGTTTATGGTTTACAATTTCTGCTTCTTTCCTTAAATTTTTCTTTTAAATTAATTAATTTATTTTTATTGAATTTTTTAATACTCATAGTTGTATGTTTATGAATTGGGTAGGGAGGGTTGTGCGAAAAAAAGTGGAAATCGAACCCTCTACTATAATATGCAGGGTTCTGGGTATAAAAGTGCAACTAACATGGCTACTACTCAGCTACTGCAGTACTATGTTTATGAATTTTCTGTTGCAAAAATATTTCCATTTAAATATTTTAAAAGGATAGTGCTTACATAAACCAGTCCATCCTTTTGAAAAATTGTATTTACACTTTCTATCAGAAACTTAAAAAAAAAAATATTCTGCTTTTCTTTTTTATACAGTATGTTAAACTGGCACTGGATTCATCTCACTGCATGTTGTACAAAGCTGAAAAATCTATGAGTGGCATTGGAATACAAGTGTAGACTGATAAGATAAAGTGCTAGTTCAACATGAAATTTTTTCTTATTAAATGTTCATAAATAGTAACTTTTAAACATTTTTTTAAAAATTAAGAATCTTAAGAAAAATTATCTTATATGATCTTGTTAAAAGAAGATATGATTGTAAACTTGGAATTATAGAATGGAATTATAATTATAATTATATTATATAATATAACAGCTTTATTGAGACCCAACACTGAAGATAACAAAACCAATAGAACAAACCAGTGAATATAGGCAGACTAAGAATGATCAGTAGTGTCCAATTTTAAACAAACGCCTAAAGGTAAAATTGCAAATTTTATTTAACAAGTGAAATATTTTACATTTTGAAGCATTGAACAAGATTACTGTCATAAATAGAAACTGCAAAAATAGAGCCTGATAAGGTCAGAAATTTACCTCCAACTAGCATGCAATCTTTTACCTGAGAAGAAAATTTATGCACAACCGACTGAAACAAAACAGCCCAATATGTTTTAGTCAGAAAATGTTAAATTTTAACATGGAAATACTTACAATATTATCTTGTTTGATAATTTGCCAGATTTTAGCAAAGGAATCTTCAGATACGGAGAGGACAAAGCCAGATTCTGGAGCGACATCTATTGCTGTTATCCACTTAGCATGAGCGCAGACTTCAGCAGATAGCGTGACCTCCCTCCTGTTCTCATTGATCGAAAAGAGCCTTATGTGTCCAGAGCCATATCCTGCAATAAGGATGTTCCTCCATATCTGTATACTCGTGCATGCTGAGCCATAGCTGGCGATATTCGCCCATTGGATCATTTCTTCCGGCATTATTGAAGAGAGCACAATTGATCCGGCATCATCGCAAGAAGCCAGAAGTTCCTTACAACTGGCCAAGTCTGCTATCGGCGAATTGTGCATCTGCTTTCTGTCTATGAATATCAAGTTTCCATCATCGGCAATCCCAAACATCCTGAGAACACCGCTATTATTGCCTGTTCATTTATAAAACGGTTAGTCTGAGCTCGGTACGACAATAAAGTGACCATACCGACGCAAACGAAGTCTCCCGGAGGATTCGCTAGTCCTCTGGCAAAATGTTCTCTATCCTCTGGTGAATCATTGCAAGCATGAGAAAATCTCAAAGCAAGAGTACTTGAGTCAAATATTTGAAGGCCTACAGTTGAAGCGACAACAAGACATGCTTCATAATTAAGGTAACACCACATAACCTAATAAAATGGTATTTTAAGAAGTCAACGTACCATCTCACAGGCAGTTCTAATTATTAAATTCATTAGAAAACAGCAATTTTATAATATTAAAATTATGAAACTGGTGCCCTGAGGGGCAAAATAAGTTACCTACTTATTTATGATACTTACATTTTCATATACTCTTAAGGGCTAAGATATAAAATATATCACAAAATTATTTATATCACAAAATTCTCAACTAATAAATTTATTTTTAAAATGTTTTGGTTGTTTTACTGTCCTTGTGATAGCTTATTCTAAAGGGGCTTATGCAAGTGCTGGCTATTGTAAGCAGCAAATCAAACTGTTTTTTAAAACTGAAAAAAGATACATGTAGTGTGTGCATTGGCATTGACATTTCCGAAAATAAAATTTTTACTAAATTATACAAAAGCAAATATTACAATGCATCATCAATGTTCCTTACATCAATGTACAGCTGATAGAGACATGTACAAAGTTTAATGTGAGCTCAATTTACAAAAAAATTACAAGGGTATTGAAACTACAAACTTATATGAACCCTCAGGATGACGGTGTTTTTTTGAGAAAAGCCCATTAATATTATCACTTTGACTTAAAATTCGGTACCTTCACATTAGTGATAAGTCAATGTATGTGACCTGCCTCAGGGCTAAGTTATAACGTTGATACCTAAATTATAACAGAGACCAACATTATACAATGGATAAGAGTAAGCTCACCTACTTTTATACTAGACTACACTGGTTGTGGTGCACAAGTCACAAAAGGCTGGCTCCTACTTTTGTTGACAACACAATTAGACAAATTAAAACCATATAACAATTAAAATAAAATTTGCTGGACAATAACATCGACAGAGCTTTCCGGAATGCCCTGCCTAAGATATTTTGCCTCTATCTCCACAGCTTGTCTAAGAGCAATTCAAACTCCTCAAAAAAGAAGACGACATGCTCAATCTCTTTTGAAATTTTGAGCTGTGTGAAACAACAAATGGCAAATTTCCAGCAGGAATTTTCACCATACAGTGTCCAAATCCAATCTTTTGTAGTCAGATAGCAGATAAACTTATGGCCCAATAATGAATTGGCGATCAGAGCCAAGCTTTCTCACGTACAATTCTAACATGACATAAATCCCTATGTACAGTAAGTTCTTATGTTCTGGAAATGTGGAATAATGTGGGTAGTAAACTTCTTCTGCACTCAATAACGCTATATTTTTGACTAAAGCTGTGGTATAAAAAAGCATATAATATAAACATGCATCTCAGGAAAGAGTTGAATACCGTAACAATAAATTTATCTACATATTCACCCCACCTTTATTAATTTATAAGGGGTGGTGATGATTTAAAGAGTATTATTTATCATAATCCAATTATTAAAGCAACAAGGGTTTGCTTATTATTTGTCTCAAATCCTTTAAAACCATAGAAATGATTCTGTGTTACAATCAAAGAGGATTTATGTCACACAAAAATAAATATGAATGGAGGCAACTGTTTTTGCCACTCAGCGTATCTTAGATTAAACAAATGTCAGTTTCAAATATTTTTTACATAAAAATAGAAAGTGTTTGGAATTAATACCTGGGTTACAGTTGCAGAATACCTATCAGCGCTGTCAGTACAAGATATGTACTGCGAGTTAATGTCTTGCGACCTTGTTGGAATTATGTTAATATAGCCACTATGTATTACACCTATTGCTTCCGAAGATCTCGAAGGGTCCAAGAGTTTACAGCTCAAATTGTTCGGCAGGGCTGAAGCAGTTGCCACAAGCAGGAGCGTCTTGTCTTTCTCATACATTTCTTAATGCTGATGAGATGACTAAAAGCGACTCAAGGTTTTGTTTAGAAGGTCAGTCTCCATAGTTACTTGTCACATCAAAGCACAGCTAATGGAAGTTCCATACTAAAGATCACGAGTATCCTTGCTTGCAACTCTCAAATGTGAAACTAAGGTGATATAGCATTTTTTCAAATTTATGATTGCTAGTATATAATGTATAATTATATTATATTTTAATAAGAAAGAAAATACCTATTGGATAATAACAGTAGGTAAATAAGCTAAATTTTGCAATAACATATGAATAAAGAAATATAATTTAATACGATGATTGTTCGGAGATCTCACCATCATATTAATTCCTCTAGTTGTTCATCATTGTTGTTACTGATCATTTCCTTGTCCCCTTGCCCATTCTTCTCTCGTCTAAAAAATATCTACAAAAATTATATTTATTTTATTCTTTTTATACGATACCATCCTGATAATTTGCATCGTTTTAACAATGCAAGAAAAAGATAAAAAATGGCTAAAAAGATGTAATAGTAATGATGCAGCATAGGTTTTAGAAAAACATTTTCTTTATCATGCCAACTTTTCGGTTTTTATTGATCATCTTCAGGGCTCAAAGTGTTTATTTTCTGAACAATTGTGCCATTCTTGTGTGTTGTATTAACAGTGCCATTAATCACCACACATAATTTAATACACTATGTGTATTATGAAACAGAAAAATTTACTGTAACATTTAAAATAAATATCTCATTATTACGTACATTTTTTTAAATGTAAAATTACACTAATCATCATTGAAAAGTATAGGACTAAACTTTTGAAATTTTTTTTAACAAGGATTTGCAGAAATCATACCAATCCTCGGGGTGGAGGTGTTTGTTAAAAAAACACCATTTGTAAGCAAGGAACTGGTGTTAAACTGAACTGCAGTTGTTATTTTAGGAAGTACAAAAAATTTGAATGACTGCCATTTTGCAAAAGTAAGTAAAGTACTCCCTGTACTTACAGTCCCGTCCAACTACTCATCGAGTCATGGAAGGGTCAAACCACTTAACAATTCAGAATTGGAACCGGAACCGCTAGCCTGACTTTTACATCAGACACCCTAACCACCACTTGTCCACCTTGAGATCTCCAAAGCTTGAGTATATTATTTGGTCATTATTATGAGAAGTACGAAAATGAATATAGTGTGGATTCACAGTACTACACAAATAAATGTATAATTTGCAATTTCTACAGAACTATTACATTATTACAAATAAAATAGAAGGATAACCAAATCCAAACTACATTTTACACCATAATACATTTTTTTTTGGCTATTTGTCTTTTAACCTACTAGAGCTGAAACACCGTAGTGTAGTAAATATTACTGAAATGACTTCTGGTTTCGAAAGTAAATAGCATACAAAAAATAAAATAACTATGAAATTTGAGGTAAATAACGATGTAGAAAGTATGAAAACAGTGAAAAATATGGTCCAAAGTGTGGGACTGGGAATTAAGAAAAAATAAATTACTCACAAATTTACAAGATTGCATATATTCAATGAACTGTCATCCTCATATTCTCTCTCAAAGGTATATCATTTATATATATTTTAAATTTAACAGTTGTTCTTTTTTTCATGTTTACATATTGTATATATATATATATGTATACACATACATATATAGCATCAAAATGAAAGTATTATCATACATACCCCATATGTACTATTAATTGTTCTACAGTAGTTTCTTTTTTTTTCTTCTTTTTCTTCAATTGTAATAGCTAAGGTTTTTTTTCGATACACATCTATACACATATAAACATATGTATATATGTATATATACATATATAGACGTATGTATATATGTATGTTTATATATTTATAGCATGTATAAACCTAAGAGAAATTAAAAACTACGCACTAAACTTAATTATTTAAAAAAATTATTTATATTTATTATTTAAAAAAAAGAAAAGAAAAATAAAAAGCTGAAAATTAACACAGGAGTTTTGAAATTTAGTAAACAATTTTTTTCTTTTTACATTAAAATGGACAATTTTCAGGGCACAATCAAACGATAACATTTTTCATCAATTAGCAAAAACCATTTTTCATTTTGAGAGAGAGAGATAGAAAGAGAGAGATAGAACCATTAAAAATAATTAAACATTGTGTATGGTTCCTCTCTCTTTTTTCCTTTTTGTTGCCATTTTTTTTTCCTTTTTGGAGTGCCCATAATAACAAAAATAAAAAATAAATCTCACAAAATTTAAAAATAATGCCTCTTGAAATATTTATAAACCACATATCAGACTGACCATTATGTAAAGCATCACCGATAAAAAATAATAACAATAAGCTTATTTATATTTGATATATATATATTCTTTTTAATACAAAAATTGTTTCATAAATTGTGTAGTTTTAAAGAAAATAACAAAACTTAAAAAATTGGACACAGAAAATTTTGTTTGCCCTTTTTAAATAAACGTTCAAATTTTTTTTTGTATTTTTTTAAAATATTTTCTTTGTATTATAAATATTTATGATCACCACAGAAGTGTTTCTTTTCAATGTTTTCCTCCCCATCAGTTTCACTCTCTTCTTTCTTTTTGCCTCCATAAGTCCTTTTGTGTTTTCCACTTACACGTTATGCTCACTTTATCTTTTAATTTATAATAAATAAACAATAAATAAAACCCCTGTGATGTTTATTTGAAAGTATTTTACTTGCGCCTCACCCAAATCTGAATATACAATAATAATAAAAATACAATTCCGACAAAACCTAGGCTGGAATAAATTTTCTACTTATATACAATACAATTCAAAATTATATAATGGGAACCACAAAAGCAGATTTTTTTATATCTATTTACTTTTAGTTTTATGTATATAATTATTATAAAATAGTTTTTTTTTTGTTGATTAAGCAAAACCTTTTGTTGCACCCACTATATCATATACATATATTTGTTTTAGAAAAACTTCATAACCTTGTATACTGCCAGTGGGTTATGTGTTTAGCTTAATAGCAGGATTTTATTTTTTAAAATAATACAGGGATATGATACAAGTACTTTGTTGAAAGTTACAAGGTTACGAAATTTAATTATCATCCCAAATAAACCATCTAAAGGAACAATTATATTAATGATAAATGTGATATACAATAACAACCGAGGTTTGCTACTATCGGTGAAAAAAAGTTAAAATGAAAACCATAGTAATTAAATTTATTACAAGTACAAAATATATTAGAGGCACATTTTATGGAGTTATTTTACTAAGTACATTTTCAAATATTTCTCTTCTGTAGTATGTCAATTGTTGTGAGAACATTTTTTAAATTTTTCTTTCTTTTTTAAATGCGATTCAAAAACGATTTTAGGAAATTTCAAAAAATTAAAATGAGAAATTTTCGTTAAATCGTGTTTTCATCACAATTATTATATAAAAACTTGTGACTAGCTAGCTGTTTTATAGTTGTAATGTAGTCTGTTTCATTTTTTTGAAATTACCTAAAAATAAAAGATAAAATGCCTTAACTTTATAAATTTGTTGCTGTCCTCTTTTCATAAAAGTCTGTACACCCTAATAATTCTTCCTTCTTTTTCTGTTAATATTCACACACAGCAGACAAAAGACACACACTGAATATTTGTTTTTTATGATATTAGAATCATCATGCTGCAAACTGTTATCACTTTGAAGAGCGTAAAGATGTTCATACAAAAAATAAATTAAACAAAAAGAAAGAAGGAGAAGACAACGACGAAAAGGAAAGAAAAGAATAAAGTTCTTTCCCCTTTATACTACTATAACTTCACTTTTCACAATCTCTCTTGTAAAAGAAATAAACTCATTCACAAGCCTCTTCAGGGTTTCAACTCTTCAATGGACTTCAGAGGGTTCAGGTTTCACCACATGGTGGTTTGTTGGATCTGCACTGCTAAGAGGCTGAAAAAATATAAATATTTTAAACATACATTTAATTTAAACGTATTAAATAGATTTATCAATTACCATATCTTAAACGAGAGAAGTCCGTTACATCAATATTTGTTTCCTGATAAAATATTATAATTTTTTTATTTAACATCTTAGAATGTTCTCTATGTTACTGAATTTACTATTCCGTTCTACAATATGCATATCGCAATAAATTAAATTCTTCTCTCAAATTTAAAATGCCTTTAATTTTCTCTAAGATGCTTCACTTATCTCAAAAATGGATTTTTTTTCTAAGTCAGGCTACATAATTTATAAATAATTCACTCAATCATATTCTGAGTGTAAAAGTGATTTTTTGGGGAGGGATGTAATTTCAAAGTGGTATTCATGTGGTGTTACTGTTATTTTCTATCCTCCAGCAACTGGAAGAAATTTAGCACTGTTTATGTTAACATCTCTGGTACAGGTTTGGTGCCAAAAATAACACCTAAAACTGTGAAAACCATGAAAAAATATACTGTTATCAAAATTTTAGTCGTGACCAACAGGATCGGTCATGTCAAAAAAATTACAATATAATAATCATTTTGCTGGTTTACCACTGGAGCCAAATAATAATTCTTTTGGGCATGATATTCTCTAGTGCTATACCTATATGTTTTGATGTATTGAATCAACTCAGGTAGCATTCAGCAATCATTCTACAAATTCTGAAGAAATAAAAGTACAATAAAAAAATTATTGAGTAAACAATTATTACTTGTCGGAAAGTTCAACGTGACGTTTTTCCACATATAGGTTTGTATAGAATTTGTGAAAAAGCTGAACATGATGTTTTCACACTATTTTCAGTTTTGTCCAGATTTAGTATATCTCAACTTATCTTACATTTATAAATCTTATAAAATTAAAAATCAAAAGCTACATAACCCACACTTAATATTGTTATAAAGTAACACCAACTCATTGTTAGAGATGAGAACAGTTTCTATTTATTGTTGTCTAATTATTGTTAAAAACCGAATCCTATGAATCTGAAAACTATATTTAAAAATGGGGAAGCAATTACAAACACCACATTTTTATTTTATACTTCTTCAATTCTTTGCCATCAGTAATACTAACTAAATTTGTTCTAGTATAGTGCATTTAAGAATAACGGATTTACATATGAAACATAGTTGTTTCATAATGTATTAATAGTATTGACTTTTAGTGTTTCTTACAATTTGGAAATTTAAAAAGTTAATAAATCATAAATTAAATGATAGAGGAGAATGAATAATGAATGCAATTTTCTAGCAAAATTAAAAGTGTATTTCACAAACAGTTGAAACTTTTGTAAGTAAATTCCTTTCTTAAGTGTAATTTAGATTATATAAATGGTGTAATTCTTTCTGATTATTAGTTTTACAAATGGATAAATGTGTATACTTCAGTTTAACCACAAGAATTTAAATCCCTAGAATTCATCATAATTAAGATCAAGGGAACAGTATAACAGGTTTTAAATTTTATTGTTCTCAAATTGTGTCTAAAAATTATGATCGAACTCATAAAATTAAAAAAGAAATAATATGGTTTTTTAAATATATTTTTATATACAAAGATTTTGCAAGAATTAAAGTGTGGGTAATTTAATTGGTTCTGTTGTTTTGATGGCATACTTATTGGAGAGAAAAAGATTAATTTCAATGGAAATGCACATAAACAGTATTCCCAGAATGCTAAGAACCACTGGATATTAAGAGTATATCAATTGATTTGATTGAATACTTACGATATTGTGTGGAATCTGCTGCTGAGGTGGTGGTTGCTGTGGTTGTGTGGGAGGTTGAGGAGGCTGGGCTGCGGAATGAGGTACAGTATCATGAGCTGTAGTTGAGTGGGCTTGCTGTACTGGAAGTGCTGACGCTACCACACCCGCACCTGAACCTGCACCTGCTGCTGCAGCTGCAGAGGAATAGTAGCCACCGTTGATGCCAGCTGAAAATCACACAAGTAAGAACAATTCCTTTTCAAGTAATCATACTGGGATTAAAATATTCCCTT
Source organism: Cimex hemipterus (assembly GCA_039619505.1). NCBI lineage: Eukaryota > Metazoa > Arthropoda > Insecta > Hemiptera > Cimicidae > Cimex > Cimex hemipterus. The sequence goes on along the minus strand of CM077106.1, from coordinate 20,443,018 downwards.
ACATGACTTACCGTCAGGTGCGGACACGCCTGGGTACCCAACAGCAGTTGGGAAGTATTCTTTGTTCACACAATTTCTGAGGCACTCTGGTATGCGACCAACAATCGCTCTCCTAATTTCTGAAGCAGCCATCTCCCTGAGCTCCGTACACGATGCATCAGAATAGAAGGCTGCATGTGGTGTAACAAGAAGATTTGGAGCATCCTTTAATGGTCCTGTAACATTTTAAATTATTATATTCTTGTTTTGCTATGTTATTAAATGGCAATTTATTACGTTGGTCTCCTTGGAATGCATTATAAGGCTCAGATTCATGAACATCAAGAGCCGCAGCGCGTATCCTCCCTTGCTTCAATGCAGTTGCCAAGGCTTCATCGTCAATCAAACCACCTCTAGCTGTATTCACCAAAAATGCCCCTAAAAATACTCAGTTGATCAGACTATAGTTACATTATTGATTAATATTATTGTTTCAAGTATTATTTTAATTAAAAGTGCTACACTATTTTGATTACTTTAAACGGAACTAAACAATAAATTAAACAATAAATAAGAATTTTAATTTTTAGATTAAATACATTGTTTAGATTTAATTACTATTACTAACCTGGCCTCATTTGCTTGATTGTAAAGTCATTAATAAGGTGGTGATTATGTTCATTCAAAGTACAATGAAGCGAAACACAATCTGATTGGAATAAGAGATCCTAAAGAAAAAAAGAAATTAATAAAAATCTACAACTTAAGAAAGATAATTTTTATTCAGCATAAAGCATCTTACCTGTAAGGTATAAACCCTTGTAAGACCCAAACTTTTTTCGATACCATCTGGCAAATATGGGTCATAAAAAATTACATTAAAACCAAAGGCTTTTGCTCTGAGTGCTACTGCCGAACCGATCCTGCCGAGACCGATTATGCCAAGAGTGTCACCCCGGATTCTTGCACAACCTTGTGCGGCTTCCCGTACCTGTTCAGGCCCTGTAAACTTCTTGCCTTCCCGTACCATATTTGCTAACCAATATGTCCGCCTACAAGATAAAAATATGATTTAAAAAAATAGATATTATACCTATATGTTATTAGCATTTATTTTAAAAAAATTCACCTGTAAAGATTGAGAATAAGACATAAAGTTGTATCTGCTACTTCTTCGACACCATAACCAGGAACATTACAAACAGCAATGCCCAATTCACCAGCAGCTTTGACATCAATGTTATCAACACCACTTCCTATTCGAACAATGATCCTAAGGGTTTTAAATTTTTCCAAATCTTCTTTCGTTAGAACTATGGTGTGCCACATTAAAGCACCAACAGCTTCATTTAATACCTAGAATATGTAAAAAAATTAAATAAAAACTTATACTTGAAAGTAGTTGGCTTCTTAAAACAAAGTTTGCATATCATTCTAACAAGCTTTAGTATATTTGTACTATGCAATGAATCTCAGAAGTTATATATCATGAATCGTCTATGATTCACTAGCAAACATATCTGCTCAGGTTCTGTCCCCTGCGCTTAATTTCATCATAGATTCCCACTGAATAAGTAAAATTGATTAATTTTATAATGTTTCAATTGGTCCTATTGCTAACCTAGAAGGTTGAAGGTTCGAATCCAAGAAAACATCTAAACCACACTTTACATAAAATTATAAATCACTGAATAATTGTTCTGGTTCAGCAAGGGGGCCAATTAAAACATAATATATTTACTTGAAAGACCAATACTTTGCTAACAGCTCCCTGTGGCCTCTTCAAGTTTGTTAAGAATCCAAAAAAATTACACCTAATTTGAATATGATTTTTAAAAAAGAGGTGTGTTTGAAAAAGGTGTAGGTCGAGTGTGGTATCTCAGGAGTACAGAAATCTCAATAGCTTAAGTGGTTAGCACAGTGATGGATTTGAATCTCAATTGTGACACTAACCTTTTCATATCAACCACCAAAGAAAATTATAAATTTAATTACCTTTTCATGGATCTCAGAAGTAGACTGAGCATCACAGAATGCAACTGTGGCTACATCTTTAAGTATCGGCATTTCAATGGAACAGTCACGCCCATCGAGGAGGGCGACAAGTGGTCTCGTCTGCATGGGCCCATTCGCGATGGGACCTCTGAGTGCATCTAACCTTGGGCGTTTGGCCAGCATTTTCCGCTTATCCATTATATCACGCATTCATCATACACCATTTATTGTCCCTGAAAAAGAAATATATATTAAAACAAGTGGCCAGTTGAAGCAAAAGCTTCATTCTACTGTCAGAATCATGGATCAAAATGATTTATGGAAAACCGATTGTAAATAACAAAGCAAACTGTAACACTGCTATTCATTCATTTTCTCAAGTTATGGGTCATTTTGGCGTCCTATCATGACTCAACACAGGTTTCGATGAATGAATGGATATAACATTGGATCACAATGACGACTTAAAACAGAAATTAACTTTGGACTGCTTTGACGACAGCACGAAACAAAGATGTGTCGATGACCTGGCAGTTCTCCTTATGAAGAGTTAATTCTTCCACTGTAGGTTTGTTAAATCTATGCATATGCATCGGGGTATCAACAATATATCTAACTATCAACAAAGGCATAAGAATTTTAGCCAGTACTATCTGTTAAAACTGTGCGGCTTTTTTTTCTTTTTTTTTTTTTTTTTTTTAACTGGACATCTGAATTAGCTTTAGAGGACTCTAAAATATAAATGACCATGTGATGGAACTTCACCCTCACAATTACAAGTAATATAGTAATAAAGAAATATAATACAAAATAACACAATATTAGTGATTTTTTTTTTTTTTTGCATAAATACTGTATCTGTAAGGTGGAGAGACATACACAATAGCCAACTGTTGACTAACCTTTAATAGCAGCACGTGCCCCCACCTTTCATATTTTAATTACTTTTTTATCATCCTCTCCATTAATAATTTATGGTTTTGATGTCAAGGCCTTCTTTTAAGCTACCAAGAAGAAAAATCTGTGAAATCGGTTTGGATGTAATTTTGATTGGCGTTTATAATGATATACAAAAATATAGTTTTTGTATCAATTGAAAATTGTGATTAACCACAAAACATGGAATTGTTATGGTTGGATAAATAGAGCAAATAAACAGAGATACAAGAAGAGATTAATCTTTGATATAATCCATAATACTTTTGTAGTAAATAATTAAACATTTTCACAAAAACATTTTTATCTGAGATCATTTTTAAAATCACTAATTACTATCAACAATAAATACATTTACCATTTACAGTCTTCAAAATATTACCTTTGGTTTCATTGAATTTTGCAATATTCCTGTGTTTATACTTTAGTCAATACAATTCTGAGACCCTAGTCAAAAAGATTCATTTAACATCGTCTCTTTCAACCCATTTTAAAATTCTGGTCACCCAGGATAATTTTTCAAATAATAATGGGGTGGATTAAACAAGAGAGCAACCACTAGGGTAAAATGAATTCCAGAAATAATACACTCGAAGAAAAAAACAGAAAGAAAGGCAAATAAGGATGGCAGATCACCATTTTATCATTCAGATTCAACAATTTGGAGACATAAAATGTTTTGCAATATTTTTTTTTTATATGGCATTGTAAAACTGCATTATTTCTATGGGAAAAATGTGTTCACATTTATATTCAGTGTACCATGACCATGAACAGATGTTAATATTTCAGGAGATATTATAAACATATATAGAACTAAAAAAAAAATTGTCCACTCAATTGTATTCAAGATATTTCATTTCAAATTAATGTTTAATTGCTAAAGATTTGATTTTTCCGTTACATAAAGTTTAAAAAATGTACACAACCAAGACAATTAATAGATTACAAAAAAGAAAAAATAATAGCTTTATCTCTGATAAAGCGCAATTTCATCAATTGAATGCTGTACAATATTCAAATCCTTCTAATCTTCCTATAATAAATGAATAATATAATAAAGTTGTAATTATAATAAAATAAAATAACAATACAGTTGTTTCAAAAATAAAAATGCCAGTAATGCTAATGCTTTTTAAAAAAAATGTTTGCTGGATGATAATGGGTTGGAAATAAATAGTTAATAAGGTAATTCCACAAAATCAGGATAAACACCATCAAAAAGTGGTACGCTAGAAATTATTTCTGTTCTTGCAATATTGAAGTTTTTCACATGGAATAGTTTAGAAATAAGTAGTCATGGTAATTTAGATAGAAATTAATAGATTTATCTCTGGCAAATATTTAATCATTTGAGGGCTAAAACGTATTTAAATTCTTCTCATCTTCATATAATACTAATATTTAAGTTATAGTTGCCAAAAAAATTGCCCAAAATTGAAATAGAACAGTAGGAATGATTTTTAATGGGCTTTATGCTACAAATTATTTATACTCTTGCAATATGTTTTTTAAATATATAAGATAGTTTAGAAATAAATAATCATAAGTTTCTATGAAAATTAATAGATATGTCTCTGGGATTGGCCAATAATGAACTAGAACGGTAGGAATGATTTTTATCAAATGTACGCTAGGAATTAGTTCTGTTGTTGCAATAGCTTTTTAGAAGTACTCAGGTTATAAGTCTCATAGTTAGTTTCCAAGGAAATTAATAGATATCTCTGGTAAAGTACATCATATTTAATTATTTGATTGATAGGTCAATATTTAAGTTCGCCTTATCTAAACTGGTTGGTAATGAAGTACAACAATAGGTTTGATGAACCATCTGAACTGTATGGCAGTTCTGGGAGTTTTGTGCATGTTGATCAAACTGGAGGGGAGTAATAAGCCCATAATTTATTTTGATTAGGAAAGAAGAATCGCATAGTTTATACAAGAAATTAAGAGACAAAAGCCAATATATGGGAATCGTGGTGTTTAAAAAGAAAATGGTGATAAACTGGTAGATATTGTGTTGAAGCAGTCTAAAGTTTTGGAGGGGGATGCTCATAAAGAGGAGTAACTAAATCAAAGTTGCTCACAACTTGTTCTCTAGACTTGTGCCCGGGAGTGGGGCTGAATGAAACTGCGTCAAAAGGGGGAGGAGGCAAAAACAGGGAAAGAGGAAACTTCTTAAAACTAACTTCACTCTAACTGGGAGAATGAGAAGAGAAAAGAGGGAAAAGAGGAACGGGTAGAGATGGAATGGAGAGAAGGGGGCAAAGAGAGTGAAGGGCGCCGCGCAAAGTTGCAATCATCAAGAAGTTGTTTTACCGCCCCCCCCCCGTCCGTAACAATCTCAACATCATCCCAGTCGCCCACACCCGCCGAACGGCCCTGACTCTTTAACTCCTTTCTCCTTATCTAACACCAATAGTCCTATCGTCTTTTTCTCTACATTTCACCGATTTGACGAACTGTTACGACCGGAGAAAAACAAACCTTATTAAAAAAAAATTAATTATTAAAAAATAAAATAAAAAATACGAGGTGTTACCTACACAAAAATAACAATTTGGCACAAAAATAACAATTTGGCGAAAGTTTCAAAATAAAAAATATTAAAGTTCATATTGTTCTATAACGTTCAAAGTTCTATTGTGTACATTTTTATACTAGTCCCTTGGAGCCATCTTAAAAATCAATATTTATTTCAGCCACTACAAGATGTGAACTTTAATGTATGTTTAAAAAAAGAAAAGAAACTACAATTACTTGTCAAGATTCGGCCTTCATAAAAACATCATCATCTTCTATTGCGCCTTACAAGTGAGTTAGATTTATTAACAATAGTGTGGTTGTGTGCACGTTTTCGAAATTAAAAATTGTGATTGCACATTCTTTTATATATTTTGACCGTACACCACGTAGTAACTAAGCAATGAGTTAACTAAAGAAAAAACATCTTTTCATTATAGTGATAGCAACAAACAATAAACAAAATTTGAAGTTTAACTAACGTTGAAAATTATTTACTTTACAACGATCTTAACTATTTTTTGTTCTAAGCATTTTTCTTTATGGAAAACAAAGTAATAATGGGTCAAGGCAAAGGAAAAAAACATTTCCCATTCTATTACCAAAATTAACACAAGTTTAAGTTGATATAACAAGGATATATCCAGTTTAAGAATCAAGTATTATTTATTTTAATGTTAGCGACACGGTGTGTCTGTGTTCACGGCAGCCATTTTGTCATGTTCTTCATTCTAACCGCAGAACAATAAAAAATTAGTTCAAGTAAAACGTTTTCTATTATAAGAACCAGAACGTTATAACGATAATTGCCAGTATAAATTTAACTATATAATTTTATTACATGTATACAGTCGTATTTTACACACACAAGAATGGCACAATTACACGGAAGATAAACACTTTGAGCCCTGAAGATGATCTCAATAAAGATCGAAATGTTGACACGATAAAGAAAGTGTTTTTCTGAAACCTACATCACACCAGATCGCATCTCACGATTTCGGAAAAAATATTCCTAACAATGTTAGATTCGGACAAAATAAATAGTTTAACTTCTGCACGATTTTATTTTAATTGTGGCAGCTGCATGCTTCATCATGCGGGGGGCCAATCTGGCTTCCCTCTTAGGGCTCGATGGAGTAATAGTACACTTGATTTTAGAGTTTGTTATTAAGGCTACAAAAAAAGGCAATCAAGCAAAAAAGACGTTATATTCCTAAAAATGCTCAGTACCCGGCAATTGAGTTTCTTTTCAATTTCGACACACGGTGATTGATTGTATTAAGTGAAACTATTAGCAATTAAAATAACAAAAATAAAAAAAGTCAATGGTTTAAAATGTATAAAATAAAGGCGTGTATGGCAGGATTTTTAATGTTTCCAAGTAAATTCAACCGACTCACAAGTTCCGTCTAACAGCAATTACATTTTATTGACTAAAGTAAAAAAAGGAAAAAACTTATATTTCTTGCTGTAGTAATTAAAACAGCAACAAACAATTAAAGAAAACTTAATGGTTTAAGTGAATGTGAAGGTCCGTTGTTTTATAACCTTTCTCGGCAACTAGCTTTCAAATCCCTGATTTTCATTTCAGAAACAACTTAAATAAAAAGTGATTGGGGATGTGGAATAAAAATTTCTTTTTGTAGCAAAGATAACCACAATTCACAATAATTTGCTATAACAAATTATATTTTCATTTATTATTTTTACAAGGTTCCGAAGTTCCTACGCTTCAAATGAAACGTAAATAATATTGAGACGAGCCAAGCAAAAGTAAAACTTTTACTTTACTGTTTTAATAATTAAAATAATAAACAAATAAACGAGAAGTTCAATATGTAGTCACAAATAAATTTATGCTACATAGTTTCTATGTAAGTTTCCGAGCGGCCATCTTATAAAGTTCCTCCTCTTCATTCCAAACACAAAGCAATAATGGATTGGGCCAAGTAGTTTAGATTGGTTAAACGAGATACTTCAGAACAGTGGCCGGGGTGGAAGCAGATGCAAATAATTGGCTTGGCTTAACAACAGACAAAGTTCCTTTTATTTAAGATGCCTGGGCAGGTGAAAGGCCTCTTAAATTGGCTTGCCAATTTGCTTTTATAGCCAGTTTGAAGAACTGTCGAATCCCGTCGAGTTTTGTACACAAACAATTAATTTGAGTACACAGCATATCTTTTCATTTCACGATAGGTCACGAATTGTCTATAATCTGTTTAGACACTAAGTTCTAAACGTATAAAAAGTTTCATTTGAAAGTATAGCATGTATAAGAATGAGATAATGCTGACCAAGTACAATCTATGGCCAACCCTGTCTTTGTACAACTAATGAAAACAAGCACACTGTGAGACAAACTTTTCAAGTTCTGACGACGTCTACTTCATTTCACAGGAGGAGATTGACATAAAATACGATCTGGAAGGACAGTGTCCACAGGGTATCGATTTCCCCCCACTGCCATCTCTTGAGCTATCTTCTACTCTACTCCGATCTTACAAAGCTCACTAAACTGGTCTCGATCTTCATAACTTCTCCGTGTCGTAATTTATTGTTCGTTAAACACATACACGACCCATTAGCCCCACCAACAATAAATATAGAGTACGGCCAAGATTTACCAACTTGTGGCGGTAGTGCTGAAGTTTGAGCCAAGTTTAATCTCAATCCATATTCAACGAGACAATAAAAGTTTGAATCAAACTGAAACTTCACATACCAGCATTCAAATACGCAAAGCCAGCTTTGGATTGGATCTAACTTTAATCAAAAGACAAGATAATATGCTAGGAATGTTAGGCATGAACTTATATTTGATTGACCAATTATCATAAGAAAATGTTGAAGCTACATGTGGATTTTTCTAAGATCTTATAGCATTTCCAGGGATGTTAGCAGTAATTTATATATAAACTATGCAGAGGTAAAGCAAATGATAAAAACAAGTCTCGGCAATAAACGTTTTGTTCAAATATACAAAAACGTATGGGTCAAAAGTTTTATAAATAAAAGTGAGAGGTAAATGAAAGTACAATTTTATATATGAAAGGGACGGGAAGTGAGGGAGAAAGAAAAAGTGAAAAGAGAGATGGAGCGAATGAAAGAATTTGAGTGAGAACAAAAGAGAGTAAGAAAACGAAAGAAACAAACAGTAGGGAGAGAGAGAGAGAGAGAGAGAGAGAGAGAGAGAGAGAGAGAGAGAGAGAGAGCGAACGAAAGAATTAGAGCAAGAATAAAAAAGTGAGAGAGCGCAAAACAGTGAGAATGAGTGAAAGAGAGAGAGAGAGAGAGAGAGAGAGAGAGAGAGAGAGAGAGATAGCGAAATAGATTACGAATATCAAATGTGTAGATGTTTAGATTTAGAGATAAGTGATGATGATGATGATACTAAGTTAGATATCACCTAACTTGATTCAACTCATTCATTTAACAATTTCAACCCACTAAAAACACTCACGTATCATCAGTGCATCAAATTCAATCAATACTAGCCAATTGTTAATATGAGAGGAATAGTAACGGTTCAGTACAGCAAGAAGGGTCCCAGGTAACCGGAAATATACCGTTAACTTGACTGGTGGTTCGACACGTGTGAGCAAACTTTCACCTAGGCGCATAACAGAAATTTATAGTTTCCTTATTCAGTTTTATTTCACATTACACACCATATAAAAATCGAATACATCGAACAGTCGAGTGTTCAAGTATTAATGTACGTACATATAGTTGAAATATTTTATAACACTGGAATCAACGTTGATTTTCTTTTCTTGAGTCGAATTCTTTATGATCTCGTATAAAATAAACGTGACAGTTTTAGTTACAATTGAGTGAATCAGTTGCCCTCTAATGTAGTACAATATAAGAATGATTAGTCATCCCATTTATCTTTTTATCAGAGATAATTGCTTGTATTAGTAATTTTTACTGTTTTATCACGTGTACTTCATTTTTTCAAATGAATTCCATTTGATTATAAATTTACATGCTAATTTACATATATATTTAAAACAACAGGATATTGTGTTTCCAATCATATCTTACAATCCTTCATGTCTTTATCTATTCCATAGACGTAAAATACAATCCCTCAAGTACAGACAGCAAATTTAAATGCTTGTGGTGATTTATTTTCTTTTATACTATTCAATTTATAAAAAGGGAGGCGGTAGAAAGGGAAATATCTAGTGGAAAATTGTCACATTTCGGAATAAATAGACTCCGATTTTATTCAAAGTTGTAAAAAGAGTTTTATGAAATAACAGACATTCCGTTGAGACGATTAATAGAGTGAAATTTCGCCAATTAAAAATTTGCGAATGAAAATAGAAACTTCAAAGGTTTGAGGGAGGGGACGGTCAAGTTGGTAAATTTTATTCAACTATATACTGGTGGCTGGAAGCATACAGAACACAGTACGGAAAAGTTCACATAATTAGCTCAATGCATTTATGAAATTCAAACGTTAAACACTGTGTAAAGATATACACTGATCTATATGATTATGTAATGAAATGTATGAATCTAAATTTACATCAGTTTTTCCATATAAATTTCCAATGAAAATAAAGAGGCAATCAGGTCATATCGTGTTTGAATCCTTACGGTGGTTACAACTAAAACTCGTTATTACACAAATTAATCGTTTTCCATTCAACAACGCTTTTAATTGATGGCCTGAAGAGGAAAGTGCAAAAACATTAAAAATATAATTATTTAGAAATCGTGAGATGAGGTCATCTTCAGAGCCGGTGATTTACAAACATTTTTTACATTTAGCAAATACATTTTTGACGTGGAAAAGTGAATTTATACAATACAAATCTCCTGGCCCAGGCCCTGAAGATGATCTCAACAAATATCGAAACGTCGGCACGACAAAGAAAAATCTTTTTCTGAAACCTGCATCGCACCAGAACTCATCTCACGATTTCTAAATAATTATCGATTAACGGACATTAATTAACACACATTTAAAATATATTCCTTTAATGTTGCCGTGCATTGTACAATGTTAAATTTTAGGCTAATAACTCGTCAAATTTTAAACGAATTTAATTTTTTATTTAGTGGTTAGAAAAGGTCGTCATAGCAAAGAGTCAAAAACTAGGCCTAATAAAAGTTACATTGAAAAAATGTAAGCCATCAAAATAATTAATTTTTTTTTATTTGCATACGCAATTTAAATATGATTTATGAATTATGCGAGTTTTATCAACATTTAACGAACTGTAAACTTTCTGTATTTGTTTCTTTATTATAACTTATATACTGATTATATCATATCACACCCTAGGGTTGTCATCTGTATAATTAATTAGTTTCTTAATTTCCTACTGACACTATTGTCTATTTTAATTTTTTTAATGTTTATTTAGCCTACTTTGCAATACAAGAATAAATTAAAATTTTGTAACAAAAAAAAAAAAAAATGGCAGTAATTGTTAAATAATTCGAAACACCGACTTTCCCCATGACATGGCTTTGTAATTCAATCATCTCATTAAAGCAGAGTACACCTTGAGTGCATTAAAAGTTACACTTTGTACCAATAACGGGACAATGTAGAAAGACGATTTTATTGCCTCTACGCTTGATATTGGAACTTTATGCTAAATATGTGATGATTAAAAAACAAACACAAAAAATCACTATTTTATGACATCTCATCCCTCTAAGCAGATAACGATAAAGATATCCAATGTAACATACCAACACCGCGAGGAAAAAACTTTAAAGAGAGTCTCCAAACATTAATTTTTATGTTCTATACATGAAACACCGGCAAATATTCCCTTGTTGAAGACCCAATAAACCTACAAATTCGTAAATTAAAAGACCTCCCATAATCAAAGGAAAGACCCAAAACCCAAAATCTAACTACTTCAAATGAAAGTATGTTACAATAATAAAATTATCTTCAGAACAACAGAGAAAGCAACACCGACTAAGTGAATGGAAAATAACAACTACACACCAAATAATCATCTGAAAATTTTAAAAATTCTATAAAAGACTGCTATGTAACTGGACCACTTAATAACAACATAATTGGACAACTTTCTATGCACTTTGTAAGTCTCGTCTTCTTCTAGACGGCTGTTTGTCTAGAGAAGTATTACGCAATTATTTGTGTTAAGCGAATATGTCATAATATGTAACAATGTCGTCATTGGATGATAATAGTTATATGAGTTGAAAAACATTGCTTTTGCATAAGCAATTATGCGTAAAATCATAAAGAACGGAATAACGTGTAGACGATAATGAAATAGTAGAGCGTTTATGGTATGTATCGTGCCGACATTTCGATCTTTATTATATGTATATTTATACAATGCTATTATAAATAAATAAATATATATATATATATATATATATATATATATATATATTATTATATTCATATACATTC
>CM077106.1:20412963-20430764 GCA_039619505.1 Cimex hemipterus | reverse complement strand
ATAAATAAATAGATGTATATATATATAAATATATATATATATATATATATTATTATATTCATATACATTCAACCAAAGTATTTCTACTCCCTCGATGTGCTAGCCTTCTGTATAATTGTGCCATTCTTGCGTGTCGTGTTGCAGTTTTACGTTTATATACATTGGATTTTGAAGGAGTTGAAGCAAATCTCACTGGCACTCTCAACACGACACGCAAGAATGGCACAATCACACAGAAGACAAACACTTTGAGTGAGTAGAAATACTTTGGTTGAATACACTTAATATATATATTTTGCATTGTATAAATTCACTTTTCCACATCCAAAATGTATTTGCTAAATGTAAACAATGTCTGTAAAGCCCAGGCCCTGAAGATGATGACAATAACGATGGAACGTCGGAACGATAAAGAAAATTTTTTCTGAAACCTACATCACACCAGACCGCATTTCACGATTTCTAAGTAATTATCCATTAACCCATTAACAGTCTTTAATCACTACACATTTCTATAAGAGAAGTAATTTGTAGTTTTCTCGTTTGGTCTCTCTTTGGTTTGATGTAAGAGAAGCACAAAACGCTTTAACATAAAACAATAATGTTGATAAAATGATCCAACATTTTACAGTTGTCGTCAGATAATGATAATAAAGAGGTTTGAGACATTCTAATGACAATTGTGAAACATCAACACTTTCATGGCAATTATTTAAGTTTAAGAAGACCATCATAGCCGTAAGATGTGGACGTCAATAGTTTCCCCAGTTCGGCTTGAGTAAACCGAGTAAGTCGGGGCCGGTTGGTGGGGGTTTGAAAGCAAGTGGATTGGATGCACCGAGAGACCCAACAGTTAGTTTACCAGTTGGGTCCGTCCGGCAATTCGAAAGACTTAGAGCGTCGGACCTTTCTCCCCCCACCCGACCCAACAGAAGAATACCCCAATCTAGTGAAAAACCGGCCGGTTGAACCTGAGAACTCTTCCCTCTCCTCGGCCATCTAGCAACGCACGCTCTTGCCTCTTGGACATGACCGCCATTTGTACAAAACCGGTCGATATGCTGTGGGCGGAAACGGAAAGGCAGATGTCTCCTGCACGACTCCCCTCTCACCGGCGGACAATAGTAGCATAATTTCGATCGCTGGGACGTTTTTGTTTGGAAAACGGCAACGCTACGAGAAGAATGATACGTTTTTCCCCATAGACAATCCTGGGAGAGAAGGGGCAAAAAATTTGCACAAAGCTATGATCAATGAACTAAAATCTTTTACAAACCATGTCCATCGGTCAATTTTGACATTTGAAACATACTTTTTGATTAAATATAATTTCTTATTGAACATTTTGTGATAACATGAAAATCCTGGCCTGAAAAACCCTAAATGTTTCACTCATTCTGTAAAACATTAATCTCTAGAAAAAAATCCACAATTCAAGTTGTCATTAAAGTCAAAATAAAAAATAACTACCAAAGCTAATATATTAGTAATTATATATAACATTATCACCGGCAAACGGTTAACTTGCCTATTAAGTTTATTTTCTTGTTTGAATTGTATGTAATTTTTTTTCTCTTCTTGTGTGCAATATACTTATTATTATTATATATAATATTATCAATATCAAATAAATAGCTTAGAATTATTCAATACATTTATAAAAAATTTACCCATATAAAAAAATGACAAACCATTTTTTTTTGTAAGGAATTTAATTAACTTGATAAATAATTACGGTTTTTTCCAATGATCTAGCATCGTGTAAAAAGCGATTGCAGGATTTCACGAAAAAATAAAAATTCATACAATACACAGCCTGAAATTTGAACTTGACAAATGTTAACTTCTGTTTCAAAAATGTGCCAAAAACGGTTAGGTCCTTTGGAACAAATCCGTTATAGGAGTAATTTATTGAGCCTACAGAACAATTCATGCACTAAAGAACAGGGAAGTCATTGGAACCTTAATATAAAAAATATATATACAAAAATAGACAATATTTACTTAATAATAAAAAGCATGACTCCAAGGTGTGAAAGTGACTAAACTTCTACTACAGCACCTCCCTGCCATTTATTGAAACGCGAACAAATTAGCAACTTTCACAGTAATGAAAACTAAACAAAACGAGACAGCCGGACTGAAAATATGCCCAGCTTACCAGACTGAAAAAATAAATTAATGTGGTCACAATTTGGGCTGTAATGACTGACAAAACTTTTATTACAAATTAATTAATTAAATTTAAAAAGTCAGAAACTCGCATCACAATTTTACAAACACCGTGGGCTTTGTATTTAGACAGAATTAATCCAATTATATACGTTTTTTAAATTTTTGTTTTAGCTTTTTATATCTTTTGATTTGTCATGTCCTTAATAACAGTATTATCATTAAAATGTTTATTGCTCCATTATATGACAGACGTTAGAAGAGATATTTTGTAATATTTCACAATGTGCTACGCAAATTGACAGATAAAGATGGAAATTATATATTTACTATTCAATATAAACGTGTTGGATTACCGGCATAATTCCATTTGGTGAAAATTTAACACACTTTTCAACAACGGTCAGAAAGACAAACTTTCATTGAAAGAAAACAATAATTTTATTTTATAGACTGTTAATATTAGATAAACGAAGAAAAGTGTATTGATTCAAGCTCGCGTAGAGTCAACTATTACGGGACTATTATGGCTTATTACTCCAACGTTTTATTAGCAAGTTTGTCAATAAAGGAGTAAGTTAAAATAATTGAACCGTATTTAGGTTAAGACAAACAAAAAGGGGGGTTATTCAATTAAACAAACGATAATTAAAGGCCGATGGTGAAAAAATGCATAGTGCATTTCGGGTGTCAAAAATAAATGAGTCATCACGTTTATTTAGACCGAGAAGATTGGCGTGTGGTATTCTCAATTTTAGACGAGAAACACAAAAGCAGAAAATAGGTGGTCAGAAAGGTTGATTTGATACAATGTACTTTTCATACATTATTAGTACAAAGAAACATAGAAACGCAGAATAGTACACGATACAATACAGAATAATCGACGACAAGGATAATACAGACACCCAGAAAACACATTAAAAATCATCACTTTCAAGATATACAATTTCAGTTTGACTTTCTGGCAAACCAATACAATATTGAGAAATAAGGCGCGCTAACATACTTTCCACTCAAAACGTAACAAGGCGTAGAATAAATATTGACTTTTAAGTGGTTATATACTTACATAAAAAATAAGAAAAAGTGAATTATGTAAATTAAATAAAACGAGAACCGTTTTGCCATCACTTGGGATTTCATATGATTGTAACACGGTTAAAAAAAGTTACAATACGATAATTAAAAATTTGCACATTGGACGATATTGAACAAAATGTTTTCTAAAAATTCAATTAAAGAGTTCAAAATAGAGTCAACATTGAATAATTGATCAGCCAAATGGTTTTTATTTTTGAGTACTAACGAAAGGGTGGAATTTTTTCAAATTTGATCACTTGACCACTGGAAAGTATTTTTAATGAATAAAACAAATTTTACTTTCGTTGAAAATTATAATAAATGAAATTATGTAAAAATAAAGAAACGAAGGGATGGTGGTGATTTGCTTATTAATTATTAATTTATTTTTTTGAACTGCCCCACCAGTTTATCAAAAATTAGTGGAACAGTTCAGAAAATAAGGAGTGAACTAGAATTAATGAGCAAGACGGTTCTTAATTTTGCATATTTTGGAACTATTGGAAGTTTTTTTCAAATTTGCGATCATTTGCTTACTGGAAATTATAATGAATAAAACTAATTTTATTGCTGTCGAATATTATACTACATGAAATTAATTAATAATAAATCAATTAACAAATGATGGTGTTTTGCTTAATAATTAATTATTCCTTAGTTTTTTCTGAACTGTTCCGCCAGTTTTACAAAAACTAATGGAACAGTTCGGAAAAATAAAGAGGGAACATGGAATTGATGAGCAAAACGGTTCTTAATTTTACATACTGAAGAAACGCTGGAATTTTTTCAAATTTGCAATTATTTGATTACTGGAAATTATATACAACAAATAAAACAAATTTTATTTTTGTTGAAAATGAATTTAAAGGTTCTTTTTAACGGAAAATTCCATGCCAGTCTAGAGATTGAACGAACGGTAAATATGGAGCGTACGACTGGGGGGAAAAAACATGAGATTGTAATGTACATAAGATAACCTAAAAAAGTAACCTTATATATGCAAACTAACAATGCGAGAAAAAAATTATTTCCAATTCTCTTTAGAAAAGGGTGATTGTGAACTAACAAAGTGAGTTTTAGGTTATCAACAACTAACAGTTTCATTATTTATTTACAAAAAACAAAACCATAAAAGAATGCTGAACGAGCCGAGTTTTAAAATTAATCTTGAACTCGCCGGTCAAGGTATCAAAAAGAAATAAAACGAATAGAGAGTCGGAAAATGGAAAATTTTGAATAATAAATAATAGGTTTATAAGAGTTTGAGTATGGCGTGTCTAAGACAGGCTTTCCCACTTTTCAACGGAAACTTGTTTATAAGGATCTTACAAGAAAAGTGAGTTAGTAAACGTGAATAAGAAGAAAGGATGGTATATGGTTTTAAGTCAGACGAAAAACACGACATCACTTACCTCAGAACTGAGTGGAAAAAGGGTCGAATGTAAGCCACGCTGCTGTCTGTCGGTCAACGGCCGGTTCCTTAACACACAACTTCCCAACTAAAACTATCCCTTTCCCAGGATAAGAAGGTGAAACGAAGAACTCGCGCCGGAATAGAGAAGAGCCGGTGTAAAGTCCTGCACTCTCCGGTCCTGTTTGCTATTTCTCCTCCGACTCGGCTTTACAGAGGAACGTTTTCGACTTCGGACGAAACGTTACCACGGCGTTCGGGTGCGAGTCCCCTTTACGATTTCGTTCAAGATGGCCGCCAATCGTCTCGCGGAATAACGCAGTGCGCGATATCCTACGAGACATTACGACCCCCACTACTCGAAATCAGCATTTAGGTGTGTACAATTACTGAAAAAAATTAAATTTAGAAAAAAACAGAAAAGAAAATTAATTATACAATACACATTAAAAGCAAATAAAACATTGAAATAGTTTTAAAGTGTCGAAACGAAACCCGTAACGTTATTAACAAAATCTAACGCACGTTTAGAAATGCAGGAGGGGCGAGGTCAAAAAAACGAAACAACCAACAAAAACAAAAAGAAAATTATTTCTCTCAGAAAAAAAAATATTTAGACAATAAAAATATTTAATCTTATTTCATTCATTATATTTCATCTCGCTTACACAAAATTCTTTATTGAATTATTATGATGGCATAAAAATGAATTACGATTAATTAAACATTGTAAAACCGTGAATTAGCATTGTTAACAAAGATTTAAACGTCAGTTGAACTATATACAGGTGTAAAATAAACAGTAAATGTGTAAATATATACTGCTAGAATGTAAATGTGTACTGCTGCACTTATAAATATTATTGATTTTTTGTCTTGTTCGACCCGAAGCTTCCCGCTTGTGAACTAACAAATTTGACTTTTAAGCTGAGGCCGGGATTCGAATTGTATAAAGAATGTAATTTATCCTTTATACTTATTACATTACGGGAAAATTTCCAAATAGTGCATTACAGAATAGTTAACATAACAACATTTATGTGTAGTAAGAAATACGTATAAAATTTATAAGCAGCATAAAATATGCCCAGTGCAAAGTTAAAAGTTTGGAACATAACGCTAAACGAAACAAAATAGAAATTAGTCGGAACAGCACAAATTATTTGAATTTGTATAGGTTTATACTACAGCAGGCTTGAGAATCACCCACTCTGAGTGTTGGCAATCCAGTGTCAGACCTTAACGTTACCAAGGTTGGACTCCAGCATGCTGTCTATTCAGCTCCCAACCCATACAGTTCCAAAGCTATTCATACTCGCGTTTATGTTTAAATACATTCACTTTAATTACTTTTATTCACCATTCTTTAATTAGGGTGATTGAGTACTTGATATTCCTTCATTACTCTCTACACAAATCATACAACTGACCTGAGGGTAGACGAGGTATTTGATATTTTGTCATCGACTATGTCACATCACACATGCATGCTAATTCACTCTCAAAACAACCTTTACACATATTATACCCGTGAACCCACTCACATCACACATTCGTGTTAATAAATACAATCACTCTTATTATTTATTGCAACAAATTTATTTATTTATTATAAAGGCAAAAAATTAAGATTATACAATAGTTATAAATATACTGACGAGAGATAATAGAGAGAGAGAGAGAGATTCATTATGAAATATAAGTAGTTAAAGCAACAACTGAACCAGACTTAAATTAAATAACAATAACAAGAAAATAATAAATTAATTTGAAGTACGAATTATTAAATAAAATATAGCTATAAATAATTAACATAATTGACAGAATACAAACAAAAGTTAACAGGATAAATATAATTAACAGTAATATCAAAGATAACTAGTGTAATATAATAATGAGTAGAATTAATAAAGAATTTTAAATGTGATTTATAATTTTATGTAAAGTGTGATTGAGATGAAAACATTAATATTACAAGCAGGACTCGAACCCAAGCCTTCTGTTTAATGCTCTGCTGCTTTAACCACATTGTTGGCTGAGATGATGCATAGGTGTCTTGAGGGTACCAAAGTCACGAGAGCCCAAGTTGTTAGAAGAACAGTAGCTTATTGAGACAAAGGGCATGGGTTCGAGTCCCACTCAAGGTACTAATCTTATCATCTTAGCCACACTTTACATAAAATTACAAATCACTGAATAATTGCTCTGTTTAAGCTATTTATTAAATAATAAATAAAATTAGTAAAACATAATAGAATTGTAAATATTAAACAGAGTTATGCGTTTACAGAACATCAATGAGACATATATAAAATTTATATAACATTAAAAAAAATGATCTGAACATACATATCTTGAGTACAGAAATTAATTGATTTTTAAAAATGCTAATATTATCTAGGTATGAGAGATGTGGATTAGGCATTAATATATTGATGGGATTTTCTTTTATGCTTATGGACAAAAATGAAGAATATTTTGTTTCCAGTATGCGAGTTCGGGAACATTGTAGTTTAAATTAGAAAGTAATTAAAGGGACTCAATCTAATTATTATTATTTTATTATTATTATTATTATTGGTTTTTAAGGGCGTTTTAACGGCTAAGGTCATTTCACGCCCTAACATCCAAAAATTCTATTTTAGGTTTGCTATATCTCTTCTGAGTGCTATAAAACTCTGACTCCAAACATTCACTCGTAACCTAATTTATCCTATTGCCATCCAAGCTTTGATTTTCTTTTCTTAATTCTTAATTCGGAAGGCCAAGTTACAATAAATTTAATAAAATTATAAAATTTATTTCTGTTTCTTTTTTTTTTTTTAATTAAAATTGTGAGTTTTTTTCATAAATTAAAATTTCCCCATAGGCTTGTATGGCTAATAATAATAATAATAATGGAGTCAGACTAGCAACAATCTCAGCATGATTAGCTCATCTTTATCCTTTTATTCTTCCATTCAAGTATGATAACTAATTCTACATAACAATAATAAGAAACAAAACACAATTTTTTTTTTTTTTTTTTTTTTTGAAGGAGCTATTTTTCTTATTTAAATTGCGATAGTGGACATTGTAGTGTATTACCCCGCAATTTTTATTGTCTTCCATTTTATTTTTCCGCTCCGGCAGCCTCAAAAGCTTCTGAAAAAAGAAATCATGCACGCACAACTCTTATGCAGACATTAGCAGGCATTCAATGGTAAAATGGGAAAAGGCCTAAATTTCATTGTAAATTCCAACAAATTTGAGAAAACTGAAAAGCGCTCTTTGAAAGGAACCCTGGGGACCCAGTAACTCCTGTAAACTGCTCGAAAGGTTGAGCCTTTGCCTAAAGGGTTGTAAAGTGAGGCACTCGACCAAAATATGTTTTACTGTCAAAATTATGCGTTCTCCACTTCGTGTACATCGAGGACAAATTGGAAGGTTGTTGTCTATTAAAAGTCTATTATGAATTAACCTGGTATGACCTATTCGCAATCTAGAGAGAATTACAAGTTCTTTTCTCCTAATTATTTGTAAGTTAATATTGGTCTAAGTTAATTATTCCCTTTTCCAAAATTAGTATTTCAATGGAATTCAAAATATTAATCATACATAGCCTGAGGAATTTATTCAAAAATTTATTCTCAACTTTTCCATTTGTTATATTTATTTATCGTTATATGGAGCATAGATGGCACAAGAATAATCTAGATGGGATCTAACAAACAAACAGTAAAATATTTTTGGCATCGGTGAGAATTGAAATTCAGCTAACTATTAAAAATGAAACCAAGATCTTTAAATTCAGAAAGTTTTGCCAAATGAGCATTACCTCATATAGTACCTCATTTAGTATAATCATAATTAATAGAGTGGGTTTTATGAGTATAAGTGACAACATTGCATTTTTTATTACTTAGCAGTGTTGAGTTATGTTGACACTATTCAAAAGTAGCAATCAGGTCAGACTGTAGATCAGGGCTATCCTAAAAGGGTTCAATGGTTTTATAAAGCTCCAAATCATCGACATAAAGAACCAATCCTAACCACTTATTGGGTCTGTCTTCACTCATGTGATTGTTGAAAAACTCAAAAGTGTTATGGCATTGTGCCATCTTCAGTGAGGAGTTCCTCAAAATTTTCCTGAGTAGTTCAACTAACCCATGTCTCAACACGGACCCACTAACCACAAAGTGCCTTCAGCATGTGTGCACTAACTTGCATAACATAAGCATCAAAATTGTAACTTAACAATTTGAACACGAGCAATGGATCCTATATGAATTTTTACATACCCCAACCTGATTTTGTAATGCATATGGCAATATATTGTTCAATACTGGGACGGGTGAAGCTTGGAAATCACCAAGACCAATTGATTATTACTGGAACGCACATACGGTACAAACCAGGAGAAATTAACACCTGAGCTCTCACACCAAGGTGTCGTTCCAGGATTACACTTCTAAATTCTCCACTTCTTGAGCACAGCTTAGGTAGATGAAGAAATGACCAAGATGGGCACTATGATATGTCATTAAAAAATACTGAATAATATTAAGCCGTTGAACATAGGGTAAAGCATTTGTACATTGAAGAAAAATCTGACATACATAGTAATCATCATAGTAGCTAACATACAGTTTTAATTATAATAGCTGACATGCATACTCATAACCATGGTAGCTGACTTAAGTAATCAAAATCACAGTAGCTGGCATACATAGTCATAATCATAGTAGCTGACATACATAGTAGTTTAATTTATTGCCAGTAATTTATAATTACTTTTAGAATGCATGATCTTTAATGCTTAAATGTATATTGAAAAAAGCCACAAAGATGACAGAGCACTCTGCTGTCTGTATCTGCCCAATGAAAATAGGTGGTGGTAAGAATAGGAAGCATCATCACATATGTTTTACATCAACAAATACATAATTTCAGCTGCGTCAGCCATTGAGTCCATTAATCTGCAAATGACAACATTTGACTACGAGAAAAACTGATTGAAAGAATTATTTCTGTTAAGTAGTTTGAAAGAGAGATATCAGGAAATGGCAGATATCAAGGCTTTAGAGCATCCAACCCTTAAGGTAAACTTTTAAAAGGTCAAACGGAACATAAATAAATATGTACATTTTCTATAGGTGCCTTATGAGATCTTAAATAAGAAATTCAGAGCTGCCCAGAAACAACTCGACAGAGAAGTGTCTCATGTTCAATCCGCTGCTGTTGAGGTTGATAAAGGTCTCTCGGTGGATAACTGTGCACCACACGACATTGGAAAGCTTCTCGGTGGAATGGTTGAGAAGCTTCAAGTACTGAAAAGAAAAGTAATAAGAAATGAAAATAATCAT
The DNA here is from genome assembly GCA_039619505.1 of Cimex hemipterus. Taxonomy (NCBI): domain Eukaryota; kingdom Metazoa; phylum Arthropoda; class Insecta; order Hemiptera; family Cimicidae; genus Cimex; species Cimex hemipterus. The sequence continues at coordinate 20,420,753 of CM077106.1, read as the reverse complement.
ATTCAAAAATAATTAATTCATTGAATGTTAGGCGGAAGAAAGTATTTGTGAAGAACTTCAAGCTGGTTATGTCTGTAAAAGGCGTCTTGAGCATTTGAAAGAGCATACAACTGGATCTCAGTGGTGCCGTAAACGACTCGACCGTATGTTAGTCGAGTATTTTCTCCGTAAGGGTTATTATAGCGCTGCTTCAAGCCTAGCTCGTGCTTCCGATCTGCAGGATCTCACTAACATCGGTACGTCTAATCAGTAACAATTATAAATAATCATTTGAACCACATTCCTTTGTAGATGTGTTTCTTGTATCGAGAGAAGTTGAGAAATCTCTTATGAACAGAGAAACCTCGAAATGTCTCGCTTGGTGTCATGATAACAGGTCAAAGCTGAGAAAACTCCACTCGACAATGGAATTTAATCTCAGGGTGCAAGAGTTCGTAGAATTGATCAAGGCTGATCGGCGACTTGATGCTGTAAAGTTAGTGTGCTCATTTGACAAATTTATCCCTTAAAACTATAGTTTATTACAACTGACATTTTTTCAGACATGCCAGAAAATATTTTTGCTCGTATGAAGAAGACCAACTTGTGGCAATACAACACTGTATGGCCCTCCTTGCTTTTCCTGTCACTACAGGTAATTCTATATTGATACATTAGTTACTAATAATTTAACAATTTCAGAATGTAGGCCCAGTAAAATTGGAGGATCGAGCTCCCCAGGGATCTCAAGTGTACTCTCCCAGAGTGTACTCTCTTGTATCCCTCCCCCCAGCCAGCTAATGCTGAGAACCCTGCTGGAAACCTCGTAAAGGGATAAAATAACTAATAGAGGGCATTAACTTATTGAGACTCTACAGGGACACATATAATTCATATATTCTGCAGTATATGGCAGCATCTCATGACTTCAGTGGTACTAGATTGAATGAACCTTCCATGCAAGAACTTGATAGGGTCAGAAGCATGATTATTCACTGTGCCATAAATTTCTTGCAGCACGGCAAGATGTCCATTTCACAAATATGACACGTTGAGGAAGGCCTTCCATTTATCATGTGCAAGTACAAGTCCCATGTGCCATAATTAATTTGTAATCACGACAGTAGTGTAAAACTCTTTATTTTTCCACTCCCAGCCACAATAAGAAACATTTTGTATTAAAAGTGGAAAAGAGAGATCCTGTATTTTCCACTTTTAAAAATTATTGTTGTAATATTTTTCAATCAATTTTGAAAGTGAAGACATTTTAGATTCTTTCATTGTTATTACTGTTTTTAAAAATTATTATTATAATTCAATTAATTAAGGTTGTTAGTTGAGATAAAACAGTCAGTCGCACAAGCGGGATTCGAACCCATGATCTTCGGCTTGATATGCCGCTGCTCTACCACTTGAGCTATTGTGACCTTGATCCACTCAGACACCAACTCCCTCCCCCCCAACCATGATCCCATATCAAGAAATCACAGAAATTGTCAAGCAAAGGACAATGAAAGCACATTGGTGCAAGCACTTATGAACACTCCTGTTTCATTGTTTATAAATATATAAAAGTGAAACAACTGCTAAAATAACCTACAAATCCAGCACTGAAGACGGAAAAATGCTAATATATATCTGACACAGAGATAGGTATAGCAGTAGAAGATCCAAAATGAACAAACTACAGGTTCATCACTTTACAGGCTTCAAGAAGAAATCAGAAAGGAACTATTTTACAACACTTTTCTATATAAATATTTTATTTTTCAATTTTTACCATATAATTCTTTAATTTGTTTGCGATAATAAATATGTTCTATTAGCTGTTATTTATTATTTCATTATTTTAGAGTTGTCCCCATACAAGGAGCTTTTGGATGATGATCGTTGGGTAAGTTTAGTGGAGCAGTTCAGACAGGAGAACTACAAACTCTTTCAGCTTGCTTCACAAAGTGTATTCACAGTTGCTCTTCAGGCAGGATTATCTGCACTTAAAACACCATATCCTTTTCTAAACATTTACGCATATTATGTTTTCAATGGACTAAAAAGAAGAATTTTGATTTCAAATTATTTGTATGTGTAGAATGATTTTAATTTGTAATATTGGTATGAATCCAAATGGCCCTTAACAATAAATACTCAGTGTTACGGCAGTTCTGAGACCCGGAACAAGTGCTGCCCAGTCTGTCAGGATTGGTTGAATGTTCTCGCTGAACCGTTGCCTTTTGCCCACTGTTCACACTCCCGTTTAATCTGTCACATATCGGGTCTGCCTTTGGACGAACACAATCAGCCCATGGCTCTGCCCAATAGCCGTGTCTACGGTCAACAGGTATTCTAACAATTAGTACTTTCAAGTTCAGAATTATCATTCCCTCATTTTTTTTCCAGTCGCTGTTACAAATGGCGTCAGAAAACAATGGTCAGATTATCTGCCCAAGAACTCAAGATGTGTTTTCCTATCAGAAAGCAGAAAAAGTTTATGTCATGTAATAATCATATTAAAAATTTAACAGTTAAAATTATAGAAGTATATGACTTTTTCATAAAAATGAAACATTCTATTGATTTTTATATAAGCAAAGATTAATAAAGTTTAATCTGTTCAATGATTGCTTTAATATTTATACCTATAGAGTTTTTATGAAATATTGTTTCTAAAATGTATGTAGGATCATAATTAAACCATAAAAGTTCCATAACTTAACAATAAATATAATTAATCCACCTTTGATGAGAGAATTCTCATATATTTATTATCTATTAAAAAAATATTTTTACAGACAATCCAGCTTTGCTTCTTGTAAAATAAATTGTTTTATATATATTTCAATTATACATCTTTCAAAATAAGTAAACAATTTTGTAACTTTATCAATGAAGAAGTTACAAAATAGTTTATAATGTTAAGTTGATAATGTTGCTAATACTGATAGACAAAGAAATGTGAAATATTTTTAATCCTACATTTTAAATTAACCTCCTGCTTGTAAGAAGGTGTGTGTTTATTACTACTAATATTTTTATATAAGGGAGTGATTACTAATAAAAAATATTTAAAAACCATTTTGTGTCATACCAATTAGTAAATTGAACAACAGACCTATTATTCATTAATTAATTTTTTTATTCTTTAGTAACAAATTGTGTATTATGCTGAACGTTAGATAATTTAAGGATTCCTTTTCAGAATTAAGCAATCTTATATGATGGTTTAAATAGAAACCATAGCAAATATTAGTTTTTAGTTTAATCGACTTCAATCATCTTGGTTTTGACAATTTGCCATCATCAGTGGTTTGACTGCATGTTTTTTGTTAATAATATCCTTTGTGTACATAAAAAAGCACAGAATAAATCCATAAAGACATGGAAAAGATAAATAATTGCACCCTTCAATTTCTACCGATGCGGAAAAAGGACATAGCTGACCAAATAACACTCAGACAATGGAATGTGGTGAAAATCTGCAAGTTATCTGACAGGTAAAATCTATAAGGATAATCAGGATGATTGTAGACCGCCCAAACTGCGTTCATCATAGTGCAAACCTTAAAAGAACTATCCATCACACAATTTAAGCAAACATTAGTTTATTAACTACTTGATATTCACCATTTGTTTATTGATGTTTTGTGACTTTGATGGTAGGATTTTTTTTTTAATATTTTGTTATTATTGTTCATATAATTGTTAATGTTTTAATTTAATAATTTAAAAGCTTTTTATTTGATTGTATAATTGCATAATTGGCCAACTAGTTATGATTTGATTATTTTTTTAATAAGTATACCTTCATGTTGTAACCAAAAATTGTATTTTTAACTTTTCAATAAAGTTCGTATGATTTTATTTTATCTTATGTATGTATATATATATAAAAGTTATATATATATATATATATATATATATATATACATACATACTGCAAGATTGCCATATTCAGTGTGGTCATCTTAGCTATCTTACTCAGCTATGGGGTTATAAGAAAGAATATGTTTATCAGAAATGTTTTTTTTGCCTTTCCTTTGCAAGCTCCACCTTGAGACCGAGTTGGACAGTATGTCATCCTACTTAATGAGTCTCCAACTTAATATAGTAAAAGTGGTTTTTTGTTTCCTTTTAAATGTAAAATAGCTGTTATGTTGTTAAGATTCCTTAAGTGTCTTATTTATATTATCAAAGTTATATTGTTAAATAATATGAACACTTAATCTAACCCAATCATACTCAGATTAGTTGGTTTGATTTCTAAAAACAATTAGGAAGCTTAATGTTTAGTCATCTCATATCATCCACATATTTTTCTGGTTATCTATCAGCCAAATTTTATTTTACATTTTTACTATCTCCCGTGGGTCTGTACAGTGTTGATTTATTTAAGCTCAAATCTCTGTACTTGCACAATTCTAGCCTTTGTGATTTTAAACAAATTAATGTAGGCATTGAGAATTGGTGTAGACAGTCAAGTGTTCTCTATCCAGCTACTGAGTTTGGTCTCCAGCAGCTGCCATTTCAGCCCCCAACTTAAAACATCTCTGATTCACACATTAAACTCATTTTTAATACATTTTTTCCTATTTCCATGTCGTTCACTCAGGATGATGGAGCTCTCGATATTCCTCCATCTCATATTATATCAATTTAATTGAGGTCGTTGTACTCAATATTACGCCATTGGCCCTCTCACAGCACATTCACACTAATAAATAGATTCATTTTCAACATGATAGGTCATGAAATTATCAGCATTATATACAATAAAACTGGTTTGTTTCCTTCAAAAATACCAAGTTACTTGCTGCACTGGTCAAGCACAATTTTCATGTTGAGTGGCATTCGTACATGCTCTCCATGTAGCCAAGAAATTGTTTCCTTAATCATGTGGGTCACCTGGAGCAATCTCTCTGCAAGTAAGTGTCCGTGTATCAACCTTCCATAACTTATTCTCAATTAGATGGTGATGACCCTTCCTCTAGAGTTACATCCTTGAAAGGGCCAGTGATTCTGTATATCCTTTTTTTTTAACTACAGAGGGCTTTGGTGTAATGTGCCTGACAGTTAAAAACCACCAAAATTATTGATGATTGGATGATTGTAGCTATATGAAAGCTACAAGCACATTGCCTCCCCTTACACATTTCACATAAATTGATCTAGCTCGTATAAAATGTCAAATTAAATTTCAGAAAAATTTGCTACTGAATTTAAAAAAGCATATTAGTTTTATTTGTAATTGATTATATGAGGTATAAAAATGTAAACAATCATGTCTTAAAAAGGTGTAATCAGTCAAGTAAGAATCAGAAAAATAATACATAATGTAAAATTTATACAGTAACGCCTTATTCACAATTTAAAGAGCATTAATCTGTTTTTAATACACCTTGTTTATGAATTCATCCATCGAAACTTCTTCTTTCCATACAAAACATTAATACGAGAAAATAACATTTTTTCAATATTTATTAGCTCTTATAAATAAATTGTTTATGTACCCAAAAACCAAATACACTTACATATTTTTCTTAAAATAATTGTACAAAAATGAAAAGTTATATTAATTGTACAAGGATAACTGTAAAATAAATTAATGAGGAATTTGAAGGGGAAAAAAAACAAAAAACAATATAGTTTTGCCCGTCCCTCATATATTTGCTTCTTTTTTCTCAATTTTTGTGTACTCTTTTCCTTTCCAGTCACAAATTACAATACACAAAGAGATCTAAGGATTCCAGAAATAAATTTGGAAACTCCTATTTCCATCTATTCAAACAGGGATAATATTTGCACAATAAAAATTAAATACAAGTTTTTTGTTTACGTTTGTTTTATGTGCATGTGTACATCACACATACAAAAATGCACACATATACACCTAAGAAATGTTATTGTTAATTGTATTATTATGTATTCATAGCACATTATTAATATACAAATATTCATAGAACATTTAGATTTGATCAACTTCCAAATCCACTTCCCTCACTTTTTAAACATCTTTTAAAAACATTGACATTTTTTGTTTTAAAGATGGGGTTGTTATTTCAGAACAGAAAGCTTATTTTCTATAATACGTAAATATCATAAAACTACATTTAATAAGTAAATTTAAAAAAAAAGAGAAACAAAAATAACTGGCTTAAAGTAAAAAAAGGAAAGTAAATCTTAATCTATATATATATTATGATAAAGCTACCAACAAACAGTGTCTCAGGAGAGTATTAGAGTGCAAGTGTAGATGAAACAGAGAGAATAAGCAAAATTAATACTATTTAAAAACACCATCTTATGGTTTTTCATATAATTTTAAACAAAAATACCATCTTCTTTTGAAACATCAATCAACCCTACTTGAAATTATGAGTACAAACCATTCAAATACCATATTCATAAGTTAACAAAGCAAAATGTTAATTACACATTTTTCATAGGGGAGCAAATAACATTTTGAAATATAATAAAATTTGTGTTTAACTGTAAGAATGAAATAAACAAAGCTTGACGTAATATCACGTTTGTCAAGGATCAAGTAAATAAATAAAAAATAAAAGTCAATTATAAACTGATAAATTCATTTGCATAACCCACAGGTTTCTTACCATATTACTTTAATGCTATACATATTAGCCTTACATTTATATATTTTTTCTTTTAAGTTAACATCTAATTTTTTAACTATTTACATTAATTAATGAAGGCTTTATAAAAAATTTTGCCCTCTCTGTTCTTTTTTTAATACATTTTTATTTTTTCCCTTTTTTGACACATTTTTTAAATTTAATTTTATTTTAATTTTGTTAAATTGGTATGGAAAAATGAATGCTATTTGACAAAAAACTACAAACTACATTTCTGTTTTAAATCTAAATAGACAAACCTTTTAATAATAATAATAATATAATAATAAAAAACAATGAAAAGGAAGGTGAAGTAATTTTAATCCACAATTGAATTTTAGGCCTTTTCAAAGTGTATTTGCTATATGAATATAGTACTAAATGATTGTGTACATGGAATCAAAATTTGGCCAGTGGCAAAAAGGGCAATTTTTCATACTGATATCTTCTGAATTTTTGATTATTTTATTTTATCAATGTTATCCTTTAGTTTGAAGTCGGTCCACTAGAAATTTTCCAGAAAACCGTATGAACCAACTGGTATTCCATACAACTGTAACATATCAATGGTTGCATTTGTCTCGCCAAACTTTATGGTACACCATAATCCTTTGTCAATCCTTTTCCTGTTGGGTACCAAGTGTGGTCGCTCTACGGCTGGTCTCTTCATAGTGCTCGCATCCCTTCACGCATTCCTGATGAGATAATATAAAGCCATTGTAAAAAAACATTTTAAAACAATATTTACACACAAAAATTTGCCTATTCTAAAAAAATTAACAAATTATCCTCTTTCATATAAAAGGTTCAATGAACTCAATATAATGGAGAAATCTTGTAAAATTTCCTCATAAAAATTAGACACACATGCACACATAAAAAGACTATTAATTTGCAGATGTTAATGCCACAAAAACGTCTGACCTTGCTTAGTCGGATCAATGATTTAAACATATACTGAGTCAGTCAATTCATAAGTAATGTAATATGTAAACAGCATAAATTATATTTGATAAAAGTTATTTTGGTTAGTTTTGTAATTTTTAAAAATTAGATCATATATACTGATCAAGACAGTTATTTATTTTTAAATAATAATAGCTGCATTTAGGAGTAAAAATAATTATTTAATTTATTTCAAGCGTTTTAGAAGTAATAAATTTATATATATATATATATATATAT